>CM056210.1:4533021-5133021 GCA_029692085.1 Gymnothorax javanicus
CAAGTCACACTACCAAATAATACATCAGAATGAAGCAAACATGTTGGGCCATGAACATTTAAGTCTGGGGACTGGGCCCGAGGGACATTGACTGAGACCGATGTAGCCTCTTCGGGACCGCTGGAACCACTGAGGTTTCTCTTATTATCCCAGCAACATCACAAGAGCTTGGAATCTAAGGCTTGAAATTCACAGATTAAAGGAGGCAATTTTATTTTTTAAAACCAGGCATCAAAGTCCAAACTGCAACAAAGGGACTGCAATGTTTATGACCGTATCTCCATAGAACTAAAGGCCTCAGGAATTTGATTTGAACTGCAAATCAGCACTGTGTTCCCACAGCCAGCACAAACATCATTACCATACTATATGACTGAAAACATCATTAATATTACCCATGTGGGCGGGATAAAGGCGTGTCCGAGAAATCGCTGAGCAGCGACCGTCTGTTCGACCCAAATCCCGCTAACAGCAGGCTAGTTAATCAGGACGAAGCTGGTGGCGCATTTGTTCACTTCAAATAAACAGCATTAAAAACAGAAATAATTATACAAACAAAATGTAAATAATAAACTCATGGCAGCGCTTGTGCCTTAGCGCCTGCATCATAACTCACGCGGGAAATGAAGGCTGCGTGTTTTTCTCCTCTTCCTGTTCTGACGCGAGCCCCCCTGAATACTAATGCTGAACACTTCCAAAAGTCTGGGCTCAGTTCTTCTGAGGCCACATTCTCAGTCCTGGAAGTTAAATCCCTTTCAGCGACAGCACGCACAGCGTTTAGCCCACCCAACGGCAGGCTTATGCTGAAAAATGCCAGTAAAGAGCTGAGCAGTCGGGAGCTCAGTTCTCTTTAATGTGCAGCAATGTTTTTAGCGGAACAGGAGCGTGTTCACCCGAATGGAGGAGATTTGCAGTAAGTATTTCCCCCTTTGCACGAGATGTGAAAGTGTGAAAGCCCATGGAAATAAGGCAGACTCTCCCCAGACTGCTCCACAGAGCAGGAACTGTCCCACAGAGAACTGTCCCCATAAAGCAGGAACTGTCCCCGAATAGGAGGGACCGTCAGGGGAGCCGGTTCTGATTCGCAAAGCCCAGTCCCCTCTACGGCCCGCTGCCTTTCACATCTCCTGCGGATCAGAAATGAGGCCACCGCCTGTGTCATTACAGGGGTTACGAGGGGCTTTTCTCTGCAGTCGTCGCCTCCATTTCGATTTCCCCGCCCGTATAAATCCCAGAGGACAGCAGCGCCTCCGCCGACCCTCAGTGCCCCCTAAAACCCCACACCAAGGACAGCCAGCAGGTGAGCCAGGACTGGGGCACAACCAACTTCCAGCTATTTTTTTAAATTAGATCTAAAATTGAGTACAGGCAGAAACTCTCCAGTCACTGGCTAAAATCTGCTACTGCCTGGCAGCTCGGTGCTCAACCATTCAACAGCCAATAACAAACATCACTGTCCTGCATCACTCCCTTCTGCCCAGAGACGGGCTCAATAAATAAAGAACATTCTGGCATAAATAATGACTTGCTGTGAAGAGAAACACAATCACTCCAGCACAGATCCTGAGAAATTAATAATATCGATGAATCGGCCCTTATTCCCAGCAGGGCTGCGGGCCAGTCGGCGAATGCAGATGAGGACCTGCGTTTACGCCGCATCTGCGGGGGACTCTTAACTCCACAAAGCAACAGACTGAGGATCTCGCCACCAGGATATTCAAATTTACCGCCAACTGACGCATGATCCCTCAGTCACATCTGCGTTACGAGGCCCTGACAGCAACACGCTCGCTAGTCACAGGTACCAAACCCAGAGCTCACTTCACTGAAAGCTGCGAGCCCAGCACGTCATCGCTGTACGACACAGACCAACAACAAAGTGCCAACTTCACAACTACGGCCAAGCTGAGAAAGCAGACTGATTTCCCCCACCGAGTCCCGTTTGCCAAACACGAAGCCTCCACCACATTACTGCACAGGATGTCAAGGAAAATATTGGCCAGGAAACAGAAATCTGGCAAAGTCACTTCCGTAACGGAGACAGGAGGGAGAGCACGAAGCCACTGATTGGCCAGCTGGAATGGGAGGGGACAAAGCATCCAAAAGCATAAGCGGCACGCGGTGCGGCGCTTAACACAACACCAGGGCGCTGGAAATCCGTCCCGCAAGACCACTCCTCCACTCTAAACAAGACCCGTCCAATCCAGAGCCACCATCACCCTGTTTCACAAAGCACCGCCGCAGTTAGCTGGATAAAAACCCAAAGATATGCATGGAAACCTGGAGCATGGAATTCTGGGGGAAAAACACCGCCGTCGCCCCATTCACACAGTGCAGCAATCCAGCCAGCCCGGCGATGTGGCTGTGAGGACGGAAAGCGAGGTGCGTTAGATCTGAATGATCTGTGGTAGTACACAGTTAGCCAGCCACAGGGACAGGAGAATAACAGAGACGCAGCAGGTCTCGGGGGGTCATTTCTGAGTATCGCAGCCTTACGACAGCGCTCACTGACCTTTAAGGTAATAAAAATCTCCAGCACCAGGCCAAACACATCTACCACAGCGGACTCCCGCTCACAGTACGATAAGGGCGATGGGGGATACGGGCGTAAGAGATGACTCATCTCCACCAATCACCACGGCACTCAATAACACAACAGCAGCCAGGAGGCACTGATCACACACACATCCAAACAAGGAAACCTGATTAACACAATAGACCATTTCCTGGCCGCCAAACAGGGACATCAGAGCCTCCTATTGATCGTCACACTGGCTGATTCACGGGAGCCACACTCCGCCGCCTAAAACGCCATCACATTTTCAATATACGTTTGTTTGTCACTTCAGAGCACAATATGCGTAAAGAGGTATTTTAAAGGCATTGAGTCTTGATGATGGGGTGCACAAAAACACCGCTGAGTCTGGCGTACGCTGCTCATGCATTCCTCACAACAGCCCTTCCGCTAAAACAACATTTTCAGTGCATTTCAAAGGACCTTTCTTTCTCTGCTAACAGGATCAAAGGAGCGCCGAACTGCCACTCTCTTTTATAGCGCCGAATTACCCCTGCTCTCCCTGGCGCATTACTCTCGCTCTCCCCAAAACCCAAAACTGCTATGCTGAAAAAAACACTGCCTCCGTCCCTCTAAGTAGGTGCTGGGTCCTTCCACCAGCACTCCAGGGACGACTTCTTAAGAGTGATGACGGTGCACATTTATATTGGAATTGGATGTTTACGACATTAAATGAAAGAGGTGCGATTTGTAGAAATAGTCTGAAATGAGCAGCTCGGGATTTGGCTGACAGAGGAACAGGGCTGCGAACGAGGCAGTGGAAGAATGGAGATGGACATCGGGTATTACGAGGCGACTTAAATATCATAACACCTGCTAAACTCAAGTGCCAGCCCTTCCCAAGAAAGCACATGCAAGCTTTTTTACTCTCCTCCCAAAAAATAATGAATAAACCAGCACGATTACACATAAATGGGCCATTTTTCCACTGCACATGGTAGAGACAGGTATCGCTGCAATTCCATGGCCCGCACACACCCACACACTACCATTTTCCCCTCACAGAAATACCAGCGTATGAATAATTGTGAACATGAAAAAAACACTGGGAAAACAAAAACGCTGTAAATGGCTGGGGACTGCCTGAAATAAATTTCTTATGGTACAAATGGCGCTTAATTACCTCAGCCAACCAAGTTAGACGGAGGATATTCTTTCGCCCCATCTGTCTATCTGCCTGCCTGTCTGTTTGCACGATTCAGATTCTGCCCTGATTTAGATGAAACTTTGAGAAAGTTCTTTATGACCACATTAAGAGGCAATTCAATTTTCAAAGGGTAAGGTCAAAGTTCACAGTCATCACCACAGAAAAGGTAAGAAATTATGGTGTATACTCTGCAGAGCGCCCTTCTTTGTCCACACTTCCACAAAGGCATTTTGCAGCAAAAATGTTCAATCTCTAAATCTATGGAAAACAAGTATAGGAATCTAAGCAAAACTTTGGTCCAGATGAGCTAAAAGCAAAGCAGTGTAAATAAGGCGCAAAAAACACAGTGTAACTGCTGTAAAAAAGGCACAGAGCAGTGTAGCAGTGTAAATCAGGTGCATAAAACACAGTGTAACTGCTGTAAAAAGGCACAGAGCAGTGTGGCAGTGTAAATAATGTGCATAAAACACAGTGTAACTGCTGTAAAAAGGCACAGAGCAGTGTAGCACTGTAAATCAGGTGCATAAAACACAGTGTAACTGCTGTAAAAAGGCACAGAGCAGTGTGGCAGTGTAAATAAGGCGCAAAAAACACAGTGTAACTGCTGTAAAAAGAACAGTGTGGCAGTGTAAATGATGTGCATAAAACACAGTGTAACTGCTGTAAAAAGGCACAGAGCAGTGTAGCACTGTAAATCAGGTGCATAAAACACAGTGTAACTGCTGTAAAAAGGCACAGAGCAGTGTGGCAGTGTAAATAAGGCGCATAAAACACAGTGTAACTGCTGTAAAAAGGCACAGAGCAGTTGAGCAGTGTAAATAAGGCGCATAAAACACAGTGTAACTGCTGTAAAAAGGAACAGAGCAGTGTGGCAGTGTAAATAATGTGCATAAAACACAGTGTAACTGCTGTAAAAAGGCACAGAGCAGTGTGGCAGTGTAAATAAGTAAAAAGGCACAGAGCAGTGTGCATAAAACACAGTGTAACTGCTAAAAAAAAGGCACAGAGCAGTGTGGCAGTGTAAATAAGGCATAAAAAAAACACAGTGTAACTGCTGTAAAAAAGAACAGTGTGGCAGTGTAAATGATGTGCATAAAAACACAGTGTAACTGCTGTAAAAAGGCACAGAGCAGTGTAGCACAGTGTAAATCACTGTAAATCAGGTGCATAAAACACAGTGTAACTACTGTAAAAAGGCACAGAGCAGCGTGGCAGTGTAAATAAGGCGCATAAAACACAGTGTAACTGCTGTGAAAAGGCACAGAGCAGTTGAGCAGTGTAAATAAGGCGCATAAAACACAGTGTAACTGCTGTAAAAAGGAACAGAGCAGTGTGGCAGTGTAAATAAGGCGCATAAAAAACAGTAACTGCTGTAAAAAGGCACAGAGCAGTGTGGCAGTGTAAATAATGTGCATAAAACACAGTGTAACTGCTGTAAAAAGGCACAGAGCAGTGTAGCAGTGTAAATAAGGCGCATAAAACACAGTGTAACTGCTGTAAAAAGACACAGAACAGTGTGGCAGTATAAATAATGTGCATAAAACAGTGTAATTGCTGTAAAAAGGCACAGAGCAGTGTAGCACTGTAAATAAGGCGCATAAAACAGTGTAACTGCTGTAAAAAGGCACAGAGCAGTGTGGCAGTGTAAATAAGGTGCATAAAACACAGTGTAACTGCTGTAAAAAGGCACAGAGCAGTTGAGCAGTGTAAATAAAAGGCATAAAACACAGTGTAACTGCTGTGAAAAAGGCACAGAGCAGTTGAGCAGTGTAAATACAGTGTAACTGCATAAAAAAACACAGTGTAACTGCAAAAAAAAAAAGAACAGTGTGGCAGTGTAAATGATGTGCATAAAACACAGTGTAACTGCTGTAAAAAGGCACAGAGCAGTGTAGCAGTGTAAATCAGGTGCATAAAACACAGTGTAACTGCTGTAAAAAGGCACAGAGCAGCGTGGCAGTGTAAATAATGTGCATAAAACACAGTGTAACTGCTGTAAAAAGGCACAGAGCAGTGTAGCAGTGTAAATAATGTGCATAAAACACAGTGTAACTGCTGTAAAAAGGCACAGAACAGTGTGGCAGTATAAATAATGCGCATAAAACACAGTGTAATTGCTGTAAAAAGGCACAGAGCAGTGTAGCACTGTATATAAGTGCTGCTGTAAAAAAACAGTGTAACTGCTGTAAAAAGGCACAGAGCAGTGTGGCAGTGTAAATAATGTGCATAAAACACAGTGTAACTGCTGCAAAAGGCACAGAGCAGTGTGGCAGTGTAAATAAGGTGCATAAAACACAGTGTAACTGCTGTGAAAAGGCACAGAGCAGTTGAGCAGTGTAAATAAGGCGCATAAAACACAGTGTAACTGCTGTAAAAAGGAACAGAGCAGTGTGGCAGTGTAAATAAGGTGCATAAAAAACAGTGTAACTGCTGTAAGAAGGCACAGAGCAGTTGAGCAGTGTAAATAAGGCACATAAAACACAGTGTAACTGCTGTAAAAAGGAACAGAGCAGTTGAGCAGTGTAAATAAGGCGCATAAAACACAGTGTAACTGCTGTAAAAAGGAACAGAGCAGTGTGGCAGTGTAAATAAGGCGCATAAAAAACTAACTGCTGAAAAAAGGCACAGAGCAGTGTGGCAGTGTAAATAATGTGCATAAAACATAGTGTAACTGCTGTAAAAAGACAGCAGTGTAAATAATGTGCATAAAACACAGTGTAACTGCTGTAAAAAGACACAGAACAGTGTGGCAGTATAAATAATGTGCATAAAACACAGTGTAATTGCTGTAAAAAGGCACAGAGCAGTGTAGCACTGTAAATAAGGCGCATAAAACAGTGTAACTGCTGTAAAAAGGCACAGAGCAGTGTGGCAGCGTAAATAAGGTGCATAAAACACAGTGTAACTGCTGTAAAAAGGCTCAGAGCAGTGTGGCAGTGTAAATAAGGCGCATAGAACAGTGTAATTGCTGTAAAAAGGCACAGAACAGTGTGGCAGTGTAAATAATGTGCATAAAACACAGTGTAACTGCTGTAAAAAGGCACAGAGCAGTGTGGCAGTGTAAATAAGGCGCATAAAACAGTGTAATTGCTGTAAAAAGGCACAGAACAGTGTGGCAGTGTAAATAATGTGCATAAAACACAGTGTAACTGCTGTAAAAAGACACAGAACAGTCTATATGACTCACGTTGCATAAACACCATGTAAAGGACAGCAGGTCCTGCAGCGCCTGGCATAAAACACGGAGTTGCACTCAGCCACGATAAAACACAGTGTAACTGCGCCCAGTGCGGTCAGAGCAGTGTGGCAGGATTTAAAAGTCGGCATAAATCAGGGCTGGCGCCACTGATGATGTGCATAAAACACAGTGTAACTGCCTCCAGGCACAGGCAGTGTAGCAGGAAGCATAAAACACAGTGCCTCGCTGAAACTAAAAGCATAAAACAGTGGGTCCCACAATGATCTGCTTCTGCAATAAAGGGGGGGACAGAACAATCATTCATCTGGAGCGTGCTCACTTTAGAGAGGAGACAAACGGACAGGAGAGAAACACACACCCTCACTTTAGAGAGGAGACAGAGGGACAGGAGAGAAACACACACACTCACTTTAGAGAGGAGACAGAGGGACAGGAGAGAAACACACACACTCACTTTAGAGAGGAGACAGAGGGACAGGAGAGAAACACACACACTCACTTTAGAGAGGAGACAGAGGGACAGGAGAGAAACACATACACTCACTTTAGAGAGGAGAAAGACGGACAGGAGAGAAACGCACACCCACAGACACACAGAACTCTTTCCATACACTCATTCTTCACTCCTCCTTTGCCATATTACACCTGACCTGAAGATCTATCAAGGTTCAGAGTCCATCATCATTAAGAAGACTACAGTCCCCTAAAGAAGTTAGGAGAAAGTAATAGAGGTTACTCCAATGTGACTTTGGTCAGAAACGTCAAGTGGGTCCTTTTCATTTTCACCTGAGAGCACAACACAGTGATTGACCTGTGAGGCATGCATCTGTCAGACATCTGCCAAGTCTGCAACTGCCCTGTAACCACAGCTCTTTCCTTTACCATTCTTTACAAGGTTTCTGATTGGTCGAGCCAAAGAGAGAAAATGTAGGAATACTATGGAGAAAGGCCAGGCAAAGAGGAAGGATAAAACGGGCGAGGAGGAGGGGGACAGGGGACAGTGAAGACCAATAATGACCAACAGAGACTGGAGCTTTCAAACAAATATTCCACAGGTAGCACCGAGCCCAGAGATGAAAGTAAGATTCTGGGGTACAAACTGAAGGCCGTTTGAGAGGCCAGGCAGCCAGGAACCCAGCTAACAGAGCATGGGCAATAGGAATGCCTTATAAGCACTGTTCCTAATAAGCTGTAATCCAGTTGTCAAGACAACCTGAAAGTGTTTCGGACAACCAAGACAATCAACAAGGTTATCCTGGTGGACAACCAAATATCCCGGCAGTTTGATGGGTTTAAATTAGGGATGAGCATTTCTGGAAGAAATACAATTTTATAATCACTGCTAGGTATTCGAAAATAATTCAAAAATCGACCCCCCTTTATAATTCTTTATAAGTCTTTATAATTTCAGCGCTTGTGTGGCTTGTTAAGCAGCACAGATTTGCGTAAATTAGTTTTCGAGGCTGCGGAAATCCATTCTTTATTCTGAATGTTGTCACGGCTAAAGGGCGCTGTAAGGCAAGTTGCACAGCTGTGTGACAATCCTAAGGAAGGCGAAAATAAATGCTGCAAAGTCAGCAAAAGTTTTGGATTTACAATGCCATATCAATTATATAAATGTAGGCAATGGGAATTCACCTTTTCATTATCATTTCTAATTATAGGTCATGTATTGGTCTTGGTCGCTCAGTCGATAAATTATTTGATTGTTAATCAGGCCAGCTGAAATAAAAACAGCTTGCGGGCAGCCAAGCCGTAAAGGGAGAGCTTACTGAAGGCCCTTTGAACTACTCCATGGCCCAGATGAAAGGTTAGAAAACAACTCGTCCCATGAATAACAAAAGGTCGCAAGTGACATTCCTGATGAAAACTGTTTTTCTGCACCACAAAGTACTACAGCGACCTTTTATTATTCATGGAACAAACTGACATCACGTAAGAGAATAACTGACACACAAGCACTGCAGCACTGGCGTTTGATTGGATAATGCGTTCAAAATGCACACTCACCCACTATACAGGGCACTGCGTAGTGAATGTTCTACATTGAAAACAATATAAAGAGAGTGAGTGAGCGAGTGGACAAGTGTGCAGCCCACACGCAGCCTTAGATTCCCCAAGTGAAAATGTCTGCCCCCTGATATTGACGCCGATTTGAAGACTCGCCGGTTTAAAAACGCGTTGTATTGGATCATTACCGAATTAAAATTTATAAAACTATGCGTTTTAGACACTTCAAAAATTCTACTTTCCTCTGAAATATACTTTGCTGAGGTGCTGTCTCCTCCTTTGAAGAAGTGGTATGCAAATGACCCGGCTATTGAGTAGCAGCAGAGTGGTTTTGGTGACCAATTGTGTAGCTTGACAGGAGAATTTATCATTTTATATTTGATTGCACTGTTCTAATATCACCTGTGGGACAAATTAAAGCATTATTTAGCGCTATTCAACATCATTTTTGCTTTCAAATTTCCTGCTGTAGGCCCATAGGTCAGCGAGTATTTAGATTTCTTTGGACACAGTGATGGTTAAATTGTAAAGGTTGTGTATATTTTATATATATATATATATATATATATATATATATATATATATATATATATATATATGTGCAAAATTTATATTCAAGGGGATCCGTTATGCTTTTCAAAAGATGCAAGAAAGTGGTGGCCTCCATTTATTTTCCAAGGAGAATCTGTAGCTAACTAGCTAGGACGGCATGTCCAATTTCTGTTAATATTTAAACTGAATTCCAAGTATAACTAGCTAGCTATTAAATTGACTAAATGTAGAAAACCTTGCTGGTTTGGCCACAAGCACTGCCGGAATCACACTGATAGAAATAGATGGAAAGGGTGACCGTTTTTCATTGAATTCAGTCCATCTTAAAAGGAGTAGCACAGTTATTCAAAATGAAAAGAATGTTAGCCAACGGTTGCTTCTATACACAGAAGCAAACCGCGGATCATTCTTAACAGACTAAATCACAAGCGTAGTTAAACTTTTATGGTGAATGCATGTTGCTCTTTTTTCTGTATGTAATGACCATCCATGCCGAGCTTACTGACATTAACTTTCCATAATCATTGTGTACCTAATAGCTAACTAGCTAGCTAGCAACTCATCCATCAATCTGTATTATAGACTTGCCAGTATCCAGGGTATTGTGACATCTTCGCTGTACAATGACACGGTGGCTGTTTGCCAGCCAATTAGAAGGGAAGCCGACTCAGAACTGCCCATTTTACAGAGAGTAAGAAAAGACCGGCATCAAATTGCTGGCAATTCATGTAATTTTTCTTTCTCTTTAGTTAAAAAGTTTATAAACCTCCCTTTTGGACATCCAGGAATATTATAACTTGGTAAAAAACAAATTAGAGGCTTCCTTTAAAGCCTGGCCTTGTAACCAGCGGACTAACTCATCACCCATTTTCTGTACTGCCTCTGCCATTACGGCCAGGGTCAGTGCTGCTTGTGAGGACCAGTCCAAGTCCAATGTTTCACGCTTCGCGTCCGCGCAGCTATTTAAAGGCACTGGCTCCGTCCAATTTAAAATACAGTAATCCTGGAGCACCTATTTGAGATAAGGATTCGCCTTGCACATCAGAGGAGATTACCCAAGAAAAGCCATTAGCCTAATATTAATTTTACACACTTGCAGTGGGGGGGGCGTGAGGGCCTGTGTGTGACTGTGCGCACCTATCTGTGGGTGTGTAGTGAGGGGCAGCGGAGTAAGCAATTTAAAAACATGAGTGTGAGGCAGCGATGAAAGGCTGGTATCAGTCAGGCACTGGCGCAGAACAGACTGTCGACGGAGTGAGGAGAGAGGCTCTAATCTCTCTCTGCCGGCTCCCGCGCTAACGTAATGGCCGCTAATGAATGTACAACCACAGAAGCAGACTTCCACACACGCACAACTACCAGCCAACAGACAACATTCACACTGCAAACTTTCACCTGTCATTACGGCCCAGATAGGGCCACGTTACACAGAAACACACTGGCGTTCACGCACGCAAGAATATAACCGAGAAACACACTGACGTTCACGCACACAAGAATATAACCGAGAAAAAACACTGGCGTTCACGCACACAAGAATATAACTGAGAAACACACTGGCGTTCACGAACACAACAATATAACCGAGAAACACGCTGGCGTTGACGCAGACAAGAATATAACAGAGAAACACACTGGTGTTCACGCACACAAGAATATAACCGAGAAACACACTGGCGTTCACGCACACGAGAATATAACAGAGAAACACACTGGCGCACACAAGACGCAGAAAACAAGAATATAACAGAGAAAACACACTGGTGTTCACGCACACAAGAATATAACCGAGAAACACACTGGCGTTCACAAGAATATAACTGAGAAAATATAACCACACAAGAATATAACGAGAAACACACTGGCGTTCACGCACACAAGAATATAACCGAGAAACACACATGTTCACGCACACAACAATATAACTGAGAAACACGCTGGCGTTCACGCACACAAGAATATAACCGAGAAACACACTGGCAAAAGAATATAACGAAAAACACACTGGTGTTCAAGAATATAACCGCATACAAGAGAAAACACACTGGCGTTCACGCACACAAGAATATAACCGAGAAACACACTGGCGTTCACGCACACAAGAATATAACCGAGAAACACACTGGCGTTCACGCACACAAGAATATAACCGAGAAACACACTGGCGTTCACGCACAAGAATATAACCGAGAAACACACTGGCGTTCACGCACGACAAGAATATAACGAAACACACTGGTGTTCACGCACACAAGAATATAACCGAGAAACACACTGGCGTTCACGCACACAAGAATATAACAGAGAAACACACTGGCGTTCACGCACACAAGAATATAACCGAGAAACACACTGGCGTTCACGCACACAAGAATATAACCGAGAAAACACACTGGCGTTCACAAGAATATAACCGAAAAACACGTTCACGCACACAACAACAATATAACGTTGAGAAACACACTGGCGTTCACGCACACAAGAATATAACCTGAGAAACACACTGGCGTTCACGCACACAAGAATATAAAACTGAGAAACACACTGGCGTTCACGCACACAAGAATATAACAGAGAAACACACTGGCGTTCACGCACACAAGAATATAACCAGAGAAACACACATGTTCATGTTCACGCATAACAAGAATATAACCGGAGAAACACACTGGCGTTCACGTTCACGCAACAATATAACCGAGAAACACACTGGCGTTCACGCACACAACAGAATATAACCCAGAAAACAAAACACATCATGCGTTCACGCACACAAGCAAGAATATAACCGAGAAACACACTGGCGTTCACGCACAAAGAATATAACCGAGAAACACACTGGCGTTCACGCACGCAAGAATATAACCCAGAAACACACTGGCGTTCACGCACAAAAGAATATAACCGAGAAACACACTGGCGTTCACGCACACAACAATATAACCGAGAAACACACTGGCGTTCACGCACACAAGAATATAACCGAGAAACACACTGGCGTTCACGCACACAAGAATATAACCGAGAAACACAACAATATAACGAGAAACACACTGGCGTTCACGCACAAAACAAAATAATGCAAGAAACACACTGGCGTTCACGCACGCAAGAATATAACCGAGAAACACACTGGCGTTCACGCACACAAGAATATAACAGAGAAACACACTGGCGTCACACACATGCAAGAATATAACCGAGAAAACACACTGGCGCTCACGCAAGAATACCGAGAAACACACTGGGCGTTCACGCACACAAGAATATAACCGAGAAACACACTGGCGTTCCACACACAAAGAATATAACCGAGAAACACACTGGCGTCACGCACACAAGAATATAACCCAGAAACACACTGGCGTTCACGCACACAAGAAATATAACTGAGAAACACATCATGGTTCACGCACACAAGAATATAACAGAGAAACACACTGGCGTTCACGCACACAAGAATATAACCGAGAAACACACTGGCGTTCACGCACACAAGAATATAACCGAGAAACACACTGGCATTCACGCACACAAGAATATAACCGAGAAACACACTGGCACGTTCACGCACACAAGAATATAACAGAGAAACACACTGGCGTTCACGCAGGCAAGAATATAACAGAGAAACACACTGGCGTTCACGCACACAACAATATAACCGAGAAACACACTGGCATTCACGCACACAAGAATATAACAGAAACACACTGGCGTTCACGCACAAGAATATAACCGAGAAACACACAAGAATATAACTGAGAAACACACACGTTCACGCACAAACAATATAACAGAGAAACACACTGGCGTTCACGCACACAAGAATATAACAGAGAAACACACTGGCGTTCACGCACACAAGAATATAACCGAGAAACACACTGGCGTTCACGCACACAAGAATATAACCGAGAAACACACTGGCGTTCACGCACACAACAATATAACAGAAACACACTGGCGTTCACGCACACAAGAATATAACAGAGAAACACACTGGCGTTCAACACAAAAAGAATATAACTGAGAAACACACTATGTTCACGCACACGCAACAATATAACTGAGAAAAACACACTGGCGTTCACGCACACAAGAATATAACCAAGAAACACACATAACAAGAATATAACGAGAAACACTGGCGTTCACGCACAAAGAATATAACAGAAACACACTGGCGTTCACGCACACAAGAATATAACCGAGAAACACACTGGCGTTCACGCACACAAGAATATAACAGAAACACACTGGCGTTCACGCACACAAGAATATAACCGAGAAACACACTGGCGTTCACGCACACAACAATATAACCGAGAAACACACTGGCGTTCACGCACACAAGAATATAACCGAGAAACACACTGGCGTTCACGCACACAACAATATAACCGAGAAACACACTGGCGTTCACGCACACAACAATATAACCGAGAAACACACTGGCGTTCACGCACACAAGAATATAACCGAGAAACACACTGGCGTTCACGCACACAAGAATATAACCCAGAAACACACTGGCGTTCACGCACACAAGAATATAACCCAGAAACACACTGGCGTTCACGCACAAAAGAATATAACTGAGAAACACACTGGCGTTCACGCACACAACAATATAACCGAGAAACACGCTGGCGTTCACGCATGCAAGAATATAACCGAGAAACACACTGGCGTTCACGCACGCAAGAATATAACCGAGAAACACACTGGCGTTCACGCACGCAAGAACATAACAGAGAAACACACTAGCGTTCACGCACACAAGAATATAACCGAGAAACACACTGGCGTTCACGCACATGAGAATATAACCCAGAAACACACTGGCGTTCACGCACAAAAGAATATAACTGAGAAACACACTGGCGTTCACGCACACGAGAATATAACCGAGAAACACACTGGTGTTCACGCACACAAGAATATAACCCAGAAACACACTGGCGTTCACGCACACAAGAATATAACAGAAACACACTGGCGTTCACGCACACAACAATATAACCGAGAAACACACTGGCGTTCACGCACACAACAATATAACCGAGAAACACACTGGCGTTCACGCATGCAAGAATATAACAGAGAAACACACTGGCGTTCACGCACACAACAATATAACCGAGAAACACACTGGCGTTCACGCACACAAGAATATAACCGAGAAACCAACTGGCGTTCACACACACAAGAATATCACCGAGAAACACACTGGTGTTCACGCACACAAGAATATCACCGAGTGCTGATACCATCCACAGTTTTCTGCCCACAAGCAATAGAAGGCAAATGACATGGACAGGCTCATGATGGGGGGTTTCTTGCTCTGATTGGTCTTTTCCTCTCTTGGAGGCGGGGTAGGGAGGGTAGGAGTAATGGGCGGGTTGGACTCAATCCCCCAGAAGCACTGTAGACTTCACCCTTCAAGCCATGCGTGCCTCATACAAGCTGCTATCGAGCTTACGCCAATACTAGATAATTATACCTTACACCAGCTATGCTAAACACTGACCATAGCCAATGACTTCAACACCCAGCCCTTAAATGGCATGCCTCACCCTGTCACCTGTAGACAGGAGTATTGGGGGGGGTAAATGGTGAATCTAAAGAGGAAAGGAAATGGCCATTTATATTTGCATGAGTCAGCAGAGGACTGCATCCAAAACAAGGGTTTTAAAGCGAGGGGAACTAATTTCCTCCTACCGAGGCCTTCCATTAACTGCATACCGCCACTTCAAGTCCATTAATATTCTCATGCTGATATTAACAAGGCCATTTGGGCATTCGCGACCCCTCTTTGATCCAAAAACCAGGTCAGAAAAAAATGCTCGATTTTCCATAAAGCCAAAGCAGCCCAGGCCATCAGCTCTCATGGACAGCCTCCGCGAGCAGCGTGGCACCCAGCCCAAGGTGCTCTGCAGCCAGCTGCTCTTCAGAACTCACAGACCGACAGCGACTGACAACAGCAAACTGACATGATCACTGTTTCCCAACCCTGCCCTGCACATTTAGTGCATCTCCTTGACCTGACACACCCAGTTCATCCATCAAGAACTCCACTAACGAGCAGAACCGCTGACTCAGGCCTGGTAAAGCAGGGATATTAAACCTGCAGGATAGGGGTGCTGCAGGAACTCGATCGGGAAACTGGGAGCCAGATAAATCTGAAGGAGAGAGGATAAAAGGAGAGTGAGCGCGGTATGCGGTCGGTTGAGCTGAACCTGAAATGGACCTGCCGTTTGTAGTCCTCAACACAGCAGCTGCCTTCTAATCTTCACAGAGGGAAGCAAAACTCCTGGGGCCATTACCCAGCTCCGCACAAAGAACACCCTCTGTAACGGTGATCATCAACCCAGCTCCTGGAGATCTACCATACTGCAGCTGTTCACTCTCACCCTTACAGAATATGCATTCAACAGCAGGAGATCTACCACACTGCAGCTGTTCACTCTCACCCTTACAGAATACGCATTCACCAGCAGGAGATCTACCACACTGCAGCTGTTCACTCTCACCCTTACAGAATATGCATTCAACAGCAGGAGATCTACCATACTGCAGCTGTTCACTCTCACCCTAACAGAATACTCATTCAGCAGCTGGAGATCTACCACACTGCAGCTGTTCACTCTCACCCTCACAGAATACGCATTCAGCAGCTGGAGATCTACCACACTGCAGCTGTTCACTCTCACCCTCACAGAATACACATTCAGCAGCTGGAGATCTACCACACTGCAGCTGTTCACTCTCACCCTCACAGAATACGCATTCAGCAGCTGGAGATCTACCATACTGCAGCTGTTCACTCTCACCCTAACAGAATACGCATTCAGCAGCTGGAGATCTACCATACTGCAGCTGTTCACTCTCACCCTTACAGAATACGCATTCAACAGCTGGAGATATACCATACTGCAGCTGTTCACTCTCACCCTTCCAGAATATGCATTCAACAGCAGCAGATCTACCACACTGCAGCTGTTCACTCTCACCCTTACAGAATATGCATTCAAAAGCTGGAGATCTACCACACTGCAGCTGTTCACTCTCACCCTTACAGAATACGCATTCAACAGCAGGAGATCTACCACACTGCAGCTGTTCACTCTCACCCTCAAAGAATACGCATTCAGCAGCTGGAGATCTACCACACTGCAGCTGTTCACTCTCACCCTCACAGAATACGCATTCAGCAGCAGGAGCTCAACCACACTGCAGCTGTTCACTCTCATCCTCACAGAATACGCATTCAGCAGCTGGAGATCTACCACACTGCAGCTGTTCACTCTCACCCTTGCAGAATATGCATTCAACAGCTGGAGATCTACCATACTGCAGCTGTTCAGCTGTTTACAGAATACGATTCAACAGCAGGAGATCTACCACACTGCAGCTGTTCACTCTCACCCTTACAGAATATGCATTCAACAGCTGGAGATCTACCACACTGCAGCTGTTCACTCTCACCCTTACAGAATATGCATTCAACAGCTGGAGATCTACCATACTGCAGCTGTTCACTCTCACCCTTACAGAATACGCATTCAGCAGCAGGAGATCTACCACACTGCAGCTGTTCACTCTCACCCTTACAGAATACGCATTCAGCAGCAGGAGATCTACCACACTGCAGCTGTTCACTCTCACCCTCACAGAATACGCATTCAGCAGCAGGAGATCTACCACACTGCAGCTGTTCACTCTCACCCTCAAAGAATAGATTCAGCAGCTGGAGATCTACCACACTGCAGCTGTTCACTCTCACCCTCACAGAATACGCATTCAGCAGCAGGAGCTCAACCACACTGCAGCTGTTCACTCTCACCCTCACAGAATACGCATTCAGCAGCTGGAGATCTACCACACTGCAGCTGTTCACTCTCACCCTTACAGAATACGCATTCAACAGCAGGAGATCTACCACGCTGCAGCTGTTCACTCTCACCCTTACAGAATATGCATTCAACAGCTGGAGATCTACCACACTGCAGCTGTTCACTCTCACCCTTACAGAATACGCATTCAACAGCAGGAGATCTACCACACTGCAGCTGTTCACTCTCACCCTTACAGAATACGCATTCAACAGCAGGAGATCTACCACACTGCAGCTGTTCACCCTCACCCTTACAGAATACGCATTCAACAGCAGGAGATCTACCACACTGCAGCTGCTCACTCTCACCCTTGCAGAATACGCATTCAGCAGCTGGAGATCTACCACACTGCAGCTGCTCACTCTCACCCTTGCAGAATACGCATTCAGCAGCAGGAGATCTACCACACTGCAGCTGTTCACTCTCACCCTAACAGAATACACACTCAGCTGCTGGAGATCTTTTTGAACTGCAAATTAGAGGGATCAAGTGTGCTAAATTAGGGTTGGAATGAAAAGCTTCAGGATGGAAAACCTCCAGGAAGCCAGTTGGTGACCACTGTCCTGAAAGTTCCAATATTCCAGGAAGACTCAGGGAGCATTATGTCCGAGACCAATGACTCCAGAGACGAACATCCTAAGACTGCAGCCCCAACAGCTTGGAGGCCCTGATTGGTCAGGTGCTTTTTCTGACCTTCGGCCTATGAGTGAGGAGACCCCTGCAGTTAGACTGGTACTGCAGTAAGGCACTGGCATCCGGCTCGTCACACCAAAATGCACTCACATTCATGAACATCAAGGCTTCCGACAGGCTAGCCTCTTCAGTCCAGCAAATGTGGTGTGGATTTTAAGCACCGTTTGGCACAACACACACCAGCAGTGCTTTCAGACATCAGACAGGGAACAGAGAGAGATCATTTATTTGTGCTTTCATGGAGGGGCGCGCTGGGCGGGCCATAAGCGTATAAAATACTGGTGCCCACAGCAGCGTGAGAAACTTCCACACTCCTCACACCGCCTTCACACCGCCCTCCGCTGATTGGTCCCCCTGGTGAAATGCAACAATGTCAGGTAAATAAATAAATAAATAAATAAATAAAAACCTACATTTACTGGCGACATCTCCACTGACCCGCTTTGCCGCGCGTCACGTTTCCATGGTAACAAGACGATGACTCACTCAAAGAAGCTCTGACTGCACCAAAAATCCAACCAAATAAATGAAAATAAAAAATAGCAGGCTTGCTCGCGTGCGCATTGTCCACGTCGGTGCAGTCGCAGGCGACCCGCTGTGAAATGCATCGTACCGAAAGCAGCTCTCCCCTCCCAGCCCTCAGGATTTTAACGGGATGCGCAGTGTGAACGCTCCCCAAACTTTCACTCTCCGACAGCATTTCCGCCAAAAACGGCAGCCCAAATCTCTAGGGCCGGACAGGCCAGAGTTTAAACACACGTAAGCCCACACCGCCCGCACTGCATTGTGATCTTACGGAGACTGCTCGATGTATTCCTCCCGACTGCCCACCAAACACAGAGTGAGACACACTGACATGGAGAGAAACTGAAATAAAGACAGATAAACAGAGACATGGAATGAACGAGCAAGCAAAGCTGAGGCAGGAAAGAACAGAGAGGAGGAAAGAGACAGCGAGAGATGGACAGAGTCTGAGAGACTGAAACACAGAGCCAGAGAGAGACGGACAGAGTCTGAGGGACTGAAACACAGAGCCAGAGAGAGACGGACAGAGTCTGAGGGACTGAAACACAGAGCCAGAGAGAGATGGACAGAGTCTGAGGGACTGAAACACAGAGCCAGAGAGAGATGGACAGAGTCTGAGAGACTGAAACACAGAGCCAGAGAGAGATGGACAGAGTCTGAGGGACTGAAACACAGAGCAAGAGAGAGACGGACAGAGTCTGAGGGACTGAAACACAGAGCCAGAGAGAGATAGACAGAGTCTGAGGGACTGAAACACAGAGACAGAGAGAGATGGACAGAGTCTGAGAGACTGAAACACAGAGCCAGAGAGAGATGGACAGAGTTTGAGAGACTGAAACACAGAGACAGAGAGAGATGGACAGAGTTTGAGAGACTGAAACACAGAGACAGAGAGAGACAGAGTCTGAGGGACTGAAACACAGAGCCAGAGAGAGATGGACAGAGTCTGAGGGACTGAAACAGAGCCAGAGAGAGATGGACAGAGTTTGAGAGATATGGACAGAGTCTGAGGGACTGAAACACAAAGCCAGAGAGAGATGGACAGAGTTTGAGAGACTGAAACACAGAGACAGAGAGAGATGGACAGAGTCTGAGGGACTGAAACACAGAGCCAGAGAGAGATGGACAGAGTCTGAGAGACTGAAACACAGAGCAAGAGAGAGACGGACAGAGTCTGAGGGACTGAAGCACAGAGCCAGAGAGAGATGGACAGAGTCTGAGAGACTGAAACACAGAGCCAGAGAGCGATGGACAGAGTCTGAGGGACTGAAACACAGAGACAGAGAGAGATGGACAGAGTCTGAGAGACTGAAACACAGAGCCAGAGAGAGATGGACAGAGTCTGAGAGACTGAAACACAGAGCAAGAGAGAGATGGACAGAGTCTGAGGGACTGAAACACAGAGACAGAGAGAGATGGACAGAGTCTGAGGGACTGAAACACAGAGCCAGAGAGAGATGGACAGAGTCTGAGGGACTGAAACACAGAGCCAGAGAGATGGACAGAGTCTGAGGGACTGAAACACAGAGCCAGAGAGAGATGGACAGAGTCTGAGAGACTGAAACACAGAGCCAGAGAGAATGGACAGAGTCTGAGAGACTGAAACACAGAGCCAGAGAGGGATGGACAGAGTCTGAAAGACTGAAACACCAGAGGAAACAGACAGAGAGAGAAAGAGGGAGGGAGAAGGAGACATGGAGACCATTTCTCACTGCAGTCTCCAGCCACATCAGCTTACTGATTGCACACAGAATATTTCCAAGGCAGGGAGGCCGGAATAAGGTCCAATACCCCAAACCGTAAAGGATCCGGAGCCTGTTCACGAAGATCCATGGTGCACTGTGGAATTAGGGGACAAATGAACAGTCTGAGGCAAAACACCAGCGGAACGCAAGAAAACTGGTGGGTCGACTGAGTCTGTAAGGGCCCTCATATCCCGGCACCACGGTCACTGACTCCTTTACCCACAGTATGAACGCTGGCCAAATACGACTCAAGAGCTACCCCTAAAGGTGAGCAGCGGGACAACATGTCCCCTCCCACACATAAAACACACACCAGCATCTGAGCACCTCCT
Organism: Gymnothorax javanicus; assembly: GCA_029692085.1. NCBI lineage: Eukaryota > Metazoa > Chordata > Actinopteri > Anguilliformes > Muraenidae > Gymnothorax > Gymnothorax javanicus. Next base: position 4,553,701 of record CM056210.1, read on the forward strand.
TCAGTTTAGGGACTCATTTTTCACGAGAGCAGCTAGGAGAAGGAGGTGGGACCAGAAAGCAATGTGATATCAGAGGAGTGGGCGACTGAAACCTCAGGAGGGGGAATAAATGCACAGAAACTCTCTCACTGAACACCAGAATCACTCAGTGAGGAGAGGATAAATGCACAGAAACTCTCTCACTGAACACCAGAATCACTCAGCGAGGAGAGGATAAACCAGAAATCACTGAACACCAGAATCACTCAGTGAGGAGAGGATAAATGCACAGAAACTCTCTCACTGAACACCAGAATCACTCAGTGAGGAGAGGATAAATGCACAGAAACTCTCACTGAACACCAGAATCACTCAGTGAGGAGAGGATAAATGCACAGAAACTCTCTCTCTGAACACCAGAATCACTCAGTGAGGAGAGGATAAATGCACAGAAACTCTCTCACTGAACACTGAACACCAGAAATCACTGAACACCAGAATGACTCAGTGAGGAGAGGATAAATGCACAGAAACTCTCTCACTGAACACCAGAATCACTCAGTGAGGAGAGGATAAATGCACAGAAACTCTCTCACTGAACACCAGAATCACTCAGTGAGGAGAGGATAAATGCACAGAAACTCTCTCACTGAACACCAGAATCACTCAGTGAGGAGAGGATAAATGCACAGAAACTCTCACTGAACACCAGAATCACCAGTGAGGAGAGGATAAATGAGGAGAGGATAAACAGAAACTCTGAACACCAGAATCACTGAACACCAGAATCACACCAGAATGAGGAGGATAAATGGATAAATCCCCAAACACAGAAACAGTGAGGAGAGGATCTCTGAACACTGAACACCAGAATCACAGAATCACTCAGTGAGGAGAGGATAAATGCACAGAAACTCTCCAAACACAGAACACCAGAATCACTCAGTGAGGGAGGATAAATGCACAGAAACTCTCTCACTGAACACCAGAATCACTCAGTGAGGAGAGGATAAATGCACAGAAACTCTCACTGAACACCAGAATCACTCAGTGAGGAGAGGATAAATGCACAGAAACTCTCTCACTGAACACCAGAATCACTCAGTGAGGAGAGGATAAATGCACAGAAACTCTCTCACTGAACACCAGAATCACTCAGTGAGGAGAGGATAAATGCACAGAAACTCTCTCACTGAACACTCAGATAAATCACTCTCACTGTGAATCAGGAGAGGATAAATGCACAGAAAATGAACACCAGAATCACTCAGTGAGGAGAGGATAAATGCACAGAAACTCTCTCACTGAACACAGAACACCAGTGAGGAGAGGATAAATGCACAGAAACTCTCTCACTGAACACCAGAATCACTCAGTGAGGAGAGGATAAATGCACAAAAAATGAACACCAGAAACTCAGTGAGGAGAGGATAAATGCACAGAAACTCTCACTGAACACCAGAATCACTCAGTGAGGAGAGGATAAATGCACAGAAACTCTCTCACTGAACACCAGAATCACTCAGTGAGGAGAGGATAAATGCACAGAAACTCTCTGAACACCAGAATCACCAGAGAACACCAGAATCACTCAGTGAGGAGAGGATAAATGCACAGAAACTCTCTCACTGAACACCAGAATCACTCAGTGAGGAGAGGATAAATGCACAGAAACTCTCTCACTGAACACCAGAATCACTCAGTGAGGAGAGGATAAATGAACACCAGAAACTCTCTCACTGAACACCAGAATCACTCAGTGAGGAGAGGATAAATGCACAGAAACTCTCTCAGAAACTGAACACAGAAAATCACTCAGTGACACCAGAGAGGATGCACAGAAAATGCTGAACACCAAATCACTCAGTGAGAGAATTCACTCACTGAACACCAGAATCACAGTGAGGAGAGGATAAACACCAGAATCACTCAGTGAGGAGAGGATAAATCACTCAGTGAACACCAGAATCACTCAGAGGAGAGGATAAATGCACAGAAACTCTCTCAGAATCACTGATAAAACACCACTGAACACCAGAATCACTCAGTGAGGAGAGGATAAATGCACAGAAACTCTCTCACTGAACACCAGAATCACTCAGTGAGGAGAGGATAAATGCACAGAAACTCTCACTGAACACCAGAATCACTCAGTGAGGAGATAAATGGATAAATGAACACAGAAACTCTCTCACAGAAACACCAGAATCACTCAGTGAGGAGAGGATAAATGCACAGAAACTCTCACTGAACACCAGAAACTCAGTGAGGAGAGGATAAATGCACAGAAACTCTCTCTGAACACCAGAATCACTCAGTGAGGAGAGGATAAATGCACAGAAAACTCTCACTGAACACCAGAATCACCAGTGAGGAGAGGATAAATGCACAGAAAATCACTCAGTGAGGAGAGGATAAATGCACAGAAACTCTCTCACTGAACACCAGAATCACTCAGTGAGGAGAGGATAAATGCACAGAAACTCTCACTGAACACCAGAATCACTCAGTGAGGAGAGGATAAATGCACAGAAACTCTCTCACTGAACACCAGAATCACAGTGAGGGAGAGGATAAATGCACAGAAACTCTCTCACAGAACACCAGAATCACTCAGTGAGGAGAGGATAAATGCACAGAAACTCTCTCACTGAACACCAGAATCACTCAGTGAGGAGAGGATAAATGGAAACTCTCACTGAAACCAGAATCACTCAGTGAGGAGAGAACCAGAATCACTCTCTCACTGAACACCAGAATCACTCAGTGAGGAGAGGATAAATGCACAGAAACTCTCTCACTGAAAACTCACTGAACCAGAATCACTCAGTGAGGAGGATAAATGCACAGATGAACACCAGAATCACTCAGTGAGGAGAGGATAAAACTCTCAGAATCACTGAGGAGAGGATAAACACCAGAATCACTCAGTGAGGAGAGGATAAATGCACAGAAACTCTCTCACTGAACACCAGAATCACTCAGTGAGGAGAGGATAAATGCACAGAAACTCTCTCACTGAACACCAGAATCACTCAGTGAGGAGAGGATAAATGCACAGAAAACTCTCACTAAACACCAGAATCACTCAGTGAGGAGAGGATAAATGCAGAAACTCTCTCTCTGAACTGAACACCAGAAATCTCTCACTGAACACCAGAATCACTCATAAATGCACAGAGAATCACTCAGAGGAGGATAAATGCACAGAAACTCTCTCACTGAACACCAGAATCACTCAGTGAGGAGAGGATAAATGCACAGAAACTCTCTGAACACCAGAATCACTCAGTGAGGAGAGGATAAATGCACAGAAACTCTCTCACTGAACACCAGAATCACTCAGTGAGGAGAGGATAAATGCACAGAAACTCTCTCTCATGAACACCAGAATCACTCAGTGAGGAGAGGATAAATGCACAGAAACTCTCTCACTGAACACCAGAATCACTCAGTGAGGAGAGGATAAATGCACAGAAACTCTCACTGAACACCAGAATCACTCAGTGAGGAGAGGATAAATGCACAGAAACTCTCTCACTGAACACCAGAATCACTCAGTGAGGAGAGGATAAATGCACAGAAACTCTCACTGAACACCAGAATCACTCAGTGAAAACACAGAAACTCTCTCACTGAACACCAGAATCACTCAGTGAGGAGAGGATAAATGCACAGAAACTCTCTCAGAAACACCAGAATCACTCAGTGAGGAGAGGATAAATGCACAGAAACTCACTGAACACCAGAATCACTCAGTGAGGAGAGGATAAATGCACAGAAACTCTCACTGAACACCAGAATCACTCAGTGACTGAACACCAGAATCACTCAGAATCACACCAGAATCACTCAGTGAGGAGAGGATAAATGCACAGAAACTCTCTCACTGAACACCAGAATCACTCAGTGAGGAGAGGATAAATGCACAAAAAACTCTCACTGAACACCAGAATCACTCAGTGAGGAGAGGATAAATGCACAGAAACTCTCTCACTGAACACCAGAATCACTCAGTGAGGAGAGGATAAATGCACAGAAACTCTCTCACTGAACACAGAATCACTCAGTGAGGAGAGGATAAACACAGAAATCACTGAACACCAGAATCACTCAGTGAGGAGAGGATAAATGCACAGAAACTCTCTCACTGAACACCAGAATCACTCAGTGAGGAGAGGATAAATGCACAGAAACTCTCTCACTGAACACCAGAATCACTCAGTGAGGAGAGGATAAATGCACAGAAACTCTCTCACTGAACACCAGAATCACTCAGTGAGGAGAGGATAAATGCACAGAAACTCTCTCACTGAACACTCCAGAATCACTCAGTGAGGAGAGGATAAATGCACAGAAACTCTCTCACTGAACACCAGAATCACTCAGTGAGGAGAGGATAAATGCACAAAAACTCTCACTGAACACCAGAATCACTCAGTGAGGAGAGGATAAATGCACAAACTCTCTCACTGAACACCAGAATCACTCAGTGAGGAGAGGATAAATGCACAGAAACTCTCTCACTGAACACCAGAATCACTCAGTGAGGGAGGATAAATGCACAGAAACTCTCACTGAACACCAGAATCACTCAGTGAGGAGGATAAATGCACAGAAACTCTCTCCCCGAACACACCAGAGGGCCCGGAATGGGCTCAGGGATCGGAGGAGTTTCGCTCTGCTCACAGGCTCCAGCGTAACACCGAGAGACACGACACCTGCCGGCTCCAGCAGCCACACCGCTCCACAGGATTACATTGATACATTAACCACACCACCAGGATCTCTGATGCTTCAGCGAGCTCTCACACAAAAGCCACTTTCGCATTAGACTCAATGCCCGTTATTTCCCTGATATTTGCCAATCACCTCACATCTCCGAGTCACTAACTAAATGTGACCCGGCTAACCCGCTGTCTTATTAAACAGATCTTTTCAAAAGGTCAGTCCCACTGGCAAATTTTCATTAGTGACAGAAGCGCATGGTGAATCATCAGTAAATCAGGCCTGTGAAGGCCAAAGCCTGGCATTAATGATGGCCATCTGATCCCCGTCTGAGAGAAGCCCCCATCCGATGGCACAGGGGATGCGCCACACAGCACAACAGCGCACTGGCCTGTCACTCATGGAGTAACACGGAGGAGAGCATCATGGGAAAATACACACCCACGGTCTTCAGCAGATCAGCAACGTCCCTGCCCAGAGTGTGCGTAACAGCCCTATCACAGCTCTCTCTCTCAGAGCATTCAGACACCAACACTAAACTGCGCCAAAACCACCCAACTCCAGAGAATACAAGCCACACTCAACTACGGCCAGAGAAAGTCATGTTTTGCAGAAAAAAATAAAGATGTCACCCAATTGCGGTGTATTCATCCTGTGACCTTTGACCCAGATGAACCGAACATGGTAGATGCAGCACAACAAGACCATATAAACATATCCCTTGTGCAAAGCAGTTGCTGAGATCTCAACCACACAAAGTAAAACATTTTCCATGTCCAGTGACCTTGATCTTTGACCTGGGTAAACCTAAAATGGTGGATGCACAACTGGACATTAGTATTAGTACACACACCCGAAGTATAAACCCATGCTGCCAAGTGGTAGCCGAGATCTTGTCAGCACAAGTGCCATGCTAACGCTAACGCAGACTGGACACCGGGGTAAACCGTATAGGTACACCCTTTGGGCAAACTCAAATATTTCATGAACTTATGTGGGGACAAGGGGGCTGTTATTTGCATAAGCTAATTAAAGGGCTGTCCATTGGTTCAACTAATTATGATTAAAGGAATATTAACATGGTGGGCTACAGCAACCATGGCAGATTATTTTCAGGGCCCGCCCATCCCCCTGTGGGGCGCTCCAGGAGTCAGCGAGAGATGATTAGATTCCGCATGTTTCCAGCGAATGACGAACACATTCTCTCAGTGCTGGCAGGAAACGCTTCCGGAGCCATGATAAAACAGGGCACTAAAAACAGCCCAGAATGCTGAATGATGAGATCGGCCGACTGCCGTCGCGGAGACTCCTCGTGTCTCTGTGCTCTTCAGCGCAGTCCCCAGAGGGCCTTCTCAAGCATTGTTCTAAGCGCCAATAAATCCTATCAAGTATGAGCTCGGCATATGCTGCTAAATCATGTTTAGAACATAACACAAAGTTTGAAGACAGGCAGTAAAAAAACCTTCCCACAAAATAGCCTTTTGAGAAAGACATTCAGCCCATACGCTCCAGTTCTGGCACCAGAGTCTAAAGAGCCAAGAACACGCTGGTTTTCCCCAGTCTCTTAACATGAAAAGCAGGTGTAAAGACAGACAGCCCAAGCCTGGCTGCTCAGTTAAGTACACAAAGGCAGTCAGTGCAGGACAGCAGGGTATATCCCCAAAACAAAACATTCTCCCCATCGCCAACTTTATAGTTCTGCCTAGTGGTGGCACTACGGAGGCGTATAGGGTCCAGAAAATCACTATGGGAGCTACTCTGGGCTTCAGAAATGTTCACAGTAAATTGTGCCAGATTCCTATGATTCCACAGTTAGGTTCAGCCAGGAGGAGGTAATAAACAAACAGTCATGATGTTACCAGAACAGTAGGATAGCTCTTAAATGCACCTTTGCATTTACATCTAACTTTATCTGATTCCCGTTGAAACAGTTTGGCTAACTGCATGGTGCTGCTACAGTCATAGCAATAGATAAAATCTATAAGGTTCCTCCTCGACGCGCCAAGGATGTTTACAGCAGAGTCAACAGGATTACTGTAAAAACGGAGTGAGTTAATGAATTTTTGAAAACCATAAGTTTGGCCTTTTAGTGCTATAACAGGTACGGTGATAGGGTCACTAACAGCACCTCTATACAAGAGGAACAATCACAGAGGGTTTGACATGGTTCCAAGTAGAACTGTCTGCATCACTGCTTTTGAAAATATTACACTTGGCCGAGGTGGCAGTACAGAAACATTAGAGCCACTACAATCAATAACATCTTCCTCTACACACCAGGAACGTTCAAAGCATATTCCACGTGATTCTCATTAAAGCTGTTGGAGTTCTTGCGATTTTTAACGAAAGGCCCAAAGGGTCCGTGTCAGTCACCTGCCACGACAGTAACAATTGTTTTCAGTAATGCAGTTTTATGAAGTAAACATTTGTCCACTGTACAATATGCCCACATAGTCAGGCTATCATCTGCAGCAGTACTGAAGTGATGTTAGACCGTAAACCATTTTGGCAGCAAATGCACGATTAAAAAGGTGCGAGGTCACTGTGATGTAAGTAAATGTGGGTTAGCGAGTCAGGCTTGAGAGTACCAAACTAAATGGATTTTTAATCCATGCAGTCATACATGAACATTTCAACAAAATCTGGACCAAGGCATTAAACACTTTTAGCGAGTTTGAGCCGAATCTTCCCACTGCGACTTGAGAAGTACTTGAAAATGTGTCAGCCAATCAAATACCATCCCAACCATACTGGATTCTAAATTCATCCAATATATAACAACACTTGGTCAGGAAACCGAGGCGAACATTTGAAGCAGGTTTGATTTAGATGTACCACGTGGCAAAAAGTCAAAAACGCGTCAGCCAATCTCAAGCCCAGAAATAACACTTGGTCAAGGCCAGGAGACAAAGGTGTATCAACCCTAATCCAATCTGACCACTGGAACTCAATAAAAGAAAGTATCAGCCAATCAGAGACCAACATCAACAGCATTGTGCACACACAGTAAAGGCATGACAGCATGAGAAGAGGGTGAGGGTGCTGGACTGGCCGGCCTACAGACCCGACTCCTCTCCAATGGACAAAATGTGGCATATTTTTAAATGCTAAATGCAATATATTGCCAAAATCAAAATTACACATGCCTTTCACACGCAAACACAAACAGACACAGAGCAGACTTGAGCAGCATTTCTAACAAATGCCAAACTAAATTTCTCCTCGCTTTACTCACGGGAGTTTGACCGCGGGATTTTTTTTTTTTTTTTCCCCACTTTGGAGGTATGCAGCTCTTTTCGCAACAAGATTACATTCACTTCTATGGGGGATCAACTTGGCAGAGGATTAACGTGTGAATATACACCGCCAACCAAAACCAATGAATGTGAACTGAGACTTGTTTACACTCAAGGGGCGGTACTTTCTGGAAACTCCAAGAAATCAGCAACAAGAGGGCGACATTAATGTGGCTATGCTAATGTCACAAACATTGCATTTTTTAAACACTGTGTTGGCATGAGATTAAAATATTCTCAGAACTAACAATGTTATCATATCCAATGTTGAGTTAGACCACTTTTTTTTTTAGTAAAACTGTTACATAGGTTATTTGATAGCGCTAGCTCGCTAGCTACAGTTTCCATCATCTCAGGCAATGTTAATGCGGTTTCAATATGTGGCCTGGTGGCTTAGCCAATGTTGCTGCCGATAGCCATGATGAACACTGCTCTACTCGCACAAATTTTTCGCAAAAGATGAATATTTTCTGCTCGAGCAAATCGCAAATTTTGTGCATTTGCACACGTCGTTCGCACCATTCGCGTCAGTTCTCCCACGCGATACATGTCGCCTGGCGTGAACTAGCATATTCTCACGGTTATTTGCTTCTTTGCATTGACTGAATAATCTGTCTGTGCAAATTCTTTGTTTCGCATTTGGTGGTAACACAGCTTTACATATGCACACACAACACACACACACGCACGCACAGACCACAGACTTACGTCAAAGTTGTTGAGCGCATAGGCCAACTCCCCGCCGCCGGGGGCCTGGTTGAGGGCGGCATCCTCGGAGGCGGTAGCCTGGGCGGCGTTGGAGATGCCGGATACCGCGTTCTGCAGCTGCTTGTAGATGAGGTCTCGATTGGCCTTGTAGGCAGCCACGTCTGGGTGCTGCAGGCAGGCGCGAGAGGCCGTGTACAACATGGGCACGTTACGCTGCAGCACACCCCTGGCAGCCGCCATCTGGTCCTTATGATGGACGTCTTTCAGCTCCTGCAGCAGAGTCCAGCACCTCAGCACCTCGGAGTTCAGCCCACTTAGCATTAAATGACACATACATACCACAACCCACCCAATAGAATGACAACCCTTTCACAGCCCTCCAAATTTACCAACCCCTTTAACATTCCATACAATTTAACCACAGTCCCTTGCAACACCCTACTCAATTTAATGACATCCCTTTAACACCCTACTCAATTTAATGACATCCCTTTAACACCCTACTCAATTTAATGACATCCCTTTAAAACCCTACTCAATTTAATGACATCCCTTTAAAACCCTACTCAATTTAATGACATCCCTTTAACACCTTACTCAATTTAATGACATCCCTTTAACACCCCACTCAATTTAATGACATCCCTTTAACACCCCATTCAATTTAAGGACACATCCCTTTAAACACCCCACTCAATTCAACACATCCCTTTAACTCCCCATTCAATTCAACACATCCCTTTAACTCCCCATTCAATTTAAGGACACATCCCTTTAACATCCCATTCAATTTAAGGACACCACCCTACAATACACCACCCAATGTAATGAAATGACCTGCCCAGTTTAACGACATCTCTCTAATGAACACCAGACCTAATTATTTCTTGACCCCTTATCCCACTGCCTAATGTACTGAAATCCCTTTAACGATCTGGCCTTACCCATTTTCAGATTTAGAAGCTGCAGACCCCATTAAACAAATGTTTCTTCATTTCACTACAGCTAACACTTCCTTAAAATCTGTTTCGAAGGCAAAATTCATTCAGCTCAGGCCTGCTGACAAACAGCCTCCGTTTAGCGAAGTCATTCCGCAACAACACCTGGCCTTGGCGTCATTTCCCAGCTGTCAGGAAGGTGTCACAAAGCAATAATGTAGCGGAAAAAATTAGCCCAACGGTCCTGCATAAACAAGCTCACAAGATGCTCCGACCAATCATCAGACGAGAACAACACCGCCCACGCTCTGACACGCATTCACCATCCTTTGTTTAAAGAATTACAATCAAGCAAATGAAAGAGTAAATTAAATGTGCCACTCTCCAATAAACAAATGCAGGGTGGGAATCATCTCGCCAGCCACAACCATCCACTGGCCGATTGATGACCTTTATCAAATCTCCACTGCCAGTGACGTTCCAGTCATAACACACTCAGGCCCGGAGAGGTGAACCCCTATCCAGAACGGAGGTGTCCACCCTCTCCATGCCTGAAAACTTTTGAACATTATTCACTTCACATAATGAGTGCACCCCCTTACAGCAGAGGGGCGCAACTCTGTCAGGCCCATGAGAAACATGAATATACATCATTCACTTCACATAACGAGTGCACTCCCTTACAGCAGAGGGGCGCGACTCGGTCAGGGCCATGAGAAAAATAAATATACATCATTCACTTCACATAACGAGTGCACTCCCTTACAGCAGAGGGGCGCGACTCGGTCAGGGCCATGAGAAAAATAAATATACATCATTCACTTCACATAACGAGTGCACTCCCTTACAGCAGAGGGGCGCGACTCTGTCAGGCCCATGAGAAACAAATATACATCATTCACTTCACATAACGAGTGCACTCCCTTACAGCAGAGGGGCGCGACTCGGTCAGGGCCATGAGAAAAATAAATATACATCATTCACTTCAGTGCACTCCCTTACAGCAGAGGTGCTTCGGTCAGGGCCATGAGAAAAATAAATATACATCAGCAGAAGAGTGCACTCCCTTACAGCAGAGGGGCGCGACTCGGTCAGGGCCATGAGAAAAATAAATATACATCATTCACTTCACATAACGAGTGCACTCCCTTACAGCAGAGGGGCGCGACTCGGTCAGGGCCATGAGAAAAATAAATATACATCATTCACTTCACATAACGAGTGCACTCACTTACAGCAGAGGGGCACGACTCGGTCAGGGCCATGAGAAAAATAAATATACTGCATCTGATCCAAATCCGCTGTGGTACTGGAGAGGTCAAAAATGCACCAGCCAATCAGAGACACCAAGACAGCCATATTGCATTCCAAATCGAGCCAGAAGATAAAACTTGGCTAGGGCTAAGAGAGGAACGTTTGTGCCAGGTCTGATCCAAATCTGCCAAGCAGAACTTCAAAAAGAGTTGAAAATGTTGCAGCCAATCAGAGGCCAGGATGGCCATATTAGATCTCAAATCCAGGCAAAGGAGGAGCACTTGGACAGTCACGAGACGGACAAGGAGCGGACGCGACTCAAATCTGAGCAGCGCAACTGGAGAAGCAGTCAGAAAAACATCAGCCAATCACAAACCACAGCAGCCATACTGGATCGAAAAATAGCACTGGATGTGGGCGATGAGAGGAACGGACTGACACAGAGGGACGCTGCACCATGACAGTTTCTCACTGGGTGTGATAAAAACTGTAGCATTAACACAAGCACTGGACCGAGGCCCAAACTCCGCCCAGAGCGACCGGACTTCAGCCCAACCTGAACACACAACTGTTTATCAGCCTGCTGCTGCCAGAAGCATTCAATCCAAAGGCCCAAATACAGCAGCCCGACCTGCCCACCCCGCCCTGAGATGAGGGAGGCCCAAATGAGGGGGGCACACAAAATTCTGAATCCTCTCACAGACTCGCTGCTTTCATTAATGCAGCTGACCGCAGGCTGAAGGCCGCACAGCTTCATCAATGAAAATATTCAGCGATTCCTGCTGAGACCGTAAATCCGCCCCACGCAGGAGGAGGAAAAAGGAAGCAGTGCCGCACTGCTGCAGGACCTCTCATTCCCCTGTCAGGACGCCTTAAATCCTGCTGTGAGGGAGCCTGGGTGTGGCCGTCCAGAGACTCCAGTACTGGAGCAGTACGCAGGAGAGCGAGCGTGCACACACACACACACACGCACGCACGCATGCACGCGATATGAACGGCTCTCTGCCCCTGATCAGCTCCATATCGAGGGTGTATTTATACCAAAGATGGATAACCCAGCGTACACTCCTCGGCAGTATTAATGAAGGACCGCAGGAGAGTGTGGCGTTACAGCACATGTCACTGATGTCACTCATCTCCTGACTGTAAGAGCGGGGGAATGCACAATTCTCAGAGGAGACGCACTCCTGACACAAAGAGCTGGAGCCTCAGACAGTGCAATCACTAGAACATTCCTCAGAACCAGAAAGGGAGGGCACATTTCAAAACCAAATTGAATCCCATCCCTCTATCCATGACCTCAAGTGTTTACCAGCAGAGAGCAGGAGGGGAAAGGGTTTAAAGTAAAGGTGTTTAAATGGGTCTGTAAACTGCTCCTGAGAGGAGGGGAAAGAGTGTTTAAATGGGTCTGTACACTGCTCCTGAGAGGAGGGGGAAAGAGTGTTTAAATGGGTCTGTAGTGTTTAAATGGGTCTGTACACTGCTCCTGAGAGAGGAGGGGAAAGAGTGTTTAAATGGGTCTGTACACTGCTCCTGAGAGGAGGGAAAAGAGTGTTTAAATGGGTCTGTACACTGCTCCTGAGAGGAGGGAAAGAGTGTTTAAATGGGTCTGTACACTGCTCCTGAGAGGGGGGTTTAAAAGAGTGTTTAAATGGGTCTGTACACTGCTCCTGTTTAAAGAGGAGGGGGAAAGAGTGTTTAAATGGGTCTGTACACTGCTCCTGAGAGGAGGGAAAGAGTGTTTAAATGGGTCTGTAAACACTGCTCCTGAGAGGAGGGAAAGAGTGTTTAAATGGGTCTGTACACTGCTCCTGAGAGGAGGGGGAAAGAGTGTTTAAATGGGTCTGTACTGCTCCTGAGAGGAGGGGAAAGAGTGTTTAAATGGGTCTCCTGCCCTGAGAGGAGGGGAAAGAGTGTTTAAATGGGTCTGTACGCTGCTCCTGAGAGGGAAAGAGGTTTAAATGGGACGCTGCTCCTGTTTAAATGGGTCTGTACGCTGCTCCTGAGAGGAGGGAAAGAGTGTTTAAATGGGTCTGTACGCTGCTCCTGAGAGGAGGGGAAAGAGTGTTTAAATGGGTCTGTACACTGCTCCTGAGAGGAGGGGAAAGAGTGTTTAAATGGGTCTGTACGCTGCTCCTGAGAGGAGGGGAAAGAGTGTTTAAATGGGTCTGTACGCTGCTCCTGAGAGGAGGGGAAAGAGTGTTTAAATGGGTCTGTACACTGCTCCTGAGAGGAGGGGAAAGAGTGTTTAAATGGGTCTGTACGCTGCTCCTGAGAGGAGGGAAAGAGTGTTTAAATGGGTCTGTACACTGCTCTCCTGAGAGGAGGGGAAAGAGTGTTTAAATGGGTCTGTACACTGCTCCTGAGAGGAGGGGAAAGAGTGTTTAAATGGGTCTGTCGCTGCTCCTGAGGGAGGGAAAGAGTGTTTAAATGGGTCTGTACGCTGCTCCTGAGAGGGGGAGTGTTTAAATGGGGCTCCTGGAGAGGAGGGAAAGAGTGTTTAAATGGGTCTGTACGCTTCCTAAATGGGTCTGTACGCTGCTCCTGAGAGGAGGGAAAGAGTGTTTAAATGGGACGCTGCTCCTGAGAGGAGGGGAAAGAGTTTAAATGGGGCTGCTCTGAGAGGAGGGAAAGAGTGTTTAAATGGGTCTGTACACTGCTCCTGAGAGCTCCTGAGAGGAAAAAGAGTGTTTAAATGGGTCTGTACGCTGCTCCTGTTTAAATGGGACGCTGCTCCTGAGAGGAGGGGAAAGAGTGTTTAAATGGGTCTGTACACTGCTCCTGAGAGGAAAAAGAGTGTTTAAATGGGTCTGTACGCTGCTCCTGAGAGGAGGGGAAAGAGTGTTTAAATGGGCTGCTCCTGAGAGGGGGAAAGGTGTTTAAATGGGTCTGTACGCTGCTCCTGAGAGGAGGGGAAAGAGTGTTTAAATGGGTCTGTACACTGCTCCTGAGAGGAGGGGAAAAAGAGTGTTTAAATGGGTCTGTACACTGCTCCTGAGAGGAGGGGAAAGAGTTTAAATGGGTCTGTCCTGCTCCTGAGAGAGGGGAAAGAGTGTTTAAATGGGTCTGTAAATGGGTCTGTACACTGCTCCTGAGAGGGGGAAAGAGTGTTTAAATGGGGTACACTGCTCCTGAGAGGAGGGAAAGAGTGTTTAAATGGAGTCTGCTCCTGAGAGAGGGGGAGTGTTTAAATGGGTCTGTACACTGCTCCTGAGAGGAGGGAAAGAGTGTTTAAATGGGTCTGTACACTGCTCCTGAGAGGAGGGGAAAAAAAGGGTTTAAATGGGTGCTCCTGAGAGGAGGAAAGAGTGTTTAAATGGGGCTCCTGAGAGGAGGGAAAGAGTGTTTAAATGGGTCTGTACACTGCTCCTGAGTTTAAATGGGAGGAGGGAGGGAGTGTTTAAATGGGTCTGTACGCTGCTCCTGAGAGGAGGAAAGAGGTTTAAATGGCTGCTCCTCTGTTTAAATGGGTCTGTACGCTGCTCCTGAGGAGGGGAAAGAGTTTAAATGGGTCTGTACACTGCTCCTGGAGGGGAAAGAGTGTTTAAATGGGTCTGTACACTGCTCCTGAGAGGAGGGGAAAGAGTGTTTAAATGGGTCTGTACGCTGCTCCTGAGAGGAGGGGAAAGAGTGTTTAAATGGGTCTGTACGCTGCTCCTGAGAGGAGGGAAAGAGTGTTTAAATGGGTCTGTACGCTGCTCCTGAGAGGAGGGGAAGAGTGTTTAAATGGGTCTGTACGCTGCTCCTGAGAGGAGGGGAAAGAGTGTTTAAATGGGTCTGTACGCTGCTCCTGAGAGGAGGGAAAGAGTGTTTAAATGGGTCTGTACGCTGCTCCTGAGAGGAGGGGAAAGAGTGTTTAAATGGGTCTGTACGCTGCTCCTGAGAGGAGGGAAAGAGTGTTTAAATGGGTCTGTACACTGCTCCTGAGAGGAGGGGAAAGAGTGTTTAAATGGGTCTGTACACTGCTCCTGAGAGGAGGGGAAAGAGTGTTTAAATGGGTCTGTACACTGCTCCTGAGAGGAGGGGAAAGAGTGTTTAAATGGGTCTGTACACTGCTCCTGAGAGGAAAGAGTGTTTAAATGGGTCTGTACGCTGCTCCTGAGAGGAGGGGGAAAGAGTGTTTAAATGGGTCTGTGGGTGCTGCTCCTGAGAGGAGGGAAAGAGTGTTTAAATGGGTCTGTACGCTGCTCCTGAGAGGAGGGGAAAGAGTGTTTGTTTAAATGGGTCTGTACAGTGTTGCTCCTGCTCCTGAGAGGAGGGGAAAGAGTGTTTAAATGGGTCTGTACATTGCTCCTGAGAGGAGGGAAAGAGTGTTTAAATGGGTCTGTACATTGCTCCTGAGAGGAGGGAAAGAGTGTTTAAATGGGTCTGTACACTGCTCCTGAGAGGAGGGGAAAGAGTGTTTAAATGGGTCTGTACTGAGAGGAGGGAAAGAGTGTTTAAATGGGTCTGCTCCTGAGAGGAGGGGAAAGAGTGTTTAAATGGGTCTGTGGGTCTGTGCTGCTCCTGAGAGGAGGGGAAAGAGTGTTTAAAATGGGTCCTGAAAGAGGAGGGAAAGAGTGTTTAAATGGGTCTGTACGCTGCTCCTGAGAGGAGGGGAAAGAGTGTTTAAATGGGTCTGTACGCTGCTCCTGAGAGGAGGGGAAAGAGTGTTTAAATGGGTCTGTACGCTGCTCCTGAGAGGAGGGGAAAGAGTGTTTAAATGGGTCTGTACACTGCTCCTGAGAGGAGGAAAGGGTTTAAAGAGTGTTTAAATGGGTCTGTACACTGCTCCTGAGAGGAGGGGAAAGAGTGTTTAAATGGGTGCTCCTGTTTAAATGGGTCTGCTCCTGAGAGGAGGGAAAGAGTGTTTAAATGGGTCTGTACACTGCTCCTGAGAGGAGGGAAAGAGGTTTAAATGGGTCTGTACACTGCTCCTGAGAGGAGGGGAAAGAGTGTTTAAATGGGTCTGTACACTGCTCCTGAGAGGAGGGGAAAGAGTGTTTAAATGGGTCTGTACACTGCTCCTGAGAGGAGGGAAAGAGTGTGCTCCTTTAAATGGGTCTGTATGCTGCTCCTGAGAGGAGGGGAAAGAGTGTGTTTAAATGGGTCTGTACACTGCTCCTGAGAGGAGGGAAAGAGTGTTTAAATGGGTCTGTACACTGCTCCTGAGAGGAGGGGAAAGAGGTTTAAATGGGTCTGTACATTGCTCCTGTGTTTTGGCTGCCATCATGGGTTCAGTTTGTCCTGAGAGGAGGGAAAGAGTGTTTAAATGGGTCTGTACACTGCTCCTGAGAGGAGGGAAAAGAGTGTTTAAATGGGTCCTGCTCCTGGTTTTTCTGGAGAGGAGAGGAAAGAGTGTTTAAAGGGCCTTGTACTGCTCCTGGAGTGTTTGTCTGTACACTGCTCCTAAGAGGAGGGGAAAGAGTGTTTAAATGGGCTCCTGAGAGGAGGGGAAAGAGTGTTTAAATGGGCTCCCAGGAGAGGAGGGAAAGAGGTTTAAAATGGGTTCTGAGAGGAGGGGAAAGAGTGTTTAAATGGGTCTGTACATGAGGGGAAAGGGATACCTGCTGTCTCTTGGCTGCCATCATGTTCAGTTTGTCCACCTCTGGTTTCAGGGCCTTGTACTGGATGCCCAGCTCCTGCTCGGTTCCGGCGTTACGCACCTTCACCAGGTTCTCCTCCACCTGAGAAAGGAGAGGAGGGGCTCGCTCCATCAGGAAGTGGTCACATGACATGAAAGGGTACCAAACTGCTCAGTCAGTCTGCAAATTGTGAGTTAACAAAAAAAAAAAAACCCCCCCACAGTCAGGGGCAGTTTTAACTCCATGCCAGATTCCTCCCAATGAATTTTCCCCAAAATGCAGTGGCGACAGCTCTCTCTCACTTAATGGAGGAGAGAAAAGCGTCCTCATTAGTGAAAGATGAAAGCACGCACGGAAGGTGCTTTCCAATCTGCAGCAGGAAGAGAGGACAGGGGCAGCCAATTTGTCTGAGCGAGCGCTCCGCCGCTTTGCGAAGTACACAAATAAACGACATGAATTAACAAGCGCACGAGCGCCACCAGATTAATCAATGCGCCAATTAAAGAAACGACGCTGGCGCTGGGCCAAATTTCCAGATTCATCAGACGTTCAGTAACATGCACAAAAAACAAAAAGACCCCATTAACAATGA
Source organism: Gymnothorax javanicus (assembly GCA_029692085.1). Classification (NCBI taxonomy): domain Eukaryota; kingdom Metazoa; phylum Chordata; class Actinopteri; order Anguilliformes; family Muraenidae; genus Gymnothorax; species Gymnothorax javanicus. Next base: position 4,570,760 of record CM056210.1, read on the forward strand.
AAAGGCAAATTAGGAGGCCGAGCCAGGATGGTGCCCGAGGGCGAGCAGGAGAAACGTCAGCTGGCGCACACATCGCTGACACAGATGGGCGAGGACGTGTCACGAGAGGGAAAATCACAAAGCACAGAGACAGAGAGAAAAAAATCACCAGAGAAATGTGAAAAAACAACAGTTTGAGAGTTGGGGGTTAATGCAGGCCAGCTGGCCCTCAACCACAGAACATCCCAGAGCGCGAGCAGAGGGGAGAGGGAGGGAGGGAGGGAGAGAGAATAGGGTCATTCCATGTCAAAACAGCCAATATTGGAGGTGCCTTGTACAACGTTCATGACCACTCTTGGATTTTGCTTAAACTTTGTATGAAAAATACTTTATGGTACCAAACAAAAGAATCCCAAGTTTGGTGTCAGTACCTCTAACGGTTTTTGTGCGGCGCCCTCTTTAAATGTGGGTGCCACGCCCCTTCATGACTTGTGTGAATCGGTCATTTAGTTTTGTAGCATCTGAAAGGACCATAACTTCTCATGTAATAGAGACAGGAAGCTGAAATGTGAGGTGCTGGTGTATTCTGGCCCATATATCAGGATTCTGCAGCCAGAATCCCCATGAGACATCAGTGGGGTGAGAGGACGGCCCCCAAAATCCCCATGTTCTTTCAGGCGGCAAGTGATTTCACTTTTTGGGGGTCCCTTGGATTCACTTCAGCTGGCCAACAGGAGGCGGTTGAACAAGGCGACCATTTTTAATATCCCTTCCCAGCAGCCCCTTCGGAATTTGCATCCCTGTAGCGCTTAGCCAATCCTGGGCTACTCTGAAAAAGCTGCCGACCACTACCGGTGGGACGACAGGGGATCAAACCCGTGCCGTGGTACTCACTACTGCTCCGCAAATGCGGCACCTTAACCGAGTGAGCCAACTGGGCAGCTTGTGGTCAACTCTTTATGTAATCCTGTTTGACCTAGTTTCCGGACTTAAAACTTTCTGCTGAAAAAGGGTCTCAGAACTCTTTTTCAAAAAAGCATGTTCATATAGAAGGAGGTTGATAAAGTTTTTATTGCAGTAAATGAATGATTAAATATGTATATTTGTCTGGTATAAATGCCATTACCATCATCCAGTGCCCACAGGAGGATCTGGGGGTCTGGAGTCCAGGGTCAGAAAGGCACATTTTGGCCCAAAGTGGTTTTCAGGACCCCACCTGTCCCCCACCAATGGTACTATTATCCTTAAACTTAGTTAGGTGGTGGGAAAGTTCCCAAATATGGAGGGAGAACCACATTTCCTACAGTAACATTCACTGAACCGCATCCAAGGGACCCCCAAAAAGTGAAATCACTTGCCGCCTGAAAGAACATGGGGATTTTGGGGACCGTCCTCTCACCCCACTGATGTTTCATGGGGATTCTGGCTGCAGAATCCTGATATGGGCCAGAATACACCAGCTCATCACATTCCAGCTTCCTGTCTCTCTTACATGAGAAGTTATGGTCCTTTCAAATGCTACAAAACTAAATGACCGATTCACATAAATCAAAAATGGGCGTGGCACCCACATTTCAAGAAGGCACCACACGAAAACCGTTAGAGGTATTGACACCAAACTTGGGATTCTTCTGTTTGGTACCATAAAGTATTGTTGGCCCAAGTTTGAGCAAAATCTGAGAGGTCATGTACATGAGTGGCAGATTTGACATGGAGTGACCCACTAGGGAACAGGAGGAAACGCTGTCAGGACTCACCAACTTCAGCTGCAGCAGCAGTTTGTACACATCAGCCATGTCGGCGAGCACAAGTAGGTGCGTGACGGCGGAAAGCAAAGCCCGAGCGGCACGGACCATGTTCCCCCTCTTGACCGACGAGCAGGGGTCCTCCGCAAACTCTCCCGACGCGCCCTTCATGGACTCGCCTGCGCAAAGACATAAGCGGGGCAAAGACGAACACTAAAACAGCTGGTTTGGTCACAATTCCTGCTTTACAGAGGCCTTCGATAATACAACCATTACCAGTGGTCTGAAAACCCTCCTCAGACTGCCTTCCAATTGGGCAAGAAACACATTACATTCAGTATGAGTGAATATTTTGGTAATGACAGGCTGACAGGACTCAACGGCCATCAGGGACACTGGTTCAATACATGTTCAGTAGCACCAATATTTGAGGAAAGTTTGTCAGGCAGGCACGCTTGGTTCGCTAACCCTACGACCACCCAACATGCTAGGTAGATAAACCCATTAAATTCAGGGCCATTTTTCCAGGCTGCCCCAGCACTGCTCCACACAGTCCCACGACTCGGTCATAAGCCTCACACAGGCGTGTACTTCACACCCTTGAAGTCCAGTATAAGCTGAGACACCATTCAACAAACAGGCCAGCCATAACACACTCCGCCCCTCACACATATTTCAGCTGTTCAGTAAGTTCATCCACTTTTTGGGTACATATGCTCTTGGGGATGAACTTTAAAGGTGAAATGTCATGGTACCACTGAGATTCCCAAATATGAGTTCCTTGAAGTGATTATTAGTAACCAAGCGGCTTCCAACAGTAGTTTTTGAGATAAAGCCTTCTGAAATCTCATCACCTTTGGTTTGACCTTTCAAGGTCACTCCAGGTAAAAGATCATGGTGTCATATTAATCTCCATTTATGATTTCCTATAAATGTCTTATTGTAACCAAGCGGCAATCAACAGAAGTTCTTGAGACAGTGTAAATTAGGCGATTCAGATCAATGACCTTGACCCCCCTGAACTTTGACCCCAACCAATCTTTGAAACTATGCACTTTTCACCGTAGAAATGGATTATATTTTACAAACTAAACAGGGAAACCTTTTGCATTGGTTTGATGTAAATCCAACTATATTTGACAGAGTTATGGCCAAAAAACAATTTTGACCTTTTCAGTAACCTTGACCCGATTCATTCCTAAATTTAAATGGGATCTATTCAGGGCCATTACCCAATTTTTGGCCAAATTTGGTATAAACTGAGGCAGTGGTTCTCTCGTAATCTTGCCAACGAACAAACAAACAATCCAAGGTGATTAACAATACTCTCGCCCTATCCCACTGGGGGGGAGGGGTACTTAACTAAAATTTCAAAAAAAGAACGCTTTGCTGAAATTCACCAATCGCCGCTCCAACACTTCAGAGACATTCTTCTCATCTCCAAAATCTTGAGCAAACACCTGAAAGAGGAGAGTGTTTCTGGCCGCCAGTAGTTCCATGGAATCTGAGTGAAGTCGCCGAATGCCAGCCACCGTTTACCAGCAGGAAACATGGTCCTCGTTTCCCCGTAGATGTACGGCTCTATATGAAGTGCTCCAGGAGGGGGGCGGCTCATTATGCCATTTCATTACGAGCAGGACTTCATCTTTAATTCATCTTTATTGAGTAGCCCCCCGCTGCCCTCTCCACGTCCGCCGGCGCCGGTGGTTAATTGCGGCGCAAAGCCTTCGTTCGAGAGCGGCGCGACCCCGGAGAGGGAACCAGACCCTGCGCGTTATCCCCGCCCGACTCCCTCGCTGGCCGTGTGCGCCCCCCGACCCCAGCTCCTGCCCGACTCCCTCGCTGGCCGTGTGCGCCCCCGACCCCAGCTCTCCATGCAGAGACTCACGTTCTGTTCTTATGGCTTATTTCTCCGACCCCCACAACAACACACCATACTCAATTTGTGCATTTTCTCAGACTCAGCGTGTGCTTGTGAGCACACTGGGCAGATATGGGGCAAAAGAATACTACATGTACCACTGACATGCAAGCCACGTCACTACACCTCACTTCACGCACCGCACCTCACTTCGCGCGCTGCACCCACCTGTAGGCTGTGCCGTGCCAAGTCTGCAGCATGCATGTTCCGGTGAACTGCAGTGCACAGCACTGAACCCATCGCAGCTGTCCTGACTTAACCCTGCGAAACCGGGCCTCACAAGCCCATTTATCCTCCGCTGCCAAGTGCACGCTGCGCTCAAACGGTTCCACCCCAGTGGGTGCCAAAAACCAGGCGCAAAAATACATCCAGGGAAATGACATTCGGGAGCAAGCCCACGGACACGGGAGTGATTTGTGACGCACAGGTCTGCACTCCTCCAGCAGGGTGCATATAAATCTGTGTAATGTGCTTTTAAAAATGTATATAAACAGCTTCTATAAAGATGTTTAAAGAATTCAACAAAAAAAATTTTACAGTCAAAAGATAAAAAATTAATTAACAATAAAACCAAGAATGAGAGGGATATATGCGGGGCTAATTCTGATTTTTCATGATAATTCATGGCAAAGGAAAATGCGGTTAAACGTGCGGCTTGATTAATGGTAAGTGGCAACACGTTAGTCTCCGAAGCCAGCGGAAGGCCTCGGGCTACAGAGAAGCATATTAAACACAAAAATCCCTATCGGAGCCAAACTCTCCCAGCAGCCAGTAGCTGTACTTAAGATCAAGGACTGGCGCAAATAATACTGCCTTTCAAGCCTTAGAAAAACCCTTTAGAAAAGGCTATAAACCCAAGGCCAATTTAAAAAGCACTTCTAATGACCTCACAATTATCTGATGTTTCTCAGATTGTCAAATTTTCAAGCTTTTCAATTTTACAGGGAGAATTTTCTGGGCCTATTAAGATCACTCAAGAGAATATAGCATAATAAAATGGGCTGGGATGCAATGATGATGGAAATCTGAATAGCGCAGACATTAATGAAGCAGATTCTGATGCGGCTCTTCTGCACTTCGCCGGCAGTAAAGATGGCTGAGGGGCCTCACAACAGCCCAGCTCACCTAAATCCTCAACCATTACAGCCTTGTTTGTGTGCAATCAATTTAACATGGATGTAAAAGGAGGAATAGGAGTATATTTAAAAAAACACTTACAAACATATGAAAAGAGAACCAATCGATTTCAGGGGGAACCACACTGTACAGAGGAAGTTGCTGGGTCACTCCATTTTGGCCCTCCAGGAGTAAACACTCTCACAGGCATACACAGCGCCCTGCTACACAGAGCTGCTACAACAAGCGTAACATTGTAAGAACATTGGGGAAACGCTGAGTGCGCTGGGACAGAGCGCAGGACAGCTGCTGCATCTCCCAGCGGTCTGTGCCCATGCCACAGCAGCGCGATTGATGAGCCCATTGTGATGAGACAGATAATGATTAGCGTTCTGCTAATAAACTGCCATCCATCACTGCAGGACCACCCATGGCCCGAGACTCAGCATTCACAACACACGGCTGCTCAGCTTTTAAAGGCGTTAACGCTTCTGCATACATAACGCCTGCTCCAACACACACACACTCCACAGAACGAGCCGCACACAGACACACACGCCTGTACAGATGACACACCGCCTGCCAAACTGTACACACATGCACACAGTCAAAATACAAAACTGATAAGACAAATCAGACATGTGCTCACTGACAGACTATTAAACACAGGCATTCACTGACAGACTAACACATTTTCATTGACAGTACTAACAAGACTAGGTGCAACCTAGTATTCGGCTGGGCTGCCAAGTGCTGTATGAGAATGTGGACCCAAGAAAAGGGTGCTAAATGGGGAAAAGCTCCCGCAATTACATGAAGTGCAAGTTTAGTAATGAGCAGGAGCTGATAAATTATTTACAAAGTAGTTGCGGAGAGTGGGAGAGTGTGGGAGTGTGTGAGTGAGAGTGTGAAAGAGTGAGAGTGTGACTGAGGTAGTGGGAGTGAGTGAGGGGTGGGAGGTGGGGGGGGGTCTTGAGTTAGGAAAACATCGTTCCATGAATAACAAAAGGTCGCAAGTGACATTCCTGATGAAACCTGTTTTTCTGCACCACGAAGTACTACAGCTGCTGTAGTACTTCGTGGTGCAGAAAAACAGGTTTCATCAGGAATGTCACTTGCGACCTTTTGTTATTCATGGGACGACATATCAAAAGCAAGTTATACATTTGAGTGGAGAAAGAGCTAGAGTAAGGGTAGCAGTTATTGATTTTGTGAATGTCAATTTGAGAGAGACAGCAGCAGCAGATGTAGATAGCAATTAAAGTATGTATGTGTGTTCCTGAATCGTAATGAAACAAATTTATCATTACAGTTGTGCTAATCGGGGACGTGACGTTACTTTCGTGAACACATGGCAGTTCCTATATAGTGAGGGTGTAAGAACGAATGTCAAAGTTTCCTTTTTTTCCCCATGTTTCTTCTTTGGGCATGTTATGGACAAAGAATCCAGTTTTGAGTAAAACCGCTTAGTAAATATGTTCGAGTGAAGGAGTTGCCGTGTGTTTGCATTAAGCGTCAGACAATATTGGTAATGGTTGAATATGGTTAAGTATGGGACAAAAAAATTGAAATGCAATTAATTGAAATGAATTTATGACCTATTGAAAGCTCTCGAAAAGGCCTTGTAGTTGACACCAAGATCATGAGAATTGGCCGAGAAATAATAAAGTTTTGGAATTTTATAGTGCCCCCAAATAGCGAATTGTTTGGTATTTATTTCAGTCGCTACGGATAAAAAAGTGTGTTGTGAAGTGAGGAATATAGGTCAATTTCACCTCAAATATAGTAGACAGTCAAAAAAATGATAAGCAATATTTTAAAAAAAATGAAATAAAATACAAAAATTCAGGAAAGAAAGCATGAACGATTTTCATAAGTGAAAGTTACAGCCTGACCGAGTATTGCACTTTGTCACATAGCTAATATGATAATCAGAGATGTATAAAGTACTGGAAAAAAATAACTAAAAGTAGAAGTACCATTACTGAAAGTTACTTTGGTAAAAGTTGAGGTCACCCATAAGAAAATTACTTGAGTGAAAATCTTAAAGTAGCTCATATTAAATGTACTTGGGTACCAAAAGTATTTTGTGAAAAAATATACTTAAGTATCAAAAGTGCAAGTACAAGTCCAAAGTATTTTTCATAGTGCGCATAGAGAGAAGCAAAGCAACCACTGTTTGTTCTCTCCTTGTGCTCTTTAATCAATTGTCAGGTGAATGAAAAATACAGTATTCAAAAAAACAAACAGGCAGTCTCTCCTTTTATACTACTACTACTTCTTCGAGTTTACTGGCAGTTTAAAAACCACTACGAATGACTATAATTAATAGTAGAATTACATAGTATCAATAACATGCCAAATTTTTGCTTCAGAAAACTGATTTTTCTTAACTACTGATTGGGATAGCATTGGCTCACTGTAGTTGAAGTGGTTGCTGCAGAGGACAACGATTATTTCTGTAGCAAGAGATAATTGTTTTTGAACTGCTGGATTGATACTATGGGCAAGTATATTGAGCAGTTTGCACATCAGGCTTAGCTGGGGAGTTTTATTCAGGCAACTCCTGAAAAACATGGACTGGAGTGAACTCGTCCATATTCTAAACCATGTTTGAATTCAGCTTGCTTGTGAATATTCAGTAACTGATCTGGGTGTGCCATCTAGTGGTAAAATATTGTAACTGGGTGCATAAATTTGCAGCTCCATGTCCGCTGGCAGATACATCTGCACAAAGCGGTTAAGATACCCTGCCGAGCACTGTTGTTCTTCTCAAACACGCCAAATCCAGGTAATCCTTAAATGATTATTTACATTCATATTTCAATTTGTAACGAGTAACAAAGTGGCCAGTGTCAAAGTAACAAAGTAAAAGTATACTTTTTATCCTTTTAAATGTAGTACAGTAAAAGTAAGTGTCCCGGTTTAAAAAAAAACTCAAAGTACAAATCCTCAAAAAAAAAAAAAAAAAAAAAAATTACTTAAGTACTGTAACGAAGTACATTTACACCTCTGTATGATAATGTATCCCAAGTCCCTTCATTGTAACTGTCTTCTCTCGTATCGGTTGCGAGATTCAACAGGAAGATTAAGGAAATGATTCTGGTACCGGCTGCGAAATTCAAAAGGGAGATGGAGGAATGTAACACATTGTACCAATCTAGCGTGAAAGAACCTTAACAATGGTCAGAATGTGTTTTTAATTCCCCTATTCAATCTCGCAACGAATACTGTCCTCCGTGCTTGTTAACTGTCCTATCGGTTGCGAGACTGAATAGGGAAATTAAAAACACATTCCGACCATTGTTGTGATTCTTTAACGCTAGACTGGTATGATGTGTTACATTCCTCTACCTCTATGGAATCTCGCAACCGGTACCAGAGAAAACAAGCATGAAGGACTGAAACAAACTGAACCAATCTAGCATGAAAGAAGATTAGCCTAATAATGGTCGGATTGTGCTCGTAATGCAACAAAATCGAATGGAACTTTTTAAAAGACCGGGATGCTAGCTAGGGCAAGCACATCATATGCATCCGCTATATGAATATTTAATGCACCTTATGCCATCAATTAGAAGAAAATACGCATCGATTTTTGTAAAATGGCGACCAATATCACCAAGAAACATTCATTGGCTCAAAAAATGCACATTGTGAACATTCCATATGTACAAATGTGTTTTAATTTAACAGTGCATTTGCCTGATTATTGCAGTCTATTGCTAGACTAGATTCAAGTACTGGTCCTGTTACGTTGGCTTAGTGGGTACAAGAAGGTAGTGGAGAAGTAGCTACTTCAGATGAAGGGGTGTCAAATCCAGCTTGGCGTGATCTTTTAAACTTAATATTTTCTTAAATTTTTTGTTTTCATTGGTGTCAGGTACAGTCGCTCTTATAGATACAATCAAAGCGGCCACCACAACTGCTTCCATTCAAGCGAACCAACTCATGAACGCGCAAGGGTATAAGTTAATTTGGAAACCAGTCTGGGCACTATACCGGTATTCTTGAAAATAGTGAAAAATAGTGCCGGCGCCACTTCCAGCGTGTACGTAAATAGTCCATCACACGCATAAATGAGTGTGGCGCGTTCAATTCCACTTTTTAATTTCCGTTTCTGCTGCAAACTCTCAAATCCAAGATCCAACAACAGCAAAGTATTCCGTTTCTGTTGCAATGTCTCCAAGCCGAAATTCCAAGACCCATGTATTTATCATGCAAATACACAGACCAGTAAATACCAGTGAAATCAACGCCCGGCCAGCCAATCGCCGGCCAACCAATCGCTGAACTTCTTCCCCGCCGGCCAGCCAATAGTTAAACTCACTGTATCACTCAGGCAGTCAGTCAGACAGTCAGGCACTCAGATACTCAGCGACATTCGCGTTTATAGCGGCCTGGACGCTGCTCGGCCCAGCCCAAAAATAGGACCAAGGGTCCTGTAGCTTACCAGCAAGTAGTCTTCTGGTGATGATACAAGTTAAGAAAATTTCATGTGAAGTTTGGCATTTGAATCAATGAAAATCAATGTCAAGGTCACTAAATAAAAAGTTCACATACATTTATAGAACCTCCTACAAACCTACAATCAATCTGTAATGATTTTTGCTGATACAAGTCATTGAAATTTCACTTTATAGTTTGGCCGTTGAAGGTCACTGAAGTTCAAGTTCAAGGTCATCCAATGAAACTTCATACATGACTTCCTATATGTCCACAATACAAACCTAAGCTCTATCTGTAATAGTAAAATATTAATGACTTCTATCACCAAACCTATGTGATGTTTGACCTTCAAAAAGGGTCACCGAAGGTCAAATTCAAGGCCACCAAATGAAAGTTCATACATGACTTCCTATAAGTGTTCAATACACATATGTTCCCAATCTTCAATATTTTCAAGCCTAGAAGCCTTTAAAAATTGTAACATTTTGCTTGAACTCAAGTTTGACCTTTCAAGGTCATCTGAGGTCAACTTTAACACAACCAAAATATAGGTCATATATTACTTCCTATATGTCAGTAATACAAACTTAATCTCGATCTGCAACCATTTAGCTTCCACAGGCGATTTTGCCCATTCTCCATAAGACCCAATGTTAAAGTACAGCGCCCCCACTAGACCCACTTCTGTCAATTCAAATCAAAATGGCACTCACACTGTACATAAAGTGTATCAAGGTAAGTTGATTGGCTGGTTAAAAAAAAAAAAAATTTCACAGTTTTTGAGAAATAATTTTTTAAAATTTTCAGTCCATCTTTAAACATTGGGTTAAATTTTCCCTGACCTCGAGTTTAACCTTTCAAAAAATGATTCAATTTAAAAAATCTAAAAAAAAGGTCTGGAGATATGGTCTAGTAGTATGTTATTCTGACTGCAAAAATTTAGGCCATCTTGAAAATTCATCTTCCGCGATTCAAAAATATGATAAAAATGTTGCGGATGATTGGACTGATTAAGAAAAAAAAACAACAGTTTTTATTAGTCCTATCTTTTAACATTGGGGCCAAAAATTTGAAGGGCCCATAAAGCGGACAATATCATGTGAGATATGCAGTATGTTATTGCAAATTTGTCAGAAAATTCAAGGCCAAAAAAATGATAAAAAATCGGATGACGGACGCCACACCACAACAACAGCAGAGAATAAAGCACAATATCAAATGTTACATGAGCTGTATGCAAACTGGAGGAGGAAGTGCAATTCTACACATGGAGACAAAATGAAGTTGAGGACAAAATGAAGCAGGCAAGACTTCATCTAAGCAAAGCCGTCTCAATGATAACTGTAATTATGGTCCCTAATTCCATTTTTCCTTCCTCTTCTTCTTGCTCTATGCTGCCGTATCTCAGCGTTACTCCCAGCTGCCCTCTCTGGAGCCCCCAGATTCAGGAGACTCTACCTGCGCAATTCGAGCTCTTCCTCAGGCACGGTGATGGTGGGGGCGAGGGATGTGACCGACGCCGGAACATCCTCCGAATCACGCTCCCCAGGCCACAGCCCCCAGGGGACAGGGCGCCCCAGCGTTTCGGCAGTAATCCGGCACTCGACGGCGAGCCCTCAGGGACGCAGCGCAAAACAGAAAAGGGCTGTGGGGCTGTGGGTCTTGCCCACCTTGCTGCAAACCTCGGGCGTTCAGGCGAGTCGCACACAAGCGCTTCTCATAGGGCCTGCGCCGCACATCCAGGATTAGCATCTAATAGACAGCCATTTATTCCGCCTTCTGCGGAAATCCTCTTAGCCCATCAAATGCCAAGATAAGTGGGGTAAGTGGATAAGCGCGGCACCTCTCACCCGGGAGGTTAGAAATGAAGGGCCTTCCATGGCTGTCTGGCCCTCACCTTCACAAACACATTCAGCACCTGTGCGCTGCTGCAGGAGGGGCTGTGTGCCACTGCAGGAGAGGCTGTGTGCTGCAGGAGGGGCTGCGTGGCGCCACTGCAGGAGGGGCTGTGTGTGCTGCTGCAGGAGGGGCTGCCGCTGCAGGAGGGGCTGTGTGCTGCTGCAGGAGGGGCTGTGTGCCGCTGCAGGAGGGGCTGTGTGCGCCGCTGCAGGAGGGGCCTGCTGCAGGAGGGGCTGTGTGCTGCCGCTGCAGGAGGGGCTGTGTGTGCTGCTGCAGGAGGGGCTGTGCGCCGCTACAGGAGAGACTGTGTGCTGCTACAGGAGACGCTGTGCGCCGCTGCAGGAGAGACTGTGCGCTGCTGCAGGAGGGGCTGTGTGTGCGCTGCTGCAGGAGGGGCTGTGTGCTGAACTCGCGAGCTGAGCATGACCCCTGCACTTCCCCCAGTCACCAGTGCTGCTCCACAGTTACTGCGCCATTGCAATCTGCACATTCAATATGCCTAAACCGTAGCACACGGCTTTACCCCCTCACCCAACATTACTGCAATCTCCCGTGTCTCAGTGTGCCGTTACAGGTCCGTCCCACACCCCGAGGCACCTCGCAGATGGGAGACAACTCCCCAGCGACCTGCTGCCCATCCTGCACCTGCTCTCCAAACCACCATCACGCCTCAGTCACCGTTTCCAACAACGAACACGTGCCTGACATTAACACAGCATTGAGGGCCCTTCCGCCAGCCATCCCTTCAGCCAAACTGCTGTCGACTAACTTTCTGAGAAGAGCAGCTTCCTATTCTCCCAGCAGAAACCCAGCAGGCATGCTAACGTGCTAACGTATACACACGCACACAGATGGACATGTCTGCAGGATAATAATGTCTCCACAGGGCTCACATTAAGCCCAGCTGGGCTGCTTCTCGTATAGCAGCATGGTCTGAATCCAACCATTCTTCCAGGCCCCACCGCACTGAGATGTCACATGACCAATCTCACCCCGTTTGTGCACTGTCACATGACCACTCACCTTGTTTGCGCAGAGTCACATGACCACTCACCTTGTTTGTGCAGTGTCACATGACCACTCACCTTGTTTACGCACATCCTCCACGGCAGCAGTCAGCTCCTCTTTCAGGAACTCGCTCTCTTTGGCGATGGTGTCGCCTTTCTCCAAGAAGTTCTGCGTGGCCGTCTCCACGGACGCAGCCAGCACATGGGCCTTCTTAGATCGACCCTTCTTCTTATTGGACGGGCCCTTGTTGCTGGAGTTCACCAGGGTGGTGACCTGGGCAGAAGAATCGAGACACAACGCGACACTGACTCATTCAGTACTGAATCCAGGCCCGGGCCTGATGCGAGTTTCAGTGAAAAGCACAGACAGGCAGCCCTGAGGCGTCACAGACGGTCGGGGGCTCGTACCTGAGTGACCAGCGGCTCCAGCAGTCGCTCCACTGCCAGCGTGCGGATCTCCAGACTCTTAGGGTCCCATTTGAAGTTGATGTTGGCCGTGTTAATGGTACTCATGTTCACGCCGGTTCTGAAGGGTGGGAGAGAATCGGTCAATCAGCTACAGACCTTTAACTCTCAAAAATGTCTCCACTGACGAAAAAATATATGTAAAACACAAAATAATGCGCAACAAATATAGAAAAAAACTCTAAAAGTTCAGAAATAGCACAAAGGGTAAAGGAAACTAGGCAGACAATCTCTGCATGAATGCTATAATTGACAGACAGTCCATCCAGCAGTGGCAGGGTCAGGGTCGATAGTTACAGCCTCAATGGTAATATGGAGGTAATGGAGAGTGCACTGAAGCTAACAGTCAGAGCGGACAGGAAGATTACAGGCTGAGGTATTACAGTATCTGGTAAAACAGACAGCCCATGTCACGGAGAGATACACACACACACACACACACACACACACACACACACACACACACAGGAGAGAAATGCCAAAAGGTCAGCACCACCTTGATCCAGATTCTGAAACTAGCACCGACAATCACCCAACCACAGGTTGTGTCAGTGTCGAGTTAATCGGACCAATTCACCTGGAACTCTGTTGTGCTTAAGTCAAGGGACTGAAAAATCCAGAGAAATCAAATGCGTACGTAAGATCTCAAAATGTCTCAGGAGGAATGCTTATGCAGTTCTGCAACTAACTTCTCATGACATGCAGAAACAAGCTGACGCTGAGTGCCGGAGAACCCCACAGCCCTTAACTAATCATTAATAAACAAGGCCTACGCTGTCGGCGGCCGACAGCAAGGGGTATATCCCCGAAATTCCCCAATCCTCGAAGCCTTTATTAGATTCCCCTTTACTAGACCTACAATATGAGGCAAATTTGAGGTCTGTGTAAGTACTTGTTCCAGAGATATGGTCAAAAAACTGATTTTTTTCAATATATATCGCCACCTGGTGGCAAACCTAGGAGTGCATACTTGTCCAAAATCTAATCAGTTCATCCTCTCTAGCATATCAACCCATATGCAAAAAATGAGAAGCCAATGTAAAGTGTTTTGTGAGTTATCGCGCTAACGGCTAAAGGCGGCGGACGCGGGTGGGGCGAAAGCATAATATCCCCAAAACTCTTATTTCGGGGATATAACAGCATAGACCTATGGCAAGGCACAGGTCACTGTGCCAAGGTCAAAGGTCAAATCCACTAATGACCCTTGCCTTGCACACCCAGGCAGGGCTCGAATTTCACGACGGCAAGCCCTACCTGTTTGCAGTGCTGCCCACCTATAAAAGCCCCAGTTCACGGCCATACCCTTTCCCCGCATTGCCGTAAGTGCCCCTCGGCCAAAACACCTACCCAAAATAAATCACGCAGCATTTCCCGTTTTTACCAGTAGCGGTTCGTCGGCCGGAACAAAGGGAAGCCAAAACCTCGCCCTTCAAAGCTTGATGACTTAATCATTTCGCAGTTTACTTTTCTTGATCAGCAGTTGCTCATACGATTTGGTAGAAGGACAGTCAAAATTTATTTTCGATAGCAAATGACGATGCAAATTATCAATACGTCTTTATAAATTAGTTTGCGAGGCTTCTTTCGAAAGAAGCCGCGACAATCCGTTTTCTACAATCTTAATATAGAAGTAAAGAATGCGATGTTGCACAGCTTATTGCTTAATGAGCCTCACTAATCAATTTGCGAATCTATGCCGTTTCATGAGCTTCTTGAGCGCGGAATTTATAAAGACGTAGGTCTATGGTAATTTATGTCGTAAATTATATGTGAAAGAAAACCCCTCATAATTTCGTGGTGCAATGTACAACAATGCTATCGAAAATAAATTTGACTCAATTGACTGTTCTAACAATTCGTATGAGCAACTGCTGATCAAGAAAAATAAACTGCGAAAGGTTTAAGTCATTAAGCTTTGAAGGGCGAGGTTTTGGCTTCCCTTTGTTACGGCCGACGACCCGCCACTGGTTTTTACAGCTGTCTTTTTCGCCCTTTTCTTGCGATCGTGGGCGCAGAATTATTCTTGAATAATTTCTGTATCTCCTCTATTTTTAACTCCGATCACGATGCCAATAGGTGAAAGGAAAAAAAAAATGCCGAATTACAGTCGGCAGCAGCAAAGTGTGGCAAATTGACGAAGTTATGGGGGTACTGAAATTCTCTTAGGTTGCGTGTTGTGTGTTGATAAAGCTTGGGAAGTGGTCTTTTTAGCCAGTATCTAGCGCTGTTGTCAGTGTGAGTGTTGGAATGACAGGAGAAAGTCCGAATTTCGCGGGTGGCAGAAGATGGACAAAATGGCTAAATATGATTATTTTTTCAATGACCCAGCGATTGATTGGAATGTCCTTTGCTTGTACTTGCATTATAGCAATGCCAAACGATGTCCCAGTGCAATACTGACTGAGCCAATTTCAAGACGGCAAGCGGGGAAAAATACGGGAAACGTTTTCTTTAAAGAATGGTTTTGATTTGCATAGTGCACGCTGATTGGTCACTTTATGTGAGGAACATCTGAGACTACGGACCTTTGCTTTTTATTAGCTAAAGTGATGACCTAAAGCCCCATGGTGGATTTGCTGCTGAGCCACCCAAGATAGCAGCAGACTTTGCTGTGGTGCCCCTTATATGGAGGCATATTTGCCGTAGTGCCCTTTTATTTTCAGCATGGACCACGGCAACTTTTGCCATGCCCCTTATCACCGTGGCAAATGCCGTGGCAATGGCAATCGTGTTCATGCTGTGCTGTTCTGTGGCCATTTAAATTTTAAAATGCAGCAATCAAACATGCTCTCTTAATAAAACACTTCTACTCATTCAACTTAGAGAGTAAACGCATCCACCATTTGATTGCTAATCAAGCAAGTAAACTGGAATAGGTTACTTTTCTTAGAATAACCTAATTGGTTAATAGGAGGCGATTCTGTAGTCCTTTACTTGGCTCCGTGCAGCATGTCGCCGAAAAATACTAATGTCAGTCCGGTTTTTTCTCGGAAGCATTTCACATGCCCTTTGATGTTTGGCACTTTCGTTCAACCTGCGTCGGGTTTAATCAAGGAAAAGGGAAAGCTCGGATGTTCGCCCCATGGTAGCAGGTGGTGGTACTACGCCTAAAAAAAAAAATCGATTCAGAATCGTCCCAGCCCGAGTACTCACTTCCTGCATCAAAATTTCACAAGGCGTCAGACAATCATATACCACGCTTTTAAAAATGATTGAAAAAAGAAAATTTTTCCGTGTCCTAATATTGTGTTACGACCATAAAAACAAACAATCTGTGCACTATCACCATAGATTGTGTAATTAAAAAGATGGACGCAGCACCCGGGTCTGAAAAGTGAGGCCAATGCGGAAATTGCATTCCATTTAATGGCCAACAGATGGCGACATCGGTGCTTGCAGAATTGGAAAAGGTGCATGTGAATTTTCATCACCGTAACACATTTGTACAGTTTAGTAAGGAGTGAGTCCTATCCTATCTAAAAAGAGCCATCATATCATCATGCAGAAAGTTTTGATCACCAACTGTTGGTGGGCCCCGAAGTGGGACACTTGCATTGCTGACTTTCCATTTAAATTTCACTTAAACTGTAAATATAAATAATTACGTTGCGTCTTAAGTCAATTCAATGGTATTGTAGGAAAGTCTAATTTCTTACCTTTCTAAACAGATATAGTTTTAATCATTTACCAAAGGTTTGTCTTTACAATAGTAGGCAAAAGGACACTAACGCCGAAGATTTAGCTGTGCGTTAAACGCTTCCTGCATGGCACACCCATAGCTTCTCGCTGTAAAATCGTAAGCGCTGATGGTTTTGCGAAGGTTGTTCTTAAGTCGGCAAAATCAGCGTCAGTGTTCGGTTTAACATAGCTGATAAACTGCATTAAAAACACCTGAACAGCTTAGCTTAGCGTTAAATCTTTGGGTACGGTCAGAGATCGGGGGGGAGGGGAGAACTGGATTTTACTAGGTCCGTGATTATTTGTTCGTCTTTCCCGCGGTGGAAACTTACTTTTTACAGACGCCCAATATTTCTGCTTCCCTATTCCCTTGACCACAAATTACGTCAAACATGATCCTATCTTTAATTGCCTGACCAATGCACTATAAGAACCAATGTAAAGCTGGCTATAAATCAGAGCAGTTATTGGCAGACACTCCTTAAAGTGGGAAGAGCTCGCGTTTGAGGAGTTCTTGCGGCTTTGTCTTGAAGTCACTTCGCAAAGTAATTCGACATAAAAATTCATCCATACATCTGAAATTTAACAGATTCTTAAGCACAAATAAATTACTCCCACGTGCACTTCATTCTGATCATTAATCATACGATGTTTGTGACATTTATTGTTGTTTCTAAACGTTAACCGCTATGTTGTGCTTGTAAAAAGTGAAACATCAGCATTGCATATTAGTTCTAAAAATGAAACTGAATATGATTTTTATGTGGTCTCTTACGCAGATGTCATTTCATATGGTGCTTTATGATATGTTGCCTATAATTTTATTATAAACGCCATTATATCTTTTTATTTAATATGGTGCCTATTCTGTGTTATCTGAAGTTTTATCAAAAATGTTTTGACTCAATACTCAGCAGACTCACCATTAGTGGTTACTGGTTATTACTGTTATGCCATGAAAGTATCAAACTAAAGACAGTACAAATTTTGACTGATATCCTTGACATTATTTTACAGTTATTGACATCAATATTATTGCATCTGTTGGGAATGTTAAAGAATGCCCCCCACCCGACTCCTTGAACCCCCATCCCTATGTCTCCATGCACACTTGTTACGGAAATATTCTCAGCAGCAAGCAAATAAAAGCATTAGTACTACCACCATGTGTACACGTTTTGGTAATAAAAACGGAAAAGAATGGTGCGGTAGCAATCACCTAACTTCAGGCAAATTAAAAACAGTGATCCGCTGGCCATGCAGTATGTCATCAACAAGCTGGCATTCTGCAGAGGGGCATTACGGAGAGGATGCGTGTAGACACTGGCAAAATCAAAACCTCTTTTATTCATGGATATAATTCTATTAACTTATAATCAGAAGTAACAACACATAAGAAACAAACATTTATAAAAGAATATATGCAGCATCTCTACATTAGCATATTATGACAATTATGCACAAAAAATGTACAAGTAACAAGTTAAATTTACATCACCAAGGGAAAAGGAAACTAGACTCAAGAAGCCACCAGAATGCACCACAGGGCTTGGGGTGAATCTCCCCTTCACATCATTAGCACTGGCATGCGCACCACCAGCCATAGCCGCCCACTCTATTCTGCCAGTCGCCTACTCTAAAAACTTTGAAAGCCCAGCATATCAGATTTGAAGCTGCTGTGGTGAACAGCTCTGGAAATATGGCCCGGACAAAATTTTTAATTTCAAGGCCACTGTGCCAAGGTCAAAGGTCAAATCCACTAATGACCCTTACATTGCACACCTATCCCTCGCAAAAGAACCTGAACACCAAATCTGAAGCTGCTGTGGCCGACGCTTTTGGAGATATGGCCCGTGCAAATTATGGAGCCGCCTACCGCCCGCCACAGGGTATAACAAAATAAAAAACATTTAAAATTGCCATATAAAATTCCAAGGTTTTTTTTTTTTTTTTTTTAAACATTTTCTTCATCCAGCGGACAGTGGTAGACAGTGACACAGCCAGTAGTCCCATTATAAAACACAGCCAGCACGTTCTCTCATGAAGACACTGGCCAACTCTGCTGAATGTGGTCGAGTCTGGATGCCAGGGAGTGGCATTTGGGGAATGGAAAATCTTCCAGGTTTAATCAGAGCATCCAGCCTCCATCTAAAAGCCAGTGGAGATGCAGAAAACAGGAAGAGAACATGCCCCTTATCAGAATGCTTGACTGACAGCAGGCTATCTGGAGTGATAGGCATAGCGAGGCGCGTGACGGTGACCACGTCCTGGAGAGATAAAGCCCGCCCGAATGAGGTATGCTGCCGAATGGTGTGAACCACGAGACCAAGGCCCCGTTTTCAGATAACACCTCTGCCATTACAGCAGCACCAAGCCATGCAGCTCCACAGGCCCTCTGCTCAATGGGCATCCAAGGCACACCGCTAAACGAGAAGCCATTACTGTGACAGTGTACATGTGCCCATGCCTTAGCCTTAAATTATAACATCCATGGGTCAAGAGAGTTCTGCCAGCATAGCTAACATCAATAATAAAGCCGGGGGCATGAAAGAATGAAAAACATTCATGCAATTTATCAGGACAACTGCGTCAGCAGTGCGAAGGTAAACAAGGCCCCATAATCGCTGATCTAACATTCCTGGGTCACTCCATGAGAAACGAGAGGGCACCCAGAGAGCGCATACCTCTGCCAGCAGGTTAGCACTTATAATCAGCTGCAGAATCCAAATCTGTACCCAGATTTGTCTGGACATTTAATCACCTCTTCCTATTCAAACAGCCCAACTTCCCATAAAATTCTGTGGTAATCAGTCACTTCCAAAGATAAAAGCCCACGGGAGTCACCAAATGTTAATTAAAAAAAAAATAATCTTTGAAAAGGGCATTTTTCTGCAGACAGCAGATGCAGAGCTCTGTCAAGCCTACATTGTCTGATCTCTCCATGAAGGATGCCTGGAATTACCATGAGATAGACCAGTGAGACGGAGTCAGCAGCAGAACTGTGGCAAATTCTCCAATAGGCGAGAAACAGTCTAACAGCCAATTATCTGACGGAACTATAAAACTGCTGGTCAGAGATCCCAATTTAAAAAGGCAAAAGGTAGTCACACCAAATATCAATTTAATTTATACCAATTGAACTACTTAACAGTTTGCAGATCATTACAGTACATTTTTTCAAAATTCAGAGACCTTTTTTTTTTTTTTTTTTTTTCATGATTTTTGGAAGCATCTTCCCTGCAAAGAATGGTTTAAAATATGCCTAAATCTTATGCATAGTACTGCATTTTTAATGAGGCCATGAAAAATTTCACTTCTACACGGTGAATAAATTCCGAGTTACAGGCCCTCAAAAATTAAAGGGATGGGTCAAAATTTCACACTTTAATTTGCATAACCTTTTCCAGAATTTTTGAGCCCTCACACATCGTAAGTACAGGAGAAAGCTACATGAAATTTTCAGGGATGAATAACGTATTTGAGCCCTGTTATACTCCATTGTGCAGATAGAGGCTGGCATCTGTAAATTCCAAAATTTAATTGCTAAATTATTCTGTAATTGAATTTCCAAATGTTTTGCTTCAATGGAATAATTTCCCGGTCTCTGTGACACAAATACTTTGTTATAAAGCCTTAAATAGGCTCATGCACAACAGGAAAAATTGGCATTATTTGTATTTTGCACTAAGGGGTTAAAAACTGCTACCAAATCAATTTTACATCCACTTCAAGTGTTACAATCTAAAGCGAAAATCTTTTGTTCAGTGCGATTTTTCTAACACCGAACTTAGAGCACCAATATCATGGGATTTATCAGTTTCGAAAGCAAACCTGCACCAACTTAATATCTGACATTGTGCAACAGATACAAGCATTGCTACCCTAGATGTTCTGTCCGTTGTCTGCAAATTCACCAGAGAAAACTCTAAAAAGAACATTATCATAATATGGGTAAACTTTCAAGGGTCAATCACCATATGGAACAGGTGATTGGTCCAAACAAGTTACAGTAGGCTATATGAAAGGTCTCATTTTTACCTACATTTCCATAAAAGGGTCATCATCTAGCTTTGATTCCGTCTGCGTCAAAATAATTTTGTAATATAGGCATATTTTGACACTTGTGAAATTTGAAATTCTATTCACTCAAATTGCAACAGTATTAATTCTGAGTAAGTGAGCACTATACCTGCATACAACACAAACAAAGGTGTGGGTGTAGTTGACATTTTTGGCTTCCACCTTATGCTGATGTCATGAGCGACACGCCCAGCCTTGATAATCAAGATGACATGAAAAAAAGGGTTTTCTCAACAGGCTATCTTGAACATGTGAGGCTTAGCAGGTGAAATAAAGTTACTCTGGGAATATGATTTGAAGAGGCAACACCCAACAAATATTGTGACAAAACATCAAGGATATGGAAACCTGTACAGTTGTTCTCACAATGGATCTGTGCCACAAGACAACCTACTGCAGAAATCAAAAACTTCTTAGTGAGATTTCTGACAATAAAGAAAGTCAGTTTCCGTTCATTTTAGGATAATTCGTAAGTGGATGACCGTGCTTGACAATTAGCTTGCATCAGAAGTAGTCATTTTGAACAAATACCAATTTTTACAGAACTGTTGTGACCCCTTTTCCATTCGGCAGTGAAAAGTACTCTGAGCATTTTGGATATTTCAAAAACTTTTGATCAACATGACTTGTCTAAACTATTATATAAAACGAGAGCCCCGATGTGGGTTCTCCATTTCACTGCCATAACTTACATTTGCGAGTGTTAATGACTATATTATATTATTCTGATACAGAAGAAATCATAGCTAGATGAGCCCGAAATCAAAATGTGGGTAAAAATGAGACCTTTCATAGAACTTTTGACCAACCACCTATTCCACATGGTCATATTGAAATTGTACCCAAAATGCACTTCTTGAAGTTTTCTGACAAATTATCACCAAACAGTTCAAACATTCAGGGTACCAATGCTAGTTTCCATTAGTCCATTACAAAGAACATAAGCTGGCGCAGTGTTACTTCTGAAACTATGATATTTCCTGAGATAATGAAGCTCAAAGTTGGTTATAGAAAAAAATCTTAATTGAAACTAGAAAATTTGAGTCCTTGGACACGGATCCCGCCCACCACTGAGTCTGTAAAGCCCCCAAAATTGTAAAATTATCCAATTTCTCAAACAAAATAGGAGATACACTCTTTCAATCTATCTAGAAAGAATTTTTCAAAGCTTGTGGAGTTCTGCCATATAGTTTTTGGGGAGAAGCGGATAGCAAACATCCTTGATACAATGCTGTACGTAAGGATGGATGGGGTAACTCAATGCCCCTGCCATATATGAGGGCACAAAAAAAAAAGATTTTGGCTTCAGATAGTGAAACCTGGAGTGGATGTGAAATCGATTTGGCCGAAGTTATAACAAAGCTCAAAATGTGTTTTCATTGCTGTAAATTTCATGTAGCCAGCTCCTGTACTTAAGAAGTTATGAGGGCTAACAATCCTGGAAAAAATAACATTAAAAGGTGTGAAATTTTGACCCACCCCTATATACTTCAAGGGCCTGTAACTCAATCTATTCATAATGAAGGCGAAATTTTACCTGGCTTCATTAAATACTTTATATGGAATGATCCTTCATTTCCTCTGTTAAATGCCACAGTAAGGGAATGAGAAGAGACGATGCTCAGAAACACTGCTTTCCCGGTTAGATGCCTGTCAGAAGCCGCGCACTAGGGAAGCCATCAACCAAAACTAATGTTATTTACCGTAAAAGGACAACAAGTTCCAACAAAACAGTCAAGCTAGATGCAGAAATACGGATGTGGGGGAATGAAATGCACTCAGCGCTTCAAAAAGACAGCCTAAGATCTGTTGTCATGCAAATAAAGTGCGTATTAACCAGGACTTGAAAGGCAGTGAGAGATGCATTCCGGGCATTTGTACGAGACTTCTATTAATGCCGAGTCGGTTATAAAACAACAAAAGAATAACAAACAGCTCAATTCACTGCCAGTGAAAATCAGGTTGATTTGCAGCAAATATCCTCCAGAAAAACCCTGCGAAACAGACATCGTTGTCAGAATTACGGCTCAGCAATAAAAGAGCTTTTCATTCTCGCCCAACATGGTTGATTTTCAGAGCTCGACGAAGTGTTAACACTGTGCTTCGCTGCCAAATTAACAGTGAAGCATGACGGCTACTACAGGTGTTAATGAGCAAAAGCTAAAAAAGGTACACGGCATTATAGCTTTAACAGCAGGGATGTCAAACTCATGTAATACATAACAGCCACTACAAACCTAAAGACACTGTAGCACTCAACCTCCATCACCAGTTTTTCTTTAATGGGATCAGGTACAGACAAGCGGTTGTGAAGGAGTCGGGTCGGTGTTAGTGGGGTACAGGTAAAGCGCAGCGTGGTGTAGTAGGACAAACGGTTACATGTAGAGATGTAAGGAAGTGTAGGTGTCAGTGGATTACAGGTAGAGATGTAAGGAAGTGTAGGTGTCAGTAGTTTACAGGTAGAGATGTAAGGAAGTGTAGGTGTCAGTGGATTACAGGTAGAGAGGTAAGGAAGTGTAGTGTTACAGGTAGAGATGTAAGGAAGTGTAGGGGTCAGTGGTTTACAGGTAGAGATGTAAGGTAGAGATGTAAGGAAGTAGGGGTCAGTGGTTTACAGGTAGAGATGTAAGGAAGTGTAGGGGTCAGTAGTTTACAGGTAGAGATGTAAGGAAGTGTAGGGGTCAGTGGTTTACAGGTAGAGATGTAAGGAAGTGTAGGGGTCAGTGGTTTACAGGTAGAGATGAAAGGAAGTGTAGAGATGTGAAGTGTAGGGTCAGTGGGTTACAGGTGAGTTTACAGGTGGAGGTAGAGATGTAAGGAAGTGTAGGGGTCAGTGGTTTACAGGTAGAGATGTAAGGAAGTGTAGGGGTCAGTGGTTTACAGGTAGAGATGTAAGGAAGTGTAGGTGTCAGTGGGTAACAGGTAGAGATGTAAGGAAGTGTAGGTGTCAGTGGATTACAGGTAGAGATGTAAGGAAGTGTAGGTGTCAGTGGATTACAGGTAGAGATGTAAGGAAGTGTAGGGGTCAGTAGTTTACAGGTAGAGATGTAAGGAAGTGTAGGTGTCAGTGGTTTACAGGTAGAGATGTAAGGAAGTGTAGGGGTCAGTAGTTTACAGGTAGTGATGTAAGGAAGTGTAGGTGTCAGTGGTTTACAGGTAGAGATGTAAGGAAGTGTAGGTGTCAGTGGGTTACAGGTAGAGATGTAAGGAAGTGTAGGTGTCAGTGGGTAACAGGTAGAGATGTAAGGAAGTGTAGGTGTCAGTGGGTTTACAGGTAGAGATGTAAGGAAGTGTAGGTGTCAGTGGTTTACAGGTAGAGATGTAAGGAAGTGTAGGTGTCAGTGGTTTACAGGTAGAGATGTAAGGAAGTGTAGGTGTCAGTGGATTACAGGTAGAGATGTAAGGAAGTGTAGGTGTCAGTGGTTTACAGGTAGAGATGTAAGGAAGTGTAGGGGTCAGTGGTTTACAGGTAGAGATGTAAGGAAGTGTAGGAGTCAGTGGTTTACAGGTAGAGATGTAAGGAGGTATTACAGGTAGAGAGGTAAGGAAGTGAGTGGTTTACAGGTAGAGTTTAAGGAAGTGTAGGTCAGTGGATTGTAGAGATGGGAAGTGTAGGTGTCAGTGGATAACAGGTAGAGATGTAAGGAAGTGTAGGTGTCAGTGGATTACAGGTAGAGATGTAAGGAAGTGTAGGTGTCAGTGGGTAACAGGTAGAGATGTAAGGAAGTGTAGGTGTCAGTGGGTAACAGGTAGAGATGTAAGGAAGTGTAGGTGTCAGTGGGATTACAGGTAGAGATGTAAGGAAGTGTAGGTGTCACAGGTTTACAGAGATGTAAGGAAGTGTAGGTGTCAGATGTAGAAGGAAGTGTAGGTGTCAGTGGTTTACAGGTAGAGATGTAAGGAAGTGGTGGTTACAGGTAGAGATGTAAGGAAGTGTAGGTGTCAGGTGGATTGGAAGTGTAGTGTTTACAGGTAGAGATGTAAGGATTACAGGTAGAGATGTAAGGAAGTGTAGGTGTCAGTGGTTTACAGGTAGAGATGTAAGGAAGTGTAGGAGTCAGTGGATTACAGGTAGAGAGGTAAGGAAGTGTAGGAGTCAGTGGATTACAGGTGGAGATGTAAGGAAGTGTAGGAGTCAGTGGATTACAGGTAGAGATGTAAGGAAGTGTAGGAGTCAGCTGATTACAGGTAGAGAGGTAAGGAAGTGTAGGTGTCAGCTGATTACAGGTAGAGATGTAAGGAAGTGTAGGTGTCAGTGGATTACAGGTAGAGATGTGGATTACAGGTAGAGATGTAGGGTGTCAGTGGATTACAGGTAGAGATGTAAGGAAGTGTAGGTGTCAGTGGATTTTTTTTTTTTGAGGTAAGGAAGTGTAGGTAGAGATGAGTCAGTGGTTTACAGGTAGGATGTAAGGAAGTGTACAGTCAGTAGATTACAGGTAGAGGTAAGGAAGTGTAGGAGTCAGTGGATTTACAGGTAGAGAGGGTGGATTACAGGTAGAGATGTAGGAAGGAAAGTGATTACAGGGAGATGTAAGGAAGTGGATGTAGATTACAGGTAGAGAGGTAAGGAAGTGTAGGTGTCAGTGGATTACAGGTAGAGAGAAGTGTAGGGGTCAGTGGATTACAGGTAGAGATGTAAGGAAGTGTAGGTGTCAGTGGATTACAGGAGATGTAAGAAGTGGTTTACAGGTAGAGGTTTAGGGGTCAGTGGGTAACAGTAGGTGAGTGGGTTACAGGTACAGATGTAAGGGAAGTGTAGGTGTCAGTGGATTACAGGTAGAGGTAGAAGTGTAGGTGTAAGGAAGGGTCAGTTACAGGTACAGATGTAAGGAAGTGTAGGTGTCAGTGGTTTATAGGTAGAGGTACAGGGTCGTGTACGTGTCAGTGAATTACAGGTAGAGATGTAAGGAAGTGTGGGGGTCAGTGGTTTACAGGTAGAGGTACAGGGTAGTGTAGGTGTCAGTGGTTTACAGGTAGAGGTACAGGGTAGTGTAGGTGTCAGCAGTTTACAGGTAGAGGTACAGGGCAGCGTAGGTGTCAGTAGTTTACAGGTAGAGGTACTGGGCAGTGTAGGTGTCAGTGGCTTACAGGTAGAGGTGCGCAGTGGGGCATCCCGTTTTTCCTCTTAAACGCCTCCAAGCCTCACTGATGCAGCCAACATTTCCAACTCCAGTTACAGACGATTTATGCGAGGCTGCTGAGGCCTTTCTCAATCAAGAAGCTTACATCATCAACAAATCTGAGACTGTCAATTTTTTCTCCTCACTGCACGCTCATATTATGGGATACATTAGCAACACCAAGGATATTTGTCATCAGCACAGGACACTTCAATAAAGCAGCACTTTTTAAAGCTCCCATCACTGCCATAACAACTAGCTAAAAGAGAACCGGATACATGCAGTGGCTGTTCCTGAGTCACACACAGAGAGGCACCGACAGAAAGGGTTCCGACCACTCATCCAAAAATAGCATCAACTGAGATAATTTAAGTGCAATTCGCAATCACTGACTTTTCATTGCAGCCATTAAAGGATTCCCGACTGATGACTGCACTGCACTTCCAAGAACATTCAACATTTAGAGGAGCTGCGCTTCTGTGCCACTTCCAGATCATCTGACCATCCCAGCATGATGGAAGCGCAGTGAGGGAGTAATGAAGGTGTATCCAATAAAGATCCCAAACACAGTCAATACATGCAGGTCACTCTTGGAAGAGAGATTTTTTTTTTTATCTAAACAAGTCTTACCTGGTTAAATAAAGGATAAATAATACAAACACATGTGAAACTCCTGAGCTACATACATTCAATCAGTTGCACAGGACATTGTTCAGCAACTGTCATCAGGTGAGGACCGAACCACCATCAATTTTAGGGTACTTGACCAAAGGGTAAAGTTCTAAAGACATGTAATGGAAAACAAATTATTTAAGTGAGGCTCTTTGATCACTACTAAAATAGGAAAAGAAATAAAAATTAACAGGAGTGAAAAAAAGAATAAAGTTAGATTTGATTTTTTAAGCTGTTCAATCAAATAACTAGGCCCCATTGAATATAAAATAAGTATAACTGAAGTAATCACAGTGCTAAAGACTGACAGCCACAAGGCTTAGGCAACTATAACAGAGGCTCATGTTCGATTTCATGTTCACGCCATGAGCAGAGCGTTATTGATTAGTCTTCATGCACTGATTGTCAGGGCAAACCTCGGGGCTCAGTAGCAGCCGTTAAGAGTCCAGGCTGATTGACTGAAATGGTGTGCCTCAGGGTGTTTGCCTTATTTTTACACTCCAAATACCATGAATCGCCCAGTATAACATTGCCGTACGGCCAGTAACAACGCTGCGGAAATGCTGTGGGTGTCGGCAGGTGTCAATGCTGCCACGGCGAAATGAAAGGATGTCTCCAAGTCCAAAAAAATTTTTGGTCAGTAGGCTGACTTTTTTCTACTTCATTCCCAGAAACAAATTCCCACTAAACCCATTTTCAGACTTCAAACATTCAATCTGTGCAGCAATTTTCAAACCACAGATCACAAACAGCCACAGACTGAACTCCATTCAAAAGCACAAACCCTTCAATTCAGTGACCAGGAAAGAGGCCTAACGTTTGCTGCAGAGACCAGAATGGCCCCGGTCAATCTAATCCACGAAGAAAATAATCCAGTTGCCGGGCAGATTGAAACATAACATTACTCAAACCTTGTTGGTACTGCGGTAGCGGGAATTAGGAACCTCATCTGGTCCAAAATACTAAACTATCCAGGGAAGGTTACCGAGCAAATCACCTGGTCTTCGGCCATTGTAACACAAACCAGGAAGTCGCGCCTTATTCCCAAAAATGTACATGGTAGCAACATCAAAGCTTGAGCGTTTAAACTATGATGGTAACTAGTAATGCCGACTGTGAAGGTCTTGGAGAGCTGGAACCCTAGAAAAG
Organism: Gymnothorax javanicus; assembly: GCA_029692085.1. Classification (NCBI taxonomy): domain Eukaryota; kingdom Metazoa; phylum Chordata; class Actinopteri; order Anguilliformes; family Muraenidae; genus Gymnothorax; species Gymnothorax javanicus. The sequence goes on from CM056210.1 coordinate 4,598,043, forward strand.
TGGTTTGTAGCAAAGCTTTCGCAAGGCCGCGACACTGCGCCGCAAGCATTTGGCAGCGCTTTCGCCGACTGGAATGCGGGATATAGGGCTGGATATGGGGCCCGTTTCACGCCCATTAAAGTTAACGCCAAAGTTGCACTATGGTGAGCGCACTCAAAGCAAAAGGTACTGGAGTAAATTCGTGACTTTAAGCATGAATATTAGATCCCACTGACGAAATGGGCACTTTCAGCCGAAAGTCAGTCAAGCCTAATCCACCATTAACTTCGCTAGCTAGCTAGCATGATACGGCGTCCCAAAGTTAGCCCAAATTAACGGAATGTCCGTGTTTCCCAACTTTATAGCACATATTCGCCGGCCAACAACCGTTAAACTGCTGGCTAAATTACAACATATCCCGAATTAGCAAATTCCGCGCGTATATTTACAAACACATTTGATTGTAAAACCTTTCAATACAAACTCTAACATCAAGTTTGCGTGCTATCTAACTAGCTAGCCAAGTTAGCTCATGTAAGACACGGGGGAGCCACCCAAACAAACCCAAAGCACACTGGATACGCACAGAGCCGCTTCAGCAGCTCACCAACTTTCACCAATGTTTTTAACCAATGTTTTTAACCGCTTTTAGCCAGCGATATAATTATATTATTAGTCACAGCAAACTAAATTGAACCCACCCAAGGCACTTCGCTGACGGAAAACTTTAACGCGAACGCTTCAAAATGGAGGAATGATGTGGGAATTCCGCAGAAGTTTTCCTTTCGCAATCCCCTCTCTCTCTCTCTCTCTCTCTCGCACCGTCCAGTAATGATTCTCCGGCTTTTACTTCTTCAATGTCTTCCAATAAATCTTATTTTTAAAACCACGAACACAAAAGATTTTTACGACCAGTCAGGATGCAGACTGTTACTTTCGGAGTTTCGGTAAGCGCTCACTAAAGTTCACTTCCACACTTCCCAGAAGAGCGCTGCGTCAGCGGACACACAGGCGTGTCGGGACAATACACTGCCCACACCCACACTGCCGTTATCAGGTGTTGGAGCACCAGGGTGTGCCCAATGGCCTAAAGCTGCGCTCATCAAACTTTGGGAAATCAGTGCTGGAGTAGGAGTTCATGTTAAAGCAAAATTTATAAGCGTATACGCAGTATTTTATCGACTTCCTGAGAATTTAGAGAGTTGCGAAGCCAAGCCGAAGCAAAGGCCAATGTACTGCTGGGTTTGGACAGCCAAATTCGACGCGTCTACCTCTATTCTACGATTGCGGTGCCTTTAACTCTTTAAACTTTGTTTATTTTCTGTCTGTTTATCATTTGGCTGCTGAAAGTGTTCATCTAAATACACAAATGTGAGCTATAATTGTAGTAGCAGGGTCGTAATTTCGGTGTGACCTTATCTGTTAGTATGACAATAATATCACTATATCACATATCGTGGGGATCCGAAATGTTATCCAAGGCAGTGGAATTTCGGGTCATTACCATATTTATTCCTTAAAAATTAAGCTAAAATGAAAACTGGTCTCTTAGACTCAAACACTGCGCTCGGGTTGAAATTCTACCAATACCACTTTGAAAGTTTTCACACTTCTAAAACACCTGCTTCTTTGTGGGCTGTGCTGAATGCATCTTGCTATGGAATAATAAAGCTGGATTAAGACAGCATTCAAAACAAGTCTGTTCTTTACAATGGACGGCTCATACATGAGATTTTAATAAACACATTATTTGATTTGTCTGAGTAGGCTTCTCCATGCACCATGCATTTCAGTCTGAGGGTAATTATTTTGTATAATGTGTTCCTATAAGTCACAACTGTATTTTTAATGACTATTTCTGCTGAAATTAAGATAATTTGTTTTGTGTGAATTGACATACTTTTTCCTGGCAACACTCAATATAAATATTTTGGTGATTAATAACTTGAGATTCTTAATTTGTATCCTGTTCCCCTATTTAATGTTAACCAGCCTATTACATGGATATTCTATGCCATGCTTTAGTGTTTACTGTTGATGGTTTTACATTTCACTGACAGACCAATGTAGAATTTCCGGAGTCGGCACAATCACTCACAAATTCAATTTCCAACAGTTAGAATTGTCTATAAAACAAAAGTTTCAGTTTGTTAAATTTCCTCACTTATTTTTGAGATCATGGTAAGTGCAACATTAAATCAGTAAAGATTAAGCAAACAGCAATTTAGACCTATTCTTCCGGATCATGAATCTCGAAAAATAGAGCACATTTGTCTCCTCCCAACATTCTGGCTGTTTTTATTGAAAGAATGACACTTTGATTTTATCAGTGGCTGGTTTTCGGATGCCTACAGGCGTGAGGGCTTATGTTCCCTTGCCCATTGAATTGCAGATACCCCTGGGGCCAACAGATACCACTACCTTCTGCATCACGATGCCTGAGCTGCCACAGACGTCTCTTGCTTCATGTTCAACAACTTCCGCGCCACACAGTCAGAAATAATTGTACAATGGGGGCACATTTTTGTTCTTCAAGTTAACACACTTGTATATGTCCTCTGAAAGGAACAATATATATTTTTAAATGATGGTTTTTATTTTTTTTTGTACATCAATAGAGGCACAAAACAATGCATTGAGCACAAAACATATAAAAAGCACACACTTAGTTCTGATTCTCACTCAGGAGTGGCGGGTCCGGGATTAGGGCGTGAGCCCATCAGTGAGCTGGCCCCACCTCTGTTAAAGACAACACCTTAGCTTATCCAATAATGTTTTCTGGAATCTGATGATTAGTGCAATTTGGGCCCAAAATATACAGATCATTGAAGTCATGGATGGATTTTGATTTCATGTACTCAAAGGGTACCACCACATTGAAAAGCATATATTTTACAGACTGTTTAGTTTGCCTACTCTTCGCTCAGTGACTGATTAAAATATAACATAAAGTAAGAATACAATCATCCAATGAGCAGCACAATCCATCCCAATGAAACTCATCTACGTATCGCTGACTGTCTGTGGTGTCTACCCGTGGCCTGGGGACCAAATATGGGCTGCTGTAGACACATTCATAACCCTTTGATCAACGTAGAGAGGAAAAAAAAATGTAGGTACACGAAAAATTGTGGTCATGTTACTCAATTAAGTTATCCAGCTGGGACACTATAATCCAGAGAAATTCTTTTGTAGCTTCTGTTGATTTGCAATGCACATCCATAGACTGATCTTTTTTTTTTTCATTAAAAAGACAAAGAAACAACTTATACAGCCCAAATACATATACTTCCCTGGGTTTGTTCTGTTACTGCACGGGTTGCTTATATACCAGCATGTTTTATTCATTTTAATGCAGTACAGTGCTGGGAAAAAGTATTTGCCCCTTTCCTGATTTCTTATTTTTTTGCATATTTGTCACAGTTAAATGTTTCAAATCATCAAACAAATTTTAATATTAGACAAAGATAACCTGAGTAAATACAAAATGTAGTTTTAAATGATGATTTCATTTATTGAGAGAAAAAAGTTATTCAAACCTTCCAGGCCCTAAGTGAAAAAGTAATTGCCCCCTAAAATTAATAACTGGTTGTGCCACCCTCGGCAACAACAACTGCAATCAAGCGTTCGCGATAACTGGCAATGACTCTTTCACATTGCTGTGGAGGAATTTTGACCCGCTGTTCTTTGCAGAATTGTTTTAATTCAGCCACATTGGAGGGTTTTCATGCATGAACAGCCTGTTTAAGGTCATGCCACAGCATCTCAATGGGATTTAAGTCCAGACTTTGACTAGGCCACTGCAAAACCATCATTTGCTTTTTTTAAGCCAATCAGAGGTTGACTTGCTGGTGTGTTTCGGATCATTGTCCTGCTGTATAACCCAAGTGCGCTTGAGCTTGAGGTCATGAACTGATGGTCAGACATTCTCCTTTAGGATTTTCCGGTAAAGAGTAGACTTCATGGTTCCATCAATCACGGCAAGTTGTCCAGGTCCCGAAGCAGCAAAGCAGCCCCAGACCATCAGACTACCACCACCATGACCGATTTGACTGTTGGTATTAAGAATGTTCTTTTCATGAAATGCTGTGTTAGTGATTTTCGACACCAGAAGGCAATAGGTAGGGGGATGGTCTTCCCACACCTTCCAAAAAAAGTTCAACTTTTGTCTCGTCAGTTCACAGAATATTTTCCCAAAAGTCTTGGGAATCATCAAGATGTTTTTTGGCTAATGTGAGATGAGCCTTTTTGTTCTTTTTGGTCAGCAGTGGTTTTTGCCTTGGAACTCTCCCATGGATGCCATTTTTGCCCAGTCTCTTTCTTATTGTTGAATCATGAACACTGACTTTAACTGAGGCAAGTGAGGCCTGCAGTTCTTTAGATGTTGTTCTGGGTTCTTTTGTGACCTCCTGGATGATTCGTGGATGCACTCTTGGAGTAATTGGTAGGCTGGCCACTCCTGGGAAGGTTCACCACTGTTCCAAGTTTTCTCCATTTGTGGATAATGGCTCTCACCATGGTTCGCTGGAGTCACAAAGCCTTAGAAATGGCTTTGTGACCCTTTCCAGACTGATAGATGCCAGTGACTTTGTTTCTCATCTGTTCTTGAATTTTTTTGAATCACGGCATGATGAGTTGCCTTCTGAGATCTTTTAGCCTATTTCACTTTGTCAGACAGGTTCTATTTAAGTGATTTCTTGATTCAGTAGGTCAGGCAGTAATCAGGCCTGGGTATGGCTAGTGAAATTGAACTCAAAAAATGTGGTTAATCACAGTTAATTAATGATTTAACCGGGGGGGGGGCATTACTTTTTTTCACATAGGGCCAGGAAGGGTAGCTTTTTTCCCTCATCAATGAGATCATCATTTAAAAACTGCATTTTGTATTTACTCAGGTTATCTTTGCGTAATATTAACATTTGTTTGATGATCTGAAACATTTAAGTGTGACAAATATGCAAAAAAATAAGAAATCAGGAAGGGGGCAAATACTTTTTTCACGGCACTGTATGTGTGGTTAAGAGCACAGCAGTAACCATTGAGAATAGCTAACTTAAACCAGGCCCACACCAACAGCTTTTTGGAAATCATAAAACCTATGTTTAGATGTTAGAAACACAACCAGAGGCAGCTGATGACCAGAAAATTGGGGAGGATGAGATTATACCTTTAAGTTAATTATTTAGCTTTGCGGTGTCATTCGCAGGGCTATCGTGGGCATGACTTTAACTTCTGCGCAGTGTGGAAAGAAACTGAGCTCCCTCATGATTGGTAGAATGCAAATTAGCTTTCAGATGACAAATAGTAAAACCAGGGCTCTCTGAAATCCCACAGACAAGCCAGATTGAGAAACTAGAGTAAATTGATAGCTAATACAGTAAATTTCCATTCAGTTTACGGCCTAAATTATGACTGATGAATCCAATGTTATTATACTTTTAGCCCCTTACACACACACACACACACACACACATACATATAAAGCAATTTTATAACAATAAAGGGTTTATATAGTCCCTTCACATATTCCCATGATGGAGTGCAGGCCTCTTTGCACTGGGGCTGATTAACCCTTTTTTAGAGCAAATTTCCACTCAAAAAGTTTTTACTGTTTTTGAACCACTTTGACTGCAGGGACAATCATGATCTCAAATGGTCAGAATTACTAAGCAAATTGCTGAAATTTAAAAACAAGTCTGGAACTGTAAGTTTTTGTCTGGCAGAAAAAGATAGTGTGTTTTCCTCTGGCCCTGTGGTGCGGTGACCATCTCATCAGCCTAGAAAAATACTACAGCCTCAGGCAGGCGCCTTAACAACTGCAGATTCAAATATGCTGTTACTGTAACCAAACATGAATACTTTTCAGATGTTGCTTGTTAATGCCCACGAATATTTCAACAAACAATTTTGGAGAGTCTTAATTTCCCAGTGTTCCTCACCACTGTCGCATTCAGTTTTACAGCAGTTTTACAATTTCCTCCTGGCTGATGTATCTCCTCCATCTGAAGCTGAATTTTTACTCCAGTATTCTCTTCCCATTTCCAGCACTCAAAACTCTTTTGCTTCATTGACAAAACCCCCTTGTCAGAAACTATTGAAACATTTCATTGTAAAAATTAAGCCCTTGCCTATCATACGCATAAATCTTTTGGATGTTCTAGACCACTGGCTGACTGTGTGAATGAAAAGAAGTTGAGTTTTCTCATTTATTTGAGGGAGGGCTTATAGGCATAAACACTACCCTTCCATCAGATCAGCACAAAATAGCCAGTGGGAGCACTTATTTCGTTCCTATAGGGCTACTGTGCAGTCTACGGCACTGCATCATAAGTCAAAAAGGCTAATTAAAGTGAAATTTTCAGAGACGACTACTTTAATGTCAAAGTTGTTTCAATGATGTTTGTCCAAGCGTGCTTGTTTTGTGTGTTAAAACTATAACACATTTTGATTTCTGGCTACTACCAAGGTAAGAACATTAATTTCAACATATTTTGAAAAATTTGCAATACAATGGAACCTATGGGACTACACAGTCAGGCTTAGGGTCGTTATAACACAATTTGTAATACAACCCCAATTCCGAAATAGTTGGGACGAAGTGTAAATTGCGAATAAAATCAAAATGCAACGACTTTCAGATCACGAGTCAATATGTTATTAACAATAGAACATAGATAACATTTCAAATGTTGAAACTGAGACATTTTACATTTTTATCCACAAAATGAGCTTATTTCAAATTTTCTGGCTGCAACAGGTCTCAAAAAAGTTGGGACACAGGCAAAAAAGGGCTGAAAAAGCAATTAATATATAAGAGAATCAGCTGAAAGAGCATTTAGCAAGTAATTAAGTTAACTGGCATCAGGTGTGTAACATGATTGGCTATAAAAGGGATGTCTTAGAGAGGCTGAGTCTCTCAGAAGTAAAGATGGCCAGAGGCTCTCCAACCTGTGAAGTCTTGCGAAAAAAAAAAAATTGGAATACTTTAAAAACAATGTTCCTCAACGTCAAATTGCAAAGGCTTTGAAGGTCTCATCATCGACAGTGCATAACATCATCAAAAGATTTAGAGAAACTGGAAAAATTTCTGCGCTTAAGGGACAAGGCTGAAGACCTTTACTGGATGCCCGGGATCTTTGGGCCCTCAGACGCTACTGCATCACTCACCGGCATGATTCTGTCATTGACATTACTAAATGGGCTCAGGAATACTTCAAGAAACCACTGTCTGTAAACACAGTTCGTTGTGCCATCCACAGATGCCACCTAAAACTCTATCATGCAAAAAGGAAGCCATTGTTGAGCATGATCCAGAAGCGCCGCCATGTTCTGTGGGCCAAGGCTCATTTAAAATGAACTGTAGCAAAGTGGCAAAGTGTCCTGTGGTCAGACGAGTCCAAATTTGACATTCTTGTTGGAAATCATGGGCGTCGTGTCCTCCGGGCTAAAGAGGAGAAAGACCACCCCTCCTGTTATCAGCGTTCAGTTCAAAAGCCAGCATCTCTGATGGTATGGGGATGCATTATTGCATATGGTGTGGGACACTTGCATGTTTTAAAAAACAACATGAATGCTGAAAGGTATACAAAGGTTTTAGAGCAACATATGCTCCCCTCCAGACGACATCTATTCCAGGGAAGGCCTTGTGTATTTCAGCAGGACAATGCAAAACCACATACTGCAGCTATTACAACAGCATGGCTTCGTAGTAGAAGAGTCCATGTGCTGAACTGGCCTGCCTGCAGTCCTGATCTTTCACCGATTGAGAACATTTGGCGCATAATTAAACGAAAAGTCCGTCAAAGGAGACCCAAAACTCTCCGGCAGCTGGAAGCCTGTATTAAACAAGAGTGGGATCAAATTCCAATGGCTGAACTCAAGAAACTTGTCTCCTTAATGCCCAGACGCCTCCACTCTGTGTTAAAAAGATGAGGGGATGCTACACCATGGAAAACAGGCCCCTGTCCCAACTTTTTTGAGACCTGTAGCAGCCATCAAATTTGAAATGAGCTCATTTTGTGGGTAAAATTGTAAAATTTCTCAGTTTCAACATTTGCTATGTTATCTCTGTTCTATTGTGAATAAAATACTAGTTGGTGTGATTTGAAAGTCATTGCATTTTGATTTTATTCACAATTTACACTTTGTCCCAACTATTTCGGAACTGGGGTTGTAGTATTTTTGTTGTGGTATTTGCAGGATTAAATAGATACAGCAGTTAGAATGCTGAGTGTTCACACTTTCAAACAATTCATAGTTCTGCAACGTAGCGCGATATTTGAATGTGTAAAAACACAATTATGCCTTGAAGCCTGCCCTCAGGCCTCAGTTCATCGAAGGGTTAAACTACTGTCCTGTCTTTTGGAGCTTTCCTCGAAAGTAAGAATTTCACTCAAAACATAGCATTTTTTGCACTTCATACATTTGGAAAATATGACCCATATGCATCAATATATAATGGAGCCAAACCTTTGAATGAAACAGTTAAATAATTGTAATATTCAGAGTATCGACTGGCATGTCAGGCCAGGTGATGACTGCTCCCATGAGCCACCTCTTCTACAGCATCACCCAACCTGACCAGCTGCTCTGTGCATCGGCAGACAAATCTATTCCTCCCCATACTCTGAGCATTTCAGATGCTTTGTAGAAAACAGACCACAGCTTGAAACCAGAGAGTTGTTGGATTAATTCTAATGTGAATTGTAGCTATGGAAAAATACCCTACAGTACAAATGGATAACATTGTTGTGTTGGAGAGCTTCTCGCTTGCTGTCCAGGATAAGCACTCGTCACTGGGGTATGAATAATGTAAATACTGAAATGCAATACGCTATTGAAGATAAACACCGTCTCATGCTCTCGAGCGCAGGTGGAATGCCGATGCTGGATAAAAAGAAATGTGCATTTTGACCGCACTTAACTCTGCATCACGCTGGATAGCAGTGCTTGGGGTACTGCAGAGTGCAAAGCCTCGTCTGCCCTGCGCACAGCGCGCCTGTGAGATGAACACAGCCTCGTCTGCCCCGCGCTCAGCGCGCCTGTGAGATGAACACAGCCTCGTCTGCCCCGCGCTCAGTGCGCCTGTGAGATGAACACAGCCTCGTCTGCCCCGCGCTCAGCGCGCCTGTGAGATGAACACAGCCTCGTCTGCCCTGCGCTCAGTGCGCCTGTGAGATGAACACAGCCTCGTCTGCCCTGCGCTCAGTGCGCATGTGAGATGAACACAGCCTCGTCTGCCCTGCGCTCAGTGCGCCTGTGAGATGAACACAGAGATGAACACAGCCTCGTCTGCCCTGCGCCTGTGAGATGAACAGTCTGCCCGCATGTGAGATGAACACAGCCTGCCTGCCCTGCGCTCAGTGCGCATGTGAGATGAACAGCCAGCCCCTGGCGCTCTGCCCTGTGAGATGAACACAGCCTCGTCCTGCCCGTGCTCAGTGCTGAGAGATGATGAACACAGCCTCGTCTGCCCTGCGCTCAGTGCGCATGTGAGATGAACACAGCCTCGTCTGCCCTGCGCTCAGCGCGCCTGTGAGATGAACACAGCCTCGTCTGCCCTGCGCTCAGTGCGCATGTGAGATGAACACAGCCTCGTCTGCCCTGCGCTCAGCGCGCCTGTGAGATGAACACAGCCTCGTCTGCCCCGTGCTCAGTGCACCAGTGCTCAGTGCAGGTCTAAGTGCGCTGTAGATGGAGATAGACGCTATGGTCGAGACCAAAGTGGAGCGCAGCGGCCAATTTACTGGTAGGGGCTGTCCTGCTGCACGTCTGCTCATTACACATGCTGATAGGGGCTGTCCTGCTGCACGTCTGCTCATTACAAATGCTGATAGGGGCTGTCCTGCTGCACGTCTGCTCATTACAAATGCTGATAAGAGCTGTCCTGCTCCACCTCTGCTCATCACACATGCTGATAGGGGCTGTCCTGCTGCACCTCTGCTCATTACACATGCTGATAGGGGCTGTCCTGCTGCGCGTCTGGTCATTACACATGCTGATAGGGGCTGTCCTGCTGCGCGTCTGCTCATTACACATGCTGATTGGGGCTGTCCTACGGCACCTCTGCTCATTACACATGCTGATAGGGGCTGCCCCTATGCACTTCTGCTCATTACACATGCTGATGGGGGCTGTCCTGCTGCTTGTCTGCTCATTACACATGCTGATAGGAGCTGTCCTGCTGCACGTCTGCTCATTACACATGCTGATAAGGGCTGTCCTGCTGCACATCTGCTCATTACACATGCTGATAGGGGCTGGGCTGTCCTGCTGCTGATAGGGGCTGTCCTGCTGTCTGCTCATTACACATGCTGATAGGGGCTGTCCTGCTGATGGGGGCTGTCCTGCTGCCTCTGCTCATTACACATGCTGATAGGGGCTGTCCTGCTGCACATCTGCTCATTACACATTGCTGATAGGGGCTGTCCTGCTGCACGTGTGCTCATTACACATGCTGATAGGGGCTGTCTTGCTGCACGTCTGCTCATTACACATGCTGATAGGAGCTGTCCTGCTGCACCTCTGCTCATTACACATGCTGATAAGGGCTGTCCTGCTGCACCTCTGCTCATTACACATGGTGATAGGGGCTGTCCTGCTGCGCGTCTGCTCATTACACATGCTGATAGGGGCTGGGCTGCTCATTCCTGCTGATAAGGGGCTGTCTTGCTGCATCTGCTCATTACACATGCTGATAGGGGCTGTCCTGCTGCCTGCTCATTACACATGCTGATAGGGGCTGTCCTGCGTCTGCTCATTACACATGCTGATAGGGGCTGTCCTGCGCCTGCGCGTCTGCTCATTACACATGCTGATAGGGACTGTCCTGCTACATTACATGCTGATAGGGCTGTCCTGCTCATTACACATGCTGATAGGGGCTGTCCTGCTGCACGCCTGCTCATTACACATGCTGATAGGGGCTGTCCTGCTGCACATGCTGATCTGCTCATTACACATGCTGATAGGGGCTGTCCTGCTGCGCGATCTGCTCATTACACATGCTGATAGGGGCTGTCCTGCTGGGGCTCATTCCTGCTGATGCTGCTGCATCTGCTCATTACACATGCTGATAGGGGCTTTGTCCTGCTGATAGGGGCTGTCTGCTCTCATTACACATGCTGATAGGGGCTGTCCTGCTGCACCTCTGCTCATTACACATGCTGATAGGGGCTGTCCTGCTGCACGTCTGCTCATTACACATGCTGATAGGGGCTGTCCTGCTGCGCGTCTGCTCATTACACATGCTGATAGGGGCTGTCCTGCTGCACCTGCTCATTACACATGCTGATAGGGGGCTGTCATTGCTGCACATCTGCTCATTACACATGCTGATAGGGGCTGTCCTGCTGCACCTCTGCTCATTACACATGCTGATAGGGGCTGTCCTGCTGCACTCTGCTCATTACACATGCTGATAGGGGCTGTCCTGCTGCGCGTCTGCTCATTACACATGCTGATAGGGGCTGTCCTGCTGCACGTCTGCTCATTACACATGCTGATGGGGGCTGTCCTGCTGCACATCTGCTCATTACACATGCTGATAGGGGCTGTCCTGCTGCACGTCTGCTCATTACACATGCTGATAGGGGCTGTCCTGCTGCACATCTGCTCATTACACATGCTGATAGGGGCTGTCCTGCTGCACGTCTGCTCATTACACATGCTGATAGGGGCTGTCCTGCTGCGCGTCTGCTCATTACACATGCTGATAGGGGCTGTCCTGCTGCACCTCTGCTCATTACACATGCTGATAGGGGCTGTCCCTGTCTGCACGCATGCTGCTCATTACACATGCTGATAGGGGGGCTGTCCTGCTCATTGCACATGCTGATAGGGGCTGCTCTGCACGTCTGCTTACACATGCTGATAGGGGCTGTCCTGCTGCACGTCTGCTCATTACACATGCTGATAGGGCTGTCCTGCTGCACATCTGCTCATTACGCATGCTGATAGGGGCTGTCCTGCTGCACGTCTGCTCATTACACATGCTGATAGGGGCTGTCCTGCTGCACCTCTGCTCATTACACATGCTGATAGGGGCTGTCCTGCTGCACCTCTGCTCATTACACATGCTGATAGGGGCTGTCCTGCTGCACGTCTGCTCATTACACATGCTGATAGGGGCTGTCCTGCTGCGCGTCTGCTCATTACGCATGCTGATAGGGGCTGTCCTGCTGCACGTCTGCTCATTACACATGCTGATAGGGGCTGTCCTGCTGCGTCTGCTCATTACGCATGCTGATAGGGCTGTCCTGCTGCACGTCTGCTCATTACACATGCTGATAGGGGCTGTCCTGCTGCACATCTGCTCATTACGCATGCTGATAGGGGCTGTCCTGCTGCATCGCCTGCTCATACACGCATGCTGATAGGGGCTGTCCTGCTGCACCTCTGCTCATTACGCATGCTGATAGGGGCTGTCCTGCTGCACGTCTGCTCATTACGCATGCTGATAGGGGCTGTCCTGCTGCACGTCTGCTCATTACGCATGCTGATAGGGGCTGTCCTGCTGCACGTCTGCTCATTACGCATGCTGATAGGGGCTGTCCTGCTGCACCTCTGCTCATTACGCATGCTGATAGGGGCATTACGCATGCTGATAGGGGCTGTCCTGCTGCACGCCTGCTCATTACACATGCTGATAGGGGCTGTCCTGGGCTCATTACGCATGCCTAGGGGCTGTCCCGTCTGCACGCCTGCTGATAGGGGCTGTCCTTACACATGCTGATAGGGGGCTGTCCTGCTGCACGCTGTCCTGCTCATTACACATGCTGATAGGGGGGCTGTGCCTGCATGCTGATAGGGGCTGTCCTGCTCATCTGCTCATGCATGCTGATAGGGGCTGGGGCTGTCCATGCTGATAGGGGCTGTCCTGCTGCACTGCTCATTACACATGCTGATAGGGGCTGTCCTGCTGCACGCCTGCTCATTACACATGCTGATAGGGGGCTGTCCTGCTGCACGTCTGCTCATTACACATGCTGATAGGGGTCTGCCTGCCTGCTGATAAGGGCTGTCTGCTCATTCATTACACATGCTGATAGGGGCTGTCCTGCTGCGCGTCTGCTCATTAGACATGCTGATAGGAGCTGTCCTGCTGCACGTCTGCTCATTCCACATGCTGATAGGGGCTGTCCTGTTGCGCGTCTGCTCATTACACATGCTGATAGGACTGTCCTGCTGCACCTCTGCTCATTACACAGGCTGATAGGGGCTGTCCTGCAATGCAGCTCCACCATGGCGATGCCCACTCTCAGAAACAATCATCTGTCTAAACACCTGTTCTGTAACTTCATAGACCAGGGGTAGCCAATCCTTGTATCATTGAGAGTCACAGTGCCTGCTGAACGATCTGCTACAGACCCCATCTACAAACCCCGTTGTAACAGGGAGTGGCAGGACCCAAATGCAACACAATCGAGACAAGAGGAGTATTACTGGCTTTTAATGAGCTCTGGACAGGTGCAACAGAATACAGAGCAGGGTAACAAGGTGCAGGCCGGAACTAGAAACCTGTGGATCTTGAATGGAGCTCTTCAGAGAACTCGAGGGAGCAGGCGCCGATGGTGGGATTCGAACCCAAGTCTCCCACACTGCAGGCGGGAGAGTTGAACAACTCTAGAACAACTCTAGAAAACTGTTTTTAACCATTAATCATAAGCTCAAGCCCTGCGACTCCTCTTCCATCACTCCCTCCACTGAGGACTGCAACGGCTTTATGGACTTTTTCAGAACCAAAATTGAGAACATTAGGCACAACATCCTTCTGGCATCCTCAAATTATCCTGCCTTTCCCTCTGACCCCGCCCCCTATGACGGCCCAACTCTCAGTCATTTTGCTGAGGTCAATCAGACGGAGCTCCAGAAAATCATTTCTAAGATGAATCCCTCCACCAGTTACCTTGATCCCATTCCCACACCACTGCTCAAAGCATGTTCTGCTGCTATCCTCCCCACTGTGACCCCCATCATCAACAGGTCCCTGTCTGGTGATGTTCCCCCCACCCTTAAAGGAGACCTATTTTGCTATATTTCCAAGGTTATATTTTGATATTGGACTCCCCTAGAGTACTCCTGATCGTTCAAAGTCCAAAACAGGGTCCTTATTTATCTCATACTGCCATCCTCAAAAAACCCTATTAGTACTCCATTGTAATCTCTGCCTGAAACGCCTCATTGGGGTGGCTCTTCCGCTATGGCCCCCACTCCCCGTGTGCCCACTTTCTTCTGACTGGCCAGCTCCATAGAGGGCGGAGTTGGGCAGGACGAGGCTGCAGAACGCAGTTTTTCCGGGTCCGCCTCCCCAGAGTGAAACGGGAGACACGTCTGCTATCTGATAAGGAATTGGCGGGGAAATTCCGAAATCTAACACTATACTTGAATATAGATCTAATGAAATGAACTTGTTCTAATAAACGCAGTGGCGAAAGTGGAGGACGCAGTGCGAAAGTCTGGCAGCTCAAGCTCGAATTTGCTTTCGGCTACAGTTTGCTACGGCAACAGTGGTGAGTACAGCGGTTTTTCTACTCCTCAGCTAGGATGCAGGGAAAGCTAGAATCCACCCCATACAGACACATTTGTAGAACAGGTCGACATACCCAAGTGTAGACTGGAGACCGTAGAAATCCGGTGGGTCTGAGTTTAGAGGGAAACATGGACAGTGAGGAGCAGCTAAAAGTGGACCAACAGCTTATGGACTGCTTTGGTGTGTATTAGGACCTGCTGGTTTGTGTGCATAACTGTGGTGTGTCGTTAGCATGGAGTAACGAACAGCTTCTGCGCTGGTATATGACGGAGGGGCGAAAGCTCCAGGCTAAACGGCCTTTTCGGAAATTGCCCATGGTAATGGTTTACTTATTGCGTCAGAATCACCAGCGTTTCCTCGCGGAAAATGGGCAGGTTATGGATAGTGCGCGAGAGCTAGATAGAGCTCCGATTATGTTATGAGCATAATACAGGTTTTACAGACCGTAAGTTCCGTTTACGTGAACCGTTGCTTATGTGGAGCTAGCAAATCGATAACTTTTACAGGAAAAAATTTAATATTCAATCGCCGATTTAATATTCAATGGACGGTAATGCAGAGAAATTGTTTGTTATACCGGACACGTTGTAGCCTGTGCGCTTCCCTATTGCTTTCACCGATAGCATCAGAGAGCTTGCCCAGATATTGGAGATGTATCAGGCTGACCCCGGTCATGGATAAGTAAAGAGATAATTTCACAAGCACCCAAAAACGTACCCCAAGCTCTGCTAAACCTACGTCTGGTCTAACTGCAGCCTTCGGAGCCCAACTCTGCAGACACATACAGCACCTCTCTGATTAGCTTCAACTGTAGTGGCTACAATCAGGCAACGTTATGATGGAACTGCCACATTGATGCTTACCGAAGTAACACAAGCATACCAATCATAATTACTGCCTATAAGTTACCAGGAGCATTTTAATTTGCACAGCACGCGAACTAACATGCAGTAGCTGATAACCGAGCGGTCATAACAACTACAGAGACAAACGTTATCCTGCAATACAGGTTTTACAGGCAGTAAATTCCGTTACTGGGGGGCAGTTGTACTAAGCATCCAAATTACAAACAAGTATAAAAAGTTTGCTTCAAATGAGGTTTATGTTCACACACACCTTCTGTTGAATTTCCCCTGATATTACGCTTGCATATTTAGGACACAAACATTAGCAACAGTAACTTGGCTACGTTAGCCGCAGTGCTACAGCCACATTCAACAGGCCATCAGTTGGGTAGGCTTATGCTGTGAAGCAACTGCTTCCGCATCTGTAGCCATGTTTCCATCCACACGTTCTGATACGAATTAAGTAATATCGAATTAAAAATGCCTCACGGAGACGGTGAAATTAGACTTGATTTCAAGACTATCGACTCATAGTTTGTACTGTCCATCTCATCGGATTTTCTCTTGATCGGTAAAAGGCTTATGCGATAAATGCTGATGGAAACGTTATTCGCCGAATAAATCTGTTACTGCATCTTGACGGTGTTTTGATGCCGTCGTTTCCTTCTGATAATGGTCTGCTATGCTGCTAATAGCTGGCACCTAAGCTCTATTACAGCTTGTGCAATTATCGTCATTTGTTGGCTTTGGCTAGGTCTGTACTAATTGGATGGCACAACCTGATGTCAGGTTTTGCCCAGATCTCGTGAAGATCTCGAGAGGAGCTGTTCAGAGAGGAAATCACGTTCACGAAATCACGTTCTTAGATCACGGCAAAACCCCTGTATCTTATATTTAGAAACTTTTCAGAGGTTGAGTACGGACATCCAACATTATAACATTACCTATAGATATTAAAAGAAGGATCAGCATAATAGGTCCCCTTTAAACTTGCAGCCATTAGACCCGTGCTCAAAAAACATAACCTGGACCCTGACATACTCTCCAACCATCGTCCCATCTCCAACCTGCCCTAGAAAAAGTTGTCAGCATCCAGCTCCATAACCATCTCCAGTCAAACCAACTTTATGAAATATTTCAATTCGGCTACAGACCCACCCACAGCACAGAAACTGCCCTGGTGAAGGTTCTAAATGACCTCCACATGGCTGCGGACTCTGGCTTCCCCAGCCTGTTCATTTCATTGGATCTGAGCGCTGCCTTCGATACGGTGGACTATGGCATCCTCCGTCAACGCCTGCAAGAGGTTGACAGACACTGCCCTTCACTTTTTCTCCTCGTACCTGTCAGACAGATATCAGCATGTAGTCCTCGGCCAATCCTCCTCCAAACTGAGTAAAGTCACCTCAGGCGTCCCCCAGGGGTCAGTCCTGGGGCCTTTGCTCTTTTTAATCTACATGCTCCCCCTATGTCAGATTCTCAGAAACCATGGCATCAATTTCCACTCATATGCAGATGACACACAAATATACTTACAAACATCCCCTGACGCACAGCTTGCAATAACCCAGGCCACCAAATGCATCACTGTAATACAATTGCGGATGAACTATAACTCCCTTCAACTTAACACCAGCAAAACAGTTGCAATTCTCATTGGTACTCCTCAGCAAACCAAAAAGGCAGGCATCTCCCACATCACCATCTGCGGCGACTCCATCGCCCTCTCCTCACTTGTCACTAAGCTTGGTGTCACATTGGATTCATCACTTTCCTTTGATGCACACATCAAATCCATCTGCCAATCTTCATTCTTCCACCTAAAGAACATTTCCAAAGTTCAACCCTTATTGTCCAAATCTGATGCAGAAAAACTGGTCCATTCCTTCATCAGTTCACGTATTGATTACTGTAACTCCCTTCTTGCCGGCCTCCAATCCAAATCCACCCAAAGATTACAGCATGTCTAAAACAGCGCTGCCAGGATTCTCACCAAAACCCGCAAATCGGAGCACATCACTCCAGTCCTTCGCTCCCTTCACTAGCTCCCAGTTAACTACCGGATCACCTACAAAATTCTCCTGTTAGTTCATAAAGCCATTCACTACAATGCTCCAACCTACCTCCAAGAACTCCTCACCCCCCAATCCTCCCCCCGGACACCAAGGTCAAGTTGCTCCAACCTCCTTGCTGTGCCACAGACCAAACTGGCCAGCATGTGACCAAGCCTTCTCCGTGCTGGGGCCCCACCTGTGGAATTGGCTCCCTGGACCGCTCAGGGCCACTGACTCTCTGGACACTTTCAAGACTAATCGCAAAACACACCTGTTCATTTTAGCTTTTCCCCATTAACTGGGTCTCTATAATTATTATTATTATTATTATATTTATTTATTATATTTATTTATTTATTTTTAATTGTATTTCCTTGCCTTTTGGTTTTATCACGTAAAGCACCTTGAGATGTCCATGGATTTTAAAGTGTGCAATATAAATTAAATTCATTATTATTATTATTATTATTATTATTATTTCAAATGAGTCCTGTCCGACTTTACTTTCATTTTCCATAATGTACCTTTTTTTGGAATTGGAGTTGGTGTTCAAGAGTTTTTTGTCAGGCAAAATGGTAAAATCTGGACGCTTCCATCCATGCACTTTGCTATGTGAGCCAATGAGCCAAAATATTAAAACTAATCACAGGTGAGGCAAATACATTTGATTGTCTCGTTACAACTGCACATGCAAAGGCCTGCAGGCAGACCTTAGATGGTAAGTGAACAGTGGGTTCACATAGTCAGCTTGTTGGATGTGAGATGCATTGAACCCGAGAGACTGTGTCCAGGGCGAATCCTTATGACCAGATGACTGGGTCAGAGCATCTCCAAAGCAGCCAGGCAATAGGGTGATGGGCATCCAAGGTTCATCAAAACACAGGGGGTAATGAAGGTTATCCTGTCAGATCAAAACCAACAGAAGGGTTACTGTGGCACAAGTCGCACAATTTTGAATGATACCTCCATGAGGAATGTGTCACAACACGCAGTGCATTGCACCATGCTGCGTATAGTGCTTCATAGCTGCAGACCATGCAGAGTGTCCATTCAAACCCCGGTCCACTGCCGCAAGCACCAGAAATGGGCATCTGAGTCACAGAACTGGACCTTGGAGCATGTGAGTCACAGAACTGGACCTCGGAGCATGTGAGTCACAGAACTGGACCTTAGAGCATGCGAGTCACAGAACTGAACCTTGGAGCATGCGAGCCACAGAACTGGACCTAGGAGCATGCGAGCCACAGAACTCGACCTTGGAGCATGCGAGTCACAGAACTGAACCTTGGAGCATGCGAGCCACAGAACTGGACCTCGGAGCATGCGAGTCACAGAACTGGACCTTGGGGCATGTAAGTCACAGAACTGGACCTTAGAGCATGCGAGTCACAGAACTGAACCTTGGGGCATGTGAGCCACAGATCTGGACCTTGGAGCATGCGAGTCACAGAACTGGACCTTGGGGCATGTAAGTCATTGAACTGGACCTCGAAGCATGTGAGTCACAGAACTGGACCTCGGAGCATGTAAGTCAGAGAACTGGACCTTAGAGCATGCGAGTCACAGAACTGAACCTTGGGGCATGTGAGCCACAGAACTGGACCTTGGAGCATGCGAGTCACAGAACTGGACCTCGGGGCATGTAAGTCATTGAACTGGACCTCGAAGCATGTGAGTCACAGAACTGGACCTCAGAGAATGTGAGTCACAGAACTGGACCTCGGAGCATGTGAGCCACAGAACTGGACCTTGGAGCAGGTGAGTCACAGAACTGGACCTTGGAGCATGTGAGTCACAGAACTGGACCTTGGAGCATGTGAGTCACAGAACTGGACCTCGGAGCATGTGAGTCACAGAACTGGACCATGGAGTATGTGAGTCACAGAACTAGACCTCAGAGCATGTGAGCCACAGAACTGGACCGTGGAGCAGGTGAGTCATAGAACTGGACCTCGGAGCATGTGAGCCACAGAACTAGACCTTGGGGCATGTGAGTCACAGAACTGGACCTCGGAGCAATTGAGGAAGGTTGCCTGGTCCTGTAAATTGTACTTTCTTTTACATGACCTGCTTTGGCTGGATTCGTGCCCTCCATTTACCTGGGGAGGAGATTGCACCAGGATGCACTGTGGGAAGAGGACAAGCTGCTGGAGGGAGTGTGTTACCCTGACAGATATCCTGCTGGGAAACCCTGGGTCTGAGAATTCAATCCATCATCAGTCTGAAGGAGCTGTTTTAGTGGCACAAGCTGGAACTATTCAGAATTGGGCAGGTGGTTCTAATGCTGTGGCTGATAGGTGTACAGCAGTGTGCAGTGATGATTACGCACTAAATAAATTGAAGAAAATCAGAAACCAAGTACTATCCAGGTATTTATTTCATGTAATATTGGACCATATAGATGAAAATAAGTAAACAAATTTCTGGTAAAAACAAAACTAATAATGTCTTCATGAGAGAAAAGGTCAATATCCAGCGTGGCCACACTTTGCTTTGATTACAGCATTTAATCTTTCAGGAATAGTTTTCACATATTTTTTATTTCCTCACTTGCTGAACCATTCCATATGGTTTGAAGTTCATTCCAAAAACATTCTTTCAGTGTTACAACAGATTTGCTCAATCGGATTAAGGTCTGGAATTTGAGCAGGCCGAGTCATAACTTTTATGCCACCAGATGTTTTTTTCCGACTGAGATCATTCTTGCACAACTTTGTAGTGTGTTTAGGGTCATTATCTTGTTGAAAATAAAATCCCGGTCCAATCAGTCTCTTTCCAGATGGCAATGCGTGCCTCACAGGGATGCTGTGATACTTCTTTTGATCCATGATTCTGTTGATTTTTATGAGATCACTGGCTCCTTTCAAGCAGACTGAACCCCAAACCATAATATTGCCACCTTCATGTTATACTGAAGGGGTTAAACAGCCGTTTTTGAAGCATTCTCCAGCTCTATCGCACACATAAGTCCTGTGTTTGGGTGAGAAAATTTTGAATTTTGATTCATCGGTCCAGAGGACTTGTTCCCAGTCCATTGGTGTCCAATCCTTGAATTTCTTGGCAAACTCGTCTATTTTTGATGTTGCCAGCTCTTAGCAGCAAGACGACCAATCAGGCCATTTTTGCTCAGTTGTCTGCAAATACTGTATCTTGATACTTTCATCTCTTCACTTTGGGCGCTATTAACCCTTTAAGGCCTAATGCAAAAATCCCAGCAGATAGTAACCTGTATTTGGGCTGAAGCACAGCTTCTCAGCTTTCAGGAACAGTTGGAATTTTTTTCTATTGTGCAAAACTTACAGTAATTACGATACTTTCAAAATTACGCGTATATCTGTGTCGGCAACGACATGTTCTTGAAATGTGCACATGCTGTCCAGGTTTAAATGGGTTAATACCATCACAGAGTTGTCGTGCTGTCAACCGCCAATTTTTTTTTTTTTACTTGTCATACACAGATAACGAACAAGAGCTCTCTGAGATTTTTCACAGCTGCATTGTAGCCTTACGTGATGCTGAAGACGCTAAATGCTGCCATGGCACTGTAAGAAACACCATCGAGCATTTTTTACAGTGCCATGGCAGCATTTAGCGTCTTCAGCATCACGTAAGGCCACAATGCGGCTGTGCAAAATCTCAGAGAGCCTTCCGTCGTGCCGTCGTGTTTAACACTGTGACGCTCCTCAAAGTTAATATAACCTTATTTACTGGAACAACTGACCATCAGAAGTAATTTTGCAGAATAATGTTGCCTCAGTTTCAACCAGTTAAAATGAATTTTTTTAGCATCAATAATCATGGACTGAGCCTTCAAACATGCTCTCAGGCTATGCAAGAGTCAAAAAAAATATAATTTGGGACACCTTTCAGCTGTTAATAAAATTTGATGTTTTCAGTGTTTTTGTTTATTGCCCTTATTTTTACCTCAATATACAAACTGTAAGATTTTGGGGTTTCTCAGCGTGTTCCCCCAGTTTTTCTTTCATATTTCCAAACACACGGTGAGCCGTGACAGCCAGTTGGTTTCGGCCAATTCATTCATTGCTGACTATCAGGTTTCCCTCAGTATAGTAGCTATGCAAATCAACTGGGCGCCAGCGGACGGTTTGGGAGTCATTCGCCAAGTGAATGTGCTTCGGCCAATACATTGATTGCCATCTACCTGCTTTCCCCATAAACATGCAAATCAGTTTGGCACCTGAGGACAGTCAGCATTGTATTGCTAAGTGAGGGTGGGGGGTCTGGACATCCTGTCAGGGAAGCTTCTAGACTAGGCTTACCTATGAATACTATGAATAGAGAGCCATCTCCTTGGAACGGACCAGGTGGGGGTGACTGTCTGGCTAGGTGCTACCTCACATCATATATACTGCTTGTGTGTCTTTGTTCTGTGTGTGATGCTGACCTCTCCCGTGGGCACGTCTGTTTTTTTATCGCAACGGAACTTGTAATAAAGTGCTTCACGTGTCTCATAATTACCATTGGCTCCATATGCAAGTTATATTAACAGTGAATTAAACATCCTGTTTTGGAATCGTCGAATCAGCGGTAAAAAAAGAAACTAAACAACAGAGATTTTCTTCAAAACCTACTCGAGGGAATTCTTTTTTTTTTGTTCTCATTGCCTAGAATAGTATTTTTCAATATATTTTCACCAAAAAATTGTAGGGAAGTAATATATTAGGACCCCTTTTAAACAAAAGTGGTGGTGTATAATCTTTACCACACACTACTCAATATATGCAAAATTTTTGTCATACGCCAAGCTGACACAAGGAGGTTTTTGGGTTTTTTTTCACCGAGTCTATTTCACAGGGCTCCCAACTATCCCGCATTCGGCGTGAGATATAGTGGCATATTTACGTTCCCGTGCTGTATGTCAGCAATTATTCAATCAGCGCGTTTGTAAGAGATTCTCAGGCAGAATTGAAGTCCTTGTGCATGGAGGTGTATCAGTTTCACAGGCGTCACAGTGGATTTCACCACTAGTAACATGGAAATCAATTTTTAACTCCGGACTTCTCACGCTTTTCCTTACTCAGGGGTTGAAAGCAACGGAATTGCATAAAAGCGTTTCAAACGGTCTTATTTCATTTAAACAATTTGAACAATTGTGAAACACATGCATTGCGTTGATTAAATAATTGCTGACTACGGCACGGGAACATGAATATGCCACTAAATCTCACGCCGAATGCAGGAGAGTTGGGAGCCCTGATTTCAGGAAATTTAGTTACGGGGGGGTGGGAGAGAGAGAGAATTGGAAAAAAGAAAATCAAAAACTGACGCAAAAGCACTTCATCCTTCAGTCTCATGGGATCCAGGCAGAAATGACAAACGTAAACAAAAACTATAAAATAAATGAAATGGGTTGCTTTTTAGCAGGCTCTCCATTGGTAAGCACAGCTTTCTCTATTCGGTGCCCAGTTTCAAACATTCACCGCACCAATATGCACAAATTAAAGGTGATTATTTTCCATCCTGACGATTGGTCTCCGGATCACTCAGCTTCTCTTCTGCAGGTCGAGCTGTTTGCCACAGTTACGAACCCGGGGATTCGCCAGTAACCTTTTTTTTTTTTTTTTTTTTTGGGAGCACTGCGCGGGACAACAATGCAACACCTCAGATAAATTGGTGTAATTCTGCCTTGTTTGTACTCAACCTCCCAACTCACAAAGTTTATGCAACAGTACAGGTGACTTCTACCCTTTCCAGTAGAACAGCAAATGTATTCCCCAGCGAAGCTGAGCCTTACTGTCAGCAGTGTGCCCAGAGGCGCTCCTGCCTGCACTGTCCACTTTAGTTATTGGCACATCCTGCAATGTTGTCATAAGTCTTAACTCATTTTTATTATGCTATGGAAGGTAAAACAACCATGGACAAATCAAAGGCTTTTAGTGCTGCGAAGGTGAGACAGTTCACTGCTGGAGTTCTGATTATGTGCATTTGCAATTTTGTACTTGTCAGGAAAATGCTCATGCTTCACATAAATGAATTTATTGAATCTATATCTATCTTCATTGCTCTTGCAGTTATCATATCAATAATGGAATAAAGTGTCGATTTGCAAAATATTGCCAAATGGATATTTAGAGCGCAGCCCTCCAGTTGCTTGTTTACTGCATGTCGCAGGCATTTAGCAAATGTTATTATTAAAACTAACTTACCTGATGTAAATGCCTGTAATCCATTCATACTGTGAGATATTTGCTCAGGGAAAACAGGTTAAATATCTTGCTGAAGGCCACAGCGGTAAACCCCTCAGGAATAAAGCTTGAATCCGGAGAGTTATAAGAGCAGTTCCTCAACCTTAGCACGATGCCGCTACGCCAGTTTGCCCGACCACCACATGAGTTAATGAGGGAGCAGAGCTGCCAATCATGCAATGATCCTTTCCTTCAATAGTGCATTATTCAAACTGCACCATTATCAGGGGATGCTAAGGCAATTATTCTCCATCTTCCTGTTGTTTGACCTTTGAAAGAGAATAGTGCAAAATATCTTGAAAACAGCAACCCTCTTCTTCCTTTCAATCAGTTTTAGCGTAAAATGGATGAATGTTTACAAATAAGCATATATACCCATAACCGTGAGGAGATTACCACAGAAACTGATGGGATGGATAAGCGTATGTACACATAACCGTGAGGAGATTACCACAGAAACTGATGGGATAGATAAGCGTATGTAGAGATAACCGTGAGGAGATTACCACAGAAACTGATGGTATAGATAAGCGTATGCACACATAACCGTGAGGAGATTACCACAGAAACTGATGGGATAGATAAGCGTATGCACACATAACCGTGAGGACATTACCACAGAAACTGTTGGGATGGATAAGCGTATGTACACATAACCATGAGGAGATTACCACAGAAACTGATGGTATAGATAAGCGTATGCACACATAACCGTGAGGAGATTACCACAGAAACTGATGAGATAGATAAGCGTATGTACAGATAACCGTGAGGAGACTACCACAGAAGCTGATGGGATAGATAAGCGTATGTACACATAACCGTGAGGAGATTACCACAGAAAGTGATGGGATAGATAAGCGTATGCACACATAACCGTGAGGACATTACCACAGAAACTGTTGGGATGGATAAGCGTATGTACACATAACCGTGAGGAGATTACCACAGAAACTGATGGGATAGATAAGCGTATGTACACATAACCGTGAGGACATTACCACAGAAACTGTTGGGATGGATAAGCGTAGGCACACATAACCGTGAGGAGATTACCACAGAAACTGATGGGATAGATAAGCGTATGTATACATAACCGTGAGGACATTACCACAGAAACTGTTGGGATGGATAAGCGTATGTACGCATAACCGTGAGGAGATTACCACAGAAACTGATGGGATAAATAAGGATATGTACACATGGGAGGACATTACCACAGAAACTGTTGGGATGGATAAGCGTATGCACACAAAACCGTGAGGAGATTACCACAGAAACTGATGGGATGGATAAGCGTATGAAAACATAAACGTGAGGAGATTACCACAGAAACTGATGGGATAGATAAGCATATGTACAAATAACCGTGAGGAGATTACCACAGAAACTGATGGGATAAATAAGCGTATGTACACATAACCGTGAGGAGATTACCACAGAAACTGATGGGATGGATAAGCGTATGCACACATAACCGTGAGGAGATTACCACAGAAACTGATGGGATGGATAAGCGTAAGCACACATAACCGTGAGGAGATTACCACAGAAACTGATGGGATGGATAAGCGTATGTACACATAACCGTGAGGAGATTACCACAGAAACTGATGGGATAGATAAGCATATGTACACATAACCGTGAGGAGATTACCACAGAAACTGATGGGATGGATAAGCGTATGCACACATAACAGTGAGGAGATTACCACAGAAACTGATGGGATGGATAAGCGAATGTACACATAACCGTGAGGAGATTACCACAGAAACTGATGGGATGAATAAGCGTATGTACACATAACCGTGAGGAGATTACCACAGAAACTGATGGGATGAATAAGATTACCACAGAAACTGATGGGATGGATGTAAACATAACTGTGAGGAGATTACCACAGAAACTGATGGGATGGATAAGCGTATGCACACATAACTGTGAGGAGATTACCACAGAAACTGATGGGATGAATAAGTTTAATGTACACATAACCGTGAGGAGATTACCACAGAAACTGATGGGATGAATAAGCGTATGTACACATAACCGTGAGGAGATTACCACAGAAACTGATGGGATGAATAAGCGTATGTACACATAACTGTGAGGAGATTACCACAGAAACTGATGGGATGGATAAGCGTATGCACACATAACTGTGAGGAGATTACCACAGAAACTGATGGGATGGATAAGCGTATGTACACATAACCGTGAGGAGACTGTGAGGAGATTACCACAGAAACTGATGGGATAGATAAGCATATGTACACATTACCGTGAGGAGATTACCACAGAAACTGATGGGATGGATAAGCGTATGCACACATAACCGTGAGGAGATTACCACAAAAACTGATGGGATGGATAATGGACACATAACCGTGAGGAGATTACCACAGAAACTGATGGGATGGATAAGCATATGTACACAAATGAGGAGATTACCACAGTGAGGAGATTACCACAGAAACTGATGGGATAGATAAGCGAATGTACACATAACTGTGAGGAGATTACCACAGAAACTGATGGGATGAATAAGTGTATGTACACATAACTGTGAGGAGATTACCACAGAAACTGATGGGATGAATAAGCGTATGTACACATAACCGTGAGGAGATTACCACAGAAACTGATGGGATGGATAAGTGTATGTACACATAACTGTGAGGAGATTACCACAGAAACTGATGGGATGAATATGTACACATAACGTGATGATTACACAGAAACTGTGAGGAGATTACCACAGAAATTACCACAGAAACTGATGGGATGAATAACGTGGAGGAGATTGATGTACACATAACTGTGAGGAGATTACCACAGAAACTGATGGGATGAATAAGTGTATGTACACATAACTGTGAGGAGATTACCACAGAAACTGATGGGATGAATAAGCGTATGTACACATAACTGTGAGGAGATTACCACAGAAACTGATGGGATGAATAAGCGTATGTACACATAACTGTGAGGAGATTACCACAGAAACTGATGGGATGGATAAGCGTATGTACACATAACTGTGAGGAGATTACCACAGAAACTGATGGGATGGATAAGCGTATGTACACATAACTGTGAGGAGATTACCACAGAAACTGATGGGATGGATAAGCGTATGTACACATAACCGTGAGGAGATTACCACAGAAACTGATGGGATAGATAAGCGTATGTACACATAACTGTGAGGAGATTACCACAGAAACTGATGGGATGGATAAGCGTATGTACACATAACTGTGAGGAGATTACCACAGAAACTGATGGGATGAATAAGCGTATGTACACATAACCGTGAGGAGATTACCACAGAAACTGATGGGATGGATAAGCGTATGCACACATAACTGTGAGGAGACTACCACAGAAACTGATGGGAGATTACCACAGAAACTGATGGGATGGATAAGCGTATGTACACATAACCGTGAGGAGATTACCACAGAAACTGATGGGATGGATAAGCGTATGTACACATAACTGTGAGGAGATTACCACAGAAACTGATGGGATAGATAAGCGTATGTACACATAACTGTGAGGAGATTACCACAGAAACTGATGGGATGAATAAGCGTATGTACACATAACCGTGAGGAGATTACCACAGAAACTGATGGGATGGATAAGCGTATGTACACATACATAACTGTGGAGGAGATTACCACAGAAACTGATGGGATGGATAGCTGATGGGATGGAGAACACATAACTGTGAGGAGATTACCACAGAAACTGATGGGATGAATAAGTGTATGTACACACATAACTGTGAGGAGATTACCACAGAAACTGATGGGGATAAGCATATGTACACATAACTGTGAGGAGATTACCACAGAAACTGATGGGATGGATAAGCATATGTACACATTACCGTGAGGAGATTACCACAGAAACTGATGGGATGGATAAGTGAGGAGATGAAACTGATGGGATGAACACATATAACCGTGAGGAGATTACCACAGAAACTGATGGGATAGATAAGCATATGTACACATAACTGTGAGGAGATTACCACAGAAACTGATGGGATGAATAAGTGTATGTATGTACACATTGTGAGGAGATTACCACAGAAACTGATGGGAGATTAACCGTGAGGAGATTACCACAGAAACTGATGGGATGGATAAGAAACTGATGGGATGGATACACAACCGTGAGGAGATTACCACAGAAACTGATGGGATAGATTAGCGTATGTACACATAACTGTGAGGAGATTACCACAGAAACTGATGGGATGAATAAGCGTATGTACGCATAACCGTGAGGAGATTACCACAGAAACTGATGGGATAGATAAGCATATGTACACATTACCGTGAGGAGATTACCACAGAAACTGATGGGATGGATAAGCATATGTACACATTACCGTGAGGAGATTACCACAGAAACTGATGGGATGGATAAGCGTATGTACACATTACCGTGAGGAGATTACCACAGAAACTGATGGGATGGATAAGCGTATGCACACATAACTGTGAGGAGATTACCACAGAAACTGATGGGATGGATAAGCGTATGTACACATAACCGTGAGGAGATTACCACAGAAACTGATGGGATAGATAAGCATATGTACACATAACTGTGAGGAGATTACCACAGAAACTGATGGGATGGATAAGCATATGTACACATAACCGTGAGGAGATTACCACAGAAACTGATGGGATAGATAAGCATATGTACACATAACCGTGAGGAGATTACCACAGAAACTGATGGGATAGATAAGCGTATGTACACATAACTGTGAGGAGATTACCACAGAAACTGATGGGATGGATAAGCGTATGTACACATAACCGTGAGGAGATTACCACAGAAACTGATGGGATGGATAAGCGTATGTACACATAACCGTGAGGAGATTACCACAGAAACTGATGGGATAGATAAGCATATGTACACATAACTGTGAGGAGATTACCACAGAAACTGATGGGATGAATAAGCGTATGTAAACATAACCGTGAGGAGATTACCACAGAAACTGATGGGATAGATAAGCATATGTACACATAACCGTGAGGAGATTACCACAGAAACTGATGGGATAGATACCACAGAAACTGATGGGATGCACACATAACCGTGAGGAGACTAGCACAGAAACTGATGGGATGGATAAGCGTAAGCACACATAACCGTGAGGAGATTACCACAGAAACTGATGGGATGGATAAGCGTATGTACACATAACCGTGAGGAGATTACCACAGAAACTGATGGGATGGATAACATAACCATAACTGTGAGGAGATTACCACAGAAACTGATGGGATGGATGGATAACATAACTGTGAGGAGATTACCACAGAAACTGATGGGATAGATAAGCATATGTACACATAACCGTGAGGAGATTACCACAGAAACTGATGGATGGATAAGCGTATGTACACACAGAAACTGATGGGATGAGGAGATTACCACAGAAACTGATGGGATGGATAAGCATATGTACACATAACCGTGAGGAGATTACCACAGAAACTGATGGGATGGATAAGGTATGTACACATAACTGTGAGGAGGAGATTACCGTGAGGAGAAACAGAAACTGATGGGATGGATAAGGAGATTATGTACACATAACTGTGAGGAGATTACCACAGAAACTGATGGGGAGATTACCACAGAAACTGATGGGATGGATAAGCGTATGCACACATAACTGTGAGGAGATTACCACAGAAACTGATGGGATGGATAACACGTATGTACACATAACCATATGTGGAGGAGATTACCACAGAAACTGATGGGATGGATAAGCGTATGCACACATAACTGTGAGGAGATTACCACAGAAACTGATGGGATGGATAAGCGTATGTACACATAACCGTGAGGAGATTACCACAGAAACTGATGGGATGGATAAGCGTATGTACACATAACTGTGAGGAGATTACCACAGAAACTGATGGGATGAATAAGCGTATGTACACATAACTGTGAGGAGATTACCACAGAAACTGATGGGATGGATAAGCATATGTACACATAACTGTGAGGAGACTAGCACAGAAACTGATGGGATGGATAAGCGTATGTACACATAACTGTGAGGAGATTACCACAGAAACTGATGGGATAGATAAGCGTATGTACACATAACCGTGAGGAGATTACCACAGAAACTGATGGGATAGATAAGCATATGTACACATAACCGTGAGGAGATTACCACAGAAACTGATGGGATGGATAAGCGTATGTACACATTACCGTGAGGAGATTACCACAGAAACTGATGGGATGGATAAGCGTATGTACACATAACCGTGAGGAGATTACCACAGAAACTGATGGGATAGATAAGCGTATGTACACATAACCGTGAGGAGATTACCACAGAAACTGATGGGATAGATAAGCACAATAATGTAGGAGATTACCACAGAAACTGAGGAGATTACCACAGAAACTGATGGGATGGATAAGCATATGCACACATAACCGTGAGGAGATTACCATGGGAGAAACTGATGGGATGGATAAGCTGATGGGATGGATAAGTATGTACACATAATGGAGGAGATTACCACAGAAACTGATGGGATGGATAAGCGTATGCACACATAACCGTGAGGAGATTACCACAGAAACTGATGGGATGGATAAGCGTATGTACACATAACTGTGAGGAGATTACCACAGAAACTGATGGGATGAATAAGCGTATGAAACTGATACACATAACCGTGAGGAGATTACCACAGAAACTGATGGGATAGATAAGCATATGTACACATTACCGTGAGGAGATTACCACAGAAACTGATGGGATGGATAAGCGTATGTACACATTACCGTGAGGAGATTACCACAGAAA
Source organism: Gymnothorax javanicus (assembly GCA_029692085.1). NCBI lineage: Eukaryota > Metazoa > Chordata > Actinopteri > Anguilliformes > Muraenidae > Gymnothorax > Gymnothorax javanicus. Next base: position 4,628,538 of record CM056210.1, read on the forward strand.
CTGATGGGATAGATAAGCATATGTACACATAACTGTGAGGAGATTACCACAGAAACTGATGGGATGGATAATGTACACATAACCGTGAGGAGATTACCACAGAAACTGATGGGGGATGAATAAGCATATGTACACATAACCGTGAGGAGATTACCACAGAAACTGATGGGATGGATGGATGTACACATAATGATTACCACAGAAACATAACATATGTACAAATAACGGAGGAGATTACCACAGAAACTGATGGGATGGATAAGCGTATGTACACATAACCGTGAGGAGATTACCACAGAAACTGATGGGATAGATAAGCATATGTACACATTACCGTGAGGAGATTACCACAGAAACTGATGGGATGGATAAGCGTATGCACACATAACCGTGAGGAGATTACCACAGAAACTGATGGGATAGATGAGCGTATGTACACATAACTGTGAGGAGATTAGAATAACCGTGAGGAGATTACCACAGAAACTGATGGGATGGATAAGCGTATGTACACATAACCGTGAGGAGATTACCACAGAAACTGATGGGATGGATAGCATATGTATGCACACATAACCGTGAGGAGATTACCACAGAAACTGATGGGATGGATAAGCGTAATATGTACACATAACCGTGAGGAGATTACCACAGAAACTGATGGGATGGATAAGCGTATGTACACATAACCGTGAGGAGATTACCACAGAAACTGATGGGATGGATAAGCATATGTACACATAACCGTGAGGAGATTACCACAGAAACTGATGGGATGGATAAGCGTATGCACACATAACCGTGAGGAGATTACCACAGAAACTGATGGGATGGATAAGCGTATGTACACATAACCGTGAGGAGATTACCACAGAAACTGATGGGATGGATAAGCGTATGTACACATAACCGTGAGGAGATTACCACAGAAACTGATGGGATAGATAAGCATATGTACACATTACCGTGAGGAGATTACCACAGAAACTGATGGGATGGATAAGCGTATGCACACATTACCGTGAGGAGATTACCACAGAAACTGATGGGATAGATAAGCAAATGTACACATTACCGTGAGGAGATTACCACAGAAACTGATGGGATGGATAAGCATATGTACACATAACCGTGAGGAGATTACCACAGAAACTGATGGGATGGATAAGCATATGTACACAGAAACTGATGGGATGAGGAGATTACCACAGAAACTGATGGGATGGATAAGCGTATGTACACATAACCGTGAGGAGATTACCACAGAAACTGATGGGATAGATAAGCATATGTACACATTACCGTGAGGAGATTACCACAGAAACTGATGGGATGGATAAGCGTATGTACACATAACCGTGAGGAGATTACCACAGAAACTGATGGGATGGATAAGCGTATGTACACATAACCGTGAGGAGATTACCACAGAAACTGATGGGATGGATGGATATGAAACATGGGATGGAGAAACTGATGGGATAGATAGCGTGTACACATAACTGTGAGGAGACTACCACAGAAAACGATGGGATGGATAGAATATGTATACATGAGGAGACATATGATGGGATAAATGGGATGACATAACTGTGAGGAGATTACCACAGAAACTGATGGGATAGATAAGCGTGTGTACAGTCAGCGTCCCATCAGTTTCTGTGGTAATCTCCTCACGGTTATGTTTACATACGCTTATTCATCCCATCAGTTTCTGTGGTAATCTCCTCACAGTTATGTGTACATACGCTTATCCATCCCATCAGTTTCTGTGGTAGTCTCCTCACAGTTATGTGTGCATACGCTTATCCATCCCATCAGTTTCTGTGGTAATCTCCTCACGGTTATGTGTACATACGCTTATCCATCCCATCAGTTTCTGTGGTAGTCTCCTCACGGTTATGTGTACATACGCTTATCCGTCCCAACAGTTTCTGTGTAATCTCCTCACGGTTATGTGTGCATATGCTTATCCATCCCCTCAGTTTTTGTGGTAATCTCCTCACGGTTATGCGTGCATGCGCTCATCCATCCCATCAGTTTCTGTGGTAATCTCCTCACGGTTATGTTTACATACGATTATCCATCCCATCAGTTTCTGTGGTAATCTCCTCGCGGTTATGTGTGCATACGCTTATCCATCCCATCAGTTTCTGTGGTAATCTCCTCGCGGTTATGTTTGCATACGCTTATCCATCCCATCAGTTTCTGTGCTAGTCTCCTCACAGTTATGTGTGCATACGCTTATCCATCCCATCAGTTTCTGTGGTAATCTCCTCACGGTTATGTGTACATACGCTTATCTATCCCATCAGTTTCTGTGGTAATCTCCTCACAGTTATGTGTACATACGCTTATCTATCCCATCAGTTTCTGTTGTAATCTCCTCACGGTTATGTGTACATACGCTTATCCATCCCATCAGTTTCTGTGGTAATCTCCTCACGGTTATGTGTGCATACGCTTATCCATCCCATCAGTTTCTGTGGTAATCTCCTCTCGGTTATATGTACATACGCTTATCCATCCCATACGCGGTTATGTGTACATACGCTAACCGCGAGGAGAATACCACAGAAACTGATGGGATGGATTAGCGTATTGTTATGGCCCCAATTTGTTATGACGTCAATTTGTTATGACGTCATGGACAGCAAGGGATGACAGACAAAATTCTTAAACTTCAACAGATTTAATTAAACACACACTTTGAACTAATCTACAATCTACATCTACTGACCAAGATTGAAATAAAAAAAAAGATAGTTACAGTCCCTTGGTAATTGAGATGGCGCTGCTATGTTGCGATGTCTTGGGACAGGAAAATGCTCCAACACAGGCAAAAATCCACAAAAAGCTTCACAGGTCTTGAAAAGAGCGACAGGTCTGGTCAAATGTATCCTTCCACAATTTCTCCTTGCAATTTCTCCTACTACTCACACACTCTCGATTTTTCTCCTTATATACTCTCCTCCAGCCCCCTCTGAGGCATGCCCAGGACATGCCCAACCTAGCTCCAGACTGAGCTTAACAAAAAAAGTCAATACTGCCATCTAGTGGCTTTTTTTTTTCCACATTACACCTCCATTCTAAAAGGGGAAAAATTTTGACTCATAAAGGCAAAATTTTTCTTTTCAATACAAAAATGGTTAAGTAGACACTTGTATATATACTTATAATACAATATGCTAATAAACACGTGATATATCTACACATACTCAAACATGGGATAAGCAATCAGCAATTACATTGTCAGTTACCTTTACATGCTTCATCCCAAGTGAAATTTACGCCTTTCTTCAGGTGGTTGGTGAGACTGAGAGCAATCTCAGCAAAGTTCTTGCAGAACTTGCAGTAGTACCCAATCATTCCAAGGAAGTGGCGCAAAGCTTTTTTGTTGTCAGGAACTGGAAAGTCCATGATGGCTTGGACTTTCGCATTTATGGGTGCCACCTTACCCTGGCCTATGATGTAGCCAAGATACATGACAGTAGCACAACCAAAGTCACTCTTGTTCAGGTTAACAGTCAGGTTAGCCTGGGTCAAGCGCTGGAACAACGTCTCTACATCTTTCAGATGTTCTTCCCAGGAGTCACTCCATGTGATCAGGTCGTCGATGTACGCACCCGTGTGTGGCAATCCGGCGATTGTAGACTGTATCATCCTTTGGAACGTGGCTGGGGCATTTTTCATGCCAAAGGGTAGGACTTCATACTGGTATAACCCAGATGGTGTGGCAAAAGCAGAGATTCTCTTGGCCCTCTCAGTTAAAGGCACACACCAATAACCCTTCAATAAATCAATCTTGGTCAGAAACTTTGCTTGCCCTACTCTATCGATACAATCATCAATCCTAGGTATTGGAAACACATCAGTTCTAGTTACAGCATTGACTTTGCGATAATCTGTACAGAATCTAGTACTTCCATCAGGTTTTGGAACTAGAACACAGGGTGAACTCCAATCTGAGTTAGAGGGTCTGATAATATCATGTTCTAACATGTACTCAACCTCTTTCTCAGCAATCTTTCTCTTTTCAGGATTCATCGGCACGGATGCTGTTTTATTGGTTTGGCATCACCAACATCTACATCATGAGAGGCTATAGAAACTCTCTTTGGAACATCAGGAAATAGATCTTTATATTTCTTGATCAACCTCTCAAACTGATCTTTCTGTGAGGGTTCTAAGTGCTGGAGTTTTACATCAAGATTTTGCAACACTTCAGAATTTGACAATTTACATGAAAGAACTTCAGCTTTAATTCTAGATTCATCATCTTGAAACTCCCCCTCATCTTCACAAGTCTCGGCCATAAGAGGATCTGAAGTGACAGCTGCAACCTTAGCATTCCTATCATGATAAGGCTTCAGCATGTTAATGTGACACAACTGTTTTGGCTTTCTCCTATCTGGAGTCTTCACAATGTAATTGAGATCATTGAGTTTTGTCAGAATTTCATAAGGACCATGAAATCTAGCCTGCAATGGATTGGACTGCAAGGGAAACAACACAAGGACCTTGTCTCCTGGTTTAAACTCACGGCTTCTAGCCTTATGATCATACCAAGTTTTCATTTGTCCCTGACTTGATTTCAAGTTCTCTTTGGCTAGGTCACAAGCTGCACGCAGTCTTTCCTTGAACTTGCTAACATAGTCTAACAGACTGATATGCAGCTCTTTCTCTTGCCATTGTTCACTCGACAATAGCAAAGGTCCTCTCACTTCATGGCCAAACACTAGCTCAAACGGACTGAATCCAGTAGACTCCTGCACTGCTTCCCTAGCTGCAAACAACAGCAAATGAACACCTTCATCCCAGTCTTTCTCATAGTCATAACAATAAGTCCTCATCATTGTCTTGAGAGTGGAATGAAACCGCTCTAAGGCACCCTGACTCTCTGGATAATAGGCATAGGAAAGAATCTGCTTCGCACCTAGTTCATACGCAACCTGCTGAAACAATCTGGAGGTGAAATTGCTACCTTGATCTGACTGAATTTCCCTGGGAAGGCCAAACAACGTGAAGAACTTTATCAAAGCCTTCGAAATTGCAGTTGCCTTGATGTTGCGTAGAGGGATGGCTTCAGGGAATCTGGTAGATGCACACATGATTGTCAACAAGTACTGATTTCCAGATAGTCTTGGGTAATGGACCAACAAAATCAACAATGACCTTGGAGAAGGGCTCCCCAAATGCTGGGATAGGCTGCAATGGAGCTACGGGGGGTGTCTAACTGGTGTTTTCCAACTACCTGACAAGTGTGACAGGTTTTGCAAAAGTTGGAAACATCTTTCTGAAGTCCAGGCCAGAAGAAGTGTTTCATGATCTTGTCAACAGTCTTGTTAACCCCAAGATGACCTCCTAAAGGCAAACTATGAGCCATTGTTAAGATCTCATTCCTGTAGACCTTCGGAACAACAATTTGCTTGACTACTGCCCAATCTGCATTGGCAGGGATATCAGGAGGGCGCCACTTCCGCATCAACACTCCATCCTTGAGATAATACCCAACTGGAACTGCGTCTATTTCTTCATCAGGAAGGGCTCTCTTCTTTAGTACACAAATTTCAGGATCATTGGTTTGCTCCTGAATCAACCGCTTTCTGGACAGAGACAAGTCTCCAGACACATCAGAATCACCAGACCCATCTGGCTGGCTGAACAGAGAACTGATAAAAGTGTCTGATAAGTCCTCAAATGGAGAAACCATAGTAGGCTGAACAGAGTCATGAGGCGAACCACCTGAGTCATGACTATTCAAGGTGCTGGACGGCACCACATCATCTTCTTCTTGAGCCTTCTTGGCCATAGCACGAGTCACTGCACAGGAAAGATACAGAGATGGGTCTTCATCGCCATCTTCAGTGCTCGGCTGTGAAGTAAGATGAACAGGGGGAACTACATTGCCCCCAGCCAGGTCATTGCCTAGCAACAGAGAAACACCCTTGATAGGTAGACTTGACATAAGTCCCACCTTTACCTGTCCTGTAACTAAATCTGACTTCAAGAATACAGAGCGCAGGGGTACAGATACAGTCCTCCCTTCAATACCTTGTACAAGTATGAAATCCCCAGAAGCGATCTCATCACGTAACTGCAAGGAGTCCATCAACAAAAGTGACTGAGAAGCTCCGGTATCCCTTAGGATATATATGGGGACAGGAGGAGAATGCTCATTCAGAGCCACAAATCCCTCTGACACAAATGGAAGAAATTCCTCCCTCACAAAGTCAGCAGTATCAGGCTTCTTAGCCTCACAAGGAGCAGGCAATTTAGCAGATTGGTCATCTACTACAGGGGTTTCTAACCTTGTCTTCACAAAGGCATTGGGTTTGGTATCCTTTTCTTTTTCTTTCTTAGCTTTAAGGAACCAACAGTTAGTTGTAACATGACCAGATTTCTTGCAATAATTGCAAACTAGACCACTTTTGTCACTGTCAGCTTTCACACTTTGATCAGACCTTTGACTGGATTTCTGAGCACCATCACCAGATTTGTCTTTGTCTTTGGGTGAGGAATCTTGGGTATCACCGTTACCTTTCTTCTGAAATTGGGACCATCTATTGTTACTGCTAGACTGAAATTTGGACTTATGTGTGAGAACATATTCGTCTGCAAACTTGGCAGCTGATTGCAAATTCAGTGCTTGCTTCTCATTAAGGTAGGTCTTAATATCATCCTTGACACAGTTCTTGAATTCTTCAACTAACACCATCTCTTTTAGTGAGTTGAAATCATCCTTGACCTCCATAGAAGTACACCAGCGCTCAAAGCAAAACTTCTTCTCGTTAGCAAATTCCACATAAGTCTGATTGTCAGATTTCTTCAGACCTCTGAATTTCTGTCGGTAAGCCTCTGGCACCAACTCATAAGCTGTCAAAATAACCTTTTTGACAACCTCATAATCAGAGGGATCATCTGCAGACAAAGCCGAATAGGCCTGTTGGGCTTTACCCTTGAGGACAGTTTGCAACATCAGAGGCCAGTGTTCCTTTGGCCACTGACAACTCTTAGCTACCTTCTCGAAGCACTGGAAATACTTATCAACCTCCTTCTCAGAGAATGGAGGCACCAGCTTTACCTCCTGGCTAGCATGAAATTTGTTTTTGGCTTCCATTTTAATTTTTAGTTGCTCCATTTGGAGCCTTTCTTCCCTGTCTAATTTTTCTAAATCGAAATCTCTCTGTCTCTGTCTCTCTCTTTCTGCTCTTTCCTCTTTCTCTCTTTCTTTTTTCTCTTCTCTTGCTAATTTTTCTAACTCAAACTGCCTTTCTTTCTCTTTCTGCTCTCTCGAACTCTCTTTGTTTTTCTTTTTCTCTTTCTGCTCTCTCAAATGCTCTTTCCTCTCTTTCAATCTCTAGCATTTTTAATTTAAGTTCCGTTTCTACATTTGGATTTTCCACTGGAAACTGTTCCAGATCTCCTGGTGCAAACACATTTTCATCAATGTAATATTCAACAATCTCTCTAGCCAGTCTTGCTTTTCGTATGGCTGGTTTTACATCTGTCAGCTCTAACTGTCTGCATATTTCTAGCAGTTCTGTCTTTTTAAAAGACTTCAAAACCTCTACGGTTGGTGATGCCAAGAAATCATCCATTGCTGTTGATCAGTCAATAAATATCTAGGAAAATTCAAAAAAAAAATTCACAATTTGAAATTTTAGATTTTCAATAAATGACTCACAAAATGGTTGATCCCGGACGAGCCCCCAATTTGTTATGGCCCCAATTTGTTATAACGTCAATTTGTTATGACGTCACGGACAGCAAGGGATGACAGACAAAATTCTTAAACTTCAACAGATTTAATTAAACACACACTTTGAACTAATCTACAATCTACATCTACTGACCAAGATTGAAATAAAAAAAAAAGATAGTTACAGTCCCTTGGTAATTGAGATGGCGCTGCTATGTTGCGATGTCTTGGGACAGGAAAATGCTCCAACACAGGCAAAAATCCACAAAAAGCTTCACAGGTCTTGAAAAGAGTGACAGGTCTGGTCAAATGTTTTCTTCCACAATTTCTCCTTGCAATTTCTCCTACTACTCACACATTCTCGATTTTTCTCCTTATATACTCTTTTCCAGCCCCCTCTGAGGCATGCCCAGGACATGCCCAACCTAGCTCCAGACTGAGCTTAACAAAAAAATGTCAATACTGCCATCTAGTGGCTTTTTTTTTTCCACATTACAGTATGCACACATTTTCGCGAGGAGACTACCACAGAAACTGATGGGATGGATAAGCGTATGTACATGTAACCGTGAGGAGATTACCATAGAAATTGATGGGTTGGATAAGCGTAAGGTTTAAATGGGAGGTTTAAAACTGGAATTTGCTCCACTTGAAAAAGATCTGGGAGTGATTGGTGACCAAACCCTCACAGGTTCTAGCCATTTTGCTGTAGCAGTTAAAACAGCCAATCGGATGCTGGGATACATTGCCAAAAGTATTGAGTACAAATCCAAGGAGGTCATACTTCTCTTGTACAACACATTTGTCAGACCACATCTGGAGTCTTGTGTACAGTTCTGGGTTCCATACTATAAGAAAGATAGAGGCTCTAGAAAAAGTTCAGAGAAGAGCCACTAAGTTGATTCCAGGTATAAAAGATGAAAGCTCTGAAAAGAGGCTGAAGATCCTAAATCTTTTTTGTCTTAGGAAAAGGAAACTTAGTGGGGATCTGATTGAGGTTTTCAAATGTGTTAAAGGGATTAACAGAGTGAATTATGTTGTATTCCTTCAGCTAAGTTTTGATAGTAGAACTCCGGTTCACAAATGGAAGTTGACCAAAGGTAAATTTAGCACTGATTTTAGGAAATATTTTTTCACCCAAAGAGTAATTTCAGTGTCGAATAGCTTGCCTGACCATATTGTTGAGGCAGAAACCTCGGGAATTTTCAAGAGCAGGCTTGACTTAAAGCTAGATACCATTGAGTCTTTGGGTTTCTGAAGTGATATATTCACAATAGGAAAAAAAAAAAAAAAAAAAAAACTGGCGAGCCTAGTTTGGCTGAATCACCTGTTCTCGCCACTCATGTTATGTTATGTTATGTTAGGCTTGCCAGGTTCTTTTTCCTATCGTGAATATATCACTTCAGATACTCAATAATTCGATGGTATCTAGCTTTAAGTCAAGCCTGCTCTTGAAAATACCCAAGGTTTCTGCCTCAACAATATGGTCAGGCAAGCTCTTCCACATTGAAATTATTTTTTGGGTGAAAAAATGTTTCCTAATATCAGTGCAAAATTTAACCTTAGTGAACCATTTGTGACTTTGAGGTCTACTTTCCAAACTTGGCTGAAGGAATTCTACATAATTCTTTTTGTTAATCCCTTTAACATATTGAAAGACCTCAATCAGATCACCCCTAAGTCTCCTTTTCCTAAGACTAAAGAGATTAAGGATCTTCAGCCTCTTCTCATAGCTTTCATCTTTTATACCTGGAATTAGCTTAGTGGCTCTTCTCTGAACTTTTTCTAGAGCCTCTATACCTTTCTTAAAGTACGGTCCCCAGAACTGCATACTCCAGATGTGGTCTGACGAATGTGTTGTGCAAGAGAAGTATGACCTCCTTAGATTTATACTCAATACTTTTGGCTATATATCCCAGCATCAGATTGGCCTTTTTAACTGCTGCGGCACAATGGCTAAACCTGAGATGGTTCGGTCAACAATCACTCCCAGATCTTTTTCATGTGGAGCACATTCCAGCTTAAAATCTCCCATGAAGTAATCCTGTCTAATGTTTTTATTTCCTACATGTACAACGTAGAACTTTACATTTCGCTACATTAAATTTCATTTGCCACATTTCTTCCCAATTCTGGATTCTATCCAAATCATCCAGAATCACTTTAGTGGACTCAAAACTATTTGCCAAACCTCCCAATTTAGTATCATCCACGAATTTAACTAATTTGCTTTCAATATTCCAATCAAGGTCATTAATCTACAACGTAGATGAGGAACAGCAGGGGTCCCAACACCGATCCCTGAGGGATGCCACTCTCCACCATACCAAGCTCAGATGAGATTCCACTGACTACCACTCTTTATGTTCCGTCCCGTAACCAGTTTTGAATCTACTCCAGAATACTTCCTGTAACTCCAATGGAGCTCATTTTAAAAATTAGTCTCTTATCCATATCAAATGCTTTCTGAAAATCCGGGTACATGATGTCATAAGCCCTGCTCTGGTCATAAGTCTTGGTGGCCTCTTCAAAGAATTCCAGAGGGTTTGTCAAGCATGACCTTCCCTTATGGAAACCATGTTGGCTGTCCCTCAAAATATTATTACATTCAAGAAATAATTCCAGCTCATCTTTTATGATAGATTCCAGTATTTTGCATGCAATGCAAGTTAAACTGACTGATCAGTAATTTCCTGGCTCAGTATGGTCCCCTTTCTTATATATTGGTATTATATTGCCCTGCTTCCAATCATTTGGTATTTCTCAAGTTTCTAAAGACCGTCTGAAGATAGCTGAGCAGTTTAAAGATGATCTCATTAACTTCCCTGAGCACTCTAGGATATAAGCTATCAGGACCCGCCGCCTTATCTGCCTTTAGTTTATGCTACTTGTCTAATACTTCATTATCCCTAACCTCAATTTCCGCTAGATAATCTTGAGCATTAGACATGCCCTCTGGCCGAATAAAAACCCGCTCTGAGATAAAATTCTCAACAAAGTAACTGTTTAAGGCATCTGCAATATCCTTGTTATCATATAGCAGCGATCCATATTTATTCTTTATGCACTAAACCTCCTCTTTGACTTTTTGACCACAGCCCGCATTTTACAGTATTCGGCCTTAATATTTTAATTGCTGTCCTTTATTATTATCCCCCACATTGCCTGTCCGTCCGTCCGTCCGTCCGTCCGTAATCATTTTGTTTCCGGAGCAGAACTCAGAAACTATGCAAGATATCAGCACCAAACTTGGTACATGTATTCTATGTATAGTCTAGATGTGCCTTTTGCTACTTTGGAAATTTCGGGATTCCTATTTTTGTCGTTTCCATGGAAACAAATCTGGATTTACTGCAAATTAGACTGTGTCCGTTTCCTGAGCAGAACTGAAAAACTATGTAAGATATCAGCACCAAACTTTGTACATGTATTCTATGTATAGTCTAGATGTGCCTTTTGCTACTTTGGAAACTTCAGGATTACTATTTTTGCCATTTCCATGGAAACAAATCTGGACTTAGTGCACATCAGGCCTAGTTCGTTTCCTGAGCAGAACTCAAAAACCGTTCAATATATCTTACTGAAACTTTGCATGTGTATTACCCACATACTGAAGTGGCGCCTTTTGATATTTTCAGATTTCTGAAAGTCTTATTTTTATCCCCGCGGCAGCATTAATGCAGGGGGGATATTGTCATCAGTGTGTCTGTCTGTCCATCCATCCGGGCAGGCGTCCGTCTGAAATCATACCTTGTCCGGGCTATATCTTGGAAACCATACATCCGATCTTCACGAAACTTCACAGATATGTTGAGCATGATGTCTAAATGTGCCTTGGGGGCCCGGGGGATATGCCATTGCCAGATGACTCTTGTTTTCGTTTCCATGGAAACCAGTTGCATTTGGACTCTGTACAGAGATAAGTTTGTTTCCGGAGCACAACTCAAAAGCCATTCATTATATCTTTCTGAAACTTTGTATGTGCATTACTCAAGTACTGAAGTGGTGCCTTTTGATATTTTCAAATTTCTAAAATTATTATTTTTTTCCTTTTCATGGAAGCGAGATGGATTTGGACTTAGTCGCAGGGATGGGTTTGTTTCCGGAGCAGAACTAAAACACTGTTCATTAATGACTCGTTTTATTATTGCCTTTGTCAACATGTGGTTCATAGTCTTTGGTAGATGTTGCCAGTACATACTTCCAGATAATTCCAGAGGAAAATCACCTCAACATTCTTATTTGAATTTCTTTGAAGGTGTAGGATTGACATGACTTTCGGAAATAATCAGGGGCCGGGGGGATATGTCATCTTCTGATGACTCTTGTGTATATCTTATAAAGATTCCTCTTCTCCCTCAAACTCCTACGAATAGCTGTGGTCATCCACGGAGGATTCTGCTTTTTCAGCTTACTTTTGGACACCTTTGGAATGAATTTGCCTTGTGAATCAAGTAAAACCCCCTTAAATCTTTCCCACATCTCATTTACAGACTTACACTCCAGGAGTGTCTCCCATTTTATTTCACTTAGATATGAGCGCATCCTGTCAAAGTTTGCTTGCCTAAAATGGAAAATTTTGGTTTTCGAAGACACCTTTTTAACTTGCCACGAAACATCAAAATTAATAGAAGAATAATCGCTAGTGGCAAGTGGCACCAGTACCTCAACATTGCTAATTCTATCATTCTATCATTAATTAGTGAACTGGTTGGGAACTTGAAGCTAAAGCCGGGCTCACTCTAAAGGATAATTCAGCTGATTTTGGGCCCGACTCCCCCTTTCTGACAACTTCAAGCAAAGCCCAGTTTTTTAATGACTGTACAGATTATCTTACCCGAGTCTCCTGTTTGTGAGGTGTGTTTAGAGATTCTTTGACGACACTAGATCTGTTCAGGATCCCGCGGGGTTCGTACCGATTTCCACTTGGACATATTAGACATGTTACATATTTACAAGCAATACTGGGTGATGTGGGGTATGTTTAATGAGTGTGTTCTCCACACACCAGCGGACTAACAACTCTGAAATGTAATATTTCATGTCGTTATATGTGGCGTCTCTTCAGTCTCCCTTTGAAACTTTTTTCTGTAAATTAAACTCATTGAAATAACCTGGTCAAAACCAACCATCTGCTTGACTGTGTAAGGCCTATATGCAAATTGTGGGTTACTTATTGAAGGGATAGTCAGTGATATGGTCTATAATATGAATTCCTGGATTTTAAATGCGCATTGAATTTTTTGCATTGGTCTTGGTAATAATTGGTGTTAAATTGTATGGCAGTAGCAGATCACATGACACGGTATTGCTTCGTTCAAGTCAAAATAACTTAACTTCTCACCAAATCAAAGAGCAACGGCCAATAGGGAAAGTACACTCGGCTGCCCAACCAATGGCGTTACTTCGTCAGTCACTCAGTCCCTCACTCAACCAAGGACATCTGCATATATAAGGGCTGGACCATGCTGGTTGTACTTGCAATTAAAATGGCGTCTATTGGAGTAAATTTCCAACCTTTTCTAGGGAAAGCAGAGCTGTACAATGTTGGTCTCGTTTAAATGGATGTAAAAAGACTGCCATACTGCGTGTTTTCTGTGTACATGTCAGCCACGCAGTGCATTATTTATCCCTGAAAAAAGGCCATTTTCAGACTGTGGGTTTTTATACTTCAACACAATCTGAGGACAAATGTGTTTTTGAGTGGGGAGACAGACTTTGGAGACACCTGCAACCTCTCCTGAAGACTCTTAGTGCCGTTTTCCGGAACCTTCTCTGCATCTTACCTTCAGGATGATTAATTCTGTAGAACACTCACAGACACAGTTTGTCATGGATGGATGGGTCCTCTTTCTGCGAGAAAACCCTTTCAAAATGTGCAGCTGTGCATGTGTAGTGTCCCCACATCACCCCTGCCCTCCATCCATTTACCAACAACAGTCAAACGGAAGTACCATGGGGGGCAGCCTGAGTGGCATCATGAGAATCATCAAACTGTTTTTCAGGAGGAAAGATTTTCTTTTCATTTCTAATTTGTTGGACAGACTCCAGATGATGCTGTACTGGAAAAGACCTCCATTGCCCTGAGGTTTATGTTTCCAATAATACATTTTGGGAAAAGTTGAAAAAAATGTGAGAACTGAGTTTGTATCAACAAACAAAGTGTCATTGGACAGCAGAATACCAATGAGAGATTAAATGAACAGTCCTTCAGGGGCCGAGTGTTTGTTCTTCAGCTTAATAGAGTGGGAAGAGGCAATATGTAAGGGTTACGAGAAGGGCCAGATGTATTAAACACACACACACACAAACGCACGTGTGCACACACACATACATACGCACACGTGCAAACAAAAACACCCACACACACATACACAAGCATGCACATACACACACACACACACACACACACACACACACATACACACACACACACACACATGCACACAGACACATACACACATACACAAAGACGCGCGTGCATACACGCACACAGACACGTACATACACACCTACACACACACACACGATGACGCGCACGCACACACGGACACAGACACGTACCCACACACGCATACAAATACACACGCACGTACACACGCACACACACACACACACACACACAAAGGCGCGCGCGCACACACGCACACAGACACGTACCCACACACGCATGCAAACACACATGCACGTACACACACACACACACACACACAAAGGCGCGCGCGCACACACGCACACAGACACATACCCACACACGCATACAAACACACACGCACGTACACACACACACACACAAAGGCGCGCGTGCACACACGCACACAGACACGTACCCACACACGCGCACACACGCATACAAACACACACGCACACACACGCATACACACACACACACGCGTACACGCACACACACACACACACACACACACACACACATGAAGGCGCGCGCGCGCACGCACACAGACACACAAGCAGTGACCTAACAGGAATGTACACAGGGGGTGCAATATCTCCTTCACAACATGCTGCTGATTCCCACTCGACCTTCTTTTTTAAATATGCAATATGGCCCAGTCTCACTGTGTCCTTACAGGATCCCATACAAAGGCAAAAGAGAGGACACTGAAATCGCTGATTTAGCTCTTCTAGATGTCTCTTTCATAACACTGTAATAACAGCCCCATAACCCTTTTTCCAGGGGCATGAATATATATGTTACTGGAAGACAAGGACTGCAAGGTCATGATGCCAATTACCATAGGTGTGCACAGATAGACTCTAGGTGGTGCTATAGCACCTGCCCTTTGCCCTCTGGACCAAGCAAGTGCCCTTTTGAAAGTTAGTTTTTTTTTTTGTTTGTTTTTAACAGTGTACTGTATGTGGCCCATGTTGACGCAATCATCGATAAACTCTTGACGATTAAAAGGGTAAAATAAGAAGCATCAACCCCGATCTGTCACCACAAATTGCTTCATCATCTGTGACACTGAATAGCCCTTATTTTTCACTGAGCACCTGCCCCCCAAAATGTCTGTGCACGCCACTGCCAATTACATATGAGAATGGAAACAGTGTAATGAAGAGCACAGTGAGGATAATCTGAGCTCTCAGCACTGCAACACAGAGAGGACAATCTGAACTCTCAGCACTGCAGCAAAGAGACTATAATGTGAGCTCTCAGCACTGCAGCACAAAGACTATAATCTGAGCTCTCAGCACTGCAGCACAAAGAGGACAATCTGAGCTCTCAGCACTGCAGCACAGAGACTATAATCCGAGCTCTCAGCACTGCAGCACAAAGACTATAATCTGAGCTTTCAGCACTGCAGCACAGAGACTATAATCTGAGCTCTCAGCACTGCAGCACAAAGACTATAATCTGAGCTCTCAGCACTGCATCACAGAGATGATAATCTAAGCTCTCAGCACTGCAGCACAGAGAGGATAAACTGAGCTCTCAGCACTGCAGCCAAGAGACTATAATCTGAGCTCTCAGCACTGCAGCACAGAGATGATAATCTGAGCTCTCAGCACTGCAGCACAGAGACTATAATCTGAGCTCTCAGCACTGCAGCACAGAGACTATAATCTGAGCTCTCAGCACTGCAACACAGAGACTATAATCTGAGCTCTCAGCACTGCAGCACAGATAGGATAATCTGAGCTCTCTGCACTGCAGCACAGAGACTATAATCTGAGCTCTCAGCACTGCAGCACAGAGACTATAATCTGAGCTCTCAGCACTGCAGCACAGAGATGATAATCTGAGCTCTCAGCACTGCAGCACAAAGACTATAATCTGAGCTCTCAGCACTGCAGCACAAAGACTATAATCTGAGCTCTCAGCACTGCAGCACAGAGACTATAATCTGAGCTCTCAGCACTGCAGCACAGAGACGATAATCTGAGCTCTCAGCACTGCAGCACAAAGACTATAATCTGAGCTCTCAGCACTGCATCACAGAGACGATAATCTAAGCTCTCAGCACTGCAGCACAGAGAGGATAAACTGAGCTCTCAGCACTGCAGCACAGAGATTATAATCTGAGCTCTCAGCACTGCAGCACAGAGATGATAATCTGAGCTCTCAGCACTGCAGTACAGAGACTATAATCTGAGCTCTAAGCACTGCAGCACAGAGACTATAATCTGAGCTCTCAGCACTGCAGCACAGAGACGATAATCTGAGCTCTCAGCACTGCAGCACAAAGACTATAATCTGAGCTCTCAGCACTGCATCACAGAGACGATAATCTAAGCTCTCAGCACTGCAGCACAGAGAGGATAAACCGAGCTCTCAGCACTGCAGCACAGAGACTATAATCTGAGCTCTCAGCACTGCAGCACAGAGATGATAATCTGAGCTCTCAGCACTGCAGCACAAAGACTATAATCTGAGCTCTCAGCACTGCAGCACAGAGACTATAATCTGAGCTCTCAGCACTGCAGCACAGACTATAATCTGAGCTCTCAGCACTGCAGCACAGAGACGATAATCTGAGCTCTCAGCACTGCAGCACAGAGACTATAATCTGAGCTCTCAGCACTGCAGCACAGAGACGATAATCTAAGCTCTCAGCACTGCAGCACAGAGAGGATAATCTGAGCTCTCAGCACTGCAGCACAGAGATGATAATCTGAGCTCTCAGCACTGCAGCACAGAGACTATAATCTGAGCTCTCAGCACTGCAGCACAGAGACGATAATCTGAGCTCTCAGCACTGCAGCACAGAGACGATAATCTGAGCTCTCAGCACTGCAGCACAAAGACTATAATCTGAGCTCTCAGCACTGCATCACAGAGACGATAACTAAGCTCTCAGCACTGATAATCTGCACTCTCAGCAATAATCTGAGCTCTCAGCACTGCAGCACAGAGACGATAATCTGAGCTCTCAGCACTGCAGCACAGAGACTATAATCTGAGCTCTCAGCAGCACTGCAGCACAGCGATAATCTGAGCTCTCAGCACTGCAGCACAGAGAGGATAATCTGAGCTCTCAGCACTGCAGCACAGAGACTATAATCTGAGCTCTCAGCACTGCAGCACAGAGATGATAATCTGAGCTCTCAGCACTGCAGCACAGAGACTATAATCTGAGCTCTCAGCACTGCAGCACAGAGACTATAAGAGATATAATCTGAGCTCTCAGCACTGCAGCACAGAGACTATAATCTGAGCTCTCAGCACTGCAGCACAGAGACTATAATCTGAGCTCTCAGCACTGCAGCACAGAGACTATAATCTGAGCTCTCAGCACTGCACTGAGCCTCAGCACTGCAGCACAGAGACGATAATCTGAGCTCTCAGCACTATAATCTGAGCTCTCAGCACTGCAGCACAGAGACTGATAATCTGAGCTCTCAGCACTGCAGCACAGAGAGATAATCTGAGCTCTCAGCACTGCAGCACAGAGACTATAATCTGAGCTCTCAGCACTGCAGCACAGAGATGATAATCTGAGCTCTCAGCACTATAATCTGAGCTCTCAGCACTGCATCACAGAGACGATAATCTGAGCTCTCAGCACTGCAGCACAGAGAGCTCTCAGCATAGACTATAATCTGAGCTCTCAGCACTGCAGCACAGAGATGATAATCTGAGCTCTCAGCACTGCAGCACAGACTATAATCTGAGCTCTCAGCACTGCATAGATGATAATCTGAGCTCTCAGCACTGCAGCACAGAGACTATAATCTGAGCTCTCAGCACTGCAGCACAGAGACTATAATCTCTGAGCACTGCAACAGAGGGATAATCTGAGCTCAGCACTGCAGCACAGAGAGGATAATAATCTGAGCTCTCTGAGCTCTCACTGCAGCACAGAGAGGATAATCTGAGCTCAGCACTGCAGCACACTGCTGAGCTCTCAGCACTGCACAGAGACTATAATCTGAGCTCTCAGCACTGCAGCACAGAGATGATAATCTGAATCTGAGCACTGCAGCACAGAGACTATAATCTGAGCTCTCAGCACTGCAGCACAGAGACTATAATCTGAGCTCTCAGCACTGCAGCACAGAGACTATAATCTGAGCTCTCAGCACTGCAGCACAAGAGACTGATAATCTATAATCTGAGCTCTCAGCAGCTCTCAGCACTGCATCACAGAGACGATAATCTAAGCTCTCAGCACTGCAGCACAGAGAGGATAAACTGAGCTCTCAGCACTGCAGCACAGAGACTATAATCTGAGCTCTCAGCACTGCAGCACAGAGATGATAATCTGAGCTCTCAGCACTGCAGCACAGAGACTATAATCTGAGCTCTCAGCACTGCAGCACAGAGACTATAATCTGACTCAGCACTGCAGCACAGAGACTATAATCTGAGCTCTCAGCACTGCAACACAGAGACTATAATCTGAGCTCTCAGCACTGCAGCACAGATAGGATAATCTGAGCTCTCAGCACTGCAGCACAGAGACTATAATCTGAGCTCTCAGCACTGCAGCACAGAGACTATAATCTGAGCTCTCAGCACTGCAGCACAGAGATTATAATCTGAGCTCTCAGCACTGCAGCACAGAGACTATAATCTGAGCTCTCAGCACTGCAGCACAGAGACTATAATCTGAGCTCTCAGCACTGCAGCACAGAGACTATAATCTGAGCTCTCAGCACTGCAGCACAGAGACGATAATCTGAGCTCTCAGCACTGCAGCACAAAGACTATAATCTGAGCTCTCAGCACTGCATCACAGAGACTATAATCTGAGCTCTCAGCACTGCAGCACAGAGATGATAATCTGAGCTCTCAGCACTGCAGCACAGAGACTGCAGCACAGAGATAATCTGAGCTCTCAGCACTGCAGCACAGAGACTATAATCTGAGCTCTCAGCACTCAGCACTCAGCACTGCACAGAGATGATAATCTGAGCTCTCAGCACTGCAGCACAGAGACTATAATCTGAGCTCTCAGCACTGCAGCACAGAGACTATAATCTGAGCTCTCAGCACTGCAGCACAGAGACGATAATCTGAGCTCTCAGCACTGCAGCACAAAGACTATAATCTGAGCTCTCAGCACTGCATCACAGAGACGATAATCTAAGCTCTCAGCACTGCAGCACAGAGAGGATAAACTGAGCTCTCAGCACTGCAGCACAGAGATTATAATCTGAGCTCTCAGCACTGCAGCACAGAGATGATAATCTGAGCTCTCAGCACTGCAGTACAGAGACTATAATCTGAGCTCTAAGCACTGCAGCACAGAGACTATAATCTGAGCTCTCAGCACTGCAGCACAGAGACGATAATCTGAGCTCTCAGCACTGCAGCACAAAGACTATAATCTGAGCTCTCAGCACTGCATCACAGAGACGATAAAGCTCTCAGCACTGCAGCACAGAGAGGATAAACTGCAGCTCTCAGCACTGCAGCACAGAGACTATAATCTGAGCTCTCAGCACTGCAGCACAGAGATGATAATCTGAGCTCTCAGCACTGCAGCACAGAGACTGATAATCACAGAGACTATAATCTCTCAGCACTGCACAGAGACTATAATCTGAGCTCTCAGCACTGCAGCACAGAGACTGATAATCTGAGCTCTCAGCACTGCAGCACACAGAGACTATAATCTGAGCTCTCAGCACTGCAGCACACAGAGATAATCTGAGCTCTCAGCAATCTGAGCTGAGCCTCAGCACTGCAGCACAGAGACTATAATCTGAGCTCTCAGCACTGCAGCACTGCTGAGCTCTCAGCACTGCAGCACAGAGACTATATCTGAGCTCTCAGCACTGCAGCACAGAGATGATAATCTGAGCTCTCAGCACTGCAGCACAGAGCTATAACTGAGCTCTCAGCACTGCAGCACAGAGATGATAATCTGAGCTCTCAGCACTGCAGCACAGAGACTATAATCTGAGCTCTCAGCACTGCAGCACAGAGACTCAGCATAATCTGAGCTCTCAGCACTGCAGCACAGAGATGATAACTGAGCTCTCAGCACTGCAGCACAGAGATATAATCTGAGCTCTCAGCACTGCAGCTCTCACAGACAGAGATATAATCTGAGCTCTCAGCACTGCAGCACAGAGAGACTATAAGCACTGAGCACTCTCAGCACTGCAGCACAGAGACTATAAATCTGCAGCAGCACTCAGCTCTCAGCACTGCAGCTCTCAGCACTGCAGAGACTATAATCTGAGCTCTCAGCACTGCAGCACAGAGACGATAATCTGAGCTCTCAGCACTGCTGAGACTATAAATCTGAGCTCAGCACTGCAGCACTGCACAGCAGACAGAGATAATCTGCTCTCAGCTCTCAGCACTGCAGCACTGCACAAAGACTATAATCTGAGCTCTCAGCACTGCAGCACAGAGAGGATAATCTGAGATAATCTGAGCTCTCAGCACTGCAGCACAGAGATAATAATCTGAGCTCAGCACTGCAGCACTGCAGCACAGAGAGATAATCTCAGCACTCTCAGCACTGAGCTCTCAGCACTGCAGCACAGAGACTAATCTGAATCTCAGCACTGCAACACAGAGACTATAATCTGAGCTCTCAGCACTGCTCTGAGCTCTCAGCACTGCAGCACTGCACTGCAGCACAGAGACTATAATCTGAGCTCTCAGCACTGCAGCACAGAGACTATAATCTGAGCTCTCAACTGCAGCACAAAGAGGATAATCAGCACTGCAGCACAGAGAGACTATAATCTGAGCTCTCAGCACTGCAGCACAGAGGATAATCTGAGCTCTCAGCACTGCAGCACAGAGATGATAATCTGAGCTCTCAGCACTGCAGCTATAACAGAGACTATAATCTGAGCTCTCAGCACTGCAGCACAGAGACTATAATCTGAGCTCTCAGCACTGCAGCACTGGCGATAATCTGAGCAGCACTGCAGACAGAGACTATAAATCTGAGCTCTCAGCACTGCACTGCACAGAGACTATAATCTGAGCTCTCAGCACTGCAGCACAGCTCTCAGAGATAAACTGAGCTCTCAGCACTGCAGCACAGAGATGATAATCTGAGCTCTCAGCACTGCAGCACTATAATCTGAGCTCTCAGCACAGCACTGCAGCACAGCACTGACTATAATCTGAGCTCTCAGCACTGCAGCACAGAGCTCTCAGCACTGCAGCACAGACTATAATCTGAGCTCTCAGCACTAAGCACTGAGATGATAATCTGAGCTCTCAGCACTGCAGACTATAATCTGAGCTCTCAGCACTGCAGAGAGACTATAATCTGAGCTCTCAGCACTGCAGCACAGAGACTATAATCTGAGCTCTCAGCACTGCAGCACAGAGAGACGATAATCTGAGCTCTCAGCACTGCAGCACAGAGAGGATAATCTGAGCTCTCAGCACTGCAGCACAGAGACTATAATCTGAGCTCTCAGCACTGCAGCACAGAGACTGATAATCTGAGCTCTCAGCACTGCTCTCAGAGACTATAATCTGCAGCACTGCAGCACAGAGATAATCTGAGCTCTCAGCACTGCAGCACAGAGACTATAATCTGAGCTCTCAGCACTGCAGCACAGAGACTATAATCTGAGCTCTCAGCACTGCAGCACAGAGACGATAATCTGAGCTCTCAGCACTGCAGCACAAAGACTATAATCTGAGCTCTCAGCACTGCATCACAGAGACGATAATCTGAGCTCTCAGCACTGCAGCACACAGAGACTATAATCTGAGCTCTCAGCACTGCAGCACAGAGAGGATAATCTGAGCTCTCAGCACTGCAGCACAGAGACTGATAATCTGAGCTCTCAGCACTGCAGCACAGAGACTATAATCTGAGCTCTCAGCACTGCAGCACAGAGACTATAATCTGAGCTCTCAGCACTGCAGCACAGAGACTATAATCTGAGCTCTCAGCACTGCAGCACAGAGAGGATAATCTGAGCTCTCAGCACTGCAGCACACAGAGACTATAATCTGAGCTCTCAGCACTGCTGCACAGAGATGATAACTGAGCTCTCAGCACTGCAGCACAGAGACTATAATCTGAGCTCTCAGCACTGCAGCACAGAGACTATAATCTGAGCTCTCAGCACTGCAGCACAGAGGATAATCTGAGCTCTCAGCACTGCAGCACAGAGACTATAATCTGAGCTCTCAGCACTGCAGCACAGAGAGGATAATAATCTGAGCTCTCAGCACTGCACTGCACAGAGACTATAATCTGAGCTCTCAGCACTGCAGCACAGAGACTATAATCTGAGCTCTCAGCACTGCAGCACAGAGAGGATAATCTGAGCTCTCAGCACTGCAGCACAGAGACTATAATCTGAGCTCTCAGCACTGCAGCACAGAGATGATAATCTGAGCTCTCAGCACTGCAGCACAGAGACTATAATCTGAGCTCTCAGCACTGCAGCACAGAGACTATAATCTGAGCTCTCAGCACTGCAGCACAGAGACTATAATCTGAGCTCTCAGCACTGCAGCACAGAGACTATAATCTGAGCTCTCAGCACTGCAGCACAGAGACTATAATCTGAGCTCTCAGCACTGCAGCACAGAGACTATAATCTGAGCTCTCAGCACTGCAGCACAGAGACTATAATCTGAGCTCTCAGCACTGCATCACAGAGACTATAATCTGAGCTCTCAGCACTGCAGCACAGAGAGGATAATCTGAGCTCTCAGCACTGCAGCACAGAGACTATAATCTGAGCTCTCAGCACTGCAGCACAGAGACTATAATCTGAGCTCTCAGCACTGCAGCACAGAGACTATAATCTGAGCTCTCAGCACTGCAGCACAGAGACTATAATCTGAGCTCTCAGCACTGCAGCACAGAGACTATAATCTGAGCTCTCAGCACTGCAGCACAGAGACTATAATCTGAGCTCTCAGCACTGCAGCACAGAGAGGATAATCTGAGCTCTCAGCACTGCAGCACAGAGACTATAATCTGAGCTCTCAGCACTGCATCACAGAGCGATAATCTGAGCTCTCAGCACTGCAGCACAGAGAGGGATAAATCTGAGCTCTCAGCACTGCAGCACAGAGACTATAATCTGAGCTCTCAGCACTGCAGCACAGAGATGATAATCTGAGCTCTCAGCACTGCAGCACAGAGACTATAATCTGAGCTCTCAGCACTGCAGCACAGAGACTATAATCTGAGCTCTCAGCACTGCAGCACAGAGACTATAATCTGAGCTCTCAGCACTGCAGCACAGAGAAATAATCTGAGCTCTCAGCACTGCAGCACAGAGACTATAATCTGAGTTCTCAGCACTGCAGCACAGAGACTATAATCTGAGCTCTCAGCACTGCAGCACAGAGATTATAATCTGAGCTCACCGCACTGCAGCACAGAGACTATAATCTGAGCTCTCAGCACTGCAGCACTAATCTGAGCTCTCAGCACTGCAGAGACTATAATCTGAGCTCTCAGCACTGCAGCACAGAGACTGATAATCTGAGCTCTCAGCACTGCAGCACAGAGAGGATAAACTGAGCTCTCAGCACTGCAGCACAGAGACTATAATCTGAGCTCTCAGCACTGCAGCACAGAGACTATAATCTGAGCTCTCAGCACTGCAGCACAGAGATTATAATCTGAGCTCTCAGTGAAAATTGCTTTCCCAGCTGTGCCCACATCCCAACAATGGCGTTCCCCTCCCACATTGCCTGCAATTAGCTGGCTATTATACCTCTTTTATGCAGACTAATTAAAAACTGGCATATGCTTCAAGCTTCATTGAGAACAGTTTCCTCCTACAAGTATGCCTTTCAAACCTCTGAAGCCGGATGTGGCTCCAGTGCGAACATGACAACACGTGACCTCCACAGGCACGTTCTGCTTCATGGGCCAGTCAGGAAGAAATTGGATGAAGATGCATTTAAACACAGATTGCCCACACACAGCAGGCACTGGCGCTTGTGCTTCAAGGAACAGTTTCCCCACGATGCCTTTCCCTCTGAAGCCGGATGTGGAGTGCCTAACACCAGATCCAGCACACCTGCCTTCACCTCCAGGCCCAATTACCTCTCCCTCCTGCAGCCCCCATCCCCACTCCCAGCTCCCCCGCATCTCATCCCTCCTGCTCCAGAGCCCATTCCAACAGTATCTCTCAGAAATATCATTATGACACATGTCTGAGTCTGTATATTGAATGTAATATACTGCGGCGTGTGCTGGATGAGAGAAAGAGATTGCGCAGATAAAACATCGGGACCCCAGGATAATGAACTGCCCCAGCGGACCACTGAAGGTTTATTGAGATGTGTGACGCTGCCGCAGAGTTTTGGGTGGAAGTGCTCCGAGCAGAGACGCATTCATCCATCTTTCATGCTATCCCATCTGAGCGCGTCGCTTTTGCTGTTCCGAGCAATGGCTGCACAGCGCATCCTCCAATTCCCTTTTTTTCCGACATTTTATCTTATTTTGTTTTCATTTCGACCTCTGACGCCCTTGATTTACCGTTTAATTTTGTTCAATGGATGTTCCACGGGGAGGTGGTGTGCTATGAATAATTTCCTTGCATAATGAGGAGTCGAACATGTTTACAAACCTTGAATGTTTGAACGATGCTTTGAATACTAATGTAATGGAAGCCTAATGTTGAGCTATTGTGATTCTGTGGCTATTAAAGGGCCTCGGCTGCTTCATTCAGTTACAGTGATACTGTGAGGATTGCATCACAAAGTCTCTGTTCTAATGAGTCATGAGTTTTTGCATTTCAATATGTGAACTTGTTTTTGTCTATATACTGTATGCCTTTGAGTACGCACTGCAGTACATCTGCTTGTGTGTTTCTGTGTGTGTGTGTATGTGTGTGTGTGTATTAATACGTGCAAGAGTAAGTGTGTACTTCATTCTTCTTCACACCCAAGAGACCCAAGCGTCCGTAGCCCCACAGAGGTGATGTCATTGCAAATAGTGTATTATCACCTTAGTATGACTGTCACAGTGGAGGATGAGTGTTGATATGTACAGTGCTTAAATAGGGTGTAAGCAATCAAAGCTGAGCGCTCTCAGCAACCTATAAACTTGGGTTCAATCCAACTGATCAACACGGCAACAAATGCTACCTCAATTACACAAGAACTGTGACGGTATGTTAAATGCAAGTGATAACAGAATTAAGTGATTTGTACAAAACATTTGCTTTTACCTCCATTTTGTTGAAAACAGCACAAAGAGAAAGTAGTTAGTTTCACCTCATCAACTGAATAGACTTCTGTGAGCATTCGCAAATTCCAAATTTGATGCTTGCAGCAAATTCCAAAGCAACTGGTAGAAGGGAATGGAAAGACTGGATAATACGTTATAGTTGAGTCCTGCTTGATACATTCCACAGGTAAACAGGTGAATAGGTACAGTGTGATTTATTTATGATTGCGTGTTAAATTAGCAGTAAAAAAAAGGCTCGGTTGTTTACCATCAAGCTGGTTAGAGGTGTGCCATTTTCCCAAAGACTAGAGAACAAATAGTCCACATTTCTCAACATGTGATTGCGCTGAATTTAGGGACCTCATCATCAACAGTACATTACATAGTGAAAAAACTCAGAGAAACTGGTGCAATCTACATGGATAATATACAAGGTTGAATACCAACAGTGGGTGCCTGCGCCCTTCAAGCTCTTGATGAAACTGCATTAAGAACCGACACGCTGAAATGGTCAAAATCACATGAGCCCATAAATACTTCAGAAGAAGCGACACGCTTCTGTAATTGTAAAAATCACATGAGCCCATAAATACTTCAGAAGAACCGACACGCTTCTGTAATGGTAAAAATCACATGATTCCATAAATACTTCAGAAGAAGCGACACGCTTCTGTAATTGGAAAAATCACATGAGCCCATAAATACTTCAGAAGAACCGACACGCTTCTGTAATGGTAAAAATCACATGATTCCATAAATACTTCAGAAGAACCGACACGCTTCTGTAATGGTCAAAATCACATGAGCCCATTAATACTTCAGAAGATCTGACACGCTTCTGTCATGGTCAAAATCACATGAGCCTGTAAATACTTCAGAAGAAGCGACACGCTTCTGTAATGGTAAAAATCACATGAGCCCGTAAATATTTCAGAAGAACTGACACGCTTCTGTAATGGTAAAAATCACATGAATCCATAAATACTTCAGGAGAACCGACACGCTTCTGTAATGGTCAAAATCACATGAGCCCATTAATACTTCAGAAGATCTGACACGCTTCTGTAATGGTCAAAATCACATGAGCCTGTAAATACTTCAGAAGAAGCGACACGCTTCTGTAATGGTAAAAATCACATGAGCCCGTAAATATTTCAGAAGAACTGACACGCTTCTGTAAGGGTAAAAATCACGAGCCCAAAAATACTTCAGAAAAACTGACATGCTTCTGTAATGGTAAAAATCACATGAGCCCATAAATACTTCAGAAGAACTGAATCGCTTCTGTAAGGGTAAAAATCACATGAGCCCACAAATACTTCAGAAAAACTGACACGCTTCTATAATGGTAAAAATCACATGAGCCCGTAAATACTTCAGAAGAAGCGACACGCTTCTGTAATGGTCAAAATCACATGAGCGCGTAAATAATTCAGAAGAATCGACATGCTTCTGTAATGGTAAAAATCACACGAGCCCGTAAATACTTCAGAAGAAGCGACACGCTTCTGTAATGGTCAAAAATCACATGAGCCCATAAATACTTCAGAAGAAGCGACACGCTTCTGTAATGGTCAAAATCACATGAGCCCGTAAATACTTCAGAAGAACCGACACGCTTCTGTAATGGTCAAAATCACATGAGCCCGTAAATACTTCAGAAGAATAGACATGCTTCTGTAATGGTAAAAATCAGATGAGCCCGTAAATACTTCAGAAGAAGCGACACGCTTCTGTAATGGTCAATATCACATGAGCCCGTATATACTTCAGAAGAAGCAACACGCTTCTGTAATGGTCAAATCACATGAGCCCGTAAATATTTAAGAAGAACCGACACGCTTCTGTAATGATCAAAATCACATAAGCCCGTAAATACTTCAGAAAAACCGACATGCTTTTGTAATGGTCAAAATCACATGAGCCCATAAATACTTCAGAAGAACCGACATGCTTCTGTAATGGTCAAAATCACATGAGCCCGTTATTACTTCAGGAGAACCGACACGCTTCTGTAATGGTCAAAATCACATGAGCCCGTAAATACTTCAGAAGAACCGACACGCTTCTGTAATATCACATGAGTCCATAAATACTTCGAAGAACCGACACGCTTCTGTAATGGTCAAAATCACATGAGCCCGTAATTACTTCAGAAGAACCGACACGCTTCTGTAATGGTCAATATCACATGAGCCCGTAAATACTTCAGAAGAACTGACACG
The DNA here is from genome assembly GCA_029692085.1 of Gymnothorax javanicus. NCBI lineage: Eukaryota > Metazoa > Chordata > Actinopteri > Anguilliformes > Muraenidae > Gymnothorax > Gymnothorax javanicus. The sequence goes on from CM056210.1 coordinate 4,656,062, forward strand.
CTTTTGTAGTGGTCAAAATCACATGAGCCTGTAAATACTTCAGAAGAACCGTCACGCTTCTGTAATGGTCAAAATCACATGAGCCCCTAAATACTTCAGAATAACTGACATGCTTCTGTAATGGTAAAAATCACTTGAGCCCATCAATACTTCAGAAGAATCGACATGCTTCTGAAATGGTCAAAATCACATGAGCCCGTAAATACTTCAGAAGAACCGACACGCTTCTGTAATGGTCAAAATCACATGAGCCCCTAAATACTTCAGAAGAACCGACACGCTTCTGTAATGGTAAAAATCACATGAGCCCGTTATTACTTCAGGAGAACCGACACGCTTCTGTAATGGTCAAAATCACATGAGCCCGTAAATACTTCAGAAGAACCGACATGCTTCTGTAATATCACATGAGTCCATAAATACTTCGAAGAACCGACACGCTTCTGTAATGGTCAAAATCACATGAGCCCGTAATTACTTCAGGAGAACCGACACGCTTCTGTAATGGTCAATATCACATGAGCCCGTAAATATTTCAGAAGAACCGACACGCTTTTGTAGTGGTCAAAATCACATGAGCCCGTAAATACTTCAGAAGAACCGTCACGCTTCTGTAATGGTCAAAATCACATAAGCCCCTAAATACTTCAGAATAACTGACATGCTTCTGTAATGGTAAAAATCACTTGAGCCCATCAATACTTCAGAAGAATCGACACGCTTCTGAAATGGTCAAAATCACATGAGCCCGTAAATACTTCAGAAGAACCGACATGCTTCTGTAATGGTCAAAATCACATGAGCCCGTAAATACTTCAAAAGAACCGACACGCTTCTGTAATGGTCAAAATCACATAAGCCCCTAAATACTTCAGAATAACTGACATGCTTCTGTAATGGTAAAAATCACTTGAGCCCATCAATACTTCAGAAGAATCGACACGCTTCTGTAATGGTCAAAATCACATGAGCCCCTAAATACTTCAGAAGAACCGACACGCTTCTGTAATGGTCAAAATCACATGAGCCCGTAAATACTTCAAAAGAACCGACACGCTTCTGTAATGGTAAAAATCACATGAGCCCGTAAATACTTCAAAAGGACCGACACGCTTCTGTAATGGTCAAAATCACATAAGCCCCTAAATACTTCAGAATAACTGACATGCTTCTGTAATGGTAAAAATCACTTGAGCCCATCAATACTTCAGAAGAATCGACACGCTTCTGTAATGGTCAAAATCACATGAGCCCCTAAATACTTCAGAAGAACCGACACGCTTCTGTAATGGTCAAAATCACATGAGCCCGTAAATACTTCAAAAGAACCGACACGCTTCTGTAATGGTAAAAATCACATGAGCCCGTAAATACTTCGGGAGAACCAACACGCTTCTGTAATGGTCAAAATCACAGGAGCCCGTAATTACTTCAGAAGAATCGACATGCTTCTGTAATGGTAAAAATCAGATGAGCCCGTAAATACTTCAGAAGAAGCGACACGCTTCTGTAATGGTCAATATCACATGAGCCCGTATATACTTCAAAAGAAGGGACACGCTTCTGTAATGGTCAAAATCACATGAGCCCGTAAATATTTCAGAAGAACCGACACGCTTCTGTAATGGTCAAAATCACATGAGCCCCTAAATACTTCAGAAAAACCGACACGCTTTTGTAATGGTCAAAATCACATGAGCCCATAAATACTTCAGTAGAACCGATATGCTTCTGTAATGGTCAAAATCACATGAGCCCGTTATTACTTCAGGAGAACCGACACGCTTCTGTAATGGTCAAAATCACATGAGCCCGTAAATACATGAAGAAGCTTCTGTAATGGTCAAAATCACATGACTTAAATACTTCAGAAGAACCGACACGCTTCTGTAATGGTCAAAATCACATGAAGCGCTTTTTGTAATGGTCAAAATCAATGAGCCCGTAAATACTTCAGAAGAACCGACATGCTTCTGTAATGGTCAAAATCACATGAGCCGTAAATACTTCAGAAGAACCGACACGCTTCTGTAATGGTCAAAATCACATGAGCCTGTAATGGTCAAAATCACATAGCCCTTCAAAAGAAGGGACACGCTTCTGTAATGGTCAAAATCACATGAGCCCGTAAAATACTTCAGAAGAACCGTGGTCAAAATCACGCTTCTGTAATGGTCAAAATCACATGAGCCCCTAAATACTTCGGAATAACTGACATGCTTCTGTAATGGTAAAAATCACATGAGCCCGTAACTACTTCGGGAGAACCAACACGCTTCTGTAATGGTCAAAATCACAGGAGCCCGTAATTATTTCAGAAGAATCAACATGCTTCTGTAATGGTAAAAATCAGATGAGCCCGTAAATACTTCAGAAGAAGCGACACGCTTCTGTAATGGTCAATATCACATGAGCCCGTTATTACTTCAGGAGAACCGACACGCTTCTGTAATGGTCAAAATCACATGAGCCCGTAAATACTTCAGAAGAACCGACATGCTTCAGTAATGGTCAATATCACATGAGCCCGTAAATACTTCAGAAGAATCGGCACGCTTCTGTAATGGTCAAAAATCACATGAGCCCGTAAATACTTCCGAAGAACCAACACGCTTCTGTAATGGTCAAAATCACATGAGCCCGTAAATACTTCCGAAGAACCGACATGCTTCTGTAGTGGTCAAAATCACATGAGCCCATAAATACTTCAGAAGAACCGACACACTTCTGTAATGGTCAAAATCACATGAGCCCGTAATTACTTCAGAAGAACCGACACGCTTCTGTAATGGTCAATATCACATGAGCCCATAAATACTTCAGAAGAACCGACACGCTTCTGTAGTGGTCAAAATCACATGAGCCCGTAAATACTTCAGAAGAACCGACACGCTTCTGTAATGGTCAAAATCACATGAGCCCGTAATTACTTCAGAAGAACCGACACGCTTCTGTAATGGTCAAAATCACATGAGCCCGTAAATACTTCCGAAGAACCGACACGCTTCTGTAGTGGTCAAAATCACATGAGCCCGTAAATACTTCAGAAGAACCGACACGCTTCTGTAATGGTCAATATCACATGAGCCAATAAATACTTCAGAAGAACCGACACGCTTCTGTAATGGTCAAAATCACATGAGCCCGTAATTACTTCAGAAGAACCAACACGCTTCTGTAATGGTCAATATCACATGAGCCCATAAATACTTCAGAAGAACCGACACGCTTCTGTAATGGTCAAAATCACATGAGCCCGTAAATACTTCAGAAGAACCGACACGCTTCTGTAATGGTCAAAATCACATGAGCCCGTAACTACTTCGGGAGAACCAACAGGCTTCTGTAATGGTCAAAATCACAAGAGCCTATAATTACTTCAGAAGAATCAACATGCTTCTGTAATGGTAAAAATCAGATGAGCCCGTAAATACTTCAGAAGAACCGACACGCTTCTGTAATGGTCAATATCACATGAGCCCATAAATACTTCAGAAGAACCGACACGCTTCTGTAATGGTCAAAATCACATGAGCCCGTAAATACTTCAGAAAAACCGACATGCTTTTGTAATGGTCAAAAACACATGAGCCCATAAATACTTCAGAAGAACCGACACGCTTCTGTAATGGTCAAAATCACATGAGCCCGTAAATACTTCAGAAAAACCGACATGCTTTTGTAATGGTCAAAAACACATGAGCCCATAAATACTTCAGAAGAACCGACATGCTTCTGTTATGGTCAAAATCACATGAGCCCGTTATTACTTCAGGAGAACCGACACGCTTCTGTAATGGTCAAAATCACATGAGCCCGTAAATACTTCAGAAGAACCGACATGCTTCTGTAATGGTCAAGAATCACATGAGCCCGTAAATACTTCAGAAGAACATGAGCCTGTAATGGTCAAAATCACATGAGCCCAGAAGAAGAACCGACGCTTCTGTAATGGTCAAAATCACATGAGCCCGTAATACTTCAGAAGAACCAACACGCTTCTGTAATGGTCAAAATCACATGAGCAAAATCACAGGAACCCGTAAATACTTCAGAAGAACCGACATGCTTCTGTAATGGTCAAAATCACATGAGCCCGTAAATACTTCAGAAGAACCAACACGCTTCTGTAATGGTCAAAATCACATGAGCCAGAATTATTTTGTAAATCTGTAATGGTCAAAATCACATGAGCCCGTAAAACTTCAGAAGAACCGACATGCTTCTGTAATGGTCAAATCACATGAGCCCGTAAATACTTCAGAAGAAGAAGAAGCCCGTAAATACTTCAGAAGAACCGACATGCTTCTGTAATGGTCAAAATCACATGAGCCGTAAATACTTCAGAAAAACCGACATGCTTCTGTAGTGGTCTTCAGAAGAACCGACACGCTTCTGTAATGGTCAAAATCACATGAGCCCGTAAATACTTCAGAAGAACCGAAATACTTTGTAATGGTCAAAATCACATGAGCCCGTAAATACTTCAGAAGAACCCGACATGCGCTTCTGTAATGGTCAAAATCACATGAGCCCATAAATACAGAAGAACCGACACGCTTCTGTAATGGTCAAAATCACATGAGCCCGTAAATACTTCAGAAGAACCGACACGCTTCTGTAATGGTCAAAATCACATGAGCCCGTAAATACTTCAGAAGAACCGACACGCTTCTGTAATGGTCAAAATCACATGAGCCGTAAATATTCAGAAGAACCGACACGCTTCTGTAATGGTCAAAATCACATGAGCCCATAAAACTTCAGAAGAACCACACGCTTCTGTAATGGTCAAAATCACATGAGCCTTCGTAAATACTTCAGAAGAAGAACCGACACGCTTCTGTAATGGTCAAAATCACATGAGCCCGTAAATATTTTCAGAAGAACCGACACGCTTCTGTAATGGTCAAAATCACATGAGCCTGTAAATACTTCAGAAGAACCGAACATCAACACGCTTCTGTAATGGTCAAAATCACATGAGCCCGTAAATACTTCAGAAGAACCGACACGCTTCTGTAATGGTCAAAAATGAGCCACATGAGCCTTGTAATGGTCAAAATATTAAATACCAGAAGAACCGATGTAACGCAAAAACACTGTAATGGTCAAAATCACATGAGCCCGTAAATACTTCAGAAGAACCGACACGCTTGTAATGGTCAAAAACATGAGCCCATAAATACTTCAGAAGAACCGACATGCTTCTGTAATGGAAATCACATGAGCCTTCTTGAACCGACATAAGCTTCAAAAATCACATGAGCCCGTAAATACTTCAGAAGAACCGACACGCTTCTGTAATGGTCAAAATCACATGAGCCCGTAAATATTTCAGAAGAACCGACACGCTTCTTGTAATGGTCAAAATCACATGAGCCCGTAAATACTTCAGAAGAAGAACCAATGGTCACACGCTTCTGTAATGGTCAAAATCACATGAGCCCATGAAAATACTTCAGAAGAACCGACACGCTTCTGTAATGGTCAAAATCACATGAGCCCGTAAATACTTCAAAAGAACCGACACGCTTCTGTAATGGTCAAAATCACATGAGCCCGTAAATACTTCAGAAGAACCGACACGCTTCTGTAATGGTCAAAATCACATGAGCCGTAAATACTTCAGAAGAACCGACACGCTTCTGTAATGGTCAAAATCACATGAGCCCGTAAATATTTCAGAAGAACCGACACGCTTCTGTAATGGTCAAAATCACATGAGCCCGTAAATACTTCAGAAGAACCGACACGCTTCTGTAATGGTCAAAATCACATGAGCCCGTAAATACTTCAGAAGAACCGACACGCTTCTGTCAAAATGGTAAAAATCACATGAGCCGTAAATACTTCAGAAGAACCGACACGCTTCTGTAATGGTCAAAATCACATGAGCCCGTAAATACTTCAGAAGAACCGACACGCTTCTGTAATGGTCAAAATCACATGAGCCCGTAAATACTTCACATGAGAACCTCAGGAGAACGCTTCTGTAATGGTCAAAATCACATGAGCCCGTAAATACTTCCAAAGAACCGAACACGCTTCTGTAATGGTCAAAATCACATGAGCCCGTAAATACTTCAGAAGAACCGACACGCTGTAATGGTCAATGTAATGGTCATAAATCAGAAGAACATGTAATGGTCAAAATCACATGAGCCGTAAATACTTCAGAAGAACCGACACGCTTCTGTAATGGTCAAAATCACATGAGCCCATAAATACTTCAGAAGAACCGACACGCTTTCTAAGTGGTCAAAATCAGGAAGAACTTCAGAAGAACCGAACGCTTGTAATGGTCAAAATCACATGAGCCACGCTTCTGTAATGGTCAAAATCACATGAGCCCGTAAATACTTCAGAAGAACCGACACGCTTCTGTAATGGTAAAAATCACATGAGCCCGTAAATACTTCAGAAGAACCGACACGCTTCTGTAATGGTCAAAATCACATGAGCCCGTAAATATTTCAGAAGAACCGACACGCTTCTGTAATGGTCAAAATCACATGAGCCCGTAAATACTTCAGAAAAACCGACACGCTTTTGTAATGGTCAAAATCACATGAGCCCGTAAATACTTCAGAAAATAATGGTCAAAATCACATGAGCCTGTAAATAGAAGAACCGACACGCTTCTGTAATGGTCAAAATCACATGAGCCCGTAAATACTTCAGAAGAACCGACACACGCTTCTGTAATGGTCAAAATCACATGAGCCCGTAAATACTTCAGAAGAACCGACACGCTTCTGTAATGGTCAAAATCACATGAGCCCGTAAATACTTCAGAAGAACCGACACGCTTCTGTAATGGTCAAAATCACATGAGCCCGTAAATACTTCAGAAGAACCGACATGCTTCTGTAATGGTCAAAATCACATGAGCCCGTAAATACTTCAGAAGAACCGACACGCTTCTGTAATGGTCAAAATCACATGAGCCCGTAAATACTTCAGAAGAACCGACACGCTTCTGTAATGGTCAAAATCACATGAGCCCGTAAATACTTCAGAAGAACCGACACGCTTCTGTAATGGTCAAAATCACATGAGCCCGTAAATATTTCAGAAGAACCGACACGCTTCTGTAATGGTCAAAATCACATGAGCCCGTAAATACTTCAGAAGAACCGACACGCTTCTGTAATGGTCAAAATCACATGAGCCCAGAAGAAAACACGCTTACATGAGCCCGTAAATATTTCAGAATACTGTAATTCAGAAGTAAATACTTCAGAAGAACACGCTTCTGTAATGGTCAAAATCACATGAGCCCGTAAATACTTCAGAAGAACCGACACGCTTCTGTAATGGTCAAAATCACATGAGCCCGTAAATACTTCAGAAGAACCGACATGCTTCTGTAATGGTCAAAATCACATGAGCCCGTAAATACTTCAGAAGAACCGACACGCTTCTGTAATGGTCAAAATCACATGGTCAATACTTCACAAGAGCCCACGCTTAAATGGTCAAAATCATGAGAACAGGAAGAACCGACACTTCTGTAATGGTCAAAATCACATGAGCCCGTAAATACTTCAGAAGAACCGACACACGCTTCTGTAATGGTCAAAATCACATGAGCCCATAAATACTTCAGAAGAACCGACACGCTTCTGTAATGGTCAAAAATCACATGAGCCCATAAATACTTCAGAAGAACCGACATGCTTCTGTAATGGTCAATATCACATGAGCCCGTAAATACTTCAGAAGAACCGACACGCTTCTGTAATGGTCAAAATCACATGAGCCCATGGTAAATACTTCAGAAGAACCGACACGCTTCTGTAATGGTAATGGTCAAAATCACATGAGCCCGTAAATACTTCATCACATGCTTCTGTAATGGTCAAAATCCCATCAATACTTCAGAAGAATACTTCTGTAATGGTCAAAATCACATGAGCCCATAAATACTTCAGAAGAACCGACACGCTTCTGTAATGGTCAAAATCACATGAGCCCCCTAAAGAACCTTCAGAAGTCAAAACCATGAGACACGCTTCTGTAATGGTAAAAAATCACATGAGCCGTAAATACTTCAAAAGAACCGACACGCTTCTGTAATGGTAAAAATCACATGAGCCCGTAAATACTTCGGGAGAACCAACACGCTTCTGTAATGGTCAAAATCGCAGGAGCCCGTAATTACTTCAGAAGAAGCGACACGCTTCTGTAATGGTCAAAATCACATGAGCCCGTAAATACTTCAGAAGAACCGACACGCTTCTGTAATGGTCAAAATCACATGAGCCCGTTATTACTTCAGGAGAACCGACACGCTTCTGTAATGGTCAAAATCACATGAGCCCGTAAATACTTCAGAAGAACCGACATGCTTCTGTAATGGTCAATATCACATGAGCCCGTAAATACTTCAGAAGAACCGACACGCTTCTGTAATGGTCAATCAAATACTTCAGAAGAACCGACACGCTGAAATGGTCAAAATCACATGAGCCCGTAATTACTTCAGAAGAACCGACACGCTTCTGTTATGGTCAATATCACATGAGCCCATAAATACTTCAGAAGAACAGACACGCTTCTGTAGTGGTCAAAATCACATGAGCCCGTAAATCCTTCAGACGAACCGACACACTTCTGTAATGGTCAAAATCACATGAGCCCGTAATTACTTCAGGAGAACCGTCACGCTTCTGTAATGGTCAAAATCACATGAGCCCCTAAATACTTCAGAATAACTGACATGCTTCTGTAATGGTAAAAATCACTTGAGCCCATCAATACTTCAGAAGAATCGACACGCTTCTGTAATGGTCAAAATCACATGAGCCCGTAAATACTTCAGAAGAACCGACACGCTTCTGTAATGGTCAAAATCACATGAGCCCTAAATACTTCAGAAGAACCGACACGCTTCTGTAATGGTAAAAATCACATGAGCCCGTAAATACTTCAAAAGAACCGACACGCTTCTGTAATGGTAAAAATCACATGAGCCCGTAAATACTTCGGGAGAACCAACACGCTTCTGTAATGGTCAAAATCGCAGGAGCCTCAGAATACTTCAGAAGAAGCGACACGCTTCTGTAATGGTCAAAATCACATGAGCCCGTAAATACTTCAGAAGAACCGACACGCTTCTGTAATGGTAAAAATCACGAGCCCGTAAATACTTCAGGAGAACCGACACGCTTCTGTAATGGTAAAAATCACATGAGCACGTAAATACTTTAGGAGAATCGACACGCTTCTGTAATGGTCAAAATCACATGAGCCCGTAAATACTTCAAAAGAATCAACACGCTTCTGTAATGGTAAAAATCACATGAGCCCGTAAATACTTCAGGAGAATCGACTTGTTCTGTAATGGTAAAAATCACATGAGCCCATAAATACTTCAGAAGAACCGACACGCTTCTGTAATGGTAAAAATCACATGAGCCCGTTATTACTTCAGGAGAACCGACACGCTTCTGTAATGGTCAAAATCACATGAGCCCGTAAATACTTCAGAAGAACCGACATGCTTCTGTAATGGTCAATATCACATGAGCCCGTAAATACTTCAGAAGAACCGACACGCTTCTGTAATGGTCAATATCACATGAGCCCATAAATACTTCAGAAGAACCGACACGCTGAAATGGTCAAAATCACATGAGCCCGTAATTACTTCAGAAGAACCGACACGCTTCTGTTATGGTCAATATCACATGAGCCCATAAATACTTCAGAAGAACAGACACGCTTCTGTAGTGGTCAAAATCACATGAGCCCGTAAATCCTTCAGACGAACCGACACACTTCTGTAATGGTCAAAATCACATGAGCCCGTAATTACTTCAGGAGAACCGTCACGCTTCTGTAATGGTCAAAATCACATGAGCCCCTAAATACTTCAGAATAACTGACATGCTTCTGTAATGGTAAAAATCACTTGAGCCCATCAATACTTCAGAAGAATCGACACGCTTCTGTAATGGTCAAAATCACATGAGCCCGTAAATACTTCAGAAGAACCGACACGCTTCTGTAATGGTCAAAATCACATGAGCCCGTAAATACTTCAAAAGAACCGACACGCTTCTGTAATGGTAAAAATCACATGAGCCCGTAAATACTTCGGGAGAACCAACACGCTTCTGTAATGGTCAAAATCGCAGGAGCCCGTAATTACTTCAGAAGAACCGACACGCTTCTGTAATGGCCAAAATCACATGAGCCCGTAAATACTTCAGGAGAACCGACACGCTTCTGTAATGGTAAAAATCACATGAGCCCGTAAATACTTCAGGAGAACCGACACGCTTCTGTAATGGTCAAAATCACATGAGCCCGTAAATACTTCAAAAGAATCGACACGCTTCTGTAATGGTAAAAATCACATGAGCCCGTAAATACTTCAGGAGAATCGACTTGTTCTGTAATGGTAAAAATCACATGAGCCCATAAATACTTCAGAAGAACCGACACGCTTCTGTAATGGTAAAAATCACATGAGCCCGTAAATACTTCAGGAGAATCGACATGCTTCTGTAATGGTCAAAATCACATGACCCCATAAATACTTCAGAAGAACCGACATGCTTCTGTAATGGTAAAAATCACAAGCCCATAAATACTTCAGAAGAACCGACACGCTTCTGTAATGGTCAAAATCACATGAGCCCGTAAATACTTCAGAAGAATCGACACGCTTCTGTAATGGTCAAAATGACGAGTCCATAAATACTTCAGAAGCATCAACACGCTTCTGTAATGGTCAAAATCACATGAGCCCGTAAATACTTCAGAAGAACCGACACGCTTCTGTAATGGTCAAAATCATGAGTCCATAAATACTTCAGAAGCATGAACACGCTTCTGTAATGGTCAAAATCATGAGCTCGTAAATACTTCAGAAGATTGGTGTCAGTGAAAGCAGTTTGTTGCAGCAGAAAAAAATTTAAAGTAAGTCTATTTTACGAAGCAAAATATTCTTGGATTAAGACTTAAATCCCTTATTTGTATTGCCTTTGTTCAACGTAAGATAAAAATTTTGCCGATGAGGAGAAATCATTTTGATTCACTGGGATAAGAACATTTCAAGCAAGTGGTAGCTTAAAATAAGTTATATTTCCCACTTGAGGGAGAAAAACAAGGAACTTGGGTTTCATAATAAGATTAAAAGGCTTGGTAAGACAGTCATTTTTTGCAGTGAACACCATCCAGAAGCACCACCAACTTCTCTGGCCTCAAGGTCATCTGAAACGGACTGAGGCAGATTGAAAAGAAATGTACTCTGCAAAGGCAACTTGCACATATATGAAGGCAAAATTGATACAGAAGAGTACACTCATATTTTGGAACAGCATAAGCTGCTCTCCAGACATCGTCCTTTGCAGGGATGCCCTTAATTGTTCCAGTGAGATCATGCAAAGCCACACCCTGCACGTCTCACAACAGGGTGGCTTCATTGTTAAAGAGTATGGGTAATGTTAGCAGCCTAAGCCTCCCATTGAAAATGTGTGGAGTGATGCTGAAGGGCAAAATACAACAATGGAAACCTCGGGCTGTTGACTAACTGAAGTCCTATACCAAGCAATAATGGGGCAAATCAAGATTAAGACAGTGACAAGATAGAAAAAAATGATGTTGAAAAATAATCACTCCTACTCCATGAGGGCTTAAAAGCAGTGGAGTGATCCTAATTGCCCTTGAATTGATGGCTCCGTTTAATCTTTCTACCTGACTAGCATTATATAAGATGAGAAATCTACAGGAAAACATTTACAGGAAATGAGGTAAAACAATGTACACAGAGATTTCATACTTTATTTGAATACTTTATTTATTTAGTACATGATATAATGTGTAAAAAACCCAATGCAAAACCGCTCAGTAACAAAGTATTTAGCAAAGCGGTGACCTGCGGTCTTGACGGACAACTGTATTAGTCCGAAAGCTTTTACCCTATATGCATCGCCACTCCACTGACATGATGGTGTGGGTAACCATATTAACATAGACAGCAGTCTGACAGAAACAGCCCTCTCACAGATCAGCACACATCTGAGTCACCATGGTCCTCTCTTATCGCGGCATCCTCCAGCAGCCCCTATCTGCCACTCTCGTGTCTGCTAAAGCCCCAAATCTGTAGTCTGCTCGTGTTACTGTAACGTGTTTGAGGAATATATCAGATTTCCCCTGCGGGACAGAATTTGGCTCAGCCCTCGATGCTTGTTTACGAAGGGGAATCTTTCCATCTTCTTTTCCCTTCTCCCCACTCAAAGCAAGGACACCTTGATTAATTACACATTGTTAATTCAAAAGCATCTGCTACCTGGTCTCACTCTCTGGGATGCAGTAGAGCTCCTCCACTGCGGTTATTGCATGCATATGGCAGCAGCTGAATAAGGCCCACTGGCGCAGTATATAGCAGTACTCTGGTATTACGCAGATCCAGAAACACTGGCACAGTATACAGCAGTACTCTGGTATTACGCAGATCCAGAAACACTGGCACAGTATACAGCAGTACTCTGGTATTAGGGAGATCCAGAAACACTGGCACAGTATACAGCAGTACTCTGGTATTACGCAGATCCAGAAACACTGGCACAGTATACAGCAGTACTCTGGTATTAGGGAGATCCAGAAACACTGGCACAGTATACAGCAGTACTCTGGTATTACGGAGATCCAGAAACACTGGCACAGTATACAGCAGTACTCTGGTATTACGCAGATCCAGAAACACTGGCACAGTATACAGCAGTACTCTGGTATTAGGGAGATCCAGAAACACTGGCACAGTATACAGCAGTACTGGTATTACGGAGATCCAGAAACACTGGCACAGTATACAGCAGTACTCTGGTATTAGGGAGATCCAGAAACACTGGCACAGTATACAGCAGTACTCTGGTATTACGGAGATCCAGAAACACTGGCACAGTATACAGCAGTACTCTGGTATTAGGGAGATCCAGAAACACTGGCACAGTATACAGCAGTACTCTGGTATTACGGAGATCCAGAAACACTGGCACAGTATACAGCAGTACTCTGGTATTACGCGCAGATCCAGAAACACTGGCACAGTATACAGCAGTACTCTGGTATTAGGGAGATCCAGAAACACTGGCACAGTATACAGCAGTACTCTGGTATTACGGAGATCCAGAAACACTGGCACAGTATACAGCAGTACTCTGGTATTGTGGAGATCAAGAAACACTGGCACAGTATGCTGCAGTACTCTGATATTACGGAGATCCAGAAAGTCTAGCGCAGTATATAGCAGTACTCTGGTATTTGGGAGATCCAGAAACACTGGCACAGTATACAGCAGTACTCTGGTATTAGGGAGATCCAGAAACACTGGCAGTATAAACAGCAGTACTCTGGTATTACAGAGATCCAGAAACACTGGCACAGTATACGGAGATCGGAGAGAAACACTGGCACAGTATACAGCAGTACTCTGGTATTACGGAGATCCAGAAACACTGGCACAGTATACAGCAGTACTCTGGTATTAGGGAGATCCAGAAACACTGGCACAGTATACAGCAGTACTCTGGTATTAGGGAGATCCAGAAACACTGGCACAGTATACAGCAGTACTCTGGTATTTACGGAGATCCAGAAACACTGGCACACAGTATACAGCAGTACTCTGGTATTACGGAGATCCAGAAACACTGGCACAGTATACAGCAGTACTCTGGTATTAGGGAGATCCAGAAACACTGGCACAGTATACAGCAGTACTCTGGTATTAGGGAGATCCAGAAACACTGGCACAGTATACAGCAGTACTCTGGTATTAGGGAGATCCAGAAACACTGGCACAGTATACAGCAGTACTCTGGTATTACGGGGAGATCCAGAAACACTGGCACAGTATACAGCAGTACTCTGGTATTACGGAGATCCAGAAACACTGGCACAGTATACAGCAGTACTCTGGTATTACGGAGATCCAGAAACACTGGCACAGAATACAGCAGTACTCTGGTATTACGGAGATCCAGAAACACTGGCACAGTATACAGCAGTACTCTGGTATTACGGAGATCAGAAACACTGGCACAGTATACAGCAGTACTCTGGTATTATGGAGATCCAGAAACACTGGCACAGAATACAGCAGTACTCTGGAGATGGGAGATCCAGAAACACTGGCACAGCACAGTATACAGCAGTACTCTGGAGATCAGAAACACTGGCACAGAATATACAGCAGTACTCTGGTATTAGGGAGATCCAGAAAACACTGGCACAGTATACAGCAGTACTTTTGGTATTACGGAGATCCAGAAACACTGGCACAGAATACAGCAGTACTCTGGTATTAGGGAGATCCAGAAACACTAGCACAGTATACAGCAGTACTCTGGTATTACGGAGATCCAGAAACACTGGCACAGTATACAGCAGTACTCTGGTATTTGGGAGATCCAGAAACACTGGCACAGTATACAGCAGTACTCTGGTATTACGGAGATCCAGAAACACTAGCACAGTATACAGCAGTACTCTGGTATTATGGAGATCCAGAAACACTGGCACAGTACACAGCAGTACTCTGGTATTACGGAGATCCAGAAACACTGGCACAGTATATAGCAGTACTCTGGTATTCTGGAGATCCAGAAACACTGGCACGGAGATACTCTGGTATTTGGGAGATCCAGAAACACTGGCACAGTACACAGCAGTACTCTGGTATTACGGAGATCCAGAAAGTCTAGCGCAGTATAGCAGCAGTACTCTGGTATTATGGAGATCCAGAAACACTCTGGTATTGGGAGATCCAGAAACACTGGCACAGTACACAGCAGTACTCTGGTATTACGGAGATCCAGAAACACTGGCACAGTATACAGAAGTACTCTGGTATTTGGAGATCCAGAAAGATCCAGTAAAGCAGTACTCTGGTATTTGGGAGATCCAGAAACACTGGCACAGTACACAGCGGTACTCTGGTATTACGGAGATCCAGAAACACTGGCACAGAATACAGCAGTACTCTGGTATTACGGAGATCCAGAAAGTCTAGCGCAGTATATAGCAGTACTCTGGTATTATGGAGATCCAGAAACACTGGCACAGTACACAGCAGTACTCTGGTATTACGGAGATCCAGAAACACTGGCACAGTACACAGCAGTACTCTGGTATTACGGAGATCCAGAAACACTGGCACAGTATACAGCAGTACTCTGGTATGACGGAGATCCAGAAACACTAGCACAGTATGCAGCAGTACTCTGGTATTACGGAGATCCAGAAACACTAGCACAGTACACAGCAGTACTCTGGTATTACGGAGATCCAGAAACACTGGAAAAGTACACTGCAGTACTCTGGTTTTCGGGAGATCCAGAGACACTAGCACAGTATACAGCAGTACTCTGGTATGACGGAGATCCAGAAACACTAGCACAGTATGCAGCAGTACTCTGGTATTACGGAGATCCAGAAACACTAGCACAGTATACAGCAGTACTCTGGTATTTGGGAGATTCAGGAACACTGGCACAGAATACAGCAGTACTCCGGTATTACAGAGATCCAGAAACACTGGAAAAGTACACTGCAGTACTCTGGTATTACGGAGATCCAGATACACTGGCACAGAATACAGCAGTACTCCGGTATTACAGAGATCCAGAAACACTGGAAAAGTACACTGCAGTACTTTGGTATTATGGAGATCCAGAAACACTGGCACAGTTCACAGCAGTACTCTGGTATGATGGAGATCCAGAAACACTAGCACAGTATACAGCAGTACTCTGGTATTATGGAGATCCAGAAACACTGGCACAGTACACAGCAGTACTCTGATATTACGCAGATCCAGAAACACTGGCACAGAGTACAGCAGTACTCTGGTATTATGCAGATCCAGAGACACTGGCACAGTATGCAGCAGTGTTCTGGTATTAAGGAGATCCAGAAACACTGGCACACTATTCAACAGTACTCTGGTATTATGGAGAACCAGAAACACTGGCACAGTACGCAGCAGTCCTCTGGTATTACGGAGATCCAGAAACACTGGCACAGTATACAGCAGTGTTCATATATTTAGGAAATCCTGAAAGTTGACTGTGTGACAAATGTTTTGTACATTTCAGTGTAGGTCAGTTAAACAGCTCTGCATTTGGCCTGTAAACACCTCAGATTGGATGCTGCATTGTGCGTGCAAACCACTGGCTTCCACTAGTTTTTTCGTTTACTTTGATTGTGTCCTGCATGTGTGTTTCTGCTCTCACTTGTTCCACAAAGTCTTTTTTTTCTAGGCAAAGTATCTGTAGGCCCCCTTCAACTATAACGTCTAGCTGGCTGCATTCTCCGCATTTTTGGTGCAGAGCGAGAGGCTTTCCAGAAACTTCTGAACGGTCAAAGAGCAGGTGAAAGGAATTTCCGGACGTTCTGACTCAGCAGGGGGGAGCTGGCATGTCCCAGTACAATAATGTTGGAATAGCTCTCCTGCAACAATCAGTAAAAGCATTTATTAAATAGCACAGAATTAAATTCTGAGTATTCAGTAGGTGGAGAAAGGTACACCCTGCTCTTTAAATAAATTCCATTTATACAGTTGGCTGTTTGCTGAAGCTTTCAAGCTTTAGCACTGACTTCACGGGAACTACGTGTTCAACATTACAGATTAATGGGCAACTTTCTTTGGCAACTTCTTGTTCCCTGTCCATCATATCACACTGCCGCCCCTTCTTAAGATCTGTATTTAGCAGGGTGAGGCTAATGTTCAATACAGTGTTTTTTCTCACTTGGTTGTTTGTTAGTTTTTCCTCCTTCACAATTGGAGGTGTTTCAGAGAGTTAAAGAGGAAAGGGAAGCAAATTCAAGGAGCACTTCCTCCCCCTCTGTCCTGTACAGCACACCGGTAAGGAGACCACCCTTCCTGTTCATGACCTCACCGCTGTATCGGGATTAATGCGGTCGCACGGGCCCGGAGAGGAAGTGTGCTGCTGACAGCTGCAGTGCTGCTCAGGTTGTCCAGATGAGAATCTATCAATGCAGAGACACCAGATGGGGAGGTAATTGCCCTGTTTAAAAAATTAAATGGGAAAATTAAATAATCGATTTTTTTGTTGCGCCGCCTGAGGGGGGAGGGGTATTGCTTTAAGTGGGATTGGTTTGTTTGCTTCTTTCTTCGTCAGTCGCATGTTTGTCCATCAGCAGTGTGGCGCAAAAATGGTTTTCGCAAATTACTTAAAAATGTCAAGGAAGGTGTGAAATGGCTTAAATTTTGGACCTAATTGAGTCAGGGTCATGGTCAAGGTCACCAAAAAACTGGGCAGGGTACGCTGTGCCCGATGCCACTTGTTGCCAGCAGAAATGTCCAATTAGGGGGGTAAACTCACTCATTGCAGACATGCGACTACCTTTCCAAACTCTTCTTGACCTCGAGTGACCAGGAAAGGTGATATTGTGGTAGCCATTGGCTTTCCATTAAGTCCTCTAGTTCATTTTATTTTTCTTTCTCTCCTAACATGGATACTTCGTTATTTTCAGTCATGTTTGAATCTTGTAAAAATAAGACTATTACTGAAGTTGTATGATTTAGTCATAGGAGCAAAAACAGTTTCTTCGACATCTTGTTCTATAACTCTATATATATATATATATATATATATATATATATATATCAGTGACGGCTGGTGAACTGGCGATAGGTGAAGTTCAAAACAATCCCTTAAAATTAATGATTGGTTACGACCTGTTTTCAATCATTCGTTTAAATTACCCTTACAGAAACTCTGAAAACTCTCAGCATTATCAGGTGTGGCCAGTTTTCATTAATAACGCATACCTGTCAACTCTCATGCATTCGGTGTGAGTTTTAATGGCATATTTACGTTCTTCTGCTGCAATCAGCAATTATTCAATCAACGCGTATGTAAGAGATTCTCGCGCAGAATTGAAGTCCTTGTACATAGAGGGGTTGGAAGTAATGGAATTGCATAAAGATGTTTCAAATGATCTTATTTCATTTAAACGATCATGAAACACATGCATTGCTTCCAATCCCGTCCGGAGTCGTAATCAGTATGCGTTATAAATGAAAACTGGCCACTTCACTTCACTTCACCTTTCTTACGCCATTTGTATTTGGAGACTTCTCCAACTCGGACACACAAGAGCTCGTCTAGCCTTCGCAAAGGCTCACCTGGATGAAGATAAAAGCTTCTGGCTGTTAAATTATGGACAGATTAAACAAAGATGGAGCTGTTTAGGCACAGAGATGGGGCTTTTGTTTGGCATAAGAAAGGTGAAGCGTTCAACCTGAAAAACACGGTCCCAGCAGTCAAACAAGGTGGCGGGAGTATCATTCTCTGGGGTTGCTTTTCAGCGAATGGGCCTGGAAACCTTGTAAAAGTGAATGGCATTATGAAACAGGACCAGTATATCCAGATTTTCAGTGAAATCATCAAGCAATCCGGCGAATAACTTGGTCTTGGGCAGGAATGGATCTTCCAACAGGATAATGAACCTAAACACATGGCCAAATCCGTCAAGAAGTGGTTAGTGGACAACAAAGTGAATGTTTTGGAGTGGCCAAGCCAGAGCTCCGACCTCAATCCTATCAAGAATCTGTGGAGGGAACTGAAGACCAAGGTCATGGCAAGGAGACCCTCAAACCTTAAGGATCTGGAAAAGTTTGCCAAAGAGGAGTGGGCCAAAATCCCCGTGGAAACGTGTAGAAACCTTGTGATCAACCACAGGAAGCGTTTGGAGTCTGTAATCATGAATAAAGGCTTTGCCATCAATTACTGAGAAAAGGGTATGAATAATTCTGGACATGGCATTTTTTTGTAAATCTGTCAAATAAAATACCAGAAAGTATTGTATTTCTCAAAAAATTATTTACTGTAATTCTTACAGCCTGATGTCAACTTACTGTGTCATTTGTGTGAGAATAAATTTGATTTGTCAAAAAAAAAAATATCTCGAAAAATTACTGCTCATAGAAGGGCAATAAAGCTAGTCCTGTGTTTTTGTAAAGTCTTGTGAACTGACCAGCATGTCTTTTATACAGGAGACAGAACATTTCAATCAAAATTTGACTGAAATATTAAAAACATTACATGAGACCTACTTTGCCCCAGCAAAATGCATCGCCCCCTGGATTCATGCCTAAATTGTAAATTGTAGTGCAGAAAAACTGCTCTGAATGTCAATTAAAGAGATTATTTAGCATAGAGGATGCAACCAACTGAAGTTGAATTTTTTGTATATATTTTTTGTTTGGCTAATTACTGTATCGCGCTTTGGCATCCTTGGGCATTCCACCCTCTAATTACTCACACGCTGTTGAAACATTGTTTTTGCCGGGTTTTGTATGGGTATGTAGTCTTGTTTATTAAATTATTGTGGGTGGATGGCTTTTTTAATATGATTAGGTTCTTCATTTTTATTGACTGTATGTGGGCTCCACCAAGAATAGACGGCACTTTATTTGTTTACAGTCTCATCTATTCATTTGTAAAGCTGTCGTGCTCAATGGCATCCACAAGAGCATTGTTTGTGCAACCATTCATAACAATAGGGACAGTAATCTTGGAGAAATCAAAACCCTAGTTAAGCCTCTCATTAGAAGAAACTTTCTGTGGCACTTATTAAGCATTTAAATGCTTACGCACTACATGTTACTTATAGCTGTGAATGAGAATATCCACTGAACAGCTCTAGTTCACTGGTATCAAATCTCAGTCCTCGGGTCTCCCTGCGTTTTCTGGTCCTAGTTTCAACTAAAAGAGTGATTTTAACAAGCTGCTCATTAAAAAAAAATGAATTATGAGTTGGTCTAGTTGAGAGGATATGTTTACCCCCATAAGCATTACGTGTGAAATATAACTTAATGGAAATAAAAAATAATAAATAGTAAAAATACATCTCCCATGTTTAAATGTGCTTATTGCGCTGAACAATTGTATTGAAAGTGAGGGCTCTTCCATCAATTTATTGACTGAGGTTAATCAATAGGATTTGATTTAGGTTACTGGATGTGCTTCAGAAAATGCAGGTTTGGTTCATTTACACAAGGTTTGTTTTTCAATAGGGAATTATTTCCCTAGGAGTTCACTATTCGACCAATTCTGAACCCATTGACTCAAAATCTTTAATTTGGTCAATTAAAAGCAATTGTATCTGTTATATGTTATTTTTTCCAATATAGCTCAATAAGCACAATATGGATATGAGATTGTTATTCCACATGTCATGGATAGCTTATCATAGTTTTAGAGGGGTCGCGATCCTTCCAAAAGTGCAGAGTGTAATTCAGAAACTATCAGCTCTTTGAGGTTATAGAATCACAATCGCAGCTGCGAGAAAAACCAGCGCACTTCGGGAGGCCTTAGGACCGAGTTTGGGAATCACAGCTTCAGAATAATGCAATGTAATGCTTACACACTCCGGCAGAAACCATGCACCCTTCTGACTGACCAACTGCTAATTCAGCAAAATCCATTTTCTCAGGAATTGTGACCAGCACTAAACAACACTGAGCCCTGTTAGATCCAGCACTAAACAACACTGAGCCCTCTTAGACGAGAACCACTGACTCTACAGCCCACACAGCGAGCTCCTGCCTCCCCACCAGAGAGAAGGTGTTTCTGTGCTACACTGCAAACGCTAGGGAGAGTTCCCCACTTTATCAAATTCTAACATCAGCCACTCAGTCCCACTTACTCTTGCAGAGATGTTGGTTAATACTTGCATCAATAGTTGGAGAAAGCAGGCAGCCGGGGAATAATTCACTTGTGTGCATATTAATGTAGCGCTAAATACCAGTTTAAGCATTTGGAAATAATATGTATTCATGAGTTCTTTCCACGACTGTCATTGCTATAGTTACACTTATTTGCTGAAATGAAAATGAATATAATTGTAGATTTACATTCCAGCTACTACTTCAAAGGCTGGTGGAAGTAGTGATGATGACGATGATGATGATGATGATGATGATGATGATGATAGCAGCAGTAGTCATCCCTGTTACTAAAATAAGAATCACCGTCATGAAATAGTACTACCTGTATCTTGAGTTTCTGCTGTTTGGTCACACATGATGATTTGCAGTGGAAATTTTTTTCCCGATGATGAGTTTGCTGCAAAGACACTTGTGATCATTGCGAGCTCAATTCTGCCATCCAGTGTTAACCTCGAGTACTGCACCCTTCCAAACAATTTACATCCAGGGGAATTTAAGAGGCTTTTCTCAGGATTAAAAGCAGAAAGCAGTTTAAAATGAGAATTGAGCATGTATGCTGCATGTCAGACATTTATACAGCGGATTGAGCATTCACTACCATGTCCTGCAAGCTATACACCTGGACCTAATCACACAAGATAAAGCCTTTCAGATTTTTAACTCTGACAAGAAGTCAACTTACTGATTTTTTTTTCTGTTGATCTAAATGTCCCAGTAAAATGGATGGTAGAATAAACTTTTCCTTAGGAAATGAATCCACATATTCTGTTTGCAGCCACATGAAAATTAAACACATAACCTGTGTCTGACTATCTGAAAGAGAGAATATTTCAATTAGATTCCTTCTTTATTTTTGAACAACATGTTCAGCATATTATTTATACAGCTATACTGTGTCATATATAGTTCTCTTCTGAACACCAGTAGAAATGAAATCTCATACTGTCTTTGACTGTGGGAGGCAACCGAAGTATGGGAAGTAAACCTGCGTGAACACAGGGTGGACTTGAAAGCAAACTCCACTCAGAGTCCAGCCCCAGGCTGGCTTCAAACTCATGACCCCCATATTTCAAATATATCTGAAATAGAGTCATATGATGAGCTTTCATTGAAATGCATTGAATTTGCCAGAACATTTAGTCCAGTTTAAAGCAGTGGCACATATTAAAATATTCACATCGGAATTTTTATTTAAAGAAGACCAGTAGAACTGGCCATTGGTCATATGCAGAAATTAAATGTGATCAAACCCATAGAATGCATAAGGAATGCCAGAAGGTTACAAGTCCTGATGTCCTTCATGCCTATTGCCAAGTAATAATCATGCAGTATGTCCAGATCTGCTCTACTGAGGCAAAGGACATCGTTCACCATATCGTCAGCCGAGAATGAACAAGGTCTGTCTGCACCTTTGAGGTTTTTGAGAAAATCACAATTGAAAATCCAGAACTCCGTAGCTTCGATTCTTTTTTGTCAGGCAGCATAGTTTTTTTTCTTTGAATGACCAGTGCAATGTGCGGCTTAAATTAGCCTCTCATATTTCTCCTATCAAGGCATCTTCCCAGAATTCTTGATACCCAATTTTGCAGATAAACCATTGTAACTTCAGAATTTATCTTAATTCTGATATTACAAGGGTTTATCTGCAAATTGCATGTTTACAAAAAAAAATAGACCAGTGAAGGATCCAGTATAAAAACTGCCATTTAGAGAAACCATTATATTTTTTGATTTTCATCGAATATTAAATTATTCTAGCCAAAGAGTACTTTATGGTTTACAACTTCTCATTTATTAACACACAACGTTTTGGTAAAGATGCTACACTTGCTTGATAATGTTATCAGGATCTGCACCGAAACATTGCGTGTTAATAAATTAGAAGTTGTAACACATAAAAGTAGTCCTTGCTTATGCTTCCTCACAACCCGCCGTGAGTCTTTTGGACACGCATGGGTTGCAGAATTTGGCAGCTCGCAGCCGAGCCGCAGGTCGTGGTGAACATGGGAGAAAGTTTGGGAAAGAGTACGGGCAAAGTACTTATCAAGTACAGGTTGCACGCTGTGACTTGCTCGCGTGGGAAAAATTGTGCCTTTAGCCCGTGGAAAGCGTATGTCTGACGCACGTTATCAGTGCATCTACAGTGAGTGTGGAGTGCGTGTGACTAGCATTTAACCAGTTTCGTGCACTAGGATTACGGGCCGCAGTTGTGACAATTGTGATTAGCACGTGACAATCACTCATGACTAGCGTGTGATGCTACACGATCGATTCCTTGGTTCCTCCCCAATATATATACAGTCTTGCCCCTCGTGTCGAGTGCGGTTGGCGTGCGCTGCGCGCGCGCCACACATAGGGCCAGAAAGTGGGATGTACTTCTGTCTTGGTGTCTCACAAATAGCTAGCGTGGTCCTTGTGGAGTACTTCTGAGGCACGTCACTTGTACAATGATCATGCGTCACTCATGCGTCATACTGTCATCGCAAAGCCCCTACTAGCTCTGCTGCTGGCTTGGTTCAGGCGTACAAAAGGAGTATGGGTCCCGTAGGTAGTGTATGCCTTCTTGATTTTTCGCAAAAGACCCGTTGAATTTGCACATGGAGGACCGAAAGTCTTTACAGCGAGTCTGTGACCTTCTACAGCGCTGAACACACGCAAGTATCACGCAAGTCTCAAGCACGGTTTTGCCAAATTTTTTACCATAGACTGCCCGTAGTAGCACGTACGGCGGGTTGTCCGTGAAGCATGAGTATGTATTGTAGGAAAACAAAACTTAGTCCAAGCAAGTGACAAAGCGTTCCACCGACCCCTGTAAATCTATCTCCAAAAAAATGGACCCATTCTCCAGAGTCTGATGTAATCAGGTTTATTGTATTCCTGCTCATCGTAAAATACAAAACCCAGGCTGGTCTGCGCAAACCACGTGGTATTCATTCTTCAACAATCACCCCAAGCCGACTGCCCTCCGACCATCCGAACATTCATATTAATTGGCCTTTTGGCATGTTTTTTTAGGTGGGATTAAACGTGACTCCTTCTTCCTTATCCAATATTATTGATTCCGATTGGTACATTGTCCCATAGCAACCCCCCACCCTTAGTAACAAGTTTGCCATTACATCATAGTGTAAATGAATTTTAAGCCTCCATGGATGCTCGAAGACCACATATGAGCCTCCCAAACCTTGGGTTCAGCTAAAGTTCAGTAACTTATCTGGGTCATGGATGGTTCCAGAACACTCAGGTGCGCATGCTCAGGTAGTGGGACCAGGCTGACCGATATGGTCATTCCGGAAGGTTAGCTCATTAGGCCGGCCTTGAGGGTTCTGCAGAGTTTGGCTTATCTGGGTTTCCTGGCAGCTTGATAAGTTTTTGCTTCTTCACTGCTACTTCTTGTACAGCAGTTTTTATAAAGGTTTTCTTGTTGAACTCAGATTATGGTTTTGAATTTAGAATATTTTAGGATATTTTCCCACCACATATGTCAACTTAATGCCATGAAAAGAAGGTGAAATTATTTTACAAGAGACATCAGGAGATGGCGTATCCCCCGGCCCCATGTCATCGATGTCGGATTAGCAAAAGGCACTACGACAGGTCATGATTAATGTGCACACCAAGTTGTGTGGAAAAATATAGAACTGTTTTCAAGTTATGAAACGAAACGAAATGTTCACAGACAGACGGACAGACGGACGGACGACCGCGCCCATGACTATATCCCCCTGCATTATATGCCGGAAGGATAGCAAAATTATCATACAACATGTTTTAATATTTTTAATAACTCTCGTGGATTAAAGATCATACGTTGTAGAGAGTGTGTAGAAGACACTGAAGCAATTGAAACTTTTCAAAATAAAGCTAAAATGGAATTTAGCTTGGCAGATCATAACATAATTTTGCAGATTTTCAACTCACATGACCTAGATGCTGTCCTACTATTGGCCAGCTGTAGATAGACCTTTCTGATACTTAGGAGAAGCAGGAAATATGAAGTTACACCTTTGTAACATTGACCTTTGACAGCTATCCACTGCATGTATCAGGAGATCAAGTGCTCACAGTAGACCTTGATAACTTTGAAAACATTGACCCATATAACTCAGTTTGGGAAAAATATGTACATAGACCTTGTTAAATCTCAGCCAACGATATAGAGAAATCAAATAATTAAGATCTACTATTGGCCCCAGTACAATGAGGGAACACAGAAATGGAATGACATCTTAATGTACATCTTAATCAGATTAGTCCAAAGCCTTGTTCATTAGTTCATTTGAACTTTGTGTGCTAATAAGTATGGCTCACTTTCAGGCGTTTTTGGGTTTTTGGGGGCCGGGCAGCTCAGCTGCCAATCCCTCTCATTTTTAACATTATTCTTAGTCTTCTCTTCTTCTTCTGAGGAAATCTGCCTTTGCATACTCGAAAATAAACAAAACTTTGCACATAAATCCAGTCCTATTGACCACTCTTAATATTCAGGTCATGAATATTCATTTTTGTCCAAAGCGGGGCTTGAGACAGGCAACTGGATTGCCGGCTTTGATTCCATGGTGTTTGCAATGGCTTGCCCGTAGAGGAGAACCTTGATTTGGCATTTGTTCCAGATTTTTCTTCATCATGTAACTATCACACTTTTCCTATAGCTGAACTCATGACATATTTTTGATATCACCTTAGGTACATATCACTTCTGCAGAAATTTCATTGAGAGTGTGAGAAAAATAAAATTGCTCAATTTTAAGTCATGCTGTTAATATTTAGCCAAACTGAATGCCAAGTATAATGTTGGTTAAATCGGTATGGCTTAGCACTGTAGCAGGCTAGCTAAGGGCCACTCTCATATCTAAGTTAACATTACTTAGCTAGTTTGTTTGCAGTACCTCTCCATAACCATTATGTAGTTTATTAGCTAGCGAGCTAATGTTAGCTAGCCACTCAGTAGACAGTGGAAGAAAACCGTGATTTGGCATTTGTTCCATATTTTCCCTCTATGACTTCACTGTGGTACTTTTCCCATAGCCCAACTCATGACGTGCACCTGATCAATACAAACCATTGCCGGTTCAAACGCGAAAGTGATAGCTTGACCGCAGTGTAAGTTAGCAGTATGATGGCATTACTACTCTGCTGCTAAAGGAAATTACATTGATGTTCTATTAAATTACGCAATTCAGTTATGTAATAAACAGCATCTTACGCTCTTAGTCGAGATCTGATCAGGCCACCGCTAATGCCTCGATAAATAGAACGACTGGAAACGTGTATCGCGATCATAAAGCCCTGTACTTCCGGCCCTTCATCTCTCCTTGTGAGGATAATCTTTCGGAGAAGGATGAAAAATAAGATCAGTGTGCGATCTACTTTCCAGTGAAAGTGAAACGCTGATCGGGATGCGGCCATTCTTAGTTTCGCTAGCCAAGCCTCGTTTTGGCGTTGGAATGTGTGGTATGCATAGAATTTAAGAGCAGTCAATGCCAAACTTCCTCAAGTAGCATTAAGGGCTGATCCTTGATGGTGGTGCTACAGCAACCCTTTAAATTTCTTAAACTTAGAAAATTCATAACAAATCAGTTGTACGTGCCGTCACTTTGCAACTTTCACTAAAATGTAGGCCCAAGTGAGCAGAAATGTTCAGCTGCTTCAAGCTGGCTGGACTTATGAAATCTATCACTGTGTTTTTCTCGGACACTGTGTTTTTCTCGGAAATTGGAGAACTCATTAAATCTCTCTCCCCCCATACTGTTTGCTCAATTGACACCAAACTTGCAACTCTGCACCTTCAGACTGTCCTCCACTAAAGAAAAAGCCTGATTTTTGAATTGTGACTTGCACCATCATCTTCAGTCACTTGCCGCATATGGCCATTAGGAGATATAGGCAGTTTTAGTTGATTTAGTCAATTTTGGGTTTCCAATGGATTCCTCGACAAAAACATGTTTTCAATCCATTCCCCAAGATTTAATAGAAAATTCATACTCTACGTGCCTTAAAAAAGCCTTAAATTAAAGCCAAAAATGAATAGATCAATCATTTAAGAACAATGATGCTCAATGATCCCGTAATGAGATGTTTTGTGCGTGGTGAA
Source organism: Gymnothorax javanicus (assembly GCA_029692085.1). Classification (NCBI taxonomy): domain Eukaryota; kingdom Metazoa; phylum Chordata; class Actinopteri; order Anguilliformes; family Muraenidae; genus Gymnothorax; species Gymnothorax javanicus. Next base: position 4,682,869 of record CM056210.1, read on the forward strand.
AAACCCTAGAGCATTTGGTATCACTGAAAAGCTCATGATATCAGGTTGCTGCCAAAAGCATTAAATCTTGGGAATTCCCTCACTTAAGCCAATAGGGAAGCGTTTTAAAAGTGACGTTTGGCATAACAATATGAGACTGTTGCTACCATGAGACAGTAAACAGCATGTGGTTCACTTCCAGAATAAATGTTTTGGTCAATAGGCCTGGTGATTAGTGCAGCTGGCTATGATTTCACAGGTCAAGAAGATGATTTTTTTTTTTCCCCACACGTTGATGATCCTATCCTGATGATCCTATCAGGGTGGCATTCTGTGGGTCTCAGGAGTGGAGCAATACATTTGGTGTCATTAGAAAGTAGAGTTTCTCTTCTTAACAACAGAGTAGAAACAGGGGTTGCACTAGCCTGAAATATGTGTTAGCCACTGTGGCTACCTGACTCTCCATTTCTTTAGCCACATCAGAGGTCTGTTAGCACTGTGGCTAACCAGGTCCAAAAACTGTTAGCCACATTTACTCTACATGGGGAAATCATGCCAAATGTGCAATCGGAATGAGTCTAATTCAATTGCGGTAGTTTTTTCTTGAGATAATCAACAAAATTTAATTTTAATGGAAAATGAATTGGACTTATACCTTACTATGCTGGTTCTGCCATCTAAATTTCTAGCTGCACAGGTTCCCCATTATCTTTGGAATAATATTTTAGATGAATTAAGGCAGATATATATATATAGGAACGACAATTAATTAAAAAGGCAGAAGCAATTGAATTTCTTTGTTTTAATACCTGGCATACAGTCAGTGGTGAGGCATTACTCAGTTTAGCCTTTTTTCATCCCCAAGTTAAGACAACGCGTTGGTGCATTTTTGGAGACATGTTGTATGTAATTCCATCCTATAAATTAAGCCAGTAAGCTGTCTTTTGTAAAAAATGGGTCAATGACACCGATCCAGTCTTGTCCACATAAATTCATTTAGGGAACTGCACAATATGGTGTAACTGGCATTGTAAAACCTTGGGGACAAGATTGGAAATGAAAATTATTCATGAATTAGCAAAACATCATTGGTACTGGCAAAAATAGATCTCTATTTTTGGTACTGGATATAGCAGACAATAGCAGACACAGTATGCCAGTGAATGGCCCCTGCAAAAAATGTGCTATAGGAATTCCTATAAATGTGCTATAGAAATCCAATAGAATTCTATTGAACTTCAGTACCTCAAGTCCTATAGAAACAAAAATTCTATAGAAAATCTCTGGAGGACTTTTTTTTCAGTTTGGCATCTTAAATCCCACCCAAATTTGGAAGGCAACCACTTTATATGACATTTCCCAGCAATTGTTTCCCAACTTGCATCTCTGTAGCACAATGACCTCTCGTGTGTTACTCTGACCGGGGCTCGAACCCAGACACTACTACTCCGCAATGCGGTGCTTTAACTAAGTGAGACATTCAAAAGCTTGTATATTCATGATTAGAAATAACCTTTAGATGTATAAAGATGGTGGAAATAAGTCTCAGCAGACCTCAAATTGTATTCAAATTAATTCTAAATATGTATATAATCTGCAATCACATAGATGTGAATGGAAAGGCATAATTTGATTGAATTTTTAAAATTAAGGGAAAAGTTCAAAAGGTCAAAATTTCAACGTAATTCTGTCTTCGTAAGCAATAGAGGAACATGAGTTTTCCATTATAGCATAATAAAGTTGTAATGCCTTACATTTATATTTTTGAATTGCTGCCGAGGAAATGGAAAGAGGTCTTCATATACCGTAACTGAAATACTGCTAAGTTGTGTGGTCAGTCAGTCAATCAATCGTCTGATCAGAGAATCAATGAGTAGGTATGTGCCTGGTAACCCATGTGCTTAGGCACACCTTAAAGTTAAAAGGGACACAATTTCCTTGCTACTTCAGTATCGTGGATATCACTGCATATTGCACATTTTCATACCATTAATCCGGTTTCTCACTTCTAGAACCCAAGTACACATAAGGTAAATTGACCCTTCGACAGAGCATTGCAAGGAGTCATTAGATTTATTTTTATTTTTATTTAATCCTCATTTAAGATGTCTTTCCCATTAAGCTTTTGTTCAATTAGAAGGTCCTAAAGACCATCAAAGTCCTATAGAACAGGTTTTTCAACTAGGGTGTTCTATAGGAAGGTCTTATAGAACAGCAATAATCTTATAGGATTTTCTTTTCCATAGAGGTGCTCTGTAGGTTTCTAGCAAATTCCTATAGAACACACGGAAAATCTTATAGAACATGCTGTTCTACTAAAATGTTCTATAGAGTTCCATTGATGTTCTATAGAGTTTTATAAAACGGGTGCTTCCCATCCTTAAATGTGATTGGCTGAGCCGCGTTCCATGCCGGTATAAAATCACTGTAACCCACTGCATTCGGAGGCAAACCGCAGCATAAAATATCCCTGCGCGCAACCAACTACTCGGCGCTGAACTGACACGTTAGGTTACGTTTGTTTCAAGACTTTTAGCTCGTTATTTCAGTGTTAGCGAAGTTTAGCCTTTTAACCCTCTAACCAGTTGGCTATCTACCTAGCTAGCTATTGCATTACAGAGTTCGATATCATTTTAGCTTGCTAGCTATGTTGCTAACTAGCTCGCTATTTCAGTATTAGCGATAAATTGTTGATTTTTTTTTTGTTGCGTGTTTATTTCATGGGCGATGTGTAGGGTAACCACATCCATTGTAGTGAACGCTAGCTAGCTGACAAGCTGGCTAGCAAACTAATGCACAATTCAGCATATTTTCCTGGACACCGGCAAGTGTGGAGGACAAAAGTCAATCTTGTTCCCTGCTCTTGCTGCTGGTTGTAATGATATGGCCGATCGGCGCGAGTTGAGAACAAGGAGACTCGAAAACCGAAACGAACGTAAAATTATTTAACGGGGCTTTCGGGAGACCGAAGGAGACATTCCAAATAGCTTGCTTTCATAGTATATCTACATTAGAGAGCCCAAATAGCCTGATGTGACATAATGGCGCTAGATGAAAAAGCAATCTTAGCATCTGTGTTGCTTGCCCACCATTCTGTCCACTCTATCTTGCTTGGTGGAAGAATGAATAGTTCAACTTTATTGTTGCATTATTACCAATAAATTGTTTATTATTTTTCTTGTGTGTTTATTTAATGGGCTAAATGTAGGGTAACCGTTTTATAAAAGCAATAAGCCCCTTGAAGCAGTGGGTTACAGTGATTTTATAACGGCGGAGGGGCACTAAGGCACTCCGCTGCGCGTCGTGCCTTAGAACGCCCCTCCGCCGTTATAAAATCACTGTAACCCACTGCTTCTCGGGGCTTATTCCTTTAATAGAGAATTCTATAGAATTCCATAGAAGTCCTATAGAACATTTTTTGCAGGGGCCTGTCTGAGAATTCTGAAGAAATATCAATGAAATACTCATTGTACCCTCACTGATGATTATGAATCTTCTTGAGTTTTTCAAAATCATTATTTTTAGGGATCGTTGAGCGATCTTTCCGTTCAGCTAGCTTGTTTTTCTTGCCGGCCTCGCGGCTCCATGAGCAATAGAGCTTCGTCCCGTAACCAGGGAAAGTAACAAAACCAAAATTGTTGAAGGCAACTGCAATCAATTCTATCCCGTGGCGGCTCGTGAACTGGCAGTAGGGGAAGTTCAAACAATCCCTTAATATTAATGATTGGTTCAGACCGGTTTTCAATTATTCATTTAAATTACCATTACAGAAACTCCAAAAACTCTCAACATTATCAGATGTGGCCAGTTTTCATTTATAACGCATACTGATTACGACTCCGGATTTCTCACGCTTTTCTTTACTCAGGGGTTGGAAGCAATGCATGAGTTTCATGATTGCTTAAATGAAATAAGATCATTTGAAACGTCTTTATGCAATTTCATTGCTTCCAACCCCTCCATGCACAAGGACTTCAATTCTGCGCGAGAATCTCTTACATACGCGTTAATTGAACAATTGCTGACTACAGCAGAGGAACGTAAATATGCCACTAAAACTCACACCGAATGCGTGAGAGTTGACAGGTATGCGTTATTAATGAAAACTGGCCACCCCAATGTTGAGAGTTTTCGGGGTTTCTATGATGGCAATTTAAATGAATGATTAAAAATAGGTTGTGACCAATCATTACTTTTAAGGAATTGTTTGAGCTTCCCCTGTTGCCAGTTCACGAGCCGCCACTGCTTCTATCATACGGGCGGAATTCGACAAGGTGTTTCGGCTCTTGGGAGGCCAGTATTCAAAATGATGCTGCGCTCTTCTCCGATTCGTGCATGTGCAAGCCATTATCATGACAATATGAATGAGGTCAAAATTAATCTCCCCGATCGGGAATACTGTACGCAATGTCAAAGGCGATGTATGTACAGCGAGTCGGCCCCGCAAAGGAAATTATGGTTATGAGCCAGCATTGAATCAGAGCCTCCAGTCAACGGTTACGGGAATGATTTCCCGACTTCTGCACTTCGCCGCGTTTGACTAACGTGTTCTAAAATCACTGAACTCGCCACAGAATGATATTTAATCACCACTAGGAGAAAATATGGCCTTTGCCACTGTCGCGACGACTAACAAAAATATTATCGCCACCCAAACTTTCTTATTGCAGTGGCGAATGTAGCGAGCGGCTGGCGCAATCCCTAAATAAAACTGGATTTTTTATTTTTGGTCATATGAGACCAAAATTGAAGCAAAATGATGGAGCAAGTCACAAGAAAAAAATTTAGCCCCCAGTGCATTAAAATGTTTTCTGTAATCAGTGCTGTATACAGCCACTGCAAATTCTTGCAAAATAAATCTGCAATGTTCATGAAAAAATGACGTTATTTTTATGTCATGGTAGATGTAGTGTGAAGAATTTGATAATTTTATCTCAAAAACTGAAAAAAAAACAACACTTTGTCTTGAGTAGTTCTGCCAAATTAGATTTTTTTCTACAATATTTGACTTCTTTTTTTTTAAAACATAAATTTCATTTCCAGTGCTTCCCAAAGCTGGCCCTGGGGCACCCATGTGTATGCTGAGATTTGTTCCCACCACTGTTTCAATTGTAGAATTTTGATAAGCTTTAATTTGTCCTTATTGAGTGCATTTAATGTTTTAAGCAGTTATTTATCATCTTAAGCCACATTTTTACAGAAGTATCCATGCGCGCCATGAAGAATAAAAGACCCTTGAACATATTGGGTTCATTTTTCTACATTGAAAACAATTTCAGACAACAACATTTTTCAATAGATCACATTAGAAACTGAGGGCCAGTAAGCTCCAAATTAGATCGCTAAACACAGGTGTGTAGAGTTCTTGTAATCAGCTGTGACTCAGTCCTTTGCTTTCCTAATAAATTTTGTCGCTTTTGTGATCATGTGTCCACAGTTTCACAGTGATTAGATAGTAAATGGATTTTTTTACTTTGATTAGTTATTTTTTCTCTCTTATATGAAGTTGTTTCCATCACAATGGGTATATTGAATATTATATATCATATATATCATTCTTCATGGCATGTCCAAATACCTGCCAAAATGTGGCTTGAGAAGATAAATAACTGCTCTCAACAGAAGTGCGCCAAAAAAGCCAAATTAACAGCTTGGTAAAATCCTATGGTTGCTACTGTGAACAAAACAAAAACCAGCACACACAGAGTTTGGGAACCACTGACCTACATGACCTGTGTCTGCCCAGGTGCTGCATCCTGTAAGAAACCTACCAATAACCCTGAACCTCGCAGGTTCAAACCCTGAAGAGTGCCATAAAATTCTGCCGCAAGCCTTCCACCTGACGTGAGATTTGTTATGCTGAATCTCTCCTGGACAAACTTGTTCTAAAATAATCCCTCTATCCAGCTGGGGCAGCGAATGGCTCCCCAAGCAGAGCAATTCTGCTGCAAATCCTCCAACTATATGGGATTTATTGTGTTGAACATAAATCTGATATAAACTGGAATTAATCAGTTATGTTCAGTTCATTTAATATAAGCTTTTGCTCTGGAGTTTTTGCTCCTGTTGATCTGTTCCAAGTAGTTTACAACTTTATTATTATTAAGTTTATTTGTTGGGCTTAGTCAGGCAGGTTTTGAAAAACAGAATAATTAATCTCAATGTAAATTGTCCACAAAAACATTTACTGTGTCTTAAATATTTCTGCCAAGTTCAATATTTTTTCCCCACAAAATTTGACTGTTTCACAGCAATTCGATCTCCACATTAATATGAGGCCTGCAAAGCCTCTTCCCAGGTAGCAGATGCTGTTAGAAGCCTGCTTAAGGTACAGTTGCTGGAACTGTAAGGACATGTTTATATGTTTTCCAACTGACATGGTATTCATTGTGAAGACAGAAACAGATGAATATGCTGCTGCCTAAGCTCTAAGGTATCCAAATATGAAGACATTTTGAACCAATTTTTCTTCATAAACATTTCCAATGGTAGTCCTACAAATCTCCTTCCTCTTCTAATCATCGTCTCATTTTTTCTCTTCAACATCTGCATCTCCCACCTCTTCCCCGCTGCTGCCCAGCCCGATCCAGGTGCTGCTTACAGCTGCAAGTTTTTAAAAATATTATTTCAGGATTAGTGCTTTTGTGTGAGATAAAATCCAAGCTGGAAACTGCATGAATGAGTGGAGACAAAATGGAGGCAGATGCTTCTATGTACAATCCCATAAACACTACAATTAAGCCATTAATATCCAAGTACGGTATTTTTTTACCGGCATGTTAGATGTTGCTCTCCACCACTATTATTACCCTGCCCCACCCGAAGGGTGAGGGCAAGGGGTATTGTTTTTGGTTCGGTTTGTTTGTGTGTTTGTTTGTGTGTTTGTGCATTTGTTTCTGTGTTTGTTTGTTTGTTTGTTAATACTTTAGCAGCAAAACTAATGGGCAGATTCACCCCAAATTCGGTTTAGGGATTGCCACTGACCCAGAATAGATGCCTATCGAATTTCGGAAAAGTAGGTCAAAGTATGTGCGAGGGGCGGGGTTTGTTGTGCCTGGCACCACTTTTTAAAGCATCTTTTAGAATATATTTTGGTGAAAAAATTGTGGTCCATCCCACTGGTCTTCACTTAGACTCCTTACGGTAGTCTGGAGAGTAGGAGAGTTTCACTGCAATTTGCAGTTCATCTCAGTGCATCTCGCAAACTATTTGCTCAAACGGATAAAAAAAGAATTGTACGTTTTTTACAACTGGGTTGAGGCATGTTGTCTTCTCGTTGGGTGTGTGTGATTCTATCTGTGACCATAGTAACGATGCTCCTCAACCGGACCTTCAACACACCACACGTTGAACTAAATCAAAGCAATCTGTAACAGAACCGGGATGGCTGTATTCTGCGTCTGTCCGTTCTCCCCCCAGAGATGATGGTTAATACCTCCGGCAGCGTGTGCAGCACAGCAGCGCAAGCTGAACATGTTACATGTGTAAACCTGAGAGCAGATGTGTTTATCCTGTGAAAATGTTCACATTTCAAATGATGGAGCAAAACTAACTGAATGGATTTAACCCTTTGAGCACCGAATACATTCTTGAGGAATTAAAAATGTAGTAATCCTGAGCTGTTGAAAACCTATCATGTGGCAACTTGTTTAAAAGAGATCCCTTGCGAGAGCTCTTTTAAACAAGTTGCCACATGATAGGTTTTCAACGGCATCTGACTTTGATAGCTTACATCATTGGGCAACTATAATTGTGCTGAAAACTAAAAAACGGTGCTGAAAGGGTAAATGGAGCGGATCCACAGTGTTGCCCTGAAAACTCCACTTCCGTCCTTTCATTATACCTCTCAACCTTAGCACAACATTTGAAACAGGGAAAGAAGGTCAGAGGTTTGTCGCAGTTGAACTACGAGAAGTGATGGCAAATGTGTTAGAAACATTCCATTCAGGAATGCAGGATAATATCTTTTATAATTTTTCATCAGGGATAGCTGGGCTGAAGGAATTAATATTGCTGTCTGGAGTTGGCAAAGACCAGGGGCCTGTACCATAAAGCTGGATTTGGGCTTATCGCGGTATCTTCAGGTTTAACCCTGGGTTTTCTGTACCACGAAGGCGGCTCACTTCTTACCAAGGTATATCACCGTGGTAACATAAGCTGAACGGCTAACCTGCTCCGGAGCAGGTTTAGTTCTAGATTCAGATCACAGCGTGCAAAAGCACCACCTACTGACCAATCAGTTCTCTGAGAAAGTGGCATCACCGTCCATGGAGGTTTCAGGGGAGTTCGGTGTGCGGACGAAAACCGTTATGTACGATACAGGTTCTCATCTGAGGGTTTGACATGTGGCGAATGCAGCGGAGTCGTGCGCATATGTGACCCCAGACCACAAAACCAGTCATATGGGTAAATTTTTTCATATGGAGATTCATGCATATCCTGAAAGAGTACTACAAATGCTTTCCAACAATGTATAGTTTGTCAAGATTGGGTAAAAATTGACAGAGATATGGCATTTTGAAGATGGGAAACTTGGGCAATCGAAATTTCCAGAAAACTGAGAAAATTGAGTTTAAAAATTGTCATATTCACTCCTTAGCAACACATATTTGTAATAGAGAGAATTAAATGAAACTTGCACCATTCATTAAGCATACTATCGCCTTTAAAAAGTGCAAGTACAAAGTATTTTTCATAGTAGCCTACGCATAGAAAGAAGCAAAGAAACCACGCATTGTTCTCTCCTCGTGTTCTTTAATCAATTTTCAGGTGAATGAAAGATGCAGTATTCAAAAAACAAACAGGCAGTCTCTCCTTTATATACTACTACTTCTTCTTCGAGTTTACTGGCAGTTTAAAAAAACATTATAATTGAGTATAATTGATAGCAGAATTACACAGTATCAATACCATGTTGAATTTTTGCTTCAGGAGACTTGATTTTTATTAACTACTAATTGGGATATCATTGGCTCTCTGTAGCTGAAGTGGTTCCTATAGAGGACAATGATTTTCTTCTGTAGCAAGTGAGAATTTTATGAACTGCTGAATAGATACTATGGGCAAGGATGTTGAGCAGTTTGCACATCAGGCTTGATCCGGGGCTGTCATTTAGTGGTAGAATATTGTAACTGCGTGCACAAATTTGCAGCTCCATGTCCGCAGACAGACACATCTGCACAAAGTGCTTCATATAGCCTGCCGAGCACCGCTGTTCTTCTCGAACACGGCTCATCCAGATAATCCTTAAATGATGAATTACATTAATATTTTAATTTGTAGCGAGTAACGAAGTGGCCAGTGTCAAAGTAACAAAGTAAAAGTATACTTTTTATCTTTTCAATGTAGTGGAGTGAAGGTCCCGGAAAAAAAAAAAAAAAAAACTGTTTCAAAGGAAGGCCGGTCTTTGTTTACGCCAAGTGCGGTTTGTTCTACGTCTCCTACTGGGTGACGTTTGAACTTACGTATTCATCTCATAAATAATCAAATAGAGGGAATTCCCCGCTTTGCAATGATACCAACAATGTTGGAGAATCCCCAGCTGGCGAGGCGCTGGAAGCGATTTTTGTCGGCGCATTTTTCATTGTGTTGGGGCTAATTACACAAAGATTTTCACCACCCACTTCTCCTAAATCAAGTTTGGAGGCACCTATGGTAGGACTTTTGCGAAATACTCACTTGGAATGGTGTCTTAAGTTATTTTTCTAACGTTTATGCACAAATCGAAAAATTGATAATTTTTATGTAAAATGTATTAGACGGCTGTAGCGCAAAATGGGCTCGTGCAACTTACGACTGGTTTTGTGATCCGGGGTCACATATAGTTTCGCACCTTAAGTGTATCACAACGCTGTATTTTTCCACGGGCGAAAGCACTAAAGCCTTGTACTTGTTGCATTTATGAAAGTAATCCTGCTGACCGCTTTGAATTATGTTTTTGTAGTAATTCATTATTTGTTCTCCGGCTCTTTTGACACTGCCGGGGTTGCAGCTGGAAAAAAAAAATCCATACATGCCATAAGAATACATCCGCGCATCACGTCAATTTAATGAAATACGCAACTGTAATTTTACTGATGGGGCAGTGACATTATAAACGATAAGACACACACATCCCTATACCCAATAGGCTTCGTGCTGGATCAAACATATCCTGTAAAGCAGAAAAGGAGAGAGATGCGCTCACTGGCCTACATAGCGCCTGTTGTCATGATTTACTGCAGCAGAAGTAACATTAAATCATCACTATTGCAGCAATAGCCCACATATAATCATGAATACGGGAGTTATTTGCAGTGATATTATCATTATTATTAACTTACGCATTTACACGGTCTGTGATTTTTTTTGCCAACTGTCCTTTCCGTATTTGGCAGCTGCAACGGTGTTAATTTTTGCCAGGATAATATGTTTATTCTCTTCATATTTTTCCTATTGTCGTTCTTTGCGTCCGGCGTCCGTGTCGTCCGTTTAAAGCCGTATCTCAAAAACGGTCCAATTTTTTTTTTTTTTAATTTGGGGATGTGATAAAATCAAGTCATCAAGTTAATGCCCGAGCAAAAATTTTTTTTGATTGAATCGTTCGTTTAGACTTGGCGGCCATTTTAATATTGAAAATGGCCATTTTTGGCACTTAGGTGCAATTTTCTCAAAAACTGTCTGATGAATTTTTTTTTTTTCGCAGCAATGGAATCAGTATCATGACCTGCTTCAACGGTGTTAACGGCGTTTTGATTGAATCGCTCCTTCATAGCGCCACCTGGGCAACGTGTCTGGACTTCATCATTTTTCGGGGTGTTTTGCCACAAAATGTGCCGTAACTTGCTTATTATTGCATTTATAGTAGAGGTATGAATTGAGCCTGTACAGCATAGCATGCTTGCCAAGCGTTGTCGGTTGGTCGAATTTGACCTTGAGCCGAAAGGTCGAGGTCAAATGGAAAAAATGTGCAATAACTCTCTTAATATAGCATTTAGAGCTTAGGTATGTATGAGGCACCTATAGGGAATCAGGTATGCCGAACATTGTGAGTCAGTCACATTTTACCTTGGGCCTCAAGGTCAAGGCCAAATGGCAAAAATGTGCTATAACTTGCTTAATATGACATTTAGAGCTTAGATGTGTATGAGGCACCTATAGGGAATCATGTATGCCAAACATTCTTGGTTGTTCGAATTTGACCTTGAGCCTCAAGGTGAAGGTCAAATGGCAAAAATGTGTTATAACAGCTTAATGTGGCATTTAGAGCTTAGGTATGTGTGAGGCACCTGTAGGGAATCATGTAAACCAAACATTCTTGGCAAGTTGAATATGACATTGGGCGTCAAGATCAAATGGCAAAAACGTGCTATCACTTGCTGAATTTGGCAATTAGAGCTCAGGTATGTTTGGGGCATCTTTAGGAAACCATGTATGCTGAACATTCTTAGGCAGTCAGTCAAATTTGATATTGGGCCCATATTGTCCCATATTTGTTTAATATGGCTTAGGTATGTATTGGCCACTAATAGCAAATCATGTTTGCTGGTTGTTTTCGACATATTGGATTTGACCTTGGGCAACAAGGTCCAGGTAATGACAAAAATGGCCTATAAGTCCTTTAATGTTGGCTTTAGATGTTCAGTATGTATTGGATACTAATGACAAATCATGTATGCTGATCAAACACACCATCTTGGATTTGACTTTGGTCTTCAAGGTCAAGGTCATGTGACAAAAGCAATCTATTTATTTCCTCATTTAATAATGTCTTCAGACATTAGTATGTATTAGGCACTAACCCATATATAATTAAAATTTTAACGGGCATTGTCACCGCATGGTCGACCTTTTTTCGTGATCAATTGTGGCAATAAAAACTGGTCAAAATCTATTTTTGGATGTTTGTTCCTATTAGCATCATGTTATAGAAAGAATAATACTAATTAGACCCACTCGGTGGCAGTGCTGTGTGAAAAAAATCATTGTTTGAAAGCAGAGCAAGAACCAGAAGTGAATTGAGAAGATGGCGCACTTCACAAATTGACAGCAAACGACAGTGAAAGTTCAGGTTAGAAAAAAATCTAATAGGATTTTGTGATGTAGACTTCTTAAAGATTATATTTTTGCTAAATGGCAGAAAAGTGACATAAAAATGTTGCTGTCTGTCACTCATGAAAAAGTGTGACTGCTCAGTCGAGTTGCCCGATAATGGTAACTAAAACCCCTTTCTGACTGAGCTGCATTGGCCTGCGGAAGTGTGCGGATGAAACATTTCTCTTCTTTTGCCGAGAAGAATTGATTTGAAGAACCGCGAATTGATTTGCAGTGGTACGGGACCATTCGCCATCACCGCCGAAATTCGCGAAAAAATTAAACAGGTTTAATTTTTTTGCAGATGTCCAAGCTGGAGCTTTTTAATGCCAATATCGTGAAGACAATGTGTTGCTTTCGCAAGAATTCATGTTGGCTTCCTGTTGAATCCGCAGACTTATGCTAGTTACTTTTTTCCTGTTGGGGCTGTAACTGCCGGCAACCTTCAGGGCCCTTGGCACTCTAGTTATTTAGAGCTCTTGCTCCGCATTTGAAAAGTACGCAGTTTTGATTCAAGTCGGTTTGTCCATGTTTGCAATTGGTCATTTGCTTCAAACACCGCCCCTTTTATGTGAATGCGCATATACCCAGATTGGAAAACCCTGGATTCAGTTACCAAGTTGATAACTGGCTTCGTGGTACCGCTCATCAGGGTTGCGGAAGTCTGGTTAAGTGCAGCCAGATAACTAAGAGAAACCCTGGGCGGGTATGTTCATTCATCTTTATGGTAGTCCCCAGATCTTTATATGAGGTCAACAATCCAAGATATAGTGCATGGCAAACAGAGCAACATAAGCAAGGCAATTGTCAGCTAGGGACAGACCAGAATTGGGCAATGGTAGCCTTGATCACAGAATCACAGAATCTCGGCAGTGGTCGCTTAACTAACGTTGTTTTAAGAAATCAATGACACACAAAAAGATGCTTGACCCCTTTGTGCAGAAGCCAAATCTGGCTATTAATGTGTTACCTTATTTAAGGCTTTATAATTCAAGATTGCAGCTTCACAGAGAGGTAGGGAATGGCTCAACTGAGTCAAGACACTTGAAGCATTTAAAATTTCATCGTATTTAAGTTTATTTTCATGATTTTGGTAGAGAAAAAGGACTGCAAACATAAAAAATCTTCATGAAAATTCAGCAATAAAGTTGTAAAAAATATAATACTGAGAATTGAAAAATGGCTGGAGGTTAAAACTATACATTTCTGGGATCATAAACTCCTTGACCACATGTATAATACATCTGAGCATTACATTCTAAATGACCTACTCTCTCGGAGCCAAATAAGACAGCTATCCAGGTGGCTCCCCAAACTCTAAGATCCCTGAAAATGGTGCACTGTCAAATCATAAAATAATCATATATTTAACACAAATCAACTTTTGACACATATGACAAATTCAACATGAACTAATGATTTTCTGGTTGAATTTAGCATGAGTCTATCAATATAGGTGCAGCTGGACATCAGTGGTCACTAGTAACCTCTCCAAACACAAAACATGCCTTTCTCCATGATAAAGTTTAGAATTTTGTGTATTTTTCTTCAGAGTCCCGCAAGCCAGCACACATCTTCATTAAATGAACTGCTTATTTAATGGTCAGAACTTTCACCCCGCATTGAAAAGCTAACAGCTCCCACTTCTGAGCTCACAACCATATATAAAGACTTTCCACACCTTATCAGGAACAAGTATTACTCACTCAGTACTATCTTAAATATACTTTATTACTATAATTGATAGTAGAATGACATAGTATCAATACCATGACAAATTTTTGCTTCAGAAAACTGATTTTTTTTAATGACTAATTGGGATACCATTGGCTCACTGTAGCTGAAGTGGTTGCTATAGAGGACAATGATTTTTTCTGTCGCAAGAGACCATTTTTTGAACGGCTGGATAGATACTGTGGGCAAGTATAGTGAGCAGTTTGCACATCAGGCTTAGCTGAGGAGTTCAATTCCTGCAACTCCTGATGAACAGAGATGGGAGTGAACTTGTCCATATTCTAAACCATGTTCGAGCTTGGCTTGCTCGCAAATATTCAATAACTGATCCGGGTGTGCCATCTAGTGATAGAATAGTGTAACTGCATGAATGAATTTGCAGCTCCATGTCCACTGGCGGACACATCTGCACAAAGGGGTTAATTGGGAGGATTGTGAGCTGGCCAGCAAACATAGCTACATTCCCACTCAATTCGTTTTAATGGAGCGGGTTTCAGGAGTGTGCAGAGGTGATTTGCAGAGGTCAGTGAAGTAAATAAATTTTAAACATTAGTTGATAGTCAGGTTCTTGATGACCAATGGCGGAAACACCAGGGGTGCAGTTGTGCCTAGGCATGCATGTGATGGGAACCCGTTGAGAAGTATGACTTAAGCGAAAATAATTTCTGTAGCAGTCCAAGTGAAAGCAGAATTTCCAAAATTATCACCAGAAACATAATCAGAAAGAGAACAAATGATTTATGTATTCTAACATAAAACTATATTTTTTCAGTTTTATAAAGAGCACAATAGCCAAACAAATTTCACTTATGGCAACTAATATTTTTTGTTTTCAATCAGTCTTTTTTTAGTACTCATGTGGATATATAGCAGCCTCCGTTAGATCTAGATAAAGACTTAGCTTTTTTTTTTTCTTAAAGGACAGAGGTTAGGCTGCATATTTTTCTTAAATATTATGGAAAATATTCTTCCTCTTGGTTTCTTTTATGGAGATTTATGGGAAGTAAGGAGACCAATCAAATGTCTAAGTACACTATTTTGCGTAGCCAGCCAGTCTTTCTCAGCAATTTCACTGAAAATGCATCGAAGAAAGAAACTCTAGAATGGGAGCAAAAAAAAAGTAAAGGGGAAAAGGAGGCCAGGGTAAAGGCTCGTAAATATGATTCCTATTTTTGTCTTCTCGTGCAATGTGCAGCTCTAGAACACCTGAAGAACAACAGATGATGTTACGTACCTAAGCCAACCAAATCAGCGAATTCACTGATTTGCAAAACCGAGACCTTCCCTGCTCTCACCCTGGTGTTGGATTTTTTTTTTTTTTACATGCTGCTGGTTTATATTTCCCAGCTTGACCACACAGCCAATTCAAGACAGTCGGCAGCTGGATGTAAGCAGACCTGCCTAGCACCCAGTTTTTGTACAAAGTTTCAGTAGATAATGCATTGGAAATTTTAGATTTTTCAGACTTAAGTAATAAATTCTGAAAAGTTTTAGCGATTTTTCAATATAGTTAAGGTCCATAATAAATGTTAATAGCATAAATAACATTTGCTAACTTGTATTCAAAATCAGATCAAAGGTATTTAGATACAAAATAATAAAAAATGAGTTTATGAATATGGCATCTATGAAAATTACGGAAGCACCTCTCTTAGCATCTCATTTGTCCTCATCAACACTCAGATTAAACCTGCGCCCTTGTACAGAGGGACTGATGAGATAACGAGACAATCAATTAACAGACACTAAATACCAAGATGACACTGAGAACACATAAAAAGCCTAAGACACCATGAAACAGATATACAGAGGCATGGGAAATGACAATTATGTGTCAGAACCTCAGGTCGTTAGCCATTTATCATAGCAGGCATAAACGTCTTCTGATCAGTTCAATGTCATCACTGACTGCTAATAAAGCCATGCTGCCTAAAGTCACTCTGACCTCACTGCTATCTATCCGTAAGGTTTTTAATCCTCTAAGGTTTTTCCCATCACTCATTATTCGGACCTCCCGCTATCTCTCTGTGAGGTTTGGAGTCCTGTAGTGTTTCCTCATCTCTCATTATTCTGACCTCCTGCTATCTCGCTGTGAGGTTTTGAGTCCTGTAGGGTTTCCCCATCACTCATTATTCTGACCTCCCGCTATCTCTCTGTGAGGTTTTGAGTCCTGTAGTGTTTCCCCATCTCTCATTATTCTGACCTCCTGCTATCTCTCTGTGAGCTTTTGAGTCTTGTAGGGTTTTCCATCACTCATTATTCTGATCTCCTCCTATCTCTCTGTGAGGTTTGGAGTCCTGTAGGGTTTTTCCCATCACTCATTATTCTGACCTCCTGCTATCTCTCTGTGAGGTTTTGAGTCCTGTAGTGTTTCCCTGTCACTCATTATTCTGACCTCCTGCTATCTCTCTGTGAGGTTTTGAGTCCTGTAGTGTTTCCCCATCACTCATTATTCTGACCTCCTGCTATCTCTCTGTGAGGTTTGGAGTCCTGTAGGGTTTTTCCCATCACTCATTATTCTGACCTCCTGCTATCTCTCTGTGAGGATTGGAGTCCTGTAGGGTTTCCCATCACTCATTATTCTGACCTCCTGCTATCTATCTGTGAGGTTTTGAGTCCTGTAGGGTTTTCCATCACTCATTATTCTGACCGCCTGCTATCTCTCTGTGAGCTTTTGAGTCTTGTAGGGTTTTCCATCACTCATTATTCTGATCTCCTGCTGTCTCTCTGTGAGGTTTGGAGTCCTGTAGGGTTTTTCCCATCACTCATTATTCTGACCTCCTGCTATCTCTCTGTGAGGTTTTGAGTCCTGTAGTGTTTCCCCATCACTCATTATTCTGACCTCCTGCCATCTCTCTGTGAGGTTTGGAGTCCTGTAGGGTTTCCTCATCACTCATTATTCTGACCTCCTGCTATCTCGCTGTGAGGTTTTGAGTCCTGTAGTGTTTCCCCATCACTCATTATTCTGACCTCCTGCTATCTCTCTGTGAGGATTGGAGTCCTGTAGGGTTTCCCATCACTCATTATTCTGACCTCCTGCTATCTATCTGTGAAGTTTTGAGTCCTGTAGGGTTTCCCATCACTCATTATTCTGACCTACTTTGACTGCTTTTTCCTGGCCTTACCGGGAAATCGAAATCAACTGAGATCCGCCATCAAGTAGGGCATTCAAATCCATTACATATTCCTTCAAGGGCCTTAGAGCCAAGAACTAAGTCTTTCAAAATATGTTTTCAACAAGATAAAGCAATAAATCAAGTAATGGGAGAATGTTCTGGGGAGAAAATAAATGATCAATCAGCGGAGCAAACTCCATGCTTCTCAATATTCCTATTTTTACTTCATTTCCTTTCCCTGTACCCCCTCAGGATGGAGCTCAGGCCAAGGAAAGGAGACAAAGTGTTGACGTAAAGAAATGAGTCATAGGACAGAGCACTTGGATCCTTGGGCTGGGAACATTCTTTATCTAGATCAAGGATGTCAGACTGTAGTCCCGCGGGACGGCACTTTCTGCAAGTTTCTCTCGTTTTCTTTCAATTATTAGCCCTTTTAAGCCTTAAAAAATCTATTCTGGACTCCAGTTTTTCACCGGTGTGTTGAAGTACTTATAAAAACTCATTACACTTTGAGCATCCAGGAGTGGGGTGTGACATCATTAATATAGATTCAGACCCTGTCATGTCCTGACCTCGGCCAACACAAAAAAAATATGCTTTTTAACTGTGGGTGGGAAAGACATGGAAGCTTGTTTGGAAACTGCAAGTAATAATATTTGTGAATAGGTGTACACAATTTCCATTGTGTAATACAAGCTGAGACCAAGCAGAACCAAGCACAGAGACTCACACCAAACAAGGACTATGGAGACTGAGAATTTAATAACAATGAGCAGATGATAATCAACATAATAAACTGGGTAAGGGAGCTGGAGAGAGCGTGTGGGAGGCAGAGCACCTGGTATTCAACACCAGGAGAGAACAGGAATATATAACCAACAGAGACAATACAACACAACGCAAGATTGCACCTATAACTTACCCAGATTACACAAGCGAAAAGGAAAACAAAGAAATATCGGATAAAAGTAAAGACAAAACTGGGGTAGCTAAGGCCTTCTCTACAAGTGCACAGGTCATTTTGGAAACATTTCCATTTCCATGTGTTTGGCCCTTCAGCCAGGAGCATAGTGCAATTTTGGTCACTGAAAACGGACCTATTAGGCAATGCCTTCCCCGGTGAATATTTCCAAAAACTCAGTTTTCACTGTTTGCGTGTGGACAAGGAAAACTCAGTTCTTGGCCTGTAATATCAGAGTGCGTGTGCCTCATAACGAGTTTTTAAGGCTTGTGATTGGCCTATGTCGTCTTACATTAAATGATATCATTGCTGCCTGTTGGCTCGACATGCTCTGGGCGGCACTTTAATTGTATTTTTGCGTCAGCTAGTGGACAGAGATTTTTACTGGGAAACAAAGGAGGAAAAACCCTGTTTTGAAAAAAGAAAAAAAACTTGTGGGTGTAAGGGGAAAGTGAACAAACAGGGAAACAGTTAACTGAGTCAGACAACCACTGGGAACTCAAGGGCAGTGGGAACGGAGCGCAAAGACCCAGCAGAGAGCAGTAAATACAGGGTATAAATACTGAGGGAAGAGACCACACTAACGGAGGCCACTGGAGCCAGATAATTGAACAGTGGGAAGCAGGTATCGTGGAGAACGCAGATGACGGAGGAGCTGAGGCACTGGCGCCTGCCTGCAGACAAACCCGGAAAATGTTACATTGCAAGGATTTTATGCTTACAGTTATTTTCATTGCAGCTGTCATGCAACGTGCATTAGCCTGCTGTGATGGCCCTGCTAGACCCTCTGCAGTTTGATTGGTGCACACGTATTCCGGCAGGTGCCCGGGCCAATCATTCCTCGGCGGAATACTAACAGCACTGTGAACTGCTTATCCTTCTCTTTCACCCAAACTCAGTGACAACCAATCGCCCAAAATATGTACAAACCCAATCCCCTCTCTCGCTTTCAGCCTTGGGATCTGACTTGAGACAAAGACGCAGCAGACGCTGCTGTATGATATATGTGCCTCAGAGATGCATACTGAGAGAGAAAGATTTTATTAATGTTTTGTAAAATGTGATTTGTGTACAACTCACACAGCATTTCCTCTACCATTTAGGCGCGGGTGATTTCACAGCACAAATGAGAATTTACAGGAGAGTGATTAAAGACAGCCAGAGATTTGGTGGAACTAAATTGCTCAACACTGCTTTGCTAAGTAGGTTATGTCTCCATGCCGCCCCATAAGGAATTTGTTGATAGTATTCAATCATCAAAAATTGCACATTAACAAACATTTTTAAGTGGTGCGCAAATTATTCCCAGTATGACTCAAACTCCAATTTACAGGGACGTGTTTCTCCTACTATTCCCGAATGCGGCAGCATAATTATGTGTTTAATTGGTTAGCCAATATAATGCTTTTATATATTTCCTGTGATCTGAACTCTATTCAGGAGTATATACGAATGATTAAATGAATATTTCTATGTGCCTAAGTGCACAATTGATAGTCTAACGAGAAAATAAAAAAACAGGGGGATTCATTATGAGCATGTGATTCATTATAACCGTTCCTCAGAACACTGAGAGCTCTGACTGGAAATATCCTCCGCAAACAGAGGAAGAAAGGATATGTTTCACCTCTGGTTTTCTAAGGCAATATATTGTTTCACATAACATTACCAACAGAAACACACAAAGCAAAGCAGTTGGCAGAAGGGAGAAAAATGCTGGAGTAAAAATAGATAGAGTAGGTACCAATCCAAGCACTGGAAAAGTGCCTCCTCCATTTTCTTCCTGTCATTCATATTTCCTCATCTCTCCACCTCACCTTCACTCTTTCCCTGTTCTTTCAGAATATCCTTCCCTCAGTTTCTCTTTATCCTTTATTCCAATCACCTCTTTCCATCTATCATCTCCCCTTTCTCCTCCTGTGGGGATCCATCTACTCCCATCTCAATCTAACCCCTTCTGTCTGTTTCTCTAAATCTCTCTGCACACCAGCCTTTCACTCCCAGCCTGACTGTCAGCTCCTGCAGCAGTCAGATCTGCACACAAAGGCAAACTTTGATGAAAGACACTCCAGCCTTGTTGCTCAACATTGGCCCGTTATTTTAAGACACCAGGTTGCTGTGTCTCATCTCAAGCTCCTCGGCATCTTTATTTTCACCGTTACTGTATACAAAGGAGGGGACAATTTTAGACAGTGTCTGCAAAGAGGAAATATAATAGGATTGAGGGAGAAGAGAGTAGGAATAAATCCTACACAGCTCGTGCAGTCCTTGTCTGAAGCACAGCATACTGCAAAATACGGAGTGAAACGTCAACACAATCCCACTGAAGATTTGTGGGGTGAAAGCCAGTCTTTGAAGAGTAAGCTGTGTTAAGATGTGCTGACCTGCTTCTCTCCAAATTGACCTCCAGCTTGCTCAGTTTAGCCAGTTCAAATGGCTTAAGACTAGCGTTGCTACAGCCTAGCAATGACTGACATTAATCTAGCCATGAGCAGCCTGTGTCATAAATGCCAAAAATGCAGCTAAAACCATGTTAGAATCGTGACTGTGGCTTTTAACCTGTGTCACAAAGGCATTTAGAATTCATCATCGCATGGTTTATCTTCACTAGACGTGTGGAAGATTTATTGATACTGAAGAAAATGACACCTTGTAATACAGTTCATCTCCACAAGAGGGAGGAAATGATCTTTCATTTTGTGTCAAACACGGGTATGGTTCCCAAAAGCATAGTTGCTCACTTACATAGTTCAACCATATACAATCAATGGTTGCAAGCATGAAAGTTAGCTTCTGTGCTTTTGGGAAGTGTACCCCAGGAGGGGATCTGAAATGAACAATAACAGAGGGAGGGGTAAATGCACATTCAGGATGGGGTCATTGTAAATGCTCATAGGTTTACAAGGGAAGACAGTCATACTTAATCCTAGACACTGCAATACACATCAGCTCTGTTTTAGAGGTAGACAGTTCTGATTGGAGGAAGTGACAACGTGCTTTTTTCCCTGGTGGGTTGCAACCCCTTCTTCCCATCGCTGTGCATCCATGACAGGTCAGATTAAAGGCTTGGCATGTCATCTTGGTAAACATCTTGCCATGAAGACTTGAAGTACCATCTTTAGTGGTGGGGCCTGTATCCTTTCAGAATGGCAACTAAAAAACTGGCTCAGCCCACCTGACTCTCACCCTGAAAGTAAGACCACATAACACCGAAAGGGTCGCCTGGCTTACGCAGACTCTTCGCTATCGCCACAGAATCTGGAGCATGTGTCGCAGAAAAGTGGTCAAGTCCTGCCCACTATATCTGCGATAGCTAGGGCCGGAACGGTTCACAAAATTCACAGTTCGGTTCGTATCACAGTTTTGGTGTCACGGTTTTCGTTTCAGTTCGGTATGTTTTTTTGTACTGCAGGAGGGGAGGCATTGTCAGTTTCAACATGCTTTGCATTTATTTGGCAAAAAAAAGTTCAGGACAAGCAAAATTCTGGCTAAGAACATGAGGAATATAAACACTTGACACATGACACACATTGCCAAAAAAATTTTAGAAAATAGGTTTCAAGTGTCACTTGAACAAAAATACAGCATTACTGCCACCTATTGGACATGTTGTACATGTTCAGCACAAAAAGACCGAACTGACGCGGCGAATTTTGCTTACTTTGTCTTGTCCACTCGCCATTTCCAAAACGCTGCACTTCACGCTTGACACTCATCTGCGCCAACTGATAAGTTTTACTTTCATTTTTGCGGATGCTGTGAACCGAACAATACATACATGCTCCGAACCGTGACTAGTGAACTGAACGGTTCGGATTTTTTGCTTGAACCGTTCCATCCCTGAAATCAAGGGCATGTAAATGGAACAATCACAGGCCCTACTTTTTCTGTGATGCTAATGGGCAGGCAATTATAACATTGAGTAAAACCCTCCAGCAAACGGTCCAATGTAGTCCGTGTATGATGGCACATGGCAAAGTCAAAAAGAAGATGTGGAGCCTGTAAATGGGACCAGTTCCCGTAGGTTGTCCTTGAAAATAAATAAATAAATAAATAAATAAAGATATCCTTCAATGATGAAATTTCACTTACAACACACAATTTTTTAAAATCCTCTGGACAGTTCAGAATTATTCCTTTCTGCAGATGACGCTGTGTCCTGAGCTGGCTACCTATCATTTAGTTTATGTCCTCTATGGCTGTCACTGGCCCACAGGCAGTGAGTGGAAGTGTGAGTTTGAGACCATGTGTTTGATGGAGGCGTGAAATAACCAGACTTTCCAATCCTTCCTTGAGCATGTGCATAGAGCCAGGTCAAACTTACAGTTTTCCTACTTCTCAAAGACAAATTGTGGCACAGAAGCAGCCGGTACATTCATATGTAAGGAAAAATTAATTATCACTGCAGAAATAGCCTTTCAAAGAAGATTCTGCAGCTTTCTGAAACTCAAGCACCGCGGAAGGGATCAGTATCTTCAAAAATTTTGCTGAAGCAATATTTTCAAATGGCTCAGTGCCAAAATGGTGGCTAGACTGATTGCTTCTTTAAAAAAAAAAAAAAAACAATGGCAAATTACATGATAAACATTAATGAATGTACTTTTTATCGCAAGGGCAAAGATATTGCTTGCTTTTAAAAATGCGCTATTAAATTTCATGAGCACAGTTCACACTGCTATGCTGCTGGCATTCACTACAGTACAGAGAACAGCACAGCGTTTCTGTGGAAGAACATCAAGCCAGTGTGGAGCGCAAAAATGAGGAATGACTGAGAGCAATATATGAGTAGATTTAACAGTGATCACACTTCCATATATTATCAGATAAATACTACTTTGAACAAGTGAGTGAATTTTGACAGCCTTTAGATCAGGGAGTAATGGAAATGCTGTGATTTACGAGATGAGGAGTTGATGACTGGTGGACCAGTGGCCATTTTTTACAAATGTGAGTCTTGATAGGGCCTTCAGCAGGGAAGACTGAGCAGACAGATATATTTTTATACATCTAGGAACATTTTTGAAGGATTTCGGGGATGTGCCTTTGAGATGAGTCTTCAGGCGATAAACACGAGGCTTGGCAGCAGAGACGGGGAGTGATGGATGTAGACATGAAATTTTTTAAAGTGGAAAAGAAAATAACAACTGCTACACTGTCGACAACAACCACCTTGTACAAAACAAAATTCCAGCACCACCGGGCTTTCTATTTTTGGGCTTCGTTATAAAGAACTAAACTGACATGAATTTTAATTTGTGTCATGCCTGCAGTCCCCAAGAAATTCATTTTGATTTTTAATATAAGGAGGGGGGAAGGCACACCTGCTCTGCCTGAAAGAAAATATATATGATAAAGAATTGTCACTAATAACTATCATCTAAATGGCATTTCTGTTGCAGTTTTTTGTCAGCTAAATTTACATTTAAATGAACTTCAAACTTTAAAGAAAGTTCAGCATGCATAACAACTTGGCAAATACAAATAATTTTTCGATACTTCCTATGCCAACAGATGACAGGATATATTTCCAGCTATTTGTTTATAAATCACTCACACATTCACACATATTACATGATATTCATACAGTACATTTTTTTAAATTGGGTGTGTTTTCCTACATTCAACACCAGTACCTTGCCTATTGGTAAAAAAATTGCAGCCAACAAAGTAATTTAAGCACTAAAGGCAAAATCCAGTCGTCATTTAAAATAAAGATCATGTTTTCCAGGGCAGCCACTCAATGATAAAAGGAGATGGTTATTATTAGCAATCTGAAACGCGTTAACTACGTAGACCCCCATAACTAATTATCATACAAGTATACAAGTGACCATTAAAAAAGAATCATTGATCTACAAGGGTGGCCACTGATTTGACAGTATAGGTTGTTAAGTGCACTGCACTCACCCTCGTCATACACTATGCAACAAATACCATAGTGACTTTGGTGCCAATCCACTAAAGTGTTTTTAAGCAAATGTGCAAGCAAAGTATCTTTTCCCCATAATGACTACATATGACGCCTTTAAGTACATCAATGGACCTTTTCCCAAGCCTCCACATTGATTGAAAACAGGGGCATCCCCAAGGCGTCGAGTGTCGTCTTCAGTGATATAGCCAGGATTGTCATTTATAGTCATTATGGGGAAAGGGAGGGGGACTCTATGGGTAAAAGAGATTTGGGATTTTAAAATGGGATTGATAATTACTGGAAAAATAAGACTGCCATAGCGAGGAGGGCTGGACTTCATGTATGTGCCATTACATTTTCTTGAGAAAGCAATACACCTGGTCCTGTAGGGAAGTTAGTCGTGTCAACTTCTCATATCACAAATATAGGCTGGATCTAAATTTCAGTATTTAGCAGAGAAACATTTTTTTTTTCCATGAAAGTAATTTATGTAGAGAGATAGTTTGACTGAAATTATCAGAAAATGGAGGCTTTGCCAGGTCAGCCGTATGTAGCCAGCATGCACAATTCAGTCCATTGTGTGATACAGGACTACAGGTGTCCTTGTGCTACATTTATAACGCTAAATGTATTTACCCCTCTTTAAATCCCCTTTGTAAATATCATTATCATACGGATGGACTCTGCAAAGATGACCACTGATGACCATCACAGCTCCTGGCGACAAAATTTGGGGAAGATTTTCGAAAAAACCAGAGCAACATTTGAATACATGTCAAGAAACAGCTATTCAGAGCACTCCCGTGGAGCTGAGACCCCTCTGAACACAGAGAGGCCTGAATCTGAGCGAGCAGTGGGTTCATGTCTCAGCCGCATGACCAAGCTGGTTGCTCAGCGCATTAACATTTTTACCATCCTAGTTCTATTGCAATATACAGAGGTTCAGAGATGTTTGATCAACAAGACATGCGCAGGTAGCCACGGAACAGGAATATTTAACCGTGACTCCTGAAGATGTGAATTTCTTATCTTACATGACCTAGCCTGCAGATACTGTAAAATGGGAGATTTAGCAAGTAGAGTGTGAATTATAAATACAGCGCCCTCCATAATTATTGGCACCCCTGGTTAAGATGTGTTCTTTCGCTTCTAATAAATTCAGTTTTTTTCTAAATAATATAGGACCACAATGAAAAAAAGAGGAAAATCCAACCTTTAATTCAAGTGCATTTGTTCAGTGGGAAAAAAATCCCACATTAAGAAATAATTCTTTTACATCAAATCATGTGTGCCACAATTATTAGCACCCCTGATGTTAATACTTTGTACAACAAAACAGCACCTAATCTTCTCCTATAATGTTTCACAAGATGGGAGAATACCGAAAGAGGGATCTTTGACCATTCCTCTGTGCGCAATCTCTCTAAATCATCCAGCGACCTGGGTCCTCTCCTCTGCACTCTCCTCTTCAGCTCACTCCACAGGTTTTCAATGGGGTTGAGGTCTGGGGACTGAGATGGCCATGGGAGGAGCTTGATTCTGTGTCTGGTGAACCATTTCTGTGTAGATTTGGCCACATGTTTAGGGTCATTATCTTGCTGAAAGACCCAGTGACGACCCATCTTCAGCTTTCAGGCAGAGGCCACCAGATTTTGATTTAAAATGTCCTGGTATTTCAAAGCGTTCATGATGCCATGCACCCTAACAAGGTTCCCAGGGCCTCTGGAAGAGAAACAGGCCCACAGCATCACCGATCCTCCCCCATACTTCACAGTGGGCATGAGGTGCTTTTCTGCATACTCATCTTTTGTGTTCCACCAGACCCAGAGTGTTTGTTGCCAAAAAGCTCTATCTTGGTCTCATCTGACCAAAGCACACGGTCCCAGTTGAAGTCCCAGTACCGCTTGGCGAACTCCAAACGTTTGCGTTTATGATTGTGAGCGAGAAAAGGTTTTTTCCGTGCATGCCTCGCAAACAACTTGTTGGCATGTAGATAGCGCCTGATGGTTGTTTTGGAGACTCTGTGACCCCAAGATGCTACCATTTGTTGCAATTCTTTAACAGTGAGCTTTGGAGAACTTTTTATTTCTCTTACCATCCTCCTCACTGTGTGTGGTGGCAAAATAACCTTGCGTCCTCGTCCAGGCTTGTTTACCACTGTTCCAGTTGTTTTAAACTTCTTAATGATTCCTCTGACAGTAGATATGGGCAGGTGCAGGCGAGTGGCTATTTTCTTGTAGCCATTGCCTGACTTGTGAAGGTCGACACACATCTGCCTTACTTGAATGGTGTGTTCCTTTGTCTTTCCCATGTTGAAGAGTGGATAAGAGAAATGGCCTCTGTGTCACATCATATTTATACCCCAGGGAAACAGGAAGTGATGAATTACTAAGTAAATGTTCCTAGATACTCTGATCAACTTTGTAAACTACTGTAGAAATGACAGAAATACTTCAATTAAATTTATTTACTAGGAATTGTTAGGGGTGCCAATAATTGTGGAACAGGTGATTTTATGAAAAATAATTATTTCTTAGTCAGGATTTTTTTTTTTTCCTTAAAATTCACTTGAGTTGAAGGTTACATTTTTCTACAATTTTCAGTGTGAGAGTATGCTTCTGCAATAAAAATTGAATTTATTTTAAGGCTTTTAACACATCTTAACCAGGGGTGCCAATAATTATGGAGGGCGCTGTATATTGTAAGCATTGAAGATAGGTGAACATGAAGGAGATGAATTTGAAATACTCCCCTTGCTTTAACCTCAACAAAGCAAAATATTTATTATTCAATAAACAAGTAAATATCAATATCAATATCAATTATTATTTGCTTTATAAGGGAGATAACATACCAACCCCAATAAACACTTTTATTGAGAAATGAGCCAAGAATAAAATTTCTTTCCAAGTAATAACAAAGGGGTGATCAAACTATGAGGAATAGACAGTTACTCCCTATGACGTGAATCACATCAGAAAAAAAATATAAGAGTCCGTGCCACAAAAATTGCGAGATATCTCAGGCAAATTAGAAGAAATGAGCAAAGCAACAAAGTGTAAAGGGTAATATTTTGTTACAGGAAAATAAAAACTATGATTTATCTGACTCCATTTATGAATTAGATAGGGTAAACTGATAGTAGAGGACTTTTTGTTAGAATGGAAAAAAGCAAAAGGACAAATATTATTGATACATAAGAAATCCCTGGAGAGTTTGGTATATAGAGCCGTGGTGTTGAGCAGTGTACTTATGTCTCGGAGCACCCCCTTCTCGGCTCAAAGAGTCACAGATGCGAAAACAGCAAAAGACAAGTGCTCCAGCTGATCTGTGTTCTACATCAGGAACACTGGGATTTGTCTGCAAGTCACTGCATTTAGCCAGCACTGAGGTCTTGAAACTCGGTTCTAGACCTTCCACTCAGAGACTGTTTGACTTGTTGTAACATCCAGGGTACAAAACTCGATTGCAGATGGGAATGGAGTCACGCACAGTTTATTGTAGATATAATCAGGGTCAGACAAGCAGCATTGAGAACCAGAGGAGGGACTGCAACAATAAATCACAAGGGAGGGACAATGTCTAATAACAAGCAGAAGATCAGAAACCAGCCGAGCAGAATGCAGCACAGGAGCAAAGACAAAGTCAGAGCCAAAGAAACAATCCAAGGTTTAGCCAAAAGTAAACAGACACAGGGGCAAGTCAAACTCAAAAAACGGTACACAAACAAAGTTGAAATAGTATCAAATAATGCGGAACAAGGTTCATAAGCAGCAGACAGAACTTAGGCAAACTCACAACTGGTTTAAACAAACTGAGGGCTTAAATACACAGGAGCTGATCAGCAGAACAGACGGCAGGTGAGAGTGAGTGACAGAGCATGGAGAGGGGCGTGACTGCAAATGAGAAAACTATGCAATACGGAATACGGGAACAGATTGGGGAGGGCAAGAGCGGTGTGCTGATGGAGATAAAGACACGAGGAGGAATGAAAACATGAGGGACAGAAGAAAAACAATAAACAGAGCTAAACTTACTCCACACACAGCACAGGCCACGACAAAGCAGAGGCATGCTATTCCAGGGTGTGGTGAACCGTCCAGATGGGGAAGGGAAGCTGGGACCCCTTGAGCCAATGCCGCACTCCTCAAAGGCCAACTTCACTGCCAACAGCTCATGATCACTGATGGTGTAATTCCTCTCTGCAGGGAACAGGTGATGAAAAACATAGGCACAAGGATGTACTGTAATTTACCATTATCAGCTTGCGGCGAGAGGACAGGTCCAGCTCCCAGATCGGAGCCGTCAACTTTAATGACAAACTGGAGCTTGGGATCTGGATGCTTGAGGATCAAAGCGGTGGTGAACTGACTGTAGTTGTTCAAAAAAAAAGGCCGCCAGGGGGGTCCAGGCGAAGGGGACTGTAATAGATTGCAGCCCGGTTTTGGGAGCAGCAACACTGGAGTACCCTCCGATAAATTGGCGGTAGAAATTGGCGCAGCCTAGGAATCTTTGCAGCTCCTAATAGTCTTTTGGCTCTAGCCAATTCAACACTGCCTGCACCTTCTGGTGATCCATCTCCAGGGCACTCAGCGTCACCACAAACTCCAGAAAGGAGACTGTGCTGTGGTGAAACTTGCACTTATCAGATTTCAGGAACAATTGATTCTCCAGGAGCCTTTGAATCACCAATCAGACATGGCACACATGACTTCAAAAGTTTGAGAGAAGACCAGAATGTCTTCAAGGTGGACATAGACGAAACAGACACCATGTCACTGACCACATCAATTATGAGGTTCTGGGACACAGCTGGTGCATTAGCGAGTCCGAACAGCATAAATAGGTACTCATTGTAGCCCAAGCGGGTGGTAAATGCTTTCCTCCACTCATCATCTTCCAGTATGAGTACTCAATGGCAGGCGTTGCATAATTCCAGTTTAGTGAAGAATTGGCAGCCCTGAAGATTGAAAAAGGCTGAATCCATTAAAGAGTAAGGATAATGGTTCTTTATTGTAACTGCATTCAATCCCTTGTAGTCAATGCAGGGACACAGCAACCCATTGTTCTTGGTCACGGAAAAGAAACCAGCTCCAGCTGGCAATGAAGAAGCCAAAATCATTCTGAACGCCAGGGACTGACTTATGTACTCCTCCATTGCTTGGAACTCCTGGTTAGTGAGAGAGAACAGCTGACCTCTGGGAGGCAAAGTTCAGAGCAGCAAGTCAATAGCACAAACATAGGGTCTGCAGGGCAGAAAAGATGTCACTCTTGCCTTGCTGAATGCGATGTGAAGGTTGTGATAGATGGCAGGAACATCCTTCTGGTTCAGCGGCTCCTCCTGATGGTCGTAGGATGGAGGTGCTGCTGGGCAGGAGGCAGCACAAAGACAGGACTGAGAACACAAAGAGCTCCACTATAAAACGGATCCGGACCATGATGAGAAAAGCTAACTCTTCCGCATGGTTACCAGAGGTCAGCATAGGCACCTTTTGAGTGACTTTGGTGATGTCAGGAAGGGCAGCCTCCGTCAACCCCTGGGGCCGGAGGGGAACTGGCAATGGCTTGGTTGGCATCTTCAGGCTCCAAACAAGACCAGGATGGATAAAATTCCAATCTGTGCCAGAATCAATCAAAGCCCAGATGGTAACTGGGTGGCCTTGCCAGGTTAGGCAAACAGGAAAGACTGAACGGACTGATGAAACAGCAGCTCCTGACAGCACCTCTTTCACTGATGTTGCTCGCATCCGTTGAACTGGGCTTTCAGCTTTGGCGTGTGCAGCGCTTCTGCAGTACAGGCAGAGATCCAACTTTATACGGTGCAGCTGTTCCTCTGGAGGCAACTAATGAAGCCGACCCTGGTCAACATCCATGGGTACTGGAGGAGCCAGATGGGTAGAAGTTGTGCATACTGAGCTGCACGCTGGGAAGGTGCCCCCAACCTCGCCCGCCATTCCATCTGCCTCTCTTGCAACCGGTTGCCAATTCTTAGTGCCAGGTCAATCAGTTAGTCCAGATCTGGGGGTAGAACACAGGTGGTGAACTTGTCATGTATTCACTCCGCCAAGCTAAACAGGTGGACATCATATCGAGTCCGGGCATCCCAGTGGAGACAGTCAAGGTGTAGGTATGCGGAAATCTTGACGAACAGCGACCGAAATTTTGTAATGCCTCACTGCCTGGGAACTTCTTGACCCCGTCAGGTATTCCCCAAATGAAATTGGCATTGTGTTCATGCTAATTGGATGGCTGTTGGAAAATGCAAGGATCAGCATCATGAAAGTACCTTCGATAACCTCATTTTGATTTTTTTCTAATTTGTGCTGTGGCTGGGCTTTCCAATGGTGTCCGAAATTTTTGGTCACATTTGACCTGCTGAAATTCTAGACGACCGCCATGGACAACTAGTTTAGGTAAATGAACATTAAGTATCATGTTTAATGAAAAAAACTGATCAAGTTTTGTTAAGTTTACTTTAGTCAGTCACTTTTAAATTATCCGGAAGCCTGTCGTGCCTTTATACATGTGTAAAGTCATTCGAATACAGTGTTTTATTCGATAAATTTGCTTGAATTGGCCATTGATTGCAGATTTATGAGCCCTTTGCATATGCTGTATTTGACATTGCTTGGCATCAATCAGGTCACATAGTGGCGGTATAGAACAGTTTAATTTTTCAGGCGCCAGGTGATATCCACCGCTCTCAGACAGTGTAACTAAAATAATATTATGATGTTGAATTATTATTTAGGCTTCAGGCAAAGTTAACCAAGCAAACTAAACTATTCAACACGGCTATTTACATTTAACTAGTGCAAGCCAAAACTAACGCATTCCAGGCCATGTATGTCCAACAACTAGGCTATATTATGCTTTATGATTTAAAAGGCGGGTCATCTGCACGGAAAAACACGTAGGGGCCTTGGTAAAAGAAAAAGAGAGGGAAACAGGAAAAATCATTCCTCCATCCAAGATCACTTCAATGAGCCTACAAACATAAAACGTTCTGCGCCAAAATTAACATTAAAAAAAAAATGCTGGCACTTAAGGCACAAGAATCACAGACTTCAATCACAGCTATTGTTTCTACCGAATGTTAGAACAATATAATTAAAGTCGTCAATTTCCTGGTACAAAAATGGCCATAAAATTGTTAATACTTTGGTGATAGAGATGCTTTTAGTACCAAAATGAAGCCATTTTTGTGCTCTATTTGATATGTCAAGTTTCATTTAAACATAATGTTTTCAGAAAATTTTGTAACATCCCTACAAGGTGCTGAAGTTGATGGAGTAATCCGACACCAACAGGAACTGTTGACGCAGCTGAGGTAGCTGACGGGCAGCATGACTGGAACAAAAACGGTCAAAGGCCTTCTTCATTCCTGCAGCAAAATCAGCGAATGATGACACGGCAGGATAACCAGTCTGCCTGCAGACAGCAGCCGAATCCCTGGCACGTCCAGAGTGGTAAGTGATGACAAATGGCACTCTGAAATGCTCAGTGGGGTAGGTGGAGCTAGAAAACTGGGCTTGAAAACTGCAACAGGTGGTAGAGTCGCCACAGAAGGAGTCCAGAACCACCAGGTTGGGCTCATGCAGGACTTACCTCTGAGGGAGAGCTTGCTGCAGAGGGGCGCTGGTCACTTGTGTGGCAGAGGTGGAGTCCCGAGAAATATCTGCCATAACCACTAGTTGACTGGAGAGGGCTCCAATGGACTGGCAAAGTTGCTGAAGTTCAATCTCTGGCTGACTAATCTGCTCACCCTGGCACCTCGGGGCATCAAACAGGCCTGATATCTCCACTGATTAGGGGCTGGATTGTACTGTTACGGTCCAGACCAGAAATCAAGTGTGGAGTCAGGCATCCCATCCAACAGGCAGTTTTTTTGACAGCAATATGGTGCGGATCACGGATAGAACCCCTGATGAAGTAGGGAGGGAACCCCAAACAAGGGTAGCACAGTTCAGCACAGATGTAACAGGAAAGGCTGGGCTGACAGTCACCAGCCAGAGGCTTCCAGGATGCAGCCACATGTGCAGACTTTGCTAACACTGCACTGTTCCAGAGGATGAAGAGGTTGTTTGAGAGGAACACGGTCCTAGTCCTGGATGCTGATTAGGATCGGAAACTTGTTCCTAACAAACTGGACAAGGAGAACAAACTTGGAAGGGCTACCTTGAGCTTGGTTCCCTCCCCCCAAGCTCAAGGTAACCCTTCCAAGTTTGTTCTCCTTGTCTGAACAAGGAGAACTACCTAAATGACAATAAAGACTTAGCGAGAATACAGTAACTAAAGTACTAATTGCTAATTGTGTGCTTGTTTCAGCGAAGAAGCAGCACACTCCATTCTCTTACTACTTCTTCTTATTATTATTCCTTTTCTTCTTCCGCCTAAATTTGGCTGACTAACTCCTCCTACACCGCTTAAGCTATTGATTCCGTTCAAACTTTTAAAAATTCCGCGTGTTCTGAATTACGTTGCATCTGTACAGATTTTTGATTTTCTTTTTAGTTTTGAGATATTTAATTTTAAATGTCATTTTTTTGGGGTCCTATTAAATCAAGCCATTTTTGTGCTGATTCAGTAGATTCAGCTATTTTCTGCTATTTTTTTACTCTGTCATACTTTTAGCTAGAAATGTCTTTCAAACTGCAAAATGTTAAGTTAAGCTTGTATAATTTCTTCACTTTTCAGATTTTTCGTAACTTCTATAATTTTTTAATTATAATTTTTAAAAATAATTTTTTGTTACAATACAGTCTGGGAACTTACGGTGTGGTGACGTCACTGTTAGAGTGGCGAACAGCAGTAAATTTGTCAAGAAGTCATCTCTTAAACTTGCTCTAACTCACACAGTTTTCACTCCATATAAATATTTTTATATCCAAGTTGTAACAAAAGTTGTACTGGTCACGAAAATGTAACTATGCAAGCAATCGGACAGACGGTTTTGGCAGTATGAGCGGAAAAGCGACAGGATCACTAACCGAAACTCCATTTACTCCTATATTAAATGAGACCAGAAAATTTCAGTTGGGAAGCTGAAAAACAGTTTTTTAACTTGCTCGTGTTCCCACATTTTTGGCACTACACACACAATTTTGACATATTTTGCTCAGCAGACTCTCCATTTCAGTATGCTACCATTTCGTAGATTGGACTTACTATCTAGAGGCAGAAGTATGTAAGAGACGCCTTAGCTAAAATATCCGTCAGACCAACTTCTTTAACCATTGACTCAAATGGCTCAGCAAAACTGTGGCATAGCAGTATTGCAGTTCAATTCTGCCCTCTGCTGGACTTTTTCCTGGCCTCAGCATTTTCATTGTTCAGATTAAGATTGATACGACTGTTAGACAAATCTCATTCTTCTGCGTCAAACTCAGTGAAAGAATTTTTGGTATCGTCGTTTGTACAATCTCTCAAACCAGCTCCAAGAGAGCACATTTAGGGCAGCAAAGACCGGTCTTTTTTGCAGGGTGGGTCCATGAGAACACTTTACAGTAAAAAAAACTGCAAAGCAGAAAAGAATTGCTCGAGCTCCTATTCCAGTATATACAAACAACTGTTCGCACTAGCTAGATATATTTACGATTGTATCTAAAACAGGCAAAATATTGGTATCAAAATGACCGTAACTGCCATCCTTGCTAAGCCAGCAGACGTAACTTTTCCATACTCATTGAGTAGTTTAATAGTTAATGTTAGCTAGCTATTGATTATGTCATCTGCAGTGATGGCAATTTCAACGCTCAAGTTCGACCCGTTTCGAACACGTTCTGTGCACTGTGTGTTCGCGAGCTAACTAGCTAATAATAGCACAGAAATAAAAAGGGAGCTGTGAATAATATCACAACATGAGTTAACAATATCTTGCAGCTTGCTATTATCAGCTATTTAGCTAGCGAACACAAAGTGCACAGAGAGCCGCGAATAGTGGCATTTCACTACTTGGCCAGGTCAACGTTGTACAGTTCGGGACTGGGGGAGACACTGACAATGCAACAACAGCTGCGGCAGTCTGCCAATGTGGCCTGCTATGTTTGCTCTGCCATAGAGCTAATTTCTCAGCATGCACTGCATTGACCAAGATACCCACAGAGATGCGTCAACCTCATTGACTCCAATTGACCTTTTTTTTTTTTTTTTTTTTTTTTTACAGCTGGGTTGAAGTGGAGTAGATTCGGTCATGATGCAGCTGAAGGGTCAGAATTCCTTAAACAATTACTTTCAGCTTTAAAGTCTTGTGTTTACATTTCAGCAGTTTTTAAACATTTCTTCAGCAATTTCCTTTGCCTCTCAGTTTCCAAGCACCTTCATTTTATAAGCCAACCTCTACAACTGTTCTCCCTGAAGCAAGCACACAAATTTTCTTCAGAAAATTTAGCCGTTTCTCATTAGTTATTACTATTTGTACAAAGAACTTTTACTAATAAAAATACTGACTGGGATCTTAGCATGAATGCAACTCTACAATCCAGCAACTAGCGCATATGGTAGAGGGCTTAAATACCCATCACATGGTCATTAGGAAACAACCATGTAACGTGATTCAGCTGTGCAAGGGAGACTCACAAGAGCAAACTGATCACAAGCCAAAAGCACCTAATAGACACACGAGTTGCTAAATTGCAAAGAGACACACAAGGAAATCACACGAGGGTTGTGACATGTTACATTGTTCAACAATATGAAAACAATTCTTTTTTAATGTTGAATCTTCTTGAGGGAAAACTTAAAGTGCATATCCTTGCTGATTTAAAACGTAAAATGCACCCAATTTTGAGATACTACTGTATATAGGATTTTTAGTCACTTTACGCATTTTAACTAATATAACACATCGGTCAGTGTCAGATATATCTGGTTTAATATCAGCATTTTAGGCAGAATTCGTCTGGCGTGAAAAAAGCTGGCGATTTGAATCTCCCAGGGAAAATGACTTTCTCTGACATCACGTGCGGTTCCCTCAGCCCACAGGCAGCGCTGGTCATTCTATTGAGAGTGGATATACTCGGAGGTTACGTTATTGTTTAAGGTGTTTATTTTTGCAATTTTGGACGTTATTTTAAGTATTTGGCTGGAATGGTCAACAGGTGTGTTGTGGGAGGGTGCAGTAACACCAATAAGTACAGTAACTGTTGTTTAGCAACAATCGGTAAATATCGGTGACCGCGCACTGATCCAGGCAGGTACTGGGTCTCTCAGCGCCCTGGATATGGGGGAACCGCAGGTGACGTCACAAATATGGGTCAATATGGCAAAGGACTCCCTGGGGATTTTTCCAGACGCTTCTGGTAATTTTCAAAAATTGTTCTATACACAGACCACCCTTGGCAAAATAACCCTTAGGATTTGGTGAATAAAGGCACAATCTTTTAGACAAAAAAGACGAATTTGGTCTAGGATATGCACTTTAAAGGGGAACTCAGGGCTAAATCATAATGCTGTTTTATAAAATCATAATTAGTGAATAAATATTGTAAAATACAAAAATGTGGAATTTTTGTTTTCAAAGACGAGATAAATGAGGTTTTATTCCCCCTAATTAGTTGTCGTCTGCTTCAACGGTCGCGTGATAATGACGTAACGTCGCCCGAGAATGACAAACCGTCGCCCTTCGCCCAGAGGTTTATTGTGTTGCGCCAAATCCTGGGAATATCGGCGATAGCTAAAATCACATATCTGCTCAGCATCTGATATAGACTGATAAGTGACAGAAGCAAAACGTTAATGTAGAAGCAACCCTGCGTATTTCAGAAAGTACTTAACACCATCTCGTGCAACTAGCCAATGGGCCATATTGAACGATCTTTTGTCATAAAATAATGGACTGGGACAATCACACTATCCAACACAATAACAGCGCATACCTCTGGGCGAAGGGTGACGGTTCGTCATTCTCGGGCAACGTTATGTCATTATCACGCGACTGTTGAAGCAGACGACAACTAATTAGGGGGAATAAAACCTTATTTATCTCGTCTTTGAAAACAAAAATTCCACATTTTTGTATTTTACAATATTTATTTACTAATTATGATTGTATAAAACAGCATTATGATTTAGCCCTGAGTTCCCATTTAAGTGACAAAGTCAGAGTATAGGGAGTTAAAGCAAATAGTTTAGAGCAGGTCCATACATACAGTACGGAAGTTCAATTATCTGGAAACCAATAAATTAGTTAACATAACATAACATAACATAACATGAATGGCGAGAACAGGCCGTTCAGCCCAACTACGCTCGCCAGTTTTTTATACTATTGAGAATATATCCCTTCAGATACTCAGTGACTCAGTGGTATCTAGCTTTAAGTCAAGCCTACTCTTGAAAACCCCCAAGGTCTCTGCCTCAACAATATGGTCAGGCAAGCTATTCCACATCGAAATTACTCTTTGGGTGAAGAAATATTTCCGAAGTTAATCCAAACTCCCTTGTGTTTGCCAAAAGACTTTAAACTTCCTGGTATATATATTGGTACAGTAATGCACAATGGTGTAGTGGTCTCTAGACAATTGGATATACTCAGTGAGGTAGATGAGTAGATCATTAAGGAGAAAGAGGAGAAACTCTCTTATATACTTCAATGGCTTTTCGGCTGATGGGTGGGTATGCAGTAAACTGAGAAAAAATGAGGTGAATATATTCCGCATACCTGCGTATGTGCCTACCACTACACTGTAAGGTATGACCGCTGATAATATAGCTGGCTGCGCGTCTGAAGTCACAGTGGCCGTGCATCTAGTGACAATAATTCTTGCTTCGCCGCGCGGTCTTTTTGAGAAACCGAAACAAGTTTGTTTTGTTCGCCACACAAAAACATCACGAGTAACTTCTCGCTGAAGATAAAACGTTTGCACTCACTCACCTAGAAAGGGAGGAGACTTAGCTTCTCGTTTACTCCGCCGGCATCTGCGGTGGTCCTGAATCGCAAGTTCTCAAGTCATGTGCGGCTTTATTGCCCTCGTCACCACCGCAGAAGGCATTCGCAGGATCTGAGTGCTTGCTCCGAATAACCTTAATCCCGGATCGTTTGTACATGAGGGCTTCCCGGGTTATCAGAGAGTTGTGCACTCAGAATAATTTTCATAAGAAACGGAGCTGCCCTGTGTTTGGCACCTGTCGGCTGGATTAACATAACATGCTATAAACTTCGATTTTTGTTCTCTGGTGGAACTTAAAATGAATATCACTACGGATATGGTTCACAAGAGCGAGGAGTCGAACATTGCCTCCAGTGGGAACCTAAGCGAGTCTCCTTACGGAATAATTGAAGCACTGTCTTTCATGCATGTTTTACCGTCCATGTACGGTATTCTGTGTTTCTCAGGGGTGATTGCTAACGGCTTAGTGTTATACGCCGTGGCCACTTGCCAGAAAAAAATGGTGTCGGACATATACGTGCTGAATTTGGCGATCGCAGATATGCTTTTTTTGTTGGTGATGCCTTTTACTATCCATCAGCTGGTTCGGGATCAACAGTGGGTGTTTGGGAACTTCATGTGCAAAGCGGTGACGGTCGTCGATGTCAGCAATCAGTTCACAACCGTTGGAATTGTGACTGTTTTATGTATTGACAGGTGAGCTCTCTCTCTCTCTCTCTCTCTCTCTCTCTCTCTCTCTCTCTCTCTCTCTCTCTCTCTCTCTCTCTCACTCTCACACACACACACACACACACACATACACACTTTCATTCACAGGTGTCATGTAATTTGTGTTTCTCAGCATTTGCACACCACATCCCTGGTGGTAGTTCGATCCACTACCCAAAAACTACTCTTAATTAAACCTACCCTAACCAATCCATTTAAGATTCATTCTCAGCTGTCAGGCAACTTGTTCACAAACTTCAGAGGCAAGTAAGCAACTAAGCACAACATGAAATACCAATATAGCTGAGAATCATAGCATGACCTGATCAGGCTGATTTACACTATGTGTTGGAAACTTAAAGCTGGCCAACTAACTGGGTAGCCTGTATAGTCAACAGTTCCACCTGACTGACCTCTAGTTTACTCTATCAGGTAATCTGTCTTACCCAGCACAGCCCACAAATAGACCAATTTTGGCCACAAATATGGCCTGCTTTGACTGACTAAATTATCCAAGAGTAAAAACAAAAAAAAAAAAAACAAAGCTTGAACCATCATGAGCCAGCTTGAGACGCCAGCTGCTCATAGCTGGAGATTTCAGCTGAGTGGCTCCTCCAAAGACTGGATGATTAAGCTGCTACTCATTTTATCGCAAGTACGTGAATTGTGTTACCCCTATTCAACATTAGAAATGGGTAAGATGAGCAAGTGAAGCAACTCTGACCATGGCATATAAGGTACCATACACAGTGCTTCCAGCAGAAGAAACAGTTGCCCCTCTGTAGGTTTTTAGCTGTAATAGCACTTCTCCTGCAGCTCGCTAATGTTTCACATCTTTCCATATAGTGCTGTGGTTTTATTCCTGAAGGCTTTTGCTGACCGTAGTCAGTGAAACATCCACACTTCCAATGAGGAGGCTTTCTGATCTGAACACGATAATAATTATTTACACCACAGTATCATTCAGTCCTGTAGATGTCTTCTTTAGCCAGCCCTGTCTCAATCATATTAAAAATGTTTATTTTTTGACAAAAATGGCCATATTGTTATCCAGCAAATAAAAATATAAATCTAGTCAAGACATGATAATATTAAATTTTACAATTGCCGTTGTATTATAATTTTATTCAGCCTGAAATTATAGATGCAAAGCTCCACTTCAGTGTACCCACAACACACTGAATCCCTCAGTCTTTGTGTTAGTGTAAGAATGGCTTATTTTGGTGCAAGAGCAACTGATCGTATCATAATTAGTACAGGAGGAGCTAAAATATGTTCATGTCACTTGCCATATTATAAAGTACACTGAAGAGTTAGCAATGTCTAGTTTTGATTGGAATGGCCAAAAAGCATGCACGTTTCCTTGAAATCTGTCAAGAAATTGTGATTTTGAGAAAATAAGACTATTCCTTAATTTATATTACCAAAAAACTTAAGTTTTTGCATAAATATATGTATTAATGTCTCAAGAGAGAAAAACCCAGTTTACATTCTTCCTTCAAAACATTAGTGCGATCACCTTTTTCAGAAATATTCATGCATGGATATTATAATCTCTGAAAACATGTTTTAGCTTATTCTGTATTTATCCTCAATATTATTTTGGGGATGGATTCGCCTTGGATGCCGCTGCCGTCAATGCTAACAGTTTTTGCGGGAATTGAATGAAACTTCTTTTGTTCACACCTGGTGGATCAGTTTTTGTGACTCCGTGACCTTTCCTATGGCGCCACCACCAGGACAAACTTTACATTTCCATGTGCAATAACTTCAACTGTTCAGATTGCAGGGTTTCCCCCAGAAAAGTTGTTAGGCCTGGTGGCAAGTATCTTTTGAGGGGGGCCAGCGGCCCACTGGCGGCCAACGAGTGTCGTTTTTTTTTTTTTTTTATACGGGGGCCCGACACAGGCCAGCAACTGACTGATGGCAGGGCCCTATAGGCAACAGATTCATGAATGGAGTAGTAGAGTTTAGAGGGTGAGATTCCATAGGGCCATGCATTGAATCAGTGTTTGATTGGAAATCTGAAAATATGCCTACATAATCATGTGTTGTTATAAGACATTTATTCAACATATTAAGATCAACTATAGCAGATTCTTATAAATCGGTACAGTCTTGAAACACTGTTTTTAACAACCACAAAATAAGTACAATTGAAATAGATAATATCAAGTGTTCTCACCAAAAAACTTGAAAAATGTTTGATTTTTGATTATTCACGCAGCATGTATGAAATCGGTCTCTGGTTGGTCCGAGTGCAAGATGATGTATTTTCATTAGAGTACGATAAAGATGAGAAAAGCTGCGGTTCTTCTAGATTTATAGTCTTTTTTTTTTAGGGTTCCGATAATTAGCCAGCGGTCAGTTGAATTTATTATGTATTTTGTTGATTGCAGCCGATGAGCAAAATACTGGTTCAGATACTAACTGGTAATGCTTCCCCAATGTTCTCCAGTGACGAGCATATACAGTGCTGTGAAAGAGTATTTGCCCCCTTCCTGATTTCTTATTTTTTTGCATATTTGTCGCACTTAATTGTTTCAGATAATCAAACAAATTGTAATATCTGACAATGATATCTCGAGTAAATAAAAAATGCATTTTTTAAATGATGATTTCATTTATTGAGGGAAAAAGCTATCAAAACCTACCTGGCCCTATGTGAAAAAGTAATTGCCCCTTAAACCTAATAACTGGTTGTGCCACCCTCGGCGATAACAACTGCAAGCAAGTGTTTGCGATAACTGGCAATGAGTCTTTCACATCACTGTGAAGGAATTGTGGCCCACTCTTCTTTGCAGAATTATTTTAATTCAGCCACATTGAAGGGTTTTTGAGCATGAACGGCCTGTTTAAGGTCATGCCACTGCATCTCAATCGGATTTAAGTCCAGACTTTGACTAGGCCACTGCAAAACCTTTTTTCTTTTTCTTAAGCCATTCAGAGGTGGACTTGCTGGTGTGTTTCGGATTATTGTCCTGCTGCATAACCCAAGTGCACCTGGGCTTGAGGTCACAAACTGATGGCCGGACATTCTCCTTCAGGATTTTCTAGTTGGGAGCAGAATTCATGGTTCCATCAATTACGACAAGTCGTCCAGGTCCTGAAGCAGCAAAGCAGCCCCAAACCATCACACTACCACCACCATATTTGACTGTTGGTATGATGTTCTTTTCATGAAATGCTTTGTTAGTTTTATTTCCTTAGTAAATGAAATGACCATTTAAAAACTGCATTTTGTATTTACTTGGGTTGTCTGTGTTGTCCTTCCCACGGGACTGACTCTTTACTTTCTGCACACACTGGCCGGAACTTCCTTCATCCTCTTCCTCAATGGTACAACATCAGCCTGCTGTCTCCTACAAGAGCTCCCCCCAACGTCCAGCCGTCGTTTCATTTTCTAGTGGACTTGGTCCATCTGTTGGCTTTTTAAACATCCCGGTCAGATTTAGTGAGGGTGTAACATTCTGTGGGGCGACAAGTACTTTTGCGCACCCAATCGCTAAAATCTTGTCCACTTATGCCCACACTGACTTATTGGCTGCTGGTGATCTCAATATAGATTGATTATCACCGTCCTCAAACCATTTTAAAGAGGTCTGCGACGGCCTGTCTCTCATGCAACTTATTTCGGAGCCTACATGACCAAATTTTAAAGATTGATCTCGGTCAACTTTGATTGATCTGATTTTAACAAATAGACCGCACAAGTACGCCCTGAGCAGCGTCTTTCCCTTGGATTTTAGCGATCACTGCCCAGCAGCGTGTATTAGAGACATGAAAGTTACAAAGGCTCCTCCATGTTTTATTACTAAAAGAAATTTTAATCATTTCTGTGAACAGGGCTTCCTGCATGATATTTTCTGGAGTGATTTAAGCTCTGCAGGTTTTATTCCAGACTCTGACCTAGCATTGGCTCATTTTACTACCGTGTTTAATCGCGCTGTGGATAAGCATGCTCCGGTTAAGAGACTTAGGGTCTGATTTACTAAGATCCCTAATAAAGAGCGCTAAACTGCGTGCGCACGCTTATAGATTGGGCGTGTTTTTGGTTTGCGTGTTGGGGGTGATCTACTTAGATTGCCTGCGCAAATGACAACAGGCGCAAAAGTGGTTGAGACCGCCCTATTTAAATGAGGATTTTGTGTGAGTCAATGGTTTTCACCATGGTGAATGTGAGAGAGCAATCTGAACGCAAGCGCAAAATGAAATTTGAAGCCATGGAATTGGAGGTGTTAGTGCAAGAGGCGAATAATACGGTGGCCGAGACCCGCCATCGCTGCAAATAAAATAAACGCTGCAAATAAAAACAAACGCCGCTGCAAATAAAAAAGAAACGCTGCTGCAAATAAAATAAACGCTGCAAATAAAAGAAACGCTACAAATAAAAAGAAACGCTGCTGCAAATAAAATAAACGCTGCAAATAAAAAGAAACGCTGCTGCAAATAAAAGAAACGCTGCAAATAAAAAGAAACGCTGCTGCAAATAAAAGAAACGCTGCAAACGGCTGACACGAGGCCAAGGAACTAAATCAGCTCGATGCCTCATAGTTCGCTATGGGCAAGATGCTGGGTCATATCTGTCCTAGTAAAGGAATGGAGCTGACAACTTGCTAGCGGTGGCGGGTCGAACGCTGTTTATATCCGCGAAGCAGTTGCGAGACAAATGCTGTACAGCGCTGGGAAGTTGCGGTTGTGGGCTCCGTGTATCGATATCCCCCTCGGAATGCGAGCGAGTGCTCGGCTTAGCTCATTGACGCACCTTAGGCAGATCCCGTTAACGGTAGTACGGTCAGTCAAACGGTAACATTGCATTACGTAAGCTTACTAACAATCCTGGATGACCTGTATTTTCCTATCTCATACTCGCACATTTTGATATGAAGCATTATCATCCTACATTTTTACTTCGGTGAATGCTGAATTAATTCGTTACTGTGGCCAGCATAGGCGTCATGTCCTAAGCTAAACCATGGTTCTTTCATCAGCTGCCTAGCTAATCTATGACCTTTATATTAGCGAACAATACCACTGCGACACGGAACTTTCCTATCGCGTCGTATAATTAAAGGTGCTTCTGGACCTTGACGAGGATCCCTTGCTCTTAGTTTCACTTTTTCTCTCGTGTAAACGGAGCGTCACTGGACACCGAATATAGCTGAACGTGGCTAGTTAGTGACACTGTTTTCCGTTGCCGTTTGGCTTATGAATTAGGTTAATATAGTTGGCTAGCTTGTGGATGATGGACTTTA
Organism: Gymnothorax javanicus; assembly: GCA_029692085.1. Taxonomy (NCBI): domain Eukaryota; kingdom Metazoa; phylum Chordata; class Actinopteri; order Anguilliformes; family Muraenidae; genus Gymnothorax; species Gymnothorax javanicus. Next base: position 4,725,495 of record CM056210.1, read on the forward strand.
TGAAGAAACACATTTAGCGACCGCTAGGTAGCTCGCTAGATGACGTAGGATAGGTTTAATTGGCAATTGAGCTAGCTAGCCTCTCTATACACAATAATATATCGCTTATCGCACTGAAAATAGTGCGAATCTATTCGTTGCAATCGTCGTATTTGGGTTGTGATGCATTATTTAGTCTGCTGAAAAATATATAAGGGCTTGCATCGGCAAAAACAGTCCCCGGTAATCCACTTCCGTTGTGGCTTTTTTGTTTGCATCGTTTATATTTTTTATTTGCAGCGGCGTTTGTTTTTGTTTGCAGCGTTTCTTTTATTTCAGCACTGTTTCTTTTTATTTGCAGCAACGTTTCTGTTTATTTGCAGAGTTTATTTGCAGCGATGGCGGGTCTCGGCCACCGTAGAATAAACATATTTTGGAGTTACAGCAAAGAAATCTGAACATAACCAGGAGAAATGCTATCTATGACAAGGTCAATGCTGTGGGGAATACAAGAAGAACACCGGATGAGATGAAGAAAAGATGGCAAGACATAAGAAGAAGATCAAAGGACAAAAATCGCTTATAATAAAACCTCGGCAAATGAAACAGGTGGGGGACTGGCGGAGGAGAACCTTCTGTCTTCAATTGAGACACATGTGCAGCTGATGTTCTGCGATGATCAGATAACTGGAACACAAGGATATGACAGCCTTTAACCACAAACTGCAGACCGAGGTAGGCCCATACTAGTACAAACACGCATTTCTCTTATTGGATAGCCTATATTTAATTTTTTCAGATATATACCAAATGAAACATGAATGTGCCTCACGTGTTAACGTTTAGTTGAACGTGCACTGAAAAAGCGTAATGTCATGATTTTCAAAAAGTATTTTTGCTTATGCATTTCCAAGAGGATTTTTTTTTCCAGCAGGGGTGCAGAATAGGGATTAATATTTTTCCTGAAAATGATACATTTTCTATCCCACTAAAAGAAGCTCATCGGGAATCTCGGGAAATTAACTTGTTTTTAAGGTATAATTTTGGCTACCGTTATATAACATTGGTCATAGTTCAGGCAACACCATACTTAACAAAAAGACATGTGGGTCCCAAACATGACTGATTTAATGTACTATCTGGTGGTATATATAATTATTGAGGTACAAAAACGTAATTTCAACATTAATCAATATTATAACAATATAAACTGCGCAAGCCGCATGCAGCTTGACGTTCGCTGCAGATGAGCGGGTGAAAACACCTGTGATCTGTCGCTGTCTGACTGAACAGCCTCATGGAAATTATATTTTACAATTCTTCATATTATAAACTAACGAAATTCGTTAAGGCAGGTAGCTTGGTGTTTTCAAAGTCATGGTTTTGAGCTCAGACTCCATAATCTGCTCACATTCAGATGCTGCAGGTGCATTTGCGAGAGGCCGGCACGGTCTGTGCTGCGGTGTCAGACTGTCAGCTGAATAAAGTCAGCGATCACTCAAAGTTAAAAGGCAAAGCTATAAAACGCATCCACTCACTGGGTGGGAGGTTTCAGATGGATTCTTCAGGAGATTTTTCTTTATTCAGTGAGAACCGCATTTCACCAAAGCCAGCTGCATCTCTGTCTGAAGTGTTTTGCATGAAGTATGAATCCATTGTTCTTGCAGTTTTGAGCTTTCACCTGGAGTTTTGTCTGAGATTTTAAATGTTGCAGTGAGCATAAAAGATTCGTTCTCTCCATTGCCTTTCGTTGTGCCTAAGCTTCCTCCTCGCAACAATAACCGCAGCCATTTGTGCACACAGCCGTGCCAGTTAAAACCTGGCTTTCGAACGAGCTAAATATAGACGCAAAAACAGCCACCGCAATCAGTTTCAGGTTTGGTAAATCACATTGCGCGTGCTAAATTAATCTATTAGCATCTACTCATCCCAATATTTTGCGCGTTCTGGCAGACAGGCCTATATAGCATATTCATTGAAGATAAATGTGCTAAATGGATTGCGCGTTATTTTGCCCGTTTGACAGAGGCATTCCTCGGTGCGCCTGGTTAGTAAATCAGCTTCAACATGTGTTTGCGCGTGCTGTCAAGTTTGCGCACGTTTTTACACACGCAAACCTTTAGTAAATCAGGCCCTTAGGGTTAAGAATAGAAGAAACCCTTGGTTTTTTAATGCCTTATCCACTGAACTACGCATCAGGGATGAAGCATGGGTTAACGCTGGGGAAACCCAGGCACTTTCTGACAGGCAGGTTTTTTCGAAAACTAAGAAATAAATGCTGCTCACTGATTAAAAAGGCAAAATCTGATTATTTTATCTCATCACTGGCTAAAAGTCAGGGTAATGCTACAAAATTTTGGAAAATTGTCAAATCCCTGAGTCATAATCCTTCCCCATCTCTACCTCACTCTATCCACATTGATTCTGGTCCTATTACTGATAAACACAAAATGTGTGATCTTTTTAACCAACATTTTATAGCGGCCAGAAGCCTTTTTGAAAGCTTTATTAATCAGTCCACTACAGGAGATATGTCTGACCTCAGCTCTGGTTCATTCACAAATTCTCCAGAGCCTGGAGTATTGTTTTCATTTAGGGAATTTCAAGTGAATGAGGTCCTACAAGAACTGAAACAAATTGATGTAAATAATTCCACTGGAGAGGATCATCTAGTACCAAGTCTTTTGCGTCTCGCAGCCCCAATGATTGCGCATTCAATAACTAATATTTCTAACTTGTCATTATCGACGGGGACTATTCCCAGCGTATGGGAAGCAGCTCATGTTTTTCCATTATTTAAGGGTGGTGATCCCAGTTCAGTGAACAGCTACCGACCTATCTCAAAATTGCCTTGCCTGCCAAAGATTTTAGAATCTCTCGTTAAGCAACAACTTTGTGGCTTTTTAACTTTCAATCACATTTTAACTTCACAGCAGTCTGGCTTCAGGCCTGGTCATAGCACCATTACAGCAGCCTCAGTGGTTTTAAATGATTTAGTAGCAGCTGTGAATAATAAACAAAAATGCGCAGCCCTATTTATTGATTTAGCTAAAGCTTTCGATACAGTGGACCATATTATTTTATTAAAAAAGTTGCCCTCCATTGGTCTTGATTGTGTTGCCTGCTTGTGGTTCCAGGACTACCTCTCTAATAGAAAACAAGCTTTTATGCTTCGGGATGGAAAGTCTCAATTTTTAAAAGTGACGAAAGTAGTACCCCAAGGATCCATACTTGGACCAATTTTATTCACAGTTTATATGAATAATATTGCTCGTAATATTGCAAATTGCAAGGTTCATTTTTATGCAGATGACACTGTGTTGTACTCCTCTGCACCAACGTGTGCCCAGGCCCTTATCTACCTGCAATCGGCTTTTAATCTTATTCAACACGTTCTGGCAGATCTTTAACTTGTTTTAATACTGATAAAACTAAGTTCATGCTTTTTTCTGCACAGAATGCAATTATGCCAAATGACTCAATTTTCTTGGTGACTGGTGCTAAAATTGTGCAAGTTCAGTCTAACGAATATTTGGGTATCTGGCTGGATCATGACTTCTCCTTTAAAACACCTGTGTCTAACTCGTCCAAGAAAATTAGAACAAAAACTGGGTTTCTTTACAGAAACAGGTCCTGTTTTTCTTTGGACAGTGGGAAGAGGATTGTGCAGGTGACAATCTTACCCTTATTTGACTATGGGCATGTCCTGTACAGGCATGCCTCTAATAGTACTTTAAGACCTTTGGATGCAATTTATCAAAGCGCTCTGCATTTTATCACTGGTGATGGTTTCCAAACTCATCACTGTGTTTTATGTAATTCTGTAGGGTGGTTTTCCCTTCATTTTAGAAGGAAGCTCCATTGTATTTTATTTATTTATAAAGCATTGCTTGGCAAACTTCCTTCATATCTCACTAGGCTCTTGTCCATCAAAATCAGAAGCCAGCATATCAGATCGCAAGTGTGGATTTTGTCAGAGGCACCCAGGAATAGTACAAATCTGGGCTGTTCTGCTGTTGCACATATTCACCTTGTTTCTGGAATAAATGCCAAGACACTCTGAAGCTTGATTGCCTTATTCCATATAAGTCCTTCAAGAATCGACTGTGGGAGATGTTACTTGAGGAGGCCAGATGTTCTTGCCTTTAGTTTTAACGTAGGACTTGTTCTCTGTCCTTTGTCCTTGTATGTTTTTACTCATTTTATTATTTTCTTTTTATCTTATTTTTAATTGTATTTTTAAAGTTTGTTTTCCCTTTAATCTGCAATTGTTGTATGTAATTTTGGGAATTTTACTGTGCTTTGTGTGTTTTTTTTTTAATTATTTGATAGTCACACAGTAGAGAGTGACAGGAAAGTTGGGGAGAAGAATGGGAAAGACATGTGGCAAATGACCCGAGCTGGAATCGAACAAGGTTGCCGCAGGAAGGCCACAGCCTTTATAATGCGCACGCTTAGACCGATGAGATGAGTGCTCTGTGTTTTTAACCTGTTTTGTGTTTATTGTATTCAGGGCTCCCCTGCAAAAGAGACCTCGGTCTCAGTGGGACTTCCCTGTAATAAAGGCTAATAATGATAATAATAATATTAAAATTTCTTTTATGATCTGAAACATTTGAAGGGCTGAGAACAAGAGTGGTCTCACCCCAAAAAATGAAAATTAGAGTTTGGATCATATTGTGACAGGTGTTGATTACTACATAACATAAAAATGGTGTCATGATGTGTATTATACCTGTGAACAACATTGTGAGTCATATATATGTTTTTTTTTTTTTTAAAAAATTGGACATCTACTAAAAAAAAAAAAAATGTCCGGTGAGTTAGACCGGTCTGATTCAAAGCCCTTAATTTAAGGGTGCTTTCACAGTAGGGAGTCGGGCACGGATCCGAGTACACTTGACTCCAAAGTCTAGTTCATTTGGTAAGTGTGAACACAAGCGTACTGTGCTCGGGCACGGTACGCGGGTACAGTTGAAAGAGGTGGACTGGGCACGGCTCATCCGTACTTGTACCAAATGTGAAAGCAATCATACTTGAGCACGGAAGATTACTGTTATGTGTTACGGCTCTCTTGTTCCAACAAATGCAGCAGCGAAAGGATCCCTCCATTCAAACGAAGAAATTCAATGCTTGCTTGAAATTAAGGCGGACGAAAACATACAATCACAACTGGATACTACACACAAAAACTCAGAAATTTATGGAATAATTTGTGAGTAGTAACATTCGCGTGGTTATCACTGAATAATAGATCAGTGCCGTGACAAACTTAAGAAAATGCGGCTGCGATATTTCGAAGTGCAGGACGCAGTGCGAAAGTCTGGCAGCTCAAGTTATGAGAAAGATAAATTTTCGTGGTATGAGGCAGTGGATAGCATATCGGCTAAAAACGCAAGGGCAAAAGAATTCCTTATTCAACCTCCCTCAATATTGAAAGTAATCAGAACTTTTCTTTTTCGGCTTAGCTTGATGTTTGGGTACCCAGAGAAAGATTCGGGTGAGTAAAAACATCAAGCATCCAGTCAAGAAAAATTTAGCGTTTAATTTCTCGTGCCGCTATACGTGGTAATCAATGTTACTGATGACACACCGAGTTGCTATTGCACATGCAGCATATGCATTCGCTATATTATTTTTAGATATAAAATATTCTAAACCCCCTTCTTAATAATAAAACCCCCCGAAATATACTGGCGCCTCCTTTTAAAATCGTTCCCTATTTAAAACCACCTAGGTGCATACTGCAACGCACTGTATCGGAATTTTGACATATAAAGTGTACTCGAGTGTGGTTAGATATTACTAGTGTGAAAGCTGACCAGCGGGGGGGGGGCAATCGTACTGTGGCACGGTACGGAACAACCGTACCTAGTGTGAAAGCGCCCCAAGTGTTACAAATATGCAAATAAATAAATAAATAAATCAGGAAGGGGGCAATTGCTTTTTCGCAGCACTGTACTTATCAGCTCAATGCCTCAAATAGGAGCCTGTCACAAACAGTCTAAGGTCACTAAGCAGACTATGTTTTTGGGCTAATGACATTGGACATTGCCCTCACTTTCTGAAATCACAAAATTTGCTCTCCGAAATTCAGTATTAACCACCGAAGCCAAGGCCTAACGAATGGACTATTGGACTTCTGCAGCAGACCAACTAGTTTACTTGCTATTTAGCGTATTATGGAGCGCTTAAATTGTTATTGTCAGATGAGCATTCACAAATTTGCCGTGTACACAACTCAGCTGATGGTGACAAGGTTGGATGCGTTGCCATTGTCAATGATGCATGAGTATAGCCGAGGCTGATGTACGTAATGGTTACAACCGACCTGCAGAAAAAAAATTTCGCAACCGGACTAGCGTGACTGGAATTTAAAAACCCATTTAAAAATAAATAAATGTATAAATAAATGATGCTTAGCCTGGTGGAGGGGCAAGTTAGGCCTGGCGGGCCGCCTGTAATACACTGGGGGAAACCCTGGATTATGATCATGTCACGTCTCTTATGATCATTTCTGGTGTGCAGAGAAGGGCTGCTATTGATGTTGGTCATCCGATGACCCTTGCTGTAGCGCCACTACCACGCCAAACTATTAATTATTGAAAATTGCCATACACCAAACTGGTGTGTGGAGGAGGAACCTTCTTGATTGTGGTGGCCCTATCATGTTTGCTGTAGCACCACCACTCAGCCTAAATTAACATTTCCAAATGCAATAACCCACACATTTTGGCTGTAATCATGTCACACATCTAGTAATCATTTCTAGTGCGTGGAGGAGAGGTGTTAATGATGTTGGTCATTCTATGACCTTTACTGTAGCACCACCACCTGGCCAAACTTTTACTGGGAATCATGCCAAATTTGCTTTCAACATTCCTGGTCTATGGAGGAGGAACCTTATTGATTTTTATGGCCCGATTACTTTTACTGCAGCGCCACAATTTTGTCAAACTACATTTCCAAATTCAACAAATCAAACTATTCTTGAGAGAATCAGCTCAACTTTGGTGTGAATATCTTGGTGCATGAAAGAGCAATCCTATTGTTCAGGTGACACTATGACCATTCCTGTAGCACCACTTTTACGCAAAATTCTGCCCTATGAAAAATTCAATACGCCAATACAGCTCTTTAGAGATTCAGGTAAAACTTGATGTGAACATTCCTGGAGCAAATGGTAGTTCCTCTGTTGGACCCTATACCCTGTCCTGTCATGCCCACATGAGGCCAGATGGTGAATTTTGCATGTGAGGAGAATGCCACAGTTTTGGGAATATATCCTGCTGTTGTGCACGACTGCATTTGTTCAGTTTGATGGGAGTGGTTTCTTGTGAACCATCATATCACATTAACACAATTTTAGGTGACAGTGTATTGTGAGTACAGTACATAGTTATGATGGCTGCTGAAAATGTGGTTTTTGAAGTCTAATGTATGAATGGAATTTAAAAAAAATTATTCCAAACAATGATCATAAATCTTGCTAAAATTGGAAATAAATTGTAATCTTATTGGGTGCAGTGGTTGTACTCTTGTCCCACACCAAGAGGGTTTTGGATCTGAACCCATCCTCAGGCCTCTGTGGAGTTTGCATGTGTTTCCTGTGCTTGCATGGGCCTCTCCTGCTACTGCAATTTTCTCATTTCCGTCAACTGTCCAAAGACATCCATGCTCTGCTAAATGGCGACTCTAAACTACCTTAAATACTCGTAGGTATGAGTGTGCGAGTGACTCATAACCCCCTAGATGGTGCAAACTGTCCAGGAGTACGTATGTTTCCCAAAAGCACAGAGGCTAAGTTAATATGCTTTTGGGAAACATACCCGAGGGCATGTTTTTGGCTCCTGCGCATTGCATGCTGTGAGAGGCTCCAGCCCCCTGCTGTCCTGACCTGGAATTAGCAGGGTTGATCATGGATGGATGAATGGACAAATGTATCTATCGCCTGTAGTCTTTTTATTACTATTTAATGCTGTCTTCATGAAAACAAGTGTCAATTTCTGTCTGAAACTTAAAATATTTTAGGCGATTGCTTAATTTTCAACAATAGTTAGTTAGTTTGAAAGTTTATTTCGAATATGTCAAAAGACAAACAAGTACATAACAGAAAAGTTACAAAACAGGAAGGAGAGAAAGAAAGAAACAGCGCAAAAAAAGTTTATAATTTCATTATTGAGTTCAATTTATACATCAGTGAAGGAGTGGGAAGAAGTAAAAGCTTATTATACCCCACCCCTCCTCCATCAGTCATTAATCATAATCCTCCTGGCAGTTCCCTATTTACATACACCCTTTTAACTTTCTTAATTAGAAGAATTTTCATTGAATGTTACTGTACATAATACATATTCCCTAATACACATATAACCGTACATACATGAGAGCATGAGTCTGTGAACACATATTGACAAAATAACAATATTTACATAAAGTAAAACAGACAACTATAATAATAATAATAATAATGACTAAACAGCAATCCTTGCCACCACCTTTTGAGGTTTAAACACTCTCCACATTACTGTACCTCATGAAAATGTCCATATATTTAGTTTTGAATTGCTGCAAATTTGGACACATTTTGAGCTCCGCATTCAAACGATTCCTTTGTCTTACTCCACAAATAGAGACGCAGAAACAATACTGCACAGTGGCCATTCCATGCCAACTCCAGGCCTGTCATTACACATCAGTAGTGTTTTAGGGTTATGTGATGGTGCGGAGATTCCCTAATAAAAATAAATAAAACTAAGTGATTAAATTGCTCTTATGACCGTACATCCAGACAGAACACATACAAATATAGTGTAAATGAAGACAGTTCCTGTACAAGAGTGGTGGCTGGTGAACTGGCAATAGGGGACACACAAACCATTCCTTAGAAATAATGATTGGTTATGACCTGTTTTCAATCTTAATAAAACTGACTTTACTTGACTCCAAAAATCCTAAGATGTCGCCAGTTCTCCTTGTTGTAAAGCACTTAGGGTCAGCATCTGTTGTTTTTAAATGTGCTACATAAATAAATCTGACTTGACTTGACTTGTTATGTTAAAATAGCACAAATACCAAATTCTTGACCTGTTTTCAATCATTCATTTTAATTACCATTACAGAAATTCCGAAAACTCTCAACATTATCAGGTGTGACCAGTTTTCATTAATAACGCATACCCGTCAACTTATGCATTTGGCGTGAGTTTTGGTGGCATATTTACATTCCCCTGCTGTAGTCAGCAATTATTCAATCAACTATGTTCAAGATTTTCTCGCAGAATTGAAGTCCTTGTGCATGGAGGTTAATCAGTTTCACATGTGTTACGGTGGATTTCACCTCTGGTAATTGGAAACCGATTATGACTCCGGACTTCTCACGCTTTTGTTTACTCAGGGGTTGGAAGCAATGCATGTGATCGTTGATGATCAATCATGTGATCATGATCGTTTAAATCGTTTAAATGAAATAAGATCACTGGAAGCAATGGAATTGCATAAAGACGTTTCAAATGATCTTACTTCATTCAAACAATTTAAACGATAATGAAACACATGCATTGCTCCCAACCCCTAAGTAAAGAAAAGCGTGAAAAGCTCAATCAGCCCACTAGTTTTGATTTTCTGGAGGGAGGGAGGGTGTCAAAAAAGTGGGCGTGGCACCCCGGTTGGAAAAATTAGCATTTTTTCCATTTTTAACAGGCTGTAACTCTGGAAGTAATAAAGCTAACCCCATGATTTTTTTCACGACTTGTTCTCTGGGCACTGTACTACCCTTTATTCCCAATCAAAGTAGTTTTAACCCTTTTATTGTGGTTTTATAGGCTCTCAAAAATGCTACTTTTACAAACCAGTATCAAAACATACACATTTAAGGGTACCATTTTCACACCATCTGATGACAAAAGTGGATTTGTGGTAATATCAGCAATTAGTAATTAGTAAGAGCTTTCTATAGCTACCAATTAATATCCTGTTGCATGTATAGTCTTTTGGTAATATTGATCCTTATAATAATAATAATAATAATAAACTTTATTTATAAAGCATTTTTCAAAACAGGGTTACAAAGTGCCTTACATAAAAAAAGCAATCACTAGTAAAACCAATTAAAACCAACTTCAAGATTAATAGAGTTAAAAAGCTGATAGAATACAAAGTAACATTATAAAAGAAAAAAATATATATATTAATAAAATTACAATAATAAACAATAAGTGGGAAAAGGCAAATTAAATAAAAGTTAGGCATCAATCAATGAAAGGCCTTTTTCTATAAATATGTTTTCAGAAGTGATTTAAAAGATGTCACTGATGCTACAAGCCTCAGACTCTCAGGCAGGGAGCTCCAGAGCTTAGGGGCTCTGACTGCAAAAGCCCGGTCGCCTTTGGTCTTTAGCCGAGACTTAGGAACAACCAGCAGAGCCCTGCCTGAGGATCTGAGGCTGCGACCTGGCTCATAAGGGAGAAGTAAATCAGTAATGTAGCTCGGAGCTGAGCCCTGAAGTGCTTTGTAAGTGACCAGTAAAATCTTAAAATCAATTCTAAAACATACAGGTAACCAGTGAAGAGAGGCTAAAACTGGGGTAATATGATCTTGTCTTCTGGTATTAGTTAATAGCCCAGCGCAGGGTGTAAAAATTAACTTTTTACCTCATCTGCCATTGGCTAGTGACCTCCAAAAATTTACCGGCAAAAAATATTTTCCCCGGCCAAATAAAAAAAACATGCCTTATTTTATTTAAAATAAAATAATTACAATACGTTTTTATTATGAAAATCCAACTTAAGCATCTCTTAAAGAATACAGTTATGTACAGATAAAATTAGATTATTGCTATTTTATTAGGTTATATTTCATTTCAAGGTGACTGCTGCATCATCATGTATTAAAAATATTCAAAAGTGCAACCTTTTACATCTCACAGCTTTAACAGGAACGTTCCATTTAACCCGCAGGAAAAAGGGAAAAGAATAAAAAAAACATCAACTGGGATTGAGTCTAAATGAAATGAACTCCACAGACCATAGATATTTTTCTAGAATGCTATATGACTACAAGTGCATTTGCATCTGCCTTTTTTTAAAGGTAGGCCTCCTCAACTCTTCTGTCCTTGTGGCTCAGGTAATCACCACATCGTCAGCCTCAGAGTCAGACGTGTCTGAGTCTGTGTCAGCAACCTGCTTACGACGATCCTTAAAATTAGAAAAAATTTTTCATTGGCCACTGGCGGGTGTGTGTTTTTGTTTTACACGTAAAACTAATTTTTTACCCGCCATTGGCGCTTGGTGGGTGTTAATTTTACGCCCTGGCCTAGCGGCAGCGTTTTAAACCAGCTGAAGGCGGAAAATTTTGGGTTAGTCCAGAGTACAATGAGTTACAGTAGTCTAATCGCTATGAAATAAAAGCATGAATGACCTATCTTGCTATCTCGAAATTTGGCAGTGGTACACATCAACAGCTTTCCAAAAATATTGGTTTCATTAAAATTGAAGGATACCTACATCCTGAAAAAAGGGGCCGAAAAAGGGTAACCCCCGTCAAAAATAAGCGAAGGTAAGGTAAAATAAGGATCAATTTTACCAAAGAACTACAAATGCTACAGGATATTAATTGGTGGCTATAGAAAGCTCTTGACCATTACTAATAGCTGATATTACCACAAATCCACATATGCCATTAGATGGTGTGACAATGGTACCCTTAAATGTGTATGTTTTGATACCGGTTTGTAAAATAAGCATTTTTGAGAGACAATAAAACCACAATAAAAGGGTTAAAACTACTTTGATTGGGTACAAGGTGTAGTACAGTGCCCAGAGAACAAGTCCTGAAAAAATCATGGGGTTATCTTTCTTATATCCAGAGTTACAGCCTGTTAAAAATGGAAAAAATGCAAATTTTGCCAACTGGGGTGCCATGCCCTTTTTTGACCCCCCAGAAAATCAAAACTAGTGGGCAGATTGAGCTAAAACTTGGTATGTCTTCATTCCGCACCCAAAGCAACATTCGGTCAAAGTTTGAAGAAAATCCATGACTGTGCCCAAGGGAGCCCTGGTTTTCTTCATGTGGAATGACCCATACGCGTTGATTGAATAATTGCTGACTACAGCAGGGGAACGTAAATTATGCCCCTAAAAACTCACGCTAATGCGTGAGAGTTGACAGGTATGCGTTATGAATGAAAATTGGCCACACCTGATAATGTTGAGAGTTGTCGGAGTTTCTGTAATGGTAATTTAAATGAATGATTGAAAACAGGTCAAGAATTATGCTATTCGTGCTCATTTTAACTTAACAAGGAGAACTGGCAACTGGCGTCCTTAAGATTTTTGGAGTCAAGTAAAGTCAATTTTATTAAGATTGAAAATGGGTCATGACCAATTTATTATTTTAAAGGGATGGTTTGAGCTTCCCCTATTCCCAGTTCACCAGCGGCCACTGCTGTGCAACCTCCTGTTTGATCGAGGTGGAGGTTTTAATTGATGTGGTGCTGCCTAGTTGAACAGGCAGCCTTGAGAAATTAATTATGAGTTCTAATCAGCTGCTGGGATTCTGACTTAATTAATTTTCTTTGTCACAGTTAACAAGCTAAACACTTACATGCATTAAAAAATAATGAGTCTTTCATTGACATATTGTCTCAAGCAAACACTGAAATAGATGCATTGATAAAATTAGACAAAGCCTGTAATCACTCTTTTGTGACTAAGGCCTAGTCCACATGTACTTGTAAAAATGGGATTTTTCCTCCTCTGTTTTCCAAAAAAAAAAAATCTCCATCCATACGAGGACGCAAAAACACAAAGTGCTGTGAAGAACATGTCAAACCAACAGGTGGCAATGACATTATTAGATGTAAGACCATGAAGGCCAATCACAAGCCATAAAAATTTGCTATTAGACGGACACACTGATGTCATTAAAACAGTGAAAATGGAGCGTATTGAAATCTTCACACTGGAGGGGTTTTTCTAAATGTCTGTTTCCAGTGACTGAAAACGCAGCTTTACGTGAGGACGAAGGGCCAAAGTGCACGGAAAACATGTTCAGAAGTACCTGTGCGCCTGTGGACCAGGCCTCAGGTTTTCTTCCCAGCAGTGCTGTTTATTCCAAATGAGATAATGATCAGCAGTAAGTGAGGCTTTTGTTCATTCCAGTAATAAAAAATTAGTGTCACTTTTAAAAAAATAGACTATGAATGAACAGCAGACAGCATAATTGGCCAAAAATGCAAAGGCGAAATAATTCCGTATTCAACCTCCACCAATAATGAAAGTAATCAGTACTTTTCTTTTTCGGCTTAGCTTGATGTTTGGGTACCCAGAGAAAGATACGAGTGAGTAAAAACATCAAGCATCCAGTCAAGAAAATTTCAGGTTTAATTTCTGTTGCTGCTATACGTGGTAATTCATGTTGCTGATGACACACTGGGTTGCTATTGCACGCGCAGCATATGCATTCGCGATATTAATATTCGATATTAATATTCTAAACCCCCTTCTTAATAATGAAACTCCCCGAAATATATTGGTGCCTCCTTTAAAAATTTTGCCCATTTTAAACCACCTAGAATCAGGGGTGTCAAACTGGTGCCATGGAGGGCCAAGAGGCTGCAGGTTTTCATTCCACCCAAAACTCCAGCAGGTGATTTCACTGATTAGTCCCTTCTCTCTGCTTGATCGATCAAGCAGATCAATCTGCTTCGTAATCAGTGAAATCACCTGGTGGAGTTTTTGAGTGGAATGAAAACCTGCAGCCTCTTGGCCCTCCATGGCACCAGTTTGACACACGTGACCTAGATGCATACTGCCATGCGCTGTATCGGAATTTTGACATATGCAAGTGTACTCGGGTCCGGTTAGATATTACTAGCATGAAAGCTGACCACCGGGGTGGAGAGAGGAGGGGGACAATTGTACTGTGGCACGGTACGGAACAACACGTATTCCTCTTCGATTTCTTTCAAAGAAGCTTCAGAATCACTCTCAGAATCGCTCTTTTCTCTATAAGTCGCTATTGTTTTTCGTGTTCAACAACCCTTGTTTTCCTGAGTTGACTTCACTTCCGTTTTGGCGCGCTTATTATTAATTTTGTTTTTTGAAAACATCGGAAATTGGACAATTAACCACCAATTACTTAAAAACCGCGGGATATTCTTCAAATTTTTTTCTTGTATTTAGTCAAGATATGAGCCTACATGTTGGAACATGAAAATTCGCACTTATACTTGGTTTCAGTCTAGACCTTTAAGTTCTGTCTTTTTTTGGCCGATTTTTACTGTGTACTAAAAAGAAGATGTATTTTATTGTTTAGTGTAAGATTTTTGCCATTTACTGGCTACAAAAGCGAGTTTTTTGACTTCAATTGGTTGCTGCCGACCGAAACTCATGGGTGAAATGGTGGAATTCTCAGGTATGTTTATGTCTTATTAAACTCCTTTTTAGCCTTAAACATTTAATGATTGTTAAGAAGATTCATAAAAAGAAACTGATCTGTAGATGTGTTTTGTGGCCGTATTATTTGCATTTGAAGCCATTTCAAGCCCAAAATTTTCACTTGTGATATGTTTTCATTGGAACAACAACCGACTCCAGGCATGAGTAAACCGACATCATCTTCCCGTCTTCATTGTTTTCTTCCAACGTGTACTGACGATTCTCGCTACAACGAGGAGCTTTCCTTCCATCGTTTCCCAAAGGATGCATCAATGAAATGGCTTCAAATGTGAATAATACGGCCACAAAACACATCTACAGATTATCTTAGTTTCGTTTTATGAATCTTCTTAACGATCAGTGAATGTTAAAGACTAAAAAGAAGTTTACCCACTAAAGCCCTGAGCCTCTGGTTCGAAAATGGCATACCCATAATGAAATGAGTATATCTCTGCAACTACTTGGTCCATTTCAATAATCTTGGTATCATAATAAAGGTAAAGCCATTTTGGATTTCTGCCGTGGTGTAAAAATCAGTGTATATGTTACTACGTCAGAGTAAATGAAGATGGAACACAGAATAAATGAAAGATCTCATTTTGCACAAGTTTTACTTCTATCCCATGTGAACTTATTTAGTTGCAGTCTGAAACCTCTAAAAAATTACAGCACAGAATCTCATCATCATCTGTGCCAAAGTTTATTCTGATCAAGTAAATCAGAGCAAAATTAGAGAGGAATGTCTAGGTGGCTTCTCCAAATTGGCAATTCAGGTACCTTGTTTGCCATTTTAGAATTCTCAGATACCAAACTGTAAAACTAATCTAATTTCACTTTTACGTCACTACAGGCATACATTCCATCCAAACACAACCACTTTTTAATTTTTAGAATTTTTAAATATATTTTTTTTATTATTTCTGCCAGTCCTGTAGCCTGTACAATTTCCCATTCAAAGATAATACATACAAAGAAAATGAAGTTTGACTCCACTGGAGCAGATTTATATAAAAAAAGCAAATAAGACTATAAATACAAAGGAAAGGTAAAATAAATGGGGAAAAAAGTAAAGACAACAAAAATCCCAGCAATTATTTATACAAGAAAAATGCTAATACTGTCTCAGTAAAACATACCTATCCAAGGACTCGAACCCTGGTTGGTTATATTGTAGCGCTTCACCCTAACCACGAGGCTGCAGCAGCTGTCTATTCAGTTGGCTCCAAATTTCCCATAGAAAGAATGAGTGAAGAAAACACTTCACTTGTACTGTTGTGCTCTCAGTATTCACGCGGAATAGCACAAAGATTCTATCAGAAAACGACTTTGAAAATGACTGTTGAATATTTAGCGGATAATTATACCGAAAATACCACAAATAAACCTGTTAAGTATTTATATTGTCGCTTTATTTAAGTAAATGTGAATGGCCCATGGACTCAGTTTGACGCACGGGGAACGCAAGGCTCTTTCTCAGGCTAGGTTTGTGTAAATAAGGTGGTTTAGAGCTCGTTGGAAACGTCAGAGCCTACAGAATCAAATGCCCACCCACAAAGTCTTACTGGCAGCATCACAAGCCAATCACAGTGAGGAAAATACATTGCAAGCAAGCTGAATGCGAAGGAGCTGAGATCTTTGAAGCAATGCCCCGGAAAAAAACAAGCTTGGAGACTGGAAGATCTAGTTTCATTATAACACAGACACATGGAGCTAATACTAGCAAGGACAGATTTACCCTTGAACGGTTTTTTTTAATTCCAAAATATTAAGGTAAGAAATTTTTTTGCTCATCTTTGTAGACTGTAAAGTGTATGCCTGCTTTTCTTCGAGTGTGGTGTCGGTTTAAAATGACAGGACATATATCGTTGGTTTCTGTGGACTTTCCTCTTTCATTTGAGGTATTGTTTGTATGCATTACACAAATTCAGGAGAAATTCTAGCGACTCAGCGCTGATATGATTTTATCCTATGTTTTGCTACATGCTTATTTACTTGCTTGGTGCTTGAATCTTGTTCGATTGAGGTAAAAATAGTCAACATGAGCTTTTTGCCGAGTTTCTTTGCGTAAAGTGGATATGCTGCATGACAATGTTGCTATTAGAAAACATGCTGTATTTATCCTGCGTAACGACCGTCCGGGGGGCGTTCGGGCTTAAGGGGTTAATAAACATACCTGAGAATTTCGCCATTCCACACGCGAGTTTCGGTCGGCAGCAACCAACTTGAAGTCAACAAACTTACTTTTGCAAGAAAACAGGAATCGAGGTTCCTGGATAAAGTGCGGAAAATAATAACAGCACTAAGTTTAAGATTATTAGATTTACACACGATACGCGGGGAAATGGGTCTATACAAAAACTATGAACGCAACACAGGTATGCGGTTACAGGACTTCACAAAGACTGAGTGTGAATCTCTGCTACCACCCAGTGGAAATGACTAACAGATGCAAACAATGATTAATGGAGCGAGGAATGCAGTCTGGCACTCAATAGACCGGTGAGCTGGACGGCTGGATGCGTGGTCTGACAGTACCCCCCCCCGAGGCACAACTCCCGGCATGCGTGATCTTCAGCCGGGAGGGCACCCTCTGGGGCCAGGAGCAGGCTGGTCCGGATGGGCCTGATGGAATTTGGCCAGCAGCTACGGATTCAGGATGTTGTCACGGTCCGCCCAGCTCCTCTCCTCCAGCCCATAGCCTTCCCAGATACTGCAACTTGCCTCCTCGATGTCTGGAAAGGAGCAGGCTGCATACCCGGTAGGCTGGGTCTCCGTCAACCTCCAGGACAGGGGGAAGGTCTTCGGGGGGGTAGCCTACGCCAGGGGTCCAGCTATCACCAGCCTAAGCAGGGAGACATGGAAAGTGTTATTGTTGTGGTAGTTTGTCGGCAACTGTATTGAGTAGGCTGACTCATTGACCTTCTGGAGAACACGGAAAGGGCCAATCAGCCATGGGCTAAGCTTCCTGCAGGGCAGGCAGAGGCACAGGTCCCTTGTGGAGATCGACTCAATCCCCCAGCTGGAAATTGGGGGCGTCCCGACATCTTTGGTCTGCTTGGATCTTCTGGTGGCGGAGTGCTTTCTGGATCAGGATGTTGGTGTGTCCCAGACTTTCTCTGCCTCCTTAAACCAATCATCAACCACCGGGACTTCTGTCTGGCTCTGGTCCCATGGGCACAGGGGAAGATGCGGTCCAAGCACACACTAAAAGGGGGTGAGTCCAGTGGACGTGCTCTTCAGGGAGTTCTGGGCTTAATGAGCTTAGGGCAGGTATTTGGGCCAATCCTGCTGACACTGGTGGCAGTATGCTCGGAGGAACCTCCCCAGGTCCAGGTTGGCTCTCTCAGCCTGCTCATCTGTCTGCAGATGGCATCCCGAGGTGAGGTTGACTGAGGCTCCCAGCTTTCTGAAGAAAGCTCTCCACACTTGGGATGTGAATTGAGGCCCAGGGTCCAAAAGGATGTCCTCCGGAAAGTTGAAGTTCCTGAACACCTGCGTAAATAGTGCGCCTGCAACCTGGAGAGCAGATGACACTGCAGCGAAAGGCAAATTTACAGAACTTGGAAAATAGGTTGATAATCACCACGATACATGTGTTACCTTCTGATGTGGGGAGATTGGTAACAAAATCCATGGTAAAGTGCAACTGTGGATAATGAGGGACTGGTAATGGGTTGACTTTACTAGTCGGCACCTGTCGTGGTGTTTTGGAAATTGCACAAGAGTGAATGGCTGCTTCCACATCAGAGGCCAGGTAGGGCCACCAGTATTTCATGATGATGTGTGCCATTCTTTTGGCTCCGGGGTGTCCTGCTGACAGGGAGGTATGTGCCCACAGAATCACTCACTCTCGAAAAGCAGCAGGAGCGAACATCTTACCCGCTGGCAACGAGGTAGTAGGGGAATTCCTCCTGGTCTCCTTTGCTATTTCCCAGTCCAACTGCCACTTGTTCGGGGCGAGGATACAGGAGGATGGCAGAATCGGCTCTTCCACCTCAGGATCTTTATCTACCTCATATCTTCAAGATAGCGCGTCTGCTTTGACGTTCTTGGAGCCTGGGCGATAGGTTATTGAAAAGTTGAAGCGAGTAAAGAAAAGCGCCCACCTGGCCTGACGTGAGTTCAGCCCTTGTGCCTTTCGCAGATACTCCAGGTTACGGTAGTCAGTCAACACGAGGAATGGATGACGGGCCCCCTCTAACCAGTGCCTCCATTCTTCAAGCACTAGTTTTATTGCCAACAGCTCCCGGTTTCCCACGTCTTAGTTGGCCTCTGTGGTTGTGAGCTTGTGTGAGAAGTAAGCACAGAGATACAGCTTCTCTGGCATCCCCCGCTGCTGTGACAAGATAGCTCCTACCCCCACACTGGAGGCGACAACTTCCACTATAAAGGGCTTTTCTGGGTCTGGTAATTTGAGTTTAGGAGCAGTGACAAATGGACTCTTGAGTGTGTTGAAGGTGTGTTGAGCTTCCAGATTCCATTCCAGGTTTTTGGGTTTTCCCTTGAACAGATGCGTCAGAGGGTGGGCAACCACACCGAAGTTTTTAATGAAGCCTCAATAGAAGTTTGCGAACCCCATGAAATGCCGGAGCTCCTTTATCGTCCGTGGGATTGGCCATGTTGCTACTGCCTTCACCTTCCTATCCTCCATAGCCACTCTCTCTAGTCCAATCATGTAACGAAGAGAGGAGATGGTGGATTGGTTGGAGATGTTCTATTCGGCTTTGACGTAAAGCTAATGTTGTAGCAGGTGTTTGAGTACTCTCATCACGTGTTCCACATGTTCTTCCTAGGTAGTTGAGTAGATGAGGATGTCGTCGAGGTAGGCGATGATGAATCTTCCCAGCATCTCTCGTAGCACATCGTTGATGAAGGACTGGAACATAGAGGCGGTGTTAACAAGGCCATACAGCATGACACAGCACTGTAGTCCCCAGAGGTGCTGTCTCCCATTCCTCTCCTTCCCTGATATACAGTGCTGTGAAAAATTATTTGCCCCCTTCCTGATTTCTTATTTTTTTGCACATTTGTCACACTTAAATGTTTCAGATCATCAAACAAACTTTAATATTAGACAAACATTACCCGAGTAAATACAAAATGCAATTTTTAAATGATGATTTAATTTATGACGGGAAAAAAGCTATGCAAAACTACATGACCCTTTGTGAAAAAGTAATTGCCCCCTACTTGTTAAATCAAGAATTAATTGTGATTAACCACATTTTTTGAGTTCAGTTTCAGTAGCCACACCCAGGCCTGATTACTGCCAGACCTGTTGAACCAAGAAATCACTTAAATAGAACCTGTCTGACAAAGTGAAGCAGGCTAAAAGATCTCAAAAAGCAACACATCATGCCGTGATATAAAGAAATTCAAGAACAGATGATAGATGAGTCATTGACATCTATCAGTCTGGAAAGGGTTCCAAAGCCATTTCTAAGGCTTTGGGACTCCAGCGAACCACGGTGAGAGCCAGTATCCACAAATGGAGAAAACTTGGAACAGTGGTGAACCTTCCCAGGAGTGGCCAGCCTACCAAAATTACTCCAAGAGCGCATCGATGACTCATCCAGGAGGTCACAAAAGAACCCAGAACAACATCTAAAGAACTGCAGGCCTCACTTGCCTCAGTTTAAGTCAGTGTTCATGATTCAACAATAAGAAAGAGACTGAGCAAAAATGGCATCCATGGGAGAGTTCCAAACCGAAAACCACTGCTGACCAAAAAGAACACAAATTAGCCAAAAAACATCTTGATGATCCCTAAGACTTCTGGGAAAGAATTCTGTGGACCGACAAGACAAAAGTTGAAATTTTTGGAAGGTGTGCGTCCCGTTACATCTGGCGTAAAACTAACACAGCATTTCATAAAAAGAACATCACACCAACAGTCAAATATGGTGGTGGTAGTGTGATGATCTGGGGCTGCTTTGCTGCGTCAGGACCTGGACGACTTGCCGTAATTGATGGAACCATGAATTCTGCTCTCTACCAGAAAATCCTGAAGGAGAATGTCCGACCATCAGTTTGTGACCTCAAGCTCAAGCGCATTTGAGTTATGCAGCAGGATAATGATCCGAAACACACCAGCAAGTCAACCTCTGATTGGCTTAAAAAAAGCAAAATGAAGGTTTTGGAGCGGCCTAGTCAAAGTCCGGATTTAAATCCGACTGAGATGCTGTGGCATGACCTTAAACAGGCCGTTCATGCTCAAAAACCCTCCAATGTGGCTGAATTAAAACAATTTTGCAAAGAGGAGTGGGCCAAAATTCCTCCATAGTGATGTGAAAGTTATCGCAAACGCTTGACTGCAGTTGTTGTTGCCCAGGGTGGCACAACTAGTTATAAGGCTTAGGGGGCAATTACTTTTTCACATAGGGCCAGGTAGGTTTGGATAGCTTTTTCCCCAGAGTGCGAATTATACAGTGACAATCGGGGGGTTCAACTTCTTCTCCAGGAAATTTAAGGGAACCCTGAACTACACAGGCACATTTTTCAGTGAACTGAAGTCTGACAATCCTTACAGTATTTCAGGATTTTGCCTGTTTAACATTAAACCAGTGGCTCCCAAACTGTTTGGCTTGTGGCCGTTAACAAATAAATTTGTGTTTATTTGAGTCTCTTCGTCATATTTCAGATGTCTACTGGTAGTTTACAGTTCTACCAAAAAGACATTTACCTTCACATGACTTCAAATAAATAACTGTTTCAGGCCCAAACAGGTAAAATTCTCCAATATTACAACAATTCAAAGAAGAAAAAAAAATCTTGAAAATTAATCCAAATTTATGTCGCAGAACTACCCAATCCATCATCTCACAACCTCTCAGATTTATTCTGTGACCCTTTCAAGGCAGTTCAAGCCAGCTCCACATTGAATGCTGCTTCTGCTTTCACTCAGCGGCATTAACAATGTTACATTTATTTTTTTTTTTTTATAAATTTGGCATCTCCAATCCCACCCGAATCTGGAATGCCCAGTTGGTGAACTTCGTACAAGGCTTGCTCGTATGCGACCCCTTGCTGCCAATTCAGGAGAGTGTAGACAGTTCGCGGCTCTCCTCCGAAGCACGCGCCTGTCAACCACCGCTTTATACACTCATTGGTTGAATCTTCGCAAGTTCAGAACGAGGGCGGAGGATACCCGGACATGAACAGGCTTAGAATCTTCCTGACGAGCGCCCGTCTGGCCAACAGGAGGCGCTTGAGCAACGAACAAGGCAACTATTGTAATCCCTTCCCGGCAGTCCCTTCCCAATTTGCAACCCTGTAGCGCTATAGCCAATTGTGCGGTACTCTGAGAAAGCTGCCGACCACTGCCGGCTGGTATGAAGCGGGGCTCGAACCCGCGACATGATAGTCACTTCTGCTTCGCAACGCGATGCTTTACCGAGTGAGCTATCCGGCAGCCCCATGTTACATTTATTTAATACATCAGTCACAGTACAATTTTCTGAAAAACCAGTACTTCAATACCTTACTTTTACTTAAGTAGGATTTTAGATGCAGGACTTTTACCTGTAGTTAAGTATTTTTACTCTATAGTATTAATATTTTCACTTAGGTAAAGGATCTGAGTAGTTCTTCCACCACTGTTTCTATTCATGTGAAAACGTAATGTAACTGTACAACTAATCCTCCATTGTCTCATTGCTCATACTGACTGAGCACCAGTGTGAGCTAGCATTAGATATGACATTTTATCCCATAAATGTTTAAAGTTCTGCGTGATACAACCCATTAGATACAGGTCTGGCGTTACACACGTGCAATCTTTTTATACGGTCTATGCGTGTGATACAGCTCTCTGGCGTCCCGATTAATCAGATTCCGTTCACTGGCAAACAGGGTAACGTTACCAATCCTCCTGCTGATAACCGCTAACCATCGCTACTGTTGGTTTCTAATTTGCAGTTTGTTCAAATCAATGGGATTAATAATTCGCTAGCAAGCATGCCATCACTTTTGCTATTATATTTATAAGTCAAGTGAGTCCTTGTTATCATGCAAAACTAGAATTTATTAATTTTATGGTGAAAAGCGTTAGCATGGTAACTAGGTAATTATTCATCCTATGGACTTGGCCAACTAGAAGCTAACGCTTCTCTTAAATTTTCCAAATAGTAGGATGCTGACATTTATGGGATAAACAGGATCTCAAATTCGTGAGCCCGAGATGTCAAATTTATGAAACTCCAGTGGTAATTTTTGTTTAACGTTATCGTTACTCGACGAAGGCTTGGAATAGACAAAAATTGCTACTCTCGTCTCATACATAATTCGATATCTTGGGCTCAATCATTAGAGATCCTCTATTTATACTAAAATGCCAAGCCATAGAATGAACTTTAGCGTTCATTTGTGGACACCTGACTCAATTTAATTCAGAAACTCTGAGGGAAAGACGCTAAAGTGTATTGAACTAGCTAGATTGCTACTTACAGTAGCCTTCACCGTTTAGCACAACACAAGCGAAGCATTGATAGGAGTGATACAGACAGACGAGACGTTTGGCTAAGGTCAATATCAATGGTATGGTCCACTTTAGGGGTGTCTGAAATCGTATTACAAGATTCTTCCATGCATGACTATTAGAAATATAATGTAATATTTATGATGATAGGTAGGATAAGGATACATGTTTTGAACCCCCCAACCTGTTGTTTTTATTAGGGATGCAGCGATACCACTTTTTTAAAAACCGATACGAGTACGAGTATTTTATTTTGTGTACTTGCCGATACCGAGTACCGATACCGATATTTCTGAAATGTTTTCCAGGAAAATACAATGACAATTTCAGAGTACATGTTTTATTTTCTTTTTATAACAAGCCTAAAAGAGGCCAATATCAAACAATTCACACATGGCTATTTCCAAAAAAGTAAAAAAAAAAAAAAAAAAGAGTAGGCCTAACTGCTAAAAATCTTTCTGTATTTAGGGCCCGACAAAAAGCCTTTTGAACTAGCACTGCCATCAAATGAGGCAAAACATTACTGAAGCTTGACAAATGAAAAGTAAACTCGCTGCATAGGCAAGGTAACACACCCAACTTCATAAAAAGTCAGTAGAACTATTAATTGGCACAGATAGTTTCTACACACATTCATAGGCATTCTCAATCCAACTAAAGTCAATAATAGCTTTCCAAGCAAACAAGGCATCACTTAAAGTGTGTGGTATCGCCATATTTCAATTACACAAATGACAAATAAAAAAGATTTAACTTCACCACAACTAAAATGTTTAAGGTAAGCATATGTTACTAATATATTTGTAGTAAAATAAGATTCACAATTCTAAGTCTCTGTGTGCGTGATTGTGGGTGTGTGCTTGTGCGAAGCCGGCTTGCTTGTAAATATTCAATAACTGATCCGGTGTGCCATCTAGTGATAGAATATTGTAATTGCGTGCATAAATTTGCAGCTCCATGACCGCTGGCAGAAACATCTGCACAAAACGCTTAAGATACCCTGCCGAACACCGTTGTTCTTGTTGAACACGCCGCATCCAGATAATGCTTAAATGATGAATTATATACAGTACATATTTTAATTTGTAACGTGTAGTGAAGTGGCCAGTGTCAAAGTAACGAAGAAAAAGTATACTTTTTATCTTTTAAATGAAGTAGAGTGGAAGTCCCGGTAAAAAAAAAAAAAAAACTCAAGTAAAGTACAAATCCTCAAAAAAACTACTTAAGTACTGTAACGAAGTTGCCTACGTGTACTTCTTTACTATACACCTCTTGTGTGTATGCGCGTATGCCTGCATGTGATGACTATAGAGCTCTCTTTCTCGTATTTTTTCTAACTCGCTGTCTCCCCCTAGACATAGAAGTCAAATAGTACAACATACTGTAGCCTATGCGACCGTGAGCAGGCAGTTACCTTGCATCTTACATTAAGTGGTATCGGTGCGTGGTATCGGCAAATGTGGACGAGTACGAGTACGAGCATATTAATGCGGTATCGGGCAGATACCCGATACTGGTATCGGTATCGGTGCAACACTAGTTTTTATCTCTTTTAGGGGGGTTAAAGTCATAAATTAGGGGGGGTCAGACCCCCCCAATCCCCCCGCGTAATTCTAACCGTGCCTTTTCCCTCAATAAATGAAATCACCATTTAAAAACTGCATTTTGTATTTACTCGGGTTATGTTTTTCTAATATCAATATTTGTTTGATGATATGAAACATTTCAGTGTGACAAATACGTAAAAAAAAAAGAAACCAGGAAGGGGGCAAATACTTTTTCACAGCACTGTAGATTAGATTGTCTGCGCTGCGGAGTTTGAGCTTTGTGAAGATCTTTGCACCACGCAGTTGCTCCACAGTGCTGGGGACCAGGGGGAGTGGATAGCAGTACTTCACTGTGACATCATTAAGGCCTCTGTAGTCTATGCAGGGGCAAAGACCTCTATCCTTCTTCTGGATGAAGAAGAAACTTGCAGACGCGGGTGAAGTGGAAGGATGAATGAAGCCCTGCTGTACAGCTGCTTGTACATACTGCTCCATTGCTTGAGTGTCAGCCACCGATATGGGGGTATACATGACTCCTGGGTGGTGATGTACCGGACAGGAGCTCATTGGCACAATCCCATGGACGATGAGGTACTAACTGGGTCGCTTTAAGTTTGCTGAACACTGTCTGCAGATACCAGTACTCTTCGGGAATCTCAGGCTGGTCTCCTTGGTCAGGGCTCTCGACAGTCGTGGAGGTACTGAAGAGGGGGCCACGATGCTGCTGACGAGAGGGTGACAGGACGCTGAGATGTCTTGTGTGCCAGGAGATGGTGGGATTGTGTAATAACAGCCACGGGAGGCCGAGGATGAGTGGGTGGCTTGAGTAATTGAGAAACAGCAGCGGGAGTTCCCTCAGATGGCATTCTTGGACAAAGAGGGAGATCGGTCCCATCTGGTGAGTCACGCTGCCGTTGCCCAGAGGATTCTCACCGATGGCTGCCACAGCGAGGGGAGTGTGGAGCCGGTGGACTAGGGCTTTAACCCTTGTCCAACCAAGGATTTTTCTATTACAGCCCCGACCAATTTCGAAATTAAGCGTTAAACATCATCTTGTGTAGTATCAGTGTACAGCTACAGATGTCCTCTCTTCAAATCAAGTACAAATAAAACACATGTCAACATTATGACGTCATAGTGACGTCAAAACTAACACCATATTAGGAAAAAACATTAAAATGACAAAAATCCATGTTTTTTAATATTTTTATTAGTTTTAGCTGAAAATAAGTAACTTTCTGCAACCTCTAGAACTACTGATACTACAATTAATATTTCAGTATTATTATAAATGTTATAAACTCATGAGTAACATAAATTTGACATTACTATGATGTCATAAATAACTAATTTTGGGAAAAACACACAAAAGGAAAACAAATAGTTTTCTGAACATTTTTCACATTTTCTTTACTTTGTTTTTCCCTATGATAGAACAAGGCTTATAATATCAGTAATATGCAAGTAATTTTACTTTCATGTATAAGAATATGAACAATAAAAATCAACTTACCTTGCAAAATGATGATTCAAGTTCACCGGACAGATGTACAAATATCTTCAAAATGTTACACACTTCCATAAAAGGTTTATCTATGAATTATGAGAACTACTTTATGAACAGTTCTATGAACTTGTATAATAGTAGGCCTATAACACAGTATAAAAATAGTATACAGTACAGTAACCAGTCAAACACAAAAGTAAAAGTATGTCGGGTATGCACTTCTAATATTATTAGGTGAAGATCACTTCAAGGTTACTGGTCACTGCTGGTCATTGTAATTCCAAGATTTACTAATACAAGGACAAGCTACATCAATAAATCAATAAGGATGACAATCAGTGTGGTCTACGAAGTTCATTGAGCATGAAACATAATAATAGCATACTATTTGCAACTAATTTGTAAGCATATTTTGTATCAAAAAAAGGCAAAAATTGACGCTGGTGGCAACCACCCCCCCCCACCCTTCGACTTTGACGGCTTACCCTACCCCCGAGGGGTAAGGTACCCTCATCATTTTTTCATGAAAATGAGCGCAAAGGATGAATAAACAATTACCTAGAAGCATTAGATCATATCTGTTAACTTTTACGAAAAAAAATGGGTTACCCCCGGTTGGATGAGGGTTAAGGCGTCGCATCAACTGCACTGCAAAAAATGAAAAGAAAAAAATACCAGGTAAGATGAATTTACTTATTTTGAAACACTTATTTCTATCACCATTTTTCTTAATAAGACAAAAAAATTTGTCCTTGATTTGAGGTTATTTTAACTATCTTGCCAATGGGATAAGTAAATTTTCACTTGTCAAGCAAATAGTAACTGTTTTGCAGTGTGGCTGGAGACGAAGTTGCCTTCTGCAGCGGTGTCAATCAGGGCCTCTGTGCAAACGGTTGCACCATTACAGGACACTGACTGGGATCTTGGGTAGGTGACACCTTTACCTTGGGAGACGCTGTTCCTCCCTCTTGACTCTGGGTGCAGGGTCTGGTCTTCTTCTAGGGGTGATGCTCAGATGGTCGTGAGTGCCCCAGTTCTATAGGCTTCATCCCCTCTGCTGGCCGCTGGTTGGGGCCTCTGGGCTGGACCCGCTGTCTATCCTGCAGTAGCTGGTCCAGACTGATGGCTGCGTCGATGTCAGAGGACAAGGGGAGCTTGAGGTCTCTGCAGGCCATCTCGGCCCAAGCTCTGGACACAGCCCCTTTCGGAAGATGGTAATCAGTGCAGGCTCATTTCAGCCGCTGGCTGCAGCCAAGTTGCGGAACTGGAGGGTGTAGTCCGCTGCGGTCTTGGTCCCTTGGCACAGGTCCAGGAGCTGGTCCCCAACCTTCTTCCCGAGGTGGTTGAAGACTGAGAAAAACTGCCGGAGGAAATCAGCATAGGTAGAGAAAACCGATTTCCCCCCAGACAGTTATTGCCCAGTCAAGCGCCTTCACAGAGAGGCAGGTCACCACTGCGGCGATCTTTTCTGCTTCACTCAGGGCTGGATGGTATGTAAAATACAGAGCACGCTGAAGAATGAAGCCTTTGCACGCAGTGGGGTTTCCGTCATAGCGCTCTGGTAGTTGCACTGGCGAATCACCCCGGGGAACGGCTGAGGGAGCCTGCATTCCAGCAGGAGAGATGGAGGTTGGTGGTGGTGATGGAACACGGGAAATGGGGAGTTCGCGGACCAGTTCGTCAAAGATGGTCCCCAGAATGGGCAATTTCCCTCTGCTGTTCTGCCACCAGTTGGTAGAGGTCAGGAGGCTGACTCTCCCACCTCTGGATCCAAAGGAATCCTAGCTGAGTCCATACTGGGGTGAAGTCTTCTGTAAGGGTTGTGCTTCATACACAGTTTAGGTGTACGGAGGACAGGAAGTTGAGGACTGGACTTAGGTGCAAGGATGGACTTGGTAGTATTTTAATCGAGGTTCCTTAGAAACACTATTAGTTACACAGACTCTGGGCGTTAGCTACGGTAACAATGTATTACAAATAGAAAAAGAAAATAGGGAATTGAGGTTCCTGGATAAAGTGCAAAAAATAAGCAATAACAGCACTAAGTTTAAGTATTAGATTTACATGCGATACGCGGGGAAATTCGTTTATACAAAGACTATGAACGCAACACAGATATGCAGTTATGAGACTTCTCAAAGACCGAGTTTGAGACTCAGTCTTAAATAGCACACTGCTACCACGCAGTGGAAATGACAAACAGATGCAAACAATGATTAATGGAGTGAGGAATGCAGTTCGGGTCTTAATAGACCGGTGAGCTGGACGGCTGGTGGCGTGGTCTTACAATCTGATTCTGATGATTAACAAGTGTCATTGAAAATAGACTGTGAGTCTACCAGTAACCTTTTTCTGCCAACAGGAAAAAAAGTTTCATTGAACATACCGCAAATTTTTCTGAACTGGGACCTGCGGCCTAAGACTATATTTCATATTTCTGTACTTGCTGATGATTAGTTTGCTGAAGTTAGGCCAACATATTTTTGTACTTACACTGGAAATTGAAAAGTGGAGATTATCTTTGTTGAACTGAGGGCTGCATATTCCATGTTAACACTTGAGATTAAAGCACTGAAGAAAGTTATTATTCAACAGATTTATTATTAAGCAATATAGAGCACATATACAGAATCTGGGATGTCATACAGGTGTGAGCCACTGTAAATTTTCAGGCTGAAGGGGTTTCAGAAAGACTGGGGAGGGGAAATTTTAAGGTGGGCAAAATCTACCTGTTCGGGGGCAGGTTGATCATTTGGATCTTGTGGCACCGTGCGGTGTGCGCAAAGGTTTATATACTCTTCTGATGGTCCAATCAATGTCTTTCAGTTATTTTGGAAAGTTTACACTCTGGAATTGGATAAGAAACTTGTCAATCAATAAAGCATTACTGGGGACTTTTCACGTGGGCATGAACTATGTTTGTGCTTTATGCAGATGAGCCTGAGCAAACATTAGAGTGACTGCCTATCAGGGAGAGTCCTTAGGAGGATATAAGCGAACGCTGAATTCGTCTATGTGTAAATCCACGGTAGGGAATTACACTTTTCTAATATGTGATGCCTATAATTGATAGTAGAATGACATAGTATCAACACCATGTCAAATTTTTGCTTCAGAAAACTGATTTTTTCTGAACTACGTAATTGGGATACCATTGACTCACTATAGCTGAAGTGCTTGCTAGAAAGGACAACAATTTTTTCTGTCGAAAGAGATCATTTTTTTAAACTGCTGGATGGATACTATGGGCAAATATATTGAGCAGTTTGCACATCAGGCTTAGCTGAGGAGTTTTATTCATGCAAAACAGGGATGGGACTTAAGTGTTTGAGCTCGGCTTGCTCGTGAATATTCAATAACTGATCCGGGTGCGCCATCTAGTGGTAAAATAGTAAAATAGTGTAACTGCGTGCATAAATAGAGCGGTTCCATGTCTGCTGGTGTCTCCATCTGCAAAACGGGGTTAAATAAACGGCAAATACGGAATATGGACCAACCAGCCTTTTATTTTATTTGTTTAGCTTATTTTCAGGTTTTTTTATTTCATTTGACGGGCTTAGAATGCCAAGAGAGATACTGACATACATTGAGCGCAGACATTAAGTCTTACTATGTTAGAGGTACCCGTTTTTGTGGCTATCATAAATATAGGCCCTAACATTTCGCAGTTGTTGCATATGACATACCCAGCATTTGACTCGTTGTCATTGATAATGACTTCACTGGCGTGCTCCCCTGCGGAACCCTTGCATTTTCTTCATTTTAAATTTTCCTTTCTTAATTTTCTCTCATCTTTCTTGCCTCCATTGCTGTTTGAAATAGACCTTGCAGTTTGAGCACAGGCTCAGTAAGAGTTATGTTGGTTAATTTGTGCCTGATGAAAGATGAAGATAAACATATTTTAGAAAATTCAACGAATATTTACTCTTTAATTATGTAATATTTCACCCATCCCCTATTCATCGGAATCTTAATTTTTATGACCCACCCACCCGATCCACAAATTAAGCGCGGTTCCAGCTAATATATCCCAAATCCGCGCATCTCTATTGCTTTAGTTATCCCAACTGATCTGTGAACAGTTTCTGCTCACATGCTCACCTCAGGATCTTAATGTTAACATCTTTTTAGCATTTTCCCTCTGAATTACGCCCTGCTGACCTTGCATCAGTCTTCATGAGGGCTGTTAGTACTCCCTCCTGTCTGACTTGTGAACTGATGTGAGGACAGTTTACTCACATGCTCTCCTCTGTTCTGACCACTACAGGTATGTTGCCATCGTCCACCCAACCTCTGAAAAGAGGACCATCCGCTGCACCATTGTGATCAACGTCATGGTTTGGGTGACCAGCTTCCTGTTGACCATTCCAGTGATGCTGTACACACACACAAAACAGGAGGATCTGGTGGAAATGTGCATGATGGATCTGCCTCGAGGGCCCATAGACATGTATTGGTACACGCTGCACCAGTCCATGATTGGATTCATCATCCCCCTGGTCATCATCAGTACCTTCTACTCCCTCGCACTCTGCCACGTCTTCCGTTCAGAGCGGACGGTCAAGCGTAGGCAGTCTGTCTGGGCCAAACGCGCCACCAAGACTGTAGTGATGGTCATTGCGATCTTCCTGTTGTGCTGGTCGCCTTATCATGTGATCCAGATAATCAACCTTAACATCCACTCACCCACCAGTGCCTTCATGCTGGCCTACCACATCAGCATCTGCCTGAGCTACTCACACAGCTGCATCAATCCAATCATGCTGCTCATCTTTGCTCAGAACTACCGTGAGCGCATATGGCGGAGGAAGGGCGTACATGCTGGCTAGCTGAGCGCGTCCAAGGGCACAATAGCAAAGGCTGAACAGAGTTCAGCAGCCATTGCTGAGACTGGTTACTGCGGTATAGGGTCAAGCAACCACCGACCATACTGTCCGTCAGTAAGAACCCTAACTCTTCCACATTTAGCAAATCGGGATCCTCACTTTCTCACTGTGAGCAAATCAGGACCCACAGTCTGAAAGAACGCACTATCAATCACGACTCCCAGCCAACCAAGCCCAACCCCCCAGCGCCCCAGCCCACCCTGCCCCAGGCAGCTTCTACCAGTTTACAAGGAAAGAGACGCCATAACATACTGTTTAATGAGGGATTTAGGGAGAAATTTCTGGACCTGGGATTTTTTTTAATGGATGTGAAAGCCACAGAGCTCTGCTCTGTTTTTGCTCCAATGCCTCAAAGGGGAACTTAGCCACAATGCAATACCATGTGACAGGGGTGATGACTCTACAACACCACGGGGCCTAATTTAGTGATCTAAGCGCTCAGTCTGAAACGTGTGGCACAAGTGCATTTAGGACATGTCCAAATCCATGTTTGCTAGTTAAATGGCGGATTATCTGGGTGCAGAGTAATGCGCCCTTAAAATTGCATTTTTAAAAACGGACTATTGACTGTAGACCAGGTTTTTTTTGGCCAATGGTGCAAGAGATTTATGCGACCCCAAAATAGCAACAGATGGCAAGATGGCAATAACAGAACATTGATATTATTTGCACACCTAAGCCATCTGGAAGTTTCTCCTACTGGAAACTACAAGATTTAATGGCCAAATTCTCCAATTCTTGATTCTGCCATTGAACTATTGCCCCTGGACCACTGGCAGCACAACAATCTCAAAACATCAATGACCCACCTCCACATTTGAATATAGACATGATATGCTTTTACTTGCATACACACTTTTTTTTATCTCTTAGAATGAATATGGTGTTTAAAGCCAAAAAAATTTACCTCTGAACATTGCATCTGACTATTGTACTCACTTTCAAGGATAATAATTATTCTAAGCAAACTCCAAATGCTTGGCTTTTGTCTTGTGCCCAGCAAAGGTATTCTTCATGCAATCCTCAAGTTTGTTTAAACAGAGGCGGAGGATTCTGGTTGTTGAAGACTTCCAAACATTTCTGCGATTCTTGAATTGTGTCATATGTGGTGAGAGATTTGATGGGCTTTGATGCGCTGTTTATTTCATTATAAATGTTACCGTTACCGTAACGGAAACGGGTTACCATTTTTTTGTGGGAATAAAGTGGCAGGGAAGGTTTGATTTCAGAATTTGTAGCTGTGCATATATTTTTTGTCTGGTATGTAATACATTGCCCACAATTTGTTTGGTGCTCTGGTGTTCAGCATTATTTGTCAGGTCCTGCATCCATTAGTTACAGGTTCCATCCCAGGTGGCTGGACTTAACGATTTTTTTTCGAATTACACAACTGATAAGCACCCACACCCTCCGTCCAATCAGAAATCACCCAAACCACGCCCCCACCACTCAGTTCATGTGCGTGCTTCATTTCACCACAAACAGCTGACCGGTACGGCCGGAGACAACATTACAACACAGACAGCATTAGCAGCGGTGGATATCGATGGCATCACACAAAGCCACCAACAACAACACCTGTATCTTTCAACACTGGATTCACAGCATAACCAGGGCATTATAGCCTACACACAAGTTTCCTAGGCTAGTGCCAGTCTCTAGGCATACAACAACAAGCAAACATTAGCTACCCATTACTAGGCTGTAGCTAACTTTACTTGGCTAACACCAAAAGTAGCCTAGACCTTACTACTCAGTGTGTATAAACTACACTTTCTGTCTATGTACAGCATTCACACAGAAAGAGAGACAAGAAGCTAGCTTACCAGTCTAAGAGAAACTCTGCTACGAGTGCGTCGGTTTTAAAACCTTTCAGTGTCTTCAGTTCTCTCCAGCGGTCGAATGCTTCTCTGCCAAGGGATACTAGAGTTGCATTTGCAATTTTTACATATTCTTGTCTATCACGCATACTTTCAATGAAGGTTTTTGTCTTTTTAGCTGGTGGTTGACCGCTGGGTGCAGTTGGAGGTCGGAAAACTGGCTGCTCGTTCGGCTGTGCCATGACTCTGTCCGAATGCCTAGCTTTCTAGCTAATGCTGGCTGTATAGCTACAGCCAAAAAAGTGCACATTGGAATGCACGCACAGAAAAGCGTACACGTTGATTTGGCAGTTTGACTGACAGACGGGCCATCCAATTAGAGTTGTCTGAGACAAATTTGATTGGTAGCCTAATTTTGGCCCATGCTCCTTACACAGATGACCAAATTTCGTCATTGATATGTCAAATCACTTATGTTATCGATGACTGTCTAATACATACCAGATATACTCAGATTTTTATAATTTTGCCAAAAAATGAGCCGCCTGGGATGGTACCTTTAATTACCTTCTAAGTCAAGTTGGTCCATTTTTTAGAAAAATCTGATTTTTTGGTAGGCATAGAAATTATCTTCCATATATACCAATTTTCACTATACTGAAACTATTAGCCTTGCAGACATAATCCATGAGGCAAGTCATTATTTTCTTTTTAAAATGACTTTGATTTTGCAACACAATGTTTTGACTTAGCATGTTTTGAAAGTGGAGTGGAAATTTTGCAGGTTTTGACAGTGTTCAAACCAGCCCCGTTGCTCAATAGGTGAAGGTATTTGACTCAGGACCCACTCTTCATGCAACTCAATGCTACAGACAGCACAGTGGTTGAATAGCTGCAAGGATATCATTTGAACTCATAATAGTGTTTCTTACCTTTCAATCTTGAGGAGCTTCCTTTCTGAACCCTTATGAGGAGATTTGTTTGCATTTTCTGCGATCAAAAGGAAACTTGAGTCTGCATCCCCCATCTTGAGTTAGGAGAGCAAAAGCTGAACAGGCTATAAAAGCTCGACTGTGATTGGTTCCTTCTAGCGAACGAAAACGGAATCACGTTTCTACATTGGCTGATGACTTAGCAGAATTTGACTGAGTTTTCCTCCTTGTCTTGGCGGGGTTTAACAAAGTTTTGCTTTTTCCGTCACAATTTATAACATGATTTAGTAGGTTTTGGAAGTGGAGCTATTAGTGGGACATGCGCAGGTGCCCGAAAGAGAGGCTGAGGGAGATAATTCATTTATTTTCAAAACTTGACTCGGCAGGTTTTGCAAGTCGACTCCTCATTTTTAATATTTTATCTGTTCTATACTGTTGAATACTAGATATTTTGTATTTTATATATTTTTGTATTGACAGCTGTCTCAGAGTATTTGATACATTATACCTTTTTTGGATTCATGTTAATTTTTGTACCATTCCTTACACCCTCATTGCGTCACCTAATTATAGATTTAATGGAAAATGCTCAAGACAGTTGATTTATTTAAATGATAAGATGCATTCCATCCTCTTTGATTCAATCTCCATTGGGGTTTTGGACATGACATACCATTCAAAAATTTGGAAATGCCTTCAAATTTTGCTGAAAGAAATTTATAATTTATTTACTGCATCATCATTAACTTAACAATGATAATGAAAAAAACAGATTATTGTTTGAAATAACATTTTTTTTTTTTAAATTTTGCTTCACTTTAGTTATGAAGCCCCATTTTCAGAGCTATACTCTCGTGCGCAAACAGTGTAATGTAATAACATCTGCAGTTCTTTTTTTGTGCTTTAGTGCTATCAAAGTTTATCTCGTAACTGCAGTGCTTTTCACATAGCCCAGCTCATGACATATCTTTGATATAAACTTAGAGTAATATCACTTTTGTGAAAATTTTATTGGCTGAGAATGTGGGAAAAACAAAATCGCTCTGCGCAGTTAGTATAAAGTGTATATGGCAAACTGTATACCAAGTGTAATGTTGGTTAAATCGGTATGGCTCAGTGTTGTAGCAAGCCAGCAAAGTGCCACTTGCATAATTATGTTCACATTACTTAGCTTGCTAACTAGCGTGTACGTATTATGTTTTCATAACCATTTTGTAACATTAGCTTATTGGCTAGCGAGCGGACGTTAGCTAGCTACTCAGTTAACTGAATTTACAAACCATTAGTAGTTCAGCCAGGAATGTCTGTGACTGGCTACGTGAGCAGAGCGATGGCGTTAGCTCTATCCAAACATACAATGGGCGAACGGAAATTACATTTGTTTTCTATTAAATTACGCAATTCAGTCATGTGATGAACATTTAATCTTGGTGGTGTCATCAGAAAGTTATGAAACTCGTTGAGTAAATTTTGTGTATGTTTCTCTCATATGACACGCCCACTCATGTAAGATGGTCTATACATTGAGAAGGTGGTGTTTTTAAGGTCACAGTTTAGCTTAATAATGGATGAAATGCAAGCGCATTTTCTTTAAATTTGTCAATCTATCATTACTTTAAGAGATAGAGGTTATTCTTTGCATGAGATTGCCATGAGCAGCATTGAATAGTACCCATCGAACAGCAGCATGTGCAACTATGAAGAGATCACTGGAATGCTGGCCTGATAGGTAGAATTTGAGAGAAAAAGGCACTTCAGAAACAGGATGAACAGAAAAAGAAGAAAGAACAGGTTAAAATGACCAAAATAACAGAGATTGGAGAAGTATGAGGCCATAATAGCCTATTAAGTCAGCATTTGGGTGTTGTGCAGCAGATGCCAATGTTTGGCAGGTACTGTTTAAAGAAGCTGCAAGCTGAGGACCTCTACAGCATCTGTTTCTCAGACTGTGATGTAATTGGACTCAGATACAGTTGTTCCATCGGAGCAATTTTTGATCCTCCTTCAAGACAGTGGAGTATGTCTTTATATGAAAATTTCAGTCCCTTGGCCATCTTATGCATCGAATAACTTTTATCTCTGGAAAGTTGAGAGAAGTGATTTCAGAAAGTGAGTTCTTTTTGACTTTTATTAAACCAAAATGAAACTTCATTAATGTGAAAGCACACGAAATCACAGTGGCTGACAGAGATATTTTCAGCTTCAGCGCTGAATGAGGTGGGAGTGAATCTTCTTGTACCAAATTAGCACATCATAATTATTATTTCAGGATGAGGTGACTCAGTGTGAGTAATATCTGCCGAAAACAGACGCTTTCAATTAATTTTATATGTAAAAACAATTATTTCCAACTGCAATAGTGACTTTTAACATTATTCTCAAGGCTTTATTTTTAAATCAATATAATTCCATGTTGGCAAATACAACTAGCTCTATCTTTCAAAGCATGAAATTTGATGTAACTCAGGAGTAGAAGGACAGTACTAGAAGATCTAAAACCAGTACTGTAGGAAGGAGAAGGAAGGCACATGATTTTGCTCCCGCGGGGTGTCTTGGTGCTAGTTTTAATCATCTGAGTGTATAGTCAGTGTATAAGAGACTGGTTTTTCTGTCCCATTGGTCCTTATGGAGAGAGGGCAGTGCGTGAGTACAGTACAGACGGGCTGTATGACAGCTTGTCACTTTGTAGGATAATGGAAGATCATCAGTTATTCTATCCCTTACTGTTTCTTCTGGTTATAGAACACTACTGATCAGACTTCTGCATGGTTTACCACACCAGGTTTTTTTAAAATTAATCCATCTCTGCAGTTGTCGAAATCAAACCAACAGTCTTTGTGTTCTAAGTCCTGTTGTCCATCTATTATGGTACACTACTGACTAATACACAGCCTTGACAGCATAGCTGCAAGAGCCACGGCACAACTGAAGCACCAGAAGGTTTTTGGACACATACAGGCTTGTGTCCATATTCCTTGAGGGCATTAAGAATGAAAGCATCCAATCAGAGAGCCATTTTGCTGATGAAGGAGAGGGTGAAAGCAAAGCTTTGACATTTTTGGGAGGCTGAAAATTGGCATCACCTTCAGTTACTCTTTGAAATTGAAGTGACATTAAAATTACTGAATGGACTAAAATCAAGTCAAAAGTAAATATAATTTAAGTATAATTATGTTAGTTTCCTCCTCGTGACTCTGTGTCTCATAATTTAATTCAGTTCCCAGACTTTGAGTGCATGAGCATCTGCTACTCTATAAAGCAGTCTCTCACCCATCAGGAATTGTGCTTCTAAGATGAAGTTTGAAGGTTTGGGTTCAAGCATACAGTACATGCAGAATTTCATTTACTATTTTATTTCTGATGTTTTCAGGGTCCAGCACAGGAGTGGCTTCGCTATTCTGCTCAAAAAGGCAGGGACACACCCTGGAGAGCTCGCCAGTTGATCACAGTGTGCACACCATTCAAACACTCATACCTACAAGCAATTAAGAGTTTCAATGCATGTCTTTGGACTGTGGGATGAAACCTGAGTATCCACAGGTAATCCGCACAAAAGCAAGGAGAGCATGCAAACAGAACCCCAGATTCAAACCCAAAACCTGCCTGCTCTGAGGGGGCAATGCAACTCATTGCAAGCCGAACTTGACACTTGTAAATATACGAATAAAAACATACCAATTTAATGTGCAAAACTTGTGATACAGTAAGTTGGTAAACAGTCAATCCAAAGTATTGAATATAAACAGAGAAACGAGCTCAAAGAAGCTTCTTCAGTTTATTTTAAAGCAATTTCACAATAATGTATTTTGACAACTTACCTTCTCCTGAAGCTGTTTGATCAAACGAAGAACAATTGGCCTTCAACCCAAAGCAGATCCAAATGCTCACAACGTCCTCATTATTTGCATGATTTTGATTTCTTTGCTACAGAAATGACGAAACCAATAACTTCAGACCAAGTTGGTACAATTTTCCCCATGCTCATTGCAGGCAGCCTATTAATCATCCTGAACCCTGCTATTTCCGTCACAAACACGCCATGCTTTCTTTTTGGACAAAAGTTCCGTAATTTCCCCTTTTATCATACTTCGGGGGTTATCAAAGACATTCTGGGGAGAGGTATTGCAGGGATATGCAATCAATAAGCATAGCTTGTCATGAGTTTAAATGCTGTGTGCATCATGTAAATTAAAAAATATTTTGTTTTCGCCTCCGTCTTTTTTATGGACGAAGTGAAGCTTTCAACAATTTTCAAGCATTTTCGGGGTACAATAAACTTAACTGTGAGGTTTGGGCCAAAGGCATGAAATTTTATGTTTTTAAAGCATGGTACAGGATTGGGCATGGTGATTTTGCAACACATTTATTAGCAGCTGGACATTGGCCTACCTTTGTACCTTGCTGTACAGATGTAGTGCGCCAAGATTTCTGAGCTATGCTTTAACAAAGATCTTGGATTGAAGGATCAGCGGTCTGAATGTTAATTAGCCTCCCCCGCAACCACTCAAAGCTTCTCTCTATGGTCCCTAACCTGCCAGTAAACAGTCTGGTGAAATTAGGAATGAAAACAGAACTGGTAAATGTGAAAAAAGAACCTCAGTTTAATAACATGCAAAAACAAATTTCTTAGGCAAAATCTTTCTTTTGCATGTTGGATTCAAGCTATAGGCATCCCAGCTCACCTTACCTCATTACTGTGAACTGAATCACAGCAGGATCTGTATTTGTTTGAAGCAGTCTTGTACAGTTGTTCAATGTCTTTTTGCAATTCAAGATGAAACTTCTCGTGGACATTTTACAGGATTATCACCTCTCATTCTGGATCTACTTCTCATTCCTTTTCAACTACTACATCCTCTATTCTTTAAAAAAAAAATTCAAAAAGAGGCAATAAGGTTAATTGGATACCTTGCAGCCAGACTGAAACAATCCACATGGAAGACATTTTGAGATATCGGCCATTTTAACTTTCTAACTCTAAGATCTGAATGAACAAGTTTGAAAGAGGTCATGTGAAATCATGAACCACATTTTGATGCAGCTCAATAATCTGTATCAAAACCTTATACAGGGTGTATCAAAAAAAAATTTTACACTTTGAAAAATGTCTCCAAAATTGATATTATATAATTTTCCAAAAATCTGTTATGATGTATTGATGGACCATGACCTCATGCTCCTATTGACACCTTGTTAATCTCCTGCTGTTCCGCATGAGTGAACACGGGTTGTTTATTTTCACTCGATTTAAACTGTTTTGCGCACAGAATTGAGAGGGTTAAAAACAAAACAAACACAATGGTTGGCAAGTTCAGACATTACATTTTTTCTCACCAATTTTCATGAAAAATAGATTAACCCTTTGTCCGCTACCAGCCCGCCAACTTCAGATTCGGATTGCCAAGGTTGCTATTTTGAGGCAGGATCCTGCAATGGTCTGACGGTCTGTTTATGACATGCTGCGGAGAGCAGAGGTCTGTGTGCAAAGGAATGGAGCCCATGTCGAAGACTGAAAATTGAATGCAATGTTCCTTGAACCATGGACTTAAGTACAGTCATGCTGTTGTAAGTGTGCTGAGAATAGCAAAATGTGAGTCCGATGTTAGTGGGCTGGTAGCAGACAAAGGGTTAATCCAATTTTCATGAAAATTTGTGAGGAAAAAATTGAATGTCTAAACTTGCCAACCATTGTGTTTGTTTGGTTTTTAACCCTCTCATTTCTGTGCGCAAGCTAGTTTAAATCGGGTGAAAATAAACAATCCGTGTTCACTCATGCGGTTTCTCAGAATTGCTGAACCAAACTAAACATGGGGGAACCCCTGAGTGAAATGGGACCAGGCTGAGTCTGACTGTAGTGTAGGTGTCACGGACAGGAATCTGGTGGAAGGGGTTTTCATCAACATCATTCTAATTCTCTTAACACTGATACAAGCAGTATAGTCTGCTGTCAGGGACTGCAGGTGATGAAGGTTGAACACTGTGCTCAATAAATCATTTTTAGTAAAGTTCATCACTGAGATGTCCTAAGCACTGAACAGTACTATTTCACAGCCCAACTTGAAGAGAGAAGCCATTAATGTCATAACAGTCAGTCAGAACTATCTCTTTGATAAAAGTCATGAACTTCAAAAAGATACAAGCATTATACAGCAGATACAAAGATGTAAGGTTTCTGAAGCAAAGAATCTGTGTCTTAATGTACAAAACCCAAAACCAGTGAAGTTGGCACATTGTGTAAATCATAAATAAAAACAGAATACAATTATTTGCAAATCCTTTTCAACCTATATTCAATTGAATACACTGCAAAGACAAGTTATTTAATGTTCGAACAGGTAAACTTTGTAATTTTTTGCAAATATTAGCTCATTTGGAATTTGATGCATGCAACATGTTTCAAAAAAGCTGGCACAAGTGGCAAAAAAGACTGAGAGAGTTGAGGAATGCTCATCAAACACTTATTTGGAACATCCCACAGGTGAACGGGCTAATTGGGAACAGGTGGGTGCCATGATTGGGTATTCAGCTTCCTGAAATGCTCAGTCATTCACAAACAAGGATGGGGCGAGGGTCACCACTTAGTGAAAAATCATCGTGAGCTGATTGTCGAACAGTTTAAAAACAACATTCCTCAACGAGCTATTGCAAGAAATTTAGGGATTTCATCATCTACGGTCCGTAATATCGCCAAAAGGTTCAGAGAATCTGGAGAAATCACTGCACAGCGACAAGGTCAAAACCAACATTGAATGCCCGTGACCTTCGATCCTCAGGCGGTACTGCATCAAAACCGACATCAGTGTGTAAAGGACATCACCACATGGGCTCAGGAACACTTCAGAAAACCACTGTCAGTAACTACAGTTCGTCGCTACATCTGCAAGTCAAGTTAAAACTCTACAATGCAAAGCTTAAAGCCATTTATCAACAGCACCCAGAACGCCCGGCCGCTGGGCCCAAGCTCATCTAAGATGGACTGATGCAAAGTGGAAAAAGTGTTCTGTGGTCTGACGAGTCCACATTTTAAATTGTTTTTGGAAACTGTGGACGCTGTGTCCTCCGGACCAAAGAGGAAAAGAACCATCTGGACTGTTATAGGCGCAAAGTTCAAAAAGCCAGCATCTGTGATGGTATGGGGGGTGTATTAGTGCCCAAGGCATGGGCAACTTACACATATGTGAAGGCACCATTAATGCTGAAAGGTACATACAGGTTTTTGGAGCAACATATGTTGCCATCCAAGCAACGTCTTTTTCATGGACGCCCCTGCTTATTTCAGCAAGACAATGTAAGCCACATTCTGCACGTGTTACAACAGCATGGCTCCGTTGTAAAAGAGTGCGGTACTAGACTGGCCTGCCTGTAGTCAGACCTGTCTCCCATTGGAAAATGTGTGGCGCATTATGAATTTAAAAATACGACAACGGAGACCCCGGACTGTTGAACAACAGCTGTACATCAAGCAAGAATGGGAAAGAGTTCCACCTGAAAAGCTTCAAAAATTGGTCTCCTCAGTTCCCAAACGTTTACTGAGTGTCGTTAAAAGGAAAGGTGATGTTAAAAAAGGCCCTGTGCCAACTTTTTTGCAATGTGTTGCTGCCTTTAAATTCTAAGTTAACGATTATTTGCAAAAAAAAAATAAAGTTTCTCAGTTTGAACATTAAACATCTTGTCTTTGCAGTGTATTCAATTGAATATAAGTTGAAAAGGATTTGCAAATCATTGTATTCTGTTTTTATCTACGATTTACATAACGTGCCAACTTCACTGGTTTTGGGTTTTGTAGAATGGAATGGCTGATTCACTTCAGCATTTAAAAATTTTGACAGGAGCTGATAGTCCTCTTTGGCATTATTATATCTGCCTGTTTAAGGCTCTGTGGGTTGGTGTTTTTAAATGTTATTTGCTAATCAGAGCCATTGAGACCTATGCTGTTTGCTTGACATGGTACTTTACGTTACAATACAGAAGACTGGATTACTATCTAAATTTTCATGAATTTGTGGGTTGGTTTGGTTTTGCAGCAAGATATCCAATTATCCCTGAACACCAAGAGAGATGTTGAAAATGAATGATGTTGGTGCTGAAAGGAGGTAAAATGGTCTCATTTTATAATTTGTGAACATTATCACTAACATTGTCAAGAAAATTAAGAGACATGCGCTACGCTCACATGTCCAGGGTGATGTGACTCAAATCTTATTTTTCGCCTAAATGTCACACAGATCTGATGTTCTCAGTGCTGTATGGACACAGAAATCTGATCTTATATATCTTCAAATCAGAATTGAGCCACTTTCATAAGTGGTCCCAGATCAGATACAAATCTGACTGGAATGCACATGGTTTTCTGCCTTTATGCATGTGCTGAGCTATAAAGCTAGCCATCTGGCTTTTTTCGCCTTCTCAACCTCATCAGGTACAGTTTCTGAACTGTTAGTTGACCTCCAGGGCAATATCCCATCCATACTTTCGTTACAAGCACGTCCATTTCAGGTACTATGACTCACTTCAGGGGCATTGTGTGGTTGTACATACCATGATGTTTTAAACATGCTGCCAAATGTTATTTTTTCTGATAGAGAGGGAAAGAATCATAGTAGATGTTTTTGAAACCCATCATCAACAAGGAAATGAACAGGACCAGAAAAAAAAAATAGCCTTCAAACTCCTAACCAAAGAACATTAACGTTAACACACTATCACATAACACTGTACTTCTTTTATTTAACTGGGAGAATATACCTTAGCTAATTAATAATAGCATTCTGTGGGATAATGTTGGCTTACTTAGCTAGTTAAATGAGCTAATTTCCACCTGCTGTCTCTAGAAAGAACAGTAGGTCAAGATGCCAATAGTTAGCTAGCAAAAATGTAACAAGTATGTTAGTGTCTCATTATGTTTCAAACATTATAGTTAACCTACAGGAAACTTCAATATAACCCAGCTTATAGTTAGCTAATGTTAGTTAACAGCATTGACTCACCCCATTTAGCATTTCGCTGTCACTAAACTCACTGAGTTTGTTAGCTGGCTAGGGCAGATTTGCCTCTTTTTGC
Organism: Gymnothorax javanicus; assembly: GCA_029692085.1. Lineage (NCBI taxonomy): Eukaryota > Metazoa > Chordata > Actinopteri > Anguilliformes > Muraenidae > Gymnothorax > Gymnothorax javanicus. The sequence goes on from CM056210.1 coordinate 4,768,140, forward strand.
AGTTCACATTCATAATGTCAAGTGACCTGTATCTACCTTTGATGTGAACACATCTGCCCTCGGAGACGGCAGGCATGCACACATTGATATATTTTTGCACAAGTCATCTGCGTCACCAACAACAAAAACATCATATTTGTGAGAGCACTCATATGATTAAGATCTGATTCAATTGAGAAAATGATCTTGCTTGTAAAAAAGTGTGTGGATGAGATTTTGCTCCGGCAAACAGTTCGTCAGCTGTATGCAATGAGGTTGAAAAGGTGAAAAATGCCAGGAGGCTAGCTTTTTAGGTTTTCAAGTGCGCTGGCTCATCGCATGAGTGCAGGCAAAAAGCCTCGTGGATTCCGATCTGACCGTTCTCGTTCATGTCACATGGCCATGTGTGTGATTTGTGTCCAATCTAGAACCTCATCTTTAAGTGGCTTAATCCTGATTTGAAGATTGGATACAAGACTGGATTTCTGTGTCCACGCAGCCATAGAAACATCAGATCTGTGTCACATTAAGGGAAAATATCAGATTTGAGTCTCTTCAGCCTGGTAATGTGCACACAGCATAGAGGATAGCAGGCAGGCTGTGTTATATTACACGGTGTATTGCTTTGTGCGGTTTCTTTCAGCCTTGCAGAAATTTTTTTAATGATCTGGAAGGTTCCCTGGCCTTAATTGGTTGTACTGGACATTTTTTACTCTTCGGTTTAAAACAAAACTCCTTACACTTACGGTGATTTCACTTGAACGACTGGGTATTACATTTATTGTGGAAAATAAAGGGAGCATTGCAGGATCCAACAAGCAATTTCTTGCCAATATACGTGGATTATAGAGGTGCATTTAGATAAAATAAAGCCAAGGTTTTCTAGAGTCATAATTTGTGTAAAGGCATAAATCATTGCATAAATAAGTCACTTGACATCAGAATCCATTGACTCCCTGAGAAGACATGGTGCCTATCCACTCAGCAGGCATCAGGTGTCGTGTGTAATTCAGGGCTGCAGATCAGGAGACTGCACTTGAAGACAGATAAAGAGCTTCTGATGTAAGCACAGTCTGCTTCTTTCATCAGAAAACCTCTTATTACGAATCCTCTTGTTGTGCAAAGACGGATGCTCACAACGTGCGGTTCACGCTTATGTTCTGTGCTATAGCCTCACTCATTTTCTTTTTAAAGTTGTTATATACCAAAATGTGGTCGCACTCATGTTTTGTCAGTTTCCTATATAAAACAGAAAATTTTGAAATGAAAGATGACTAGTCCTTAGTTTCAACAGTGATTTGGACACAGGAAGTAATGCATGAAAACAATGAAAGCGGAGTAAAGTAAATCCACTGTTTAAACTCATTTACTCATTAATTGGATGGAGTTCTAACTGAATTTGTTACCATTTCCTGGCATGGGTCAAGAGACAAAATTCAATTAAGTGATCATCCAATCAGCCAATTAAGATGCAGAAAATGCCATGACCTCTGTCCTTCATGGTAGCATTTTAGGGAGGCGCGGCAGAAGGATGGGGGATTGTGAAGAGGTGTGGGGAGATGGAAGGATTGGTGATTTGATTTAAAAAAATAATAGGTTTGGCCTGAAGGAAACCTCAAGTCAGTGCTTGATTGAAGTATGATGTTTGTGATCTTCAGGATGAGGAACTTCAGAGAACATCAACATATTTTGGGATCAAAAATCCAGGACCAAAGGTTTGAAGCGCCTAATGCTGGTCCTGACGCAGGGTCTGTTGGTTTATGTTGTGACTGAGTACTTGATAGATCAATTGAAGCAGAGGATTTCAAAGCAAACTCAACTCACCTGCTTCCTGGGATCCAAAGTGGGTTTTTTCCAAGGTGAGAACAAAGAACCCTGTGGCTTCCCAGGACCTGGGCTGTTCCCCCATGATCTGGAGCAAGGCTCCTCAAACCTGGTACTGGAAGACAACTCCAGCCCTGATTTTCTTTTCCTCCCAGTTATCAACTTAATAATTAGTGGTGCTGATTGAAGATTGGTTTCACACAATGCGATCAGTGAAAGGAAGGGTAGAAAACAAGCAGTTCTCCGCCCTCGAGGACCATCATTCGAGGAACAGGTATTTCTGTGGATTAAGAAGTACCCATTGCATCACAAAGACAACATAATCATGCCAGGATTCCACCACAGGACATTGCATGAAGCAGGTCACTATCAAGGAACACAGCAAAGTCCAGCACAGATGGCAGCACAGATCCCAAACGGGAGTATTACAGGCATCAGTGTGTAATCAGATTCCATAATCATAGTCAGCAGTGACAGTGGGGTCAGAACTGGGAGTACAGGAGTAGACTGGATTTCAGACTAACAGAGGAACAGACTGGATTTCAGACTAACAGAGGAACAGACTGGATTTCAGACTAACAGAGGAGTAGACTGGATTTCAGACTAACAAAGGAGTAGACTGGATTTCAGACTAACAGAGGAGTAGACTGGATTTCAGACTAACAGAGGAACAGACTGGATTTCAGACTAACAGAAGAACAGACTGGATTTCAGACTAACAGAGGAACAGACTGGATTTCAGACTAACAGAGGAGTAGACTGGATTTCAGACTAACAGAGGAGCAGACTGGATTTCAGACTAACAGAGGAGCAGACTGGATTTCAGACTAACAGAGGAGTAGACTGGATTTCAGACTAACAGAGGAGTAGACTGGATTTCAGACTAACAGAGGAACAGACTGGATTTCAGACTAACAGAGGAACAGACTGGATTTCAGACTAACAGAGGAACAGACTGGATTTCAGACTAACAGAGGAACAGACTGGATTTCAGACTAACAGAGGAACAGACTGGATTTCAGACTAACAGAGGAGCAGACTGGATTTTCAGACTAACAGAGGAACAGACTGGATTTCAGACTAACAGAGGAACAGACTGGATTTCAGACTAACAGAGGAACAGACTGGATTTCAGACTAACAGAGGAACAGACTGGATTTCAGACTAACAGAGGAACAGACTGGATTTCAGACTAGCAGAGGAACAGACTGGATTTCAGACTAACAGAGGAACAGACTGGATTTCAGACTAACAGAGGAACAGACTGGATTTCAGACTAACAGAGGAACAGACTGGATTTCAGACAGAGGAACAGACTGGATTTCAGACTAGGAAGGAACAGACTGGATTTCAGACTAACAGAGGAACAGACTGGATTTCAGACTAACAGAGGAACAGACTGGATTTCAGACTAACAGAGGAACAGACTGGATTTCAGACTAACAGAGGAACAGACTGGATTTCAGACTAACAGAGGAACAGACTGGATTTCAGACTAAGCAGAGGAACAGACTGGATTTCAGACTAACAGAACAGACTGGATTTCAGACTGGATTTCAGACTAACAGAGGAACAGACTGGATTTCAGACTAACAGAGGAACAGACTGGATTTCAGACTAACAGAGGAGCAGACTGGATTTCAGACTAACAGAGGAACAGACTGGATTTCAGACTAACAGAGGAACAGACTGGATTTCAGACTAACAGAGGAGCAGACTGGATTTCAGACTAACAGAGGAACAGACTGGATTTCAGACTAGCAGAGAACAGACTGGATTTCAGACTAGCAGAAGGAACAGACTGGATTTCAGACTAACAGAGGAACAGACTGGATTTCAGACTAAAAGAAGAACAGACTGGATTTCAGACTAACAGAAGAACAGACTGGATTTCAGACTAGCAGAAGAACAGACTGGATTTCAGACTAACAAAGGAGCAGACTGGATTTCAGACTAACAGAAGAACAGACTGGATTTCAGACTAACAGAGGAACAGACTGGATTTCAGACTAGCAGAGGAGCAGACTGGATTTCAGACTAAGAACAGAAGAGGCAGACTGGATTTCAGACTAAAGAGAAGAACAGACTGGATTTCAGACTAGCAGAAGACTAAGACTGGAGGAACAGACTAACAGAGGAACAGACTGGATTTCAGACTAACAGAGGAACAGACTGGATTTCAGACTTCAGAGGAGCAGACTGGATTTCAGACTAACAGAGGAACAGACTGGATTTCAGACTAGCAGAAGAACAGACTGGATTTCAGACTAACAGAGGAACAGACTGGATTTCAGACTAACAGAGGAACAGACTGGATTTCAGACTAACAGAGGAACAGACTGGATTTCAGACTAACAGAAGAACAGACTGGATTTCAGACTAGCAGAAGAACAGACTGGATTTCAGACTAACAGAAGAACAGACTGGATTTCAGACTAACAGAGGAGCAGACTGGATTTCAGACTAACAGAGGAGCAGACTGGATTTCAGACTAACAGAGGAACAGACTGGATTTCAGACTAGCAGAGGAACAGACTGGATTTCAGACTAACAGAGGAACAGACTGGATTTCAGACTAGCAGAAGAACAGACTGGATTTCAGACTAACAGAGGAACAGACTGGATTTCAGACTAACAGAGGAACAGACTGGATTTTAGACTAGCAGAGGAACAGACTGGATTTCAGACTAACAGAGAACAGACTGGATTTTCAGACTAGCAGAGGAACAGACTGGATTTCAGACTAACAGAGAACAGACTGGACAGACTGAACAGACTGGATTTCAGACTAGCAGAGGAACAGACTGGATTTCAGACTAACAGAGGACAGACTGGATTTTAACAGAAGAACAGACTATTTCAGAGAGGAACAGACTGGATTTCAGACTAACAGAGGAACAGACTGGATTTCAGACTAACAGAGGAGCAGAGCAGAGAGACTGGATTTCAGACTAACAGACTGGATTTCAGACTGGATTTCAGACTATTTCAGACAGAGGAGAACAGACTGGATTTCAGACTAGCAGAGGAGCAGACTGGATTTCAGACTAACAGAGGAGCAGACTGGATTTCAGACTAACAGAGGAACAGACTGGATTTCAGACTAACAGAGGAACAGACTGGATTTCAGACTAACAGAGGAACAGACTGGATTTCAGACTAACAGAGGAACAGACTGGATTTCAGACTAACAGAGGAGCAGACTGGATTTCAGACTAACAGAGGAACAGACTGGATTTCAGACTAACAGAGGAACAGACTGGATTTCAGAGGAACAGACTGGATTTCAGACTGGAGCAGACTAACAGAGAACAGACTGGATTTCAGACTAACAGAGGACAGACAGACTGGATTTCAGACTAACAGAGGAACAGACTGGATTTCAGACTAACAGAGGAACAGACTGGATTTCAGACTAACAGAGGAACAGACTGGATTTTAGACTAGCAGAAGAGCAGACTGGATTTCAGACTAACAGAGGAAGAGACTGGATTTCAGACTAACAGAGGAACAGACTGGATTTCAGACTAACAGAGGAACAGACTGGATTTCAGACTAGCAGAGGAACAGACTGGATTTCAGACTAACAAAGGAACAGACTGGATTTCAGACTAGCAGAGGAACAGACTGGATTTCAGACTAACAGAGGAACAGACTGGATTTCAGACTAACAAAGGAGCAGACTGGATTTCAGACTAACAGAGGAACAGACTGGATTTCAGACTAACAGAGGAACAGACTGGATTTCAGACTAACAGAGGAACAGACTGGATTTCAGACTAGCAGAGGAGCAGACTGGATTTCAGAGACTGGATTTCAGACTAACAGAGGAACAGACTGGATTTCAGACTAGCAGAGGAGCAGACTGGATTTCAGACTAACAGAAGAACAGACTGGATTTCAGACTAACAGAGGAAAAGACTGGATTTTAGACTAGCAGAAGAACAGACTGGATTTCAGACTAACAAAGGAGTAGACTGGATTTCAGACTAACAGAGGAGCAGACTGGATTTCAGACTAACAGAGGAACAGACTGGATTTCAGACTAGCAGAGGAGCAGACTGGATTTCAGACTAGCAGAGGAACAGACTGGATTTCAGACTAACAGAAGAACAGACTGGATTTCAGACTAACAGAGGAGCAGACTGGATTTCAGACTAACAGAGGAGCAGACTGGATTTCAGACTAACAGAGGAACAGACTGGATTTCAGACTAACAGAGGAACAGACTGGATTTCAGACTAGCAGAGGAACAGACTGGATTTCAGACTAGCAGAAGAACAGACTGGATTTCAGACTAACAGAGGAACAGACTGGATTTCAGACTAACAGAGGAACAGACTGGATTTCAGACTAACAGAGGAGCAGACTGGATTTCAGACTAACAGAAGAACAGACTGGATTTCAGACTAGCAGAGGAACAGACTGGATTTCAGACTAACAGAGGAACAGACTGGGATTTCAGATTTAACAGAGGAGAACAGACTGGATTTCAGACTAACAGAGGAACAGACTGGATTTCAGACTAACAGAGGAACAGACTGGATTTCAGACTACAGAGGAACAGACTGGATTTCAGACTAGCAGAGGAGCAGACTGGATTTCAGACTAAAAGAAGAACAGACTGGATTTCAGACTAACAGAGGAACAGACTGGATTTCAGACTAACAGAGGAACAGACTGGATTTCAGACTAACAGAGGAACAGACTGGATTTCAGACTAGCAGAGAACAGACTGGATTTCAGACTGGATTTCAGACAGAGGAACAGACTGGATTTCAGACTAACAGAGGAACAGACTGGATTTCAGACTAACAGAGGAACAGACTGGATTTCAGACTAACAGAGGAGCAGACTGGATTTCAGACTAACAGAGGAACAGACTGGATTTCAGACTAACAGAGGAACAGACTGGATTTCAGACTAAGCAGAGGAACAGACTGGATTTCAGACTAACAGAACAGACTGGATTTCAGACAGAGGAGCAGACTGGATTTCAGACTAGCACAGACTGGATTTCAGAGAGGAACAGACTGGATTTCAGACAACAGAGGAACAGACTGGATTTCAGACTAGCAGAAGAACAGACTGGATTTCAGACTAGCAGAGGAGCAGACTGGATTTCAGACAGAGGAGCAGACTGGATTTCAGACTAACAGAGGAACAGACTGGATTTCAGACTAACAGAGGAGCAGACTGGATTTCAGACTAACAGAGGAACAGACTGGATTTCAGACTAGCAGAGGAGCAGACTGGATTTCAGACTAACAGAGGAACAGACTGGATTTCAGACTAACAGAGGAACAGACTGGATTTCAGACTAACAGAGGAACAGACTGGATTTCAGACTAGCAGAGGAGCAGACTGGATTTCAGACAAAGGAACAGACTGGATTTCAGACTAACAGAGGAACAGACTGGATTTCAGACTAACAGAGGAACAGACTGGATTTCAGACTAGCAGAGGAACAGACTGGATTTCAGACTAACAGAGGAGCAGACTGGATTTCAGACTAACAGAAGAACAGACTGGATTTTCAGACTAACAGAGGAACAGACTGGATTTCAGACTAACAGAAGAACAGACTGGATTTCAGACTAGCAGAGAACAGACTGGATTTCAGACTAACAGATTTCAGACTGGATTTCAGACTAACAGAGGAACAGACTGGATTTTCAGACTAACAGAGGAACAGACTGGATTCAGACTAACAGAGGAACAGACTGGATTTTCAGACTAGCAGAGGAACAGACTGGATTTCAGACTAACAGAGGAACAGACTGGATTTCAGACTAACAGAGGAACAGACTGGATTTGGAACAGACTGGATTTCAGACTAACAGAGGAACAGACTGGATTTCAGACTAACAGAGAACAGACTGGATTTCAGACTAAAAGAAGAGAACAGACTGGATTTCAGACTAACAGAGGAACAGACTGGATTTCAGACTAACAGAGGAACAGACTGGATTTCAGACTAGCAGAGGAGCAGACTGGATTTCAGACTAACAGAGGAACAGACTGGATTTCAGACTAGCAAAGGAGCAGACTGGATTTCAGACTAGCAGAGGAGCAGACTGGATTTCAGACTAGCAGAGGAGCAGACTGGATTTCAGAACAGACTGGATTTCAGAGACTGGATTTCAGACAGAGAGAACAGACTGGATTTCAGACTGGATTTCAGACTAACAGAGGAACAGACTGGATTTCAGACTAACAGAACAGACTGGATTTCAGACTAGCAGAGGAACAGACTGGATTTCAGACTAACAGAGGAACAGACTGGATTTCAGACTAACAAGAAGAACAGACTGGATTTCAGACTAACAGAGGAGTAGACTGGATTTCAGACTAAAGAGAACAGACTGGATTTCAGACTAACAGAGGAACAGACTGGATTTCAGACTAACAGAGGAACAGACTGGATTTCAGACTAGCAGAGGAGCAGACTGGATTTCAGACTAACAGAGGAACAGACTGGATTTCAGACTAACAGAGGAACAGACTGGATTTCAGACTAGCAGAGGAACAGACTGGATTTCAGACTAACAGAGGAACAGACTGGATTTCAGACTAACAGAAGAACAGACTGGATTTCAGACTAACAGAAGAACAGACCGGATTTCAGACTAGCAGAAGGAAGACTGGATTTCAGACTAACAAAGGAACAGACTGGATTTTAGACTAGCAGAAGAACAGACTGGATTTCAGACTAACAAAGGAGCAGACTGGATTTCAGACTAACAGAGGAACAGACTGGATTTCAGACTAGCAGAAGAACAGACTGGATTTCAGACTAGCAGAAGAACAGACTGGATTTCAGACTAACAGAAGAACAGACTGGATTTCAGACTAGGTAGACTGAAGACTAATTGGATTTCAGACTAACAGAGGAGCAGACTGGATTTCAGACTAACAGAGGAACAGACTGGATTTCAGACTAGCAGAAGAACAGACTGGATTTCAGACTAGCAGAGAGCAGACTGGATTTCAGACTAACAGAAGAACAGACTGGATTTCAGACTAACAGAAGAACAGACTGGATTTCAGACTAACAGAGGAACAGACTGGATTTCAGACTAGCAGAGGAGCAGACTGGATTTCAGACTAAAAGAGGAACAGACTGGATTTCAGACTAGCAGAGGAGCAGACTGGATTTCAGACTAACAGAGGAACAGACTGGATTTCAGACTAACAAAGGAACAGACTGGATTTCAGATTTAACAGAAGAACAGACTGGATTTTTCAGACTAACAGAGGAACAGACTGGATTTCAGACTATCAGAGGAGCAGACTGGATTTCAGACTAGCAGAGGAGCAGACTGGATTTCAGACTAGCAAAGAACAGACTGGATTTCAGACTAAACAGACTGGAACTAAAAAGAAGAGACTGGATTTCAGACTAACAAGAACAGACTGGATTTCAGAGGACAGACTGGATTTCAGACTAGCAGAGGAACAGACTGGATTTCAGACTAACAAAGGAGCAGACTGGATTTCAGACTAAAAGAAGAACAGACTGGATTTCAGACTAGCAGAAGAACAGACTGGATTTCAGACTAGCAGAACAGACTGGATTTCAGACTAAAAGAAGAACAGACTGGATTTCAGACTAACAAAGGAGCAGACTGGATTTCAGACTAACAGAGGAACAGACTGGATTTCAGACTAGCAGAAGAACAGACTGGATTTCAGACTAACAGAGGAACAGACTGGATTTCAGACTAACAGGAACAGACTGGATTTCAGACTAACAGAGGAGAGACTGGATTTCAGACTAACAGACTGGATTTCAGACTAACAGAAGAAGACTGGATTTCAGACTAACAGAACAGAGGATTTCAGACAGACTGGATTTCAGACTAACAGCAGCAGAACAGACTGGATTTCAGACTGGATTTCAGACTAACAGAAGACAGACTGGATTTCAGACTAACAGAGGAACAGACTGGATTTCAGACTAGGAGCAGACTGGATTTCAGACTAAGACAGACTGGGAGACTAGCAGAGGAACAGACTGGATTTCAGACTAGCAGAGAACAGACTGGATTTCAGACTAACAGAGGAACAGACTGGATTTCAGACTAACAGAAGAACAGACCGGATTTCAGACTAACAGAAGGAACAGACTGGATTTCAGACTGGATTTCAGACTGGATTTCAGACTAGCAGAGGAGCAGACTGGATTTCAGACTAACAGAGAACAGAACAGACTGGAGGAACAGACTGGATTTCAGACTAACAGAGGAGCAGACTGGATTTCAGACTAACAGAGAAGAACAGACTGGATTTCAGACTAACAGAGGACAGACTGGATTTCAGACTAACAGAGGAGCAGACTGGATTTCAGACTAACAAAGGAGCAGACTGGATTTCAGACTAACAGAGGAACAGACTGGATTTCAGACTAACAGAGGAACAGACTGGATTTCAGACTAACAAAGGAGCAGACTGGATTTCAGACTAACAGAAGAACAGACTGGATTTCAGACTAACAGAGGAACAGACTGGATTTCAGACTAGCAGAAGAACAGACTGGATTTCAGACTAACAGAGAGGAACAGACTGGGACTAACAGAGGAACAGACTGGATTTCAGACTAACAAGAACAGACTGGATTTCAGACTAACAGAGGAACAGACTGGATTTCAGACTAGCAGAAGAACAGACTGGATTTCAGACTAACAGAGGAGCAGACTGGATTTCAGACTAACAGAGGAGCAGACTGGATTTCAGACTAACAGAGGAACAGACTGGATTTCAGACTAACAGAGGAACAGACTGGATTTCAGACTAACAGAGGAACAGACTGGATTTCAGACTAACAGAGGAACAGACTGGATTTCAGACTAACAGAAGAACAGACTGGATTTCAGACTAACAGACTGGATTTCAGGAGCAGACTGGATTTCAGACTGGATTTCAGACTAGCAGAGGAACAGACTGGATTTCAGACTAACAGAGGAGCAGACTGGATTTCAGACTAACAGAAGAACAGACTGGATTTCAGACTAGCAGAGGAACAGACTGGATTTCAGACTAACAGAGGAGCAGACTGGATTTCAGACTAAAAGAAGAACAGACTGGATTTTAGACTAGCAAAGAGCAGACTGGATTTCAGACTAACAGATTTCAGACTGGATTTCAGACTAGCAGAGGAGCAGACTGGATTTCAGACTAACAGAGGAACAGACTGGATTTCAGACTAACAGAAGAACAGACTGGATTTCAGACTAGCAGAAGAGCAGACTGGATTTCAGACTAACAAAGGAGCAGACTGGATTTCAGACTAAAAGAAGAACAGACTGGATTTTAGACTAGCAGAGGGCAGACTGGATTTGAGACTAGCAGAAGAACAGACTGGATTTCAGACTAACAGAGGAACAGACTGGATTTCAGACTAACAGAGGAACAGACTGGATTTCAGACTAGCAGAGGAGCAGACTGGATTTCAGACTAAAAGAAGAACAGACTGGATTTCAGAATAGCAGAAGAACAGACTGGATATCAGACTAACAGAGGAGTAGACTGGATTTCAGACTAACAGAGGAACAGACTGGATTTCAGACTAGCAGAGGAGCAGACTGGATTTCAGACTAAAAGAAGAACAGGCTGGATTTCAGACTAACAGAGGAGTAGACTGGATTTCAGACAGAGAGAAGACTGGATTTCAGATTAGCAGAGGAGTAGACTGGATTTCAGACTAACAGAGGAGTAGACTGGATTTCATACTAACAGAGGAACAGACTGGATTTCAGACTAGCAGAGGAGCAGACTGGATTTCAGACTAGCTGAGGAACAGACTGGATTTCAGACTAGCAGAGGAGCAGGCTGGATTTCAGACTAACAGAGCAACAGACTGGATTTTAGACTAACAGAGGAGCAGACTGGATTTTAGACTGGCTCTGGGACAGAGCAAATAAATAATGCCCTGCAACACAGCAGACTTAACAACACTGAAGTTTGGTGTTTGTCATGCACCAATAAATGGAAAAATAGGAACAGATATACATGCGGACAAATTGAACAAACACAGGTGAGGAGATACACATAGTGAACAGCAAAGGCAGGGTGAGAAACAAGATGACACACAGAAACAAGGATAGAATAACAAGATCTTTTTAACCCCTTCAGTCAGAAGTCTATTACTCCTAGAAGTGAACAACAGTAACTTAGATAGGGTAGAAGGCAATGGCGACCCGCAGCCAATTATAACACATGATGTGATGTCTGATTACATGATCTGCGCAGTAAATTCACAAAATCCATCACTTTGTGCAGAGAAGCCCACCATGGGAGAAATTCGTTGTCATTAATTCCCAACGGCTTCATTAACTTAAAACACGCTGAATTGTGGGAGATAAATTTATGCTGCTTTGCTTAAAAACTCGAATCAGATTAGTGTAGAGACATGGACTTCGGTTATATAAGTATGATGGCCTGTTTTGTGTAATTTTACCCAGTTTTTCACAAACTAATCTATTGATGTCCACAAACTTTGTTAGGTGTTATTAGTCATCTTTTAGATGAAATTGTTTACTTCAGGAAAAAATCCCATGAATCTAAACGCCTTATAGCTGGACTGGTTTGTGGACAGCCTGTGATGCAGACACAGTGTGCTTAACAAACTGAAAAAAATTTAAAAAATTGAGCAGACATTTCCTTGGTACCAAATTTTGACAAGGCCTCCACACCATCATAATAAGCTGAAAATTAAAATATTCTGTTGGGAAAATATTGTGTTATGTACAGTTTTTTGTTATCAGTGAGGCATGCCAACAAAATGCTGTAGGCTTCATGTCATGATACATCATGTAGGCTACAGATGTCAGTTTCGAAGTTGGCTGTAACTCCCTGTCAGACAGTCGGATGGTTTCAATATAACTCAATGTCAGACAGTCGATTATTGTTTTTAATTTCTTCAAATCTACTGAATCTTTTAGATATTAAACGTGAATGTTTTGATAAGACGGCTCAGTTCTTCAAGATGAGTACCGAGAATTTCAACCAATGTTTCTGTTTAAGCTCTGCTCAATATAGATAAGTTATATTGTATTAAACATTAAATATTATATTAAAACCCTGTCCGACTTTCGGACACGTAGACACTGCGTTAAACGCTTCTAACATAATCGATTAGGCAGGGACAGGCAGCAGATCAGCGACAGCAAGGCAGGAACGCTAGCCGACACAATAGCCACCACCAATTCACATTTCAATCATTTAGGGAGGAAGAGAGAGAGGCAGTGACCGACATAGCCCTACCCGACCCCTCAGAGTGGCCTTCGCCTGGTCAAGTCAGTGACTCATTCCGTCAAAAGATGACTGAGAATGGACCAGCTAAGTGCCCAGATGGCCCCTTTCCCCAAGCAGAGAAGAGCAACAAGAGATTCTCTAAAGCCTACTGCTCTCGTTTACTCCCGAATGGGGAACGAATTGAACGTGACTGATTAATGTACTCTACTAAAACAAACAAGGTTTACTGTTTTGCTTGCAAACTTTTTGGAGGCTCTAAACACGATCAAGATAGACGCTTAGTCGGGGGGTATAGCCACTGGCAATGTCTGTAAGAAGTGTTAAAAAACCATGAGACAGGACTGGAGCATATAGATGCTTACCTTGCGTGGAAGGAATTAGAATCTCGGTTACGATTAGGAACGTGCATTGACAGTCAACTTCAAGATGCTATCGCAGCAGAGAAGTCAAGATGGAAAGCGATTTTGACCAGGGTATTAGATTGCATTCTTTTTCTGGCAGAGAGGGGGTTGGCCTTAAGAGGGTCAAATACTGAGCTGGGGAACCGAGGAAATGGTAATTTCTTGGGACTGATTGAGCTTTTGGCAGGTATGATGCTACGTTGGCTGAGCATGTCCGCAATATTTCAAAATGTAAGGGAGGCGTGTCATATTTAAGTTGGTGCACACAAAATGAGTTTTTATAGTCAATTTCTGATTGTGTTATTGATAAGATTTGCAAACATGTAAGGGCAGCTAAATATTTTTCAGTTGAATTTGACCGTACCCCTGATATCTCAAAACAGGAACAAGCCTCTACAATAATCCGACATATCAACATAAACGAAGATAAAGCGGCAAAAATAAAAGAGTCATTTTTGGATTCAAAAATGTTCAAGACACAACTGGCAAAGGGCTCGCCGACATTAGTTGAGACTCTTGAAAGTTTAGGAATTGATTTAGCCAATTGTCGTGGTCAGACCTACGATAACGGTTCCAATATGAGAGGAATTCACAAGGGTGTGCAGACATTAATACAGGAAAAGAGGCCAGAGGCCTTATTTATGCCCTGCGCAAGCGACAGTCTGAACTTGCTCTTATGTGACGCAGCCTCCTCCAACATCCAATGTTTGGGGTTTTTTGGAACAGTGCAGAGACTGTATAGCCTACATTATTTTCCTCCTCAGTCAAGCGCTGGGATATTTTAAAGGAATTTGTAGACATTACTCTGAAACCATTGAGTGATACTAGATGGGAGGCTAAACTGGATTGAGTCTTGCACCCGGTCCGTGAGATGGCTCATTGCGGCCCACTATATGTAGTGTACATTAACGGAATATGCACTTGAGGTCTGTAATGATTTTGTGGAGAGATAAAGGCTAATATTAATAACTACATTATTTTGTCTTGATAATCTATTCCCCAGACTACATTTTAAAGGATATCCATGAGACTATCCATTTTTCACACATGAGATAAAAACATGTATGCAGAAGCCTCACTGATAACAAAAAACTGTACATAACACAATATTTTCCTAACAGAATATTTTAATTTTCAGCTTATTATGATGGTGGAGGCCTTGTCAAAATTTGGTACCAAGGAAATGTCTGCTCAATTTTTTTAACCCTGCATTTTGTTAAAGCACACTGCGTGGAGAGGTGTGGCGATTCGGTTCGAACACGATCGCCTCCCCTGACAGTTTTCGGATTCACCGCTAGAGGCGCCCAAACTCACCTGATATGATATTAACGGACAAATGCCATCTACGACACTCAGTGAGTCCTTTCACACTTACTAAGAGTAATAGACTTCTGCTTCAGTTTATTTCGGGTGGGTCGCTATAATTGCATTTTTATACATTCAAATGTTGTGCTACATTGGACAACTATATATCGTTGGAAAGGGTGAGGACTCATTCTAACTGTGTAAGCCATTTTATGATGCAAGTACTACAGCAAAACTACTATAACAAATTGACTCACAATGGCCCTCAGCCTGACTATGCAGTCGCATAGGCTTGATTATACAGCATTGTTCAGATCTGTCAATATGTGCACATACTGACGTTCATACCTTGGCAGCGGTCCAGCCATCAAAACCAGTTGTAGTTTTCAATCCACAAAACAAGCAAGCTTGGAAAGGCATCCCAACAACTACTTTGATGTAGACATACTTGCAGAGCTACTTACTGAATTTCTATAAAATTTGCCTTTTTTACGCAGAGCTGTAGATAGTACGATGGCCACTTAAGAAAATAAGCGCTCCCATGGGCTATTATGCGCTGATCCAATAGAACAATAAGTGTTTCAGCCTACCAGCCCTCACTCCAATATAACAGGAAAATCAAATTCTTTTAGTTTACACAGCCAGCCAGTGGTCTGAAACTTTCAAAAGATGGATGTGTATGTCAGCCAAGGGCCACGTTTTTATGACAATGAATTGTTTCAGTAGTTTCTGACAAGGAGGGATTTTGTCAATGAAGTAAAAGAGCTTTGAAAGCAATTTTATTACACCCATACCATTGCACACCAGGGAATCAAAAGAGAACATTGGAGTGAAAATTCAGTTACAGATCAGGAAAAAGACATGAAAAAGGGAGGCTGTAAATCGAATGCAACCATGACTAGGACCACAGGAGATTTTTGGCTTCTCCAAAATTGTATGTTCAAACACGCACAGACATTACTTGGAAAAGAATCGTTAAAATATTCATTTTTGGCCACAGTTTGATATTATTTGCACCTGCAGTTGTTTCGGCATCTGCCTGTAGCTGAATTATTTTTCTGGGCTGATGAGGCTTGGTCTCAGCGCCACAGAGGCAGAGGAAAACAGAATCTTTTTCAGTCGGACAAAACTTAGAATTCCAGTGTTATTGCTCAATTTGGGTAATATTTTTGGTAATTCAGACTATTGAAGAGCGATCTACTGAGTGTCAGCTTTCAGATGAGACCATGATTATGCCTGTCGTCAGAGTGATTCAAGAACAGTAAGCACTTTAGTTTGGGAAGAAATTTGCTCAAAAAGGGGCAGAATATTAATGGGTTAAGACACACAGGGACAAGAGAATGGAAAACAAACACATAATGGACTGAAAATGAGCAGAAACCGTAATCACACGGAAACACGAAAAAGAAGACATGGAACAGACTATAGAACCCTGACAGACATGTTCTCTCAACCCATCTAACACCCCTCAGAAATGGCCTCAGGATCATTTCACTTAACAGGACTCAGTAACATCAAATATCTTAAAATTCCAAGGATTTCAGCACAATAAGCTCTCTTCCTATCCTCAAGGTTCCCTCAAATCATGGCTCTTGTTGACAGGATTTTGTTTGTCAGCCACATTGAATGATCATATGATTCTGGTTTCAGGCCAGATGATAGTGGGCGTAACTCCACTTTGCATGGCGCCTGAAAGGCAGACTTCAGAACATGTGCTGGGAACAAGCGGGCAAGGACAGTTAAAAAAATAAACAGGCTGAAACTCGTCATGCCAACCCCTATTCTACACCACGCACCTCCATTCCCCCACAGAAAGCAGTTCACTGCTTTGATCGTGAAACTCTGATTAAAGCTGGAAGAATGGTAACGTGGGTTGTTTAGGTAGGCAAATGACATCATACCGGCAATCAGTTAGAGATTGGTTAGGTGGCTGTTTGTACAGCAGGAAGAGCATAATTCTGCAGACCATATAACCCCTGAAACTAACTTTTCCCACAAGTAGGTTCAAAGCTAGAAAGAGCATTATTAAGGCAATGTCACATACATATTCTGCATCTGCTGACTGTAGCGCTTCACTGAATCCACACCACACTTATATTGAGAGAACGACAAGAACTCGTATACAAACCCAAGCCGCTGCTGCAGATGTCTCATGTGGTTCCCCTCCCTCACACAACATGTCTGTGCACTCCAGCCAGGTTTTATGTTCAACCAATCAGAGGGACGCACTGAAATTTTGGAAGCTACAGTATAGGCACATACTGTTGTGGGAGGTAAGCGATCCAGTCGACTTTTTATTCTTGAGAACTTTTCTAGTAAATGGTAGCATCCCATATGGCACACAAACAGTTCACTTGAAGAATAAACAGCAGTAATTATGGAAAGATCACGACTTATAATTCGGGGAACGTCAAGTGGGCTTTTTCCACATACACGTATTTTCTCTTCCTTCAATCTGATTCTTATTTTACATACAAAACAAATGTCATTAATGTCTTTTTTTAGGAGTTTCTGCACCCGCACCTTTTCTTATTAAAATTTACAGGGGAAAACCCAAAAGGTCTATCGTATAACAAGCATTCTGATTGGCTTATTTTGCACAATGCCATCATGTCATGGAACGCAAACCCCGGCTCGAGTGCACATACCTTGCTGTGTGAGGCAAGTAAACCACATAAGACGTCTGCAACGGAGGCTGTACAAACCTAGGGCGCCATGTTTTTACGGCCTCGGCATTACATCAAATGGAAAATATCTAAATCTTATACATCATTTTATGGCCATTTTTCCGTGATTCAGCAGGACATATTTGGGATGGTTGGAAACCTTGGGATCTCCACTAGAATTTCAAATAGGCCCGAGGTTCCACAGGTTTGATAACAGCAGCTGCATTTGACAAACCCACATATGGGTCTAGATTTTATGGAGTTTAGCTTCTGTGATGATTCCATACCACAGAGGATTATAAGGATCCCATCATGGATCAGAGGCAATGAGCACACGTACATGAATATTCCCATACTAAACACCTGGCCGATTCCATTCAAGACAAAATTCTAGTTCGCCAAACTCTTAATGCATTCCTCTAATAATCAGACACTCAGTGAATGAGAATATAGAAATCTAAGTTTCCAGGGTGATTACAGCGCCCTGCATTATTTTTGGAAAATAAAATCCAATGCTTGTTTCTTACAAATTTAGGGGTGCCGATTCCAAAAATAGGCTCCTTTTTGCTCTCGCATCTCACATTTTCTCACAATGTATGATGTGCGTTTCATAGTACTGTCACTTTTGACAACCACTTGCAAAGTGAAGATGTCTTTTATTATCCCTTAATCACCTGAAAAATTGCCACAGAGGCATGATTTCCATCATCCACTGAGCCAGGTGAGAACTATTTGTTCAATTCTAGCTGATTTCCACATGTATGAATGATTCTAAAGACATTATTTTATGCCTAATCCTGATTTCGGGCTGAGTACTATGGCCACTGACAGAAGGAAATTCAAATATGATCCAGATATTTTCTTCCACATCTGTGGGTGTTTCACTACACCCTAAAAGCATTTGTTGCCATTTTGATCAGTGCATAAAAGCCAATATATATGATGTAATAAGGAAAATCTTCTTCATTATTTTTTGTTAAAAAATGTCCATGATACAAACTTTTTGCTTGCATTTTTTAACTCAGCATCCTCAAATTAGATGACATTAGGCCTTTTTGGGAAATCAGTAAAAGAAATTTTCCAATATGCAGGGTGGTGTTATATATCCATGCATGTACATGGCTGTGCCAGGAAGTTCTCTAATTCATATAGTAATTTGACCAACTCTTTCCATTTTGTTCCACTCTAATTTTTCAGTGATTAATCACCATGGTGAAATATTAATGCGCTAATTATGTAGTTTTGCAAAACAACCAAAAACAGCACAATACAGAAGGAGAGCAAGCATCGTGATCCAGCTGAGCTAATTTGTAGGAAGACGTGCATGCATTACAGTTTATTTTTGCCAAGCTTTGACTAAAAACTGTTACTCCACCAAAATTGCCTCAAAAACAGCAAAAAAAAATCAAAGGCTCACCCAAAAGGTGCATGATTTGGCCCAGTTTGCTCAAACAATAAATCCAGTAATACCGGTCAATTGAGAATGTGTAGAGCATTGTGAAATGCAACATGGTACAGCAAAGACCCTGTACTGTAGCACACCTCCAAACAATGTTACAGCAAAGACCCTGTACTGTTGCACACCTCCAAACAATGTTACAGCAAAGACCCTGTACTGTAGCACACCTCCAAACAATGTTACAGCAAAGACCCTGTACTGTTGCACACCTCCAAACAATGCTACAGCAAAGACCCCATACTGTAGTACACCTCCATACAATGCTACAGCAAAGACCCCATACTGTAGCACACCTCCAACAATGCTACAGCAAAGACCCCGTACTGTAGCACACCACCAAACAATGCTACAGCAAAGAACCCGTACTGTAGCACACCACCAAACAATGCTACAGCAAAGACCCCGTACTGTAGTACACCTCCATACAATGCTACAGCAAAAGACCCGTGCTGTAGCACACCACCATACAATGCTACAGCAAAGACCCCAGACTGTAGCACACCTCCATACAATGCTACAGCAAAGACCCGTGCTGTAGCACCTCCCTCCATACAATGCTACAGCAAAGACCCTGCATCACCGTAGCACACCACCATACAATGCTACAGCAAAGACCCCATACTGTAGCACACCACCATACAATGCTACAGCAAAGACCCCGTACTGTAGCACACCTCCATACAATGCTACAGCAAAGACCCTGTACTGTTGCAAACCTTCATACAATGCTACAGCAAAGACCCCATACTGTAGCACACCTCCATACAATGCTACAGCAAAGACCCCGTACTGTAGCACACCTCCATACAATGCTACAGCAAAGACCCGTGCTGTAGCACACCTCCATGCAATGCTACAGCAAAGACCCGTGTGCTGTAGCACACCTCCATACTGATGCTACAGCAAAGATCCCGTACTGTAGCACACCTCTATACAATGCTACAGCAAAGACCCCGTACTGTAGCACACCACCAAACAATGCTACAGCAAAGCCCCGTACTGTAGCACACCTCCATACAATGCTACAGCAAAGACCCCGTACTGTAGTACACCTCCATACAATGCTACAGCAAAGACCCCATACTGTAGCACACCTCCAACAATGCTACAGCAAAGACCCCGTACTGTAGCACACCTCCATACAATGCTACAGCAAAGACCCCGTACTGTAGCACACCACCAAACAATGCTACAGCAAAGACCCCGTACTGTAGCACACCACCAAACAATGCTACAGCAAAGACCCCGTACTGTAGCACACCTCCATACAATGCTGCAGCAAAGACCCCGTACTGTAGCACACCTCCATACAATGCTACAGCAAAGACCCCGTACTGTAGCACACCACCATACAATGCTACAGCAAAAGACCCGTGACTGTAGCACACCTCCATACAATGCTACAGCAAAGACCCCGTACTGTAGCACACCTCCATATAATGCTGCAGCAAAGACCCCGTACTGTAGTACACCTCCATACAATGCTACAGCAAAGACCCCGTACTGTAGCACACCACCATACAATGCTACAGCAAAGACCCCGTACTGTAGCACACCTCCATACAATGCTACAGCAAAGACCGCGTACTGTAGCACACCTCCATACAATGCTACAGCAAAGACCCCGTACCGTAGCACACCACCATACAATGCTACAGCAAAGACCCCATACTGTAGCACACCACCATACAATGCTACAGCAAAGACCCCGTACTGTAGCACACCTCCATACGATGCTACAGCAAAGATCCCGTACTGTAGCACACCTCCATACAATGCTACAGCAAAGACCCCGTACTGTAGCACACCACCAAACAATGCTACAGCAAAGCCCCGTACTGTAGCACACCTCCATACAATGCTACAGCAAAGACCCCGTACTGTAGCACACCTCCATACAATGCTACAGAAAAGATCCCGTACTGTAGCACACCTCCATACAATGCTACAGCAAAGACCCCGTACTGTAGCACACCTCCATACAATGCTACAGCAAAGACCCCGTACTGTAGCACACCTCCATACAATGCTACAGCAAAGACCCCATACTGTAGCACACCTCCATACAATGCTACAGCAAAGACCCCGTACTGTAGCACACCTCCATACAATGCTACAGCAAAGACCCCGTACTGTAGCACACCTCCATACAATGCTACAGCAAAGACCCTGTACTGTAGCACACCTCCATACAATGCTACAGCAAAGATCCTGCGACTGTAGCACACCTCCATACAATGCTACAGCAAAGACCCCGTACTGTAGCACACCTCCATACAATGCTACAGCAAAGACCCCGTACTGTAGCACACCTCCATACAATGCTACAGCAAAGACCCCGTACTGTAGCACACCTCCATACAATGCTACAACAAAGACCCTGTACTGTAGCACACCACCAAACAATGCTACAGCAAAGACCTCGTACTGTAGCACTCCTCCAAACAATGCTACAGCAAAGATCCCGTACTGTAGCACACCTCCATACAATGCAACAGCAAAGACCTCGTATTGTAGCACACCTCCATACAATGCTACAGCAAAGACCCCGTACTGTAGCACACCTCCATACAATGCTACAGCAAAGACCCCGTACTGTAGCACACCTCCATACAATGCTACAGCAAAGACCCCGTACTGTAGCACACCTCCATACAATGCTACAGCAAAGACCCGTGACTGTAGCACACCTCCATACAATGCTCCAGCAAAGACCCCGTACTGTAGCACACCTCCATACAATGCTACAGCAAAGACCCCGTACTGTAGCACATCTCCATACAATGCTGCAGCAAAGACCCCATACTGTAGCACATCTCCATACAATGCTACAGCAAAAACCCCGTACTGTAGCACACCTCCATACAATGCTACAGCAAAGACCCCGTACTGTGGCACACCTCCATACAATGCTACAGCAAAGACCCTGTGCTGTGGCACACTCCATACAATGCTACAACAGAGACCCTGTACTGTAGCACACCTCCATACAATGCTGCAGCAAAGACCCTGCACTGTAGCACACCTCCATACAATGCTACAGCAAAGACCCTGTACTGTTGTTGCACACCATCTTACTCATTTGCAGGATGACTGGGACAAAATTACACGTGAAACACTTCATAACTCACTGTCAGCAATCCCTATATAATTTATCAGTTGAAAAGGAATGGCCACATTTCAAAGTGGTGAATCTTTACTTTTCTAACTTTTTCATATTCACTGAACAAAAATGTAAACATAAACTTCTTGTGAGAAATATGACCATGAAAACTTACTGTACTCTCATTGAGTGTTGACAGATTGTATGACCATTTCGTTTAATATCTCACGGTGGCATACATGATAAAGGGGATGGGATCTATCGTCCAAGTTGACAAATCAACATTGGGTTTGTCTGCCTATGGTCTGCTGCATCGCAACACATCTCTGATGTATGGAACATACCAAATGATCAGTGGTGACTTTGGAGACATGCTTCCGCTCCTCTTCTCTTCAAGAGCTGCGCGGAGTTGGCGGATATTGGCCGGATATTGGAACCAATGACACACTCCTTGGTTGAGGACATCCCAAAGATGCTGGATGGAGGACAAATCTGAGGATTAAGCTGGCCATTCAAGCACACAAAAGGTTTCATGCTCAAGGAACTCTGTGCACGCAGGGGTGACGTGGGGTCTGGCATTGTCATGCTGGAATATCACGTTGCCTTGATGGACGAAAAGTGGTAGGACGATAGGTCACAGTATCTCATTGCGATATCACTCTGCATTCAAGTTGCTGTTAATTATTATTGTTATGATTATTTTCCCTATTTAACCAGGGAGTCCCATTGAGATTCAGAATCTCTTTTACAAGAGAGACCTGGCCAAGGTAACAGCCAATCACAACATGTTAAAAATATAACAAGTACAACATATAAAAAAAAAACAAACAAAAACGAACAACTATTAAAGCATAGTCAAACATAGTGGACCTCTCGAGAGAAACAAGCACATGTCTCCGCCACCACACTCTTTTATGATGCCCCTAAATTTATCACTGGATATGACTGTTTCTAATCTAAGATCTTTCTGCAGATTGTTGCAAGCCCACCGTGCATAGTAGGAAAATGCAGTTTTTCCCAAATCAGTTAAAACTCAGGGTATATTGAAAAGTAACCACTTAGAGGAGCCGAAGCTGGTAACTACCAGAGTTAACACAGAGAAGGTTACAGAGGTAGGTTTGGAAGTTTGCCCAATATTGCTTTGTAGATGAAAATGTACCAGTGCTGTTGTCTGCGAATGGTCAGTGATGTCCAGCCTACCAAATCATAAAGAATGCAGTGGTGAGTAAGGGACTTTGCATTTGAAATGAAATGTAAAGATGAATGGTACACTGAATCAAGGTTACGAAAGATGGAGGAGGCTGCATGCATATTCAATAAGTCACCGTAATCAATCATAGACAGGAAGGTAACCTCCACAAGTTGTTTCTTAGCATTGAAAGTAAAGCAAGATTTGTTTCCAAAATAAAAGCCAATCTTCATTTTAAGCTTCCTATCTAGAGTAGTAATATGAACATTAAGGGGAGGAGAAACCCAAAAAATTATGGTTTTTCACAATTTTTATCAAAATTTTAATTTTGGTCTTAATTAAAAATTTAATTATTCATAATTAAGAGCAGGTGGATGCGTTGCGCATTAGGGGGGCAGAGAAGGCCAACCTAGACTCTGAAAAGAGCAAATCACTTCAATCTGCTCAAGAACAGGACAATCAGAGGGAGCAGGAGGGAGAAGTTTATGCTTCAGGGGCATTTTAATGTTCTAAGTTGACTGTTACAATGATTTGTAGGTGTACTTCGACTTTAACCTGGATTTTCTCAAAACCTGATTTTTGCTCCGATTGCTATCATTTAAGGCACTATATCTCACTTTTATTTTATTTTATTTAGATTTATTTAAGCAGGGGGCCTGACTGAGACAATGTCTCCTTTTCAGCAGGGCCCTGCATTACAGACAATTAAAATAACAGTTTTCAAGGACATTTGTACAAAAAAAAAACAAAAAACAATGCCATTATTAAAAGGGAAAACATTAACTAAAACAACAACAATTCTCTTGACAAAATAATTTGATCAGAGTTTTAAAATGTCCAAAAGGAACCAGTTCTTTCAATTTCAGTTCAGCTTGCAACTGGTTCCAGGTATGTGGGACATTATAATAAAAAGCTGTCTTACCAAGCTCTGTTCTTACACGAGGAACATTGAGACACAATAAGTCCTGTGACCATGTCCCATGGCAACCCACTTCGCTGCATAAGTAGACTAGCTAGATAAGGAGGGATTTTCATTAAAACACATTTATAAACAAATAAAAACCAGTGGTAGTCACGTCTAGCTTTCAATGACCCCCACCCTACTGACTTGTATAAAACACAATGGTGAGTGCGGGAAATCAAGACCAGTGATAAATCGAATAAGCGGAATGATAAACACAATCTAAAGGTTTTAAAACAGAAGTAGATGCATTTCTATAAATCACATCATCATAATCAAGCATGGGGGGAGTATTACTGAGTGCACAATCTTCTTTTTTATTTTCGAAATTGAAACAAGCCCTATTCCTGTATAAGAAGCCAATTTTACTCCTTATCTTTTTTTTGTTAAATTTTTTCAATATGCATGTAAAAAAGTCAGCTTGTCGTCCAGCCAAATGCCCAAGTATTTATAATGGGGACATGCTCAATTTGGCTTCCCTGCAGGGTACAAATTTTGAAAATCAAGGGGTCTTTTTTCTTAGCTTTGGTGAATACCATGAACTTGGTTTTGTCCTCATTTAAGACAAGCTTCAAATCAATTAGAGATCTTTGAATAGAGCTAAAATCATGCTGCAGATTAGATATGGCCTTCTGAACTGAAGAAGCAGTCGAGTAAATTATGGTATCATCAGCATATAAATGCAGTTTACAATGATCCAAAGACAAGCCAATATTATTAATATAGATAGTGAATAACAAAGGGCCAAGAATTGAACCTTGTGGAACTCCTCTGCTGATTTGAGCACTTCGAGACTGAATGTTTTCAAATGAAATATATTGAGACCTATCCTCAAGAAAGTTTTTTAAACCAATTACAAGCAGATTTGTCAAGGCCAACGTTTGATAATCTTTTTCAAAAGAAGGGCATGATCAACCATTATCAAATGCCTTAGACAGGTCAATGAAAAGGGCTACACAATGATGTCTGTTATCTAGTGCTTTTTTACAATATCATTTATAACTAAACAAGTAGCAGTAACAGTGCTATGCCCAGACCTGAAACCAGATTGGTGAGTATTCAAAATACAATTTTCAGTTAAAAAAGATTGTAATTGAGAATTAACTAAGGACTCAGAATCTTAGCCAGGCAAGGCAACCTGGATATTGGACGGTAATTATTTAAATTACTTGCATCTCCCCCTTTTAATAAAGGGAGAACATTAGCAGTTTATTTATTTATTCCACTTATTTGTGGAGCTTTTCTCATGAAATTTTGACAGAAGTCTGTGTACATATCAGGAAGTCTACTGAACTAAAAGTTTTGGTTTAGCACTTTGGGTCTGTGAGTTATGGTAATTTATATTTCATATCGAGGGGGCGAAAAATGGCTAAATCCTCTTTTACCCCACTAAATCTCTAGTATTATGTGTAAATTCTTTATTCTAGTTCAGAAGGTGTAAACATAACTAAATCTAATTAAAAAAAAACCTGATTCAAATATCTTGCTTCAGTCCTGAGATATAAGGCAAAAGAAATAATGGTGAAATCGGGTGGCGGCCATCTTGAATCACATGACCTAATTATGCAAATGAGGTCAAATTCATATTTTGTGTATTTCAGGTCATATACTGTCAATACACCAAGTATGAATGATTTCTATCCAAAAATGACAATTTTTTTCAAAAGGTTTCTTCTCCCCTTAAATGAGAGTTTGTCATCTATCCATATACCCAGGTACTTGTACAAGGGAACCCTTTCAATGGATTTCCCTTCAGATGTAAAAATGCTATAGTCACCTGGTAACTGTGCGCGAGCTTTTGAGAAGACCATAAACTTTTTTTTCTGAATATTTAAAATCAACTTTAAGCTCAGCAATGCAGTTTGCAATGTCTGAAATGCAGCCTAAAGTTCTTGCACTGCCCCTACTATGGAGGGAGCATGGGTGTAAATGTCTGCATCAGCACATAAATGAATTTTTGCTTGAATGCCTTTACCAAGATCATTTATGAAAATAGAAAACAGAATAGGCCCCAGAATAGATCCCTGAGGGACACCTTTAGTTATCTCAAGAAATTCAGATTTATGGCCTTCTGCATAAACACACTGAGTACAATCTATAAAATAATTTTGGAACCATTTAACAGCCTGCGGACTGAAACCAATAGTTCTTAGTTTGCTTAGTAACAGTCCATGGTCAACTGAATCAAATGCCTTAGAGAGATCAACAAAGGCAGCTCAATGCTGTTTTCTGTCCAGGGCACCAATGATATCGTTTGTCACGATTGTAGCAGCAGTGAGAGTGCTATGGCCACTTCTAAAACCTGACTGAAAATCATTTAAAATATTGTTATCAACTAAAAACTGTTTTAACTGTAAATTTACATGGGATTCAAGGATCTTAGCCAGGACTGAGGGTTTGGAAATAGGACAGTAATTGTTCATCTCTGAAGGGTCTCCA
The DNA here is from genome assembly GCA_029692085.1 of Gymnothorax javanicus. Classification (NCBI taxonomy): domain Eukaryota; kingdom Metazoa; phylum Chordata; class Actinopteri; order Anguilliformes; family Muraenidae; genus Gymnothorax; species Gymnothorax javanicus. Next base: position 4,794,722 of record CM056210.1, read on the forward strand.
CCTTTAAGTAGAGGGAGAACATGGGCAGCTTTCCAAATTTTAGGGATGGAGTTGGAGTGAAGACTCAAGTTAAAAAAATATGAGTGATTGGCTCAGCAATAATATCAGCTGCCACCTTTTGGAGATAAGGATCCAGATTGTCTGGACCCGCAGACTTTTTTTGATCAATGTCTCTCAGAGCTTTATGAACTTGTAAAACTGAAATAGGTTTAAAATCAAACAGATCCAAGTTTTCATCAGCTGCTGGAATGGCAGAACATTGGACAGATGAGTTCACATTTTGAATATCAAATACGCAGCCAGCCCGAATGAAGTGTTCATTAAACTGATTGACCATGGCAGTTTTATCTTTTACTTCATCTGAACCAACGAGAATTTGTTCAGGAGGCTTGAGGCCATATGTGTACCGGACAAGGATTTAATTGTTTTCCAAAATTTTGAGGGGTTATTTAAGTTCTCTGTAACTGACTACAGATAAAACTCAGATTTGGACTTTCGAATCATTAATTTACACTTATTCCATAGGTATCTAAATGGTGTCCAATCAGCAGGGGAGTTCGAAAATCTAGCTTGTGCCTGCAGTTTATTTCTTAAACAAATTAGCTCTGAGAGACTGTCTGAGAACCAAGGATTGTCCCTACCACTAACCCTAAACTTCTTGATTGGTACATGTCTGTTTGCGATATTCCCATGCCAGTTCAACATCTGAAATCAGAGAAACTCTGCCAAGATCACTGCAGTACAGGTCATGCAGGAAGGCTTGCTGTTCAAAACTTCTAAAATGTCTTTTAAAAATGAGACAGGGTTTAACCTTTGGAATTTTTGTATTCCTGACACAAGCAATTACAGAATGATCACTAACATCATTGCAAAATATGCCTGTTGAGGTGTATTTATGAACTGTATTCGTTATAATTAAATCAAGCACAGTAGATTTATTTTGTGCTTTGGGTTTTAGTCTTGTTGGTTCATTAATAAGTTGTAACAAATTTAAGGCATCACATACTTCTTTCAAGCAATCTGAGGTTCCTGATAGCCAGTCCCAATTTAGATCACCCATAAGGATGAATTATGAGTCATTTATTTCATATAAAATATCTGAAATAGATTGGAGAGAATCCCTTGAAGCAGACGGGGGCCTATAGCAGCCAACCACAGTGATATGAGTATCCTTTGAAATGCCCACTTTAATTGCCAAAACTTCAAACCGTTTATCTTTGGTAAGCGACAGGGTTACAGAGCTTATGAACTTAGATTTTACATATATGGCAACCCCGCCTCCTTTACCAACCCGATCAGTTCTGTAGACTTTGTAACCCTCAATAGCAATTAATTCATCAGGTATCGATTTCTTAAGCCAGGTTTCTTAAGCCAGGTTTCAGATAAAATCATTATATCGGTGTTGGTAGAATTTGCCCAGATCTTGATCATATCAATTTTAGGCACCAGATTTCTAACATTTAAATGTATAAAACCAAGGCTGGCTCTACTTTTGAAATCTGAAGGAGTGGGTAAGCATTGCAAAGTGGCGGCAGGCCCAGGATTGGGCTGAACATTGCCAGACAACATCAATAAGAGCATAATCATACAACGCAATTTTAGCTTGACAGAAAATAATATATCATTACCATTGTCTCCCATGAATTGTGCAAAAGAATCCTCTGAGAGAATAAAATGGTCATTTAAAATAATTTTTTTACAATGCATTCTGGGAACTTACAGTGTGGTGACGTCACTGTTAGAGTGGCAAACAGCTGTAAAATCGTCAAGATGTCTTCTCTTAAACTTGCTCTAACTCCCTCAGTTTTCACTCCACATAAATATTTTTATCTCCAAGTTGTAGCAAAAGTTTGGATGGTCGCGAAAATGTAACTATGCAAGCAATTGGACAGACGGTTTTGGCAGCATGAGCCAAAAAGCGACCAGAGCACTAACCAAAACTCCACTAACTCCTATATTAAATGAGACGAGAATTCCGGTTGGAAAGCTGATAAACACAGTTTTATTACTTGCTCGTGTTCCCACATTTTTGGCACTACACACACAATTTTGACATATTTTGCTCAGCAGACTTAGTTAGTTACCTTTGTAGTCTGACGAACTACCATTAACGTTATTATCGTAATTATAGCATTTCAGCACCCGTTTGTTTACAGTCAAATGCGTCGTTTTTTTTTCTGCCAGAGAGGCGCGCGACTCGCAAGCGGTGACAGCGGTAGGCAACTGGAAGGGGGCGCTGTAACGGATGACAGACAGAAAGCTCAGCAAATCATTTTATTCGGACCGAGGAAAATGATTGGTCAGACTTTTATCAGAAATATATGAGAATTGAATATTGAAGAGTTTCAAAACCTGGTGGATTTCTTTTACATTTTAATGTGCCATTCGCTTTTTAGGAGCATTTTAAGACTACAAAAGAAAAGGGTAGAAATGCCAGAAAGGTAAGAATTGCTTTAATTTCAAGTTGAATTCTTTTTCTTTTTTTCTTTTTTTTATTCGGGGTTGTAATAGTGAAAAATTAGTGCGCATACAACTGTAGTCAGCGAATACATTTACAGGCACAAAGTATTCAGGTTTTTGCCTTTATTCCAAACAGACCCCAAGCAAAAATTATGGTATCGCCACACATAGTTTATCCAGCTTTTTTACTTCATGGTAAGTAAACAAATTGCAGACATGACACAAAACTATTTTTGTTTTTCTTAACATTCAGGGTTCATGAAACACACCAACAAATTAGATTAAATTATTTTAATTAAAGGCATTTTCTCAGAATCAAGTAGGGGAAATAATTATGGAATCATAAAAAAAAAAAAAAAAAAATCAAAATTAATGCTTTGTCACATTCTCTGGGGCATGGACTTCACCCATGAAAACCAATATTCTCCAACAAGGTGGTTCCAGCTTTCTCAAATAGCAGTTGACAGTCAGCTTTGCTGGGTGGGGCTAGTTGTTTATCTTTTTTCCCCATTTCCTCCATAAAATTTCACTTTGGTTGAGATCCGGACTGTTTGCTGCCATGCCATTGGATAGATATGCCTTTTTACACTCCTTGCTCTGTGGTAAGATGCACTGTCATCCTGAAAAATGACGTCATTGTCACCAAACCTATTTACTATTGATGGAGTAAGAAAATGGCCCAAAATTTCAAAGCACACCTGTGCTATGACTGTTGAGGTAATGATTGCCATCTCCACTTGTCCTTTACCTGACATGCAACCCCATATCACAAATGAATGAAGGCTATCATAAATGAAGAGGGAAATTTGCTTGGTTTCTTTAAGCAGACAACTTTATATGTTTCATTAGAACAACAACAGACAAAAGTTCCAGCATCATCACCTTTTCCAATACAGATCGGGGATTTATAACCTTTATCTAACCATCCACACTCCATGATAGCTTCTCTTCAGCCCACAGTAACCTTGCTTTCTTCTGTTAAGGTGTTAATGCTGGTTTGCGTTTGGCTTTTCTAAATGTAAATCCCATTTCATTCAGCCAATTTCTTACAGTTCTGTCATGAACATTTTCTGCCCATTTGTTTTCTATTTGTTTAGTTGTGCATTTTCAGGGCATATTGCTTTGCGTTTTCTGTGCTGATGCCTAGACATCTTCCATGGTCTACCCACATGTTTCCTTTTATAACCTTCCCATTTCGTTTATACTTGCAGCAAATTTTAGACACAGCTGACTGGGAACAACCAACATCATTTCCCATTTGCCATAGAATTTCTTTTTTGGAGCAGTTTTATACTCCTTTCCATTGTTTCAATTGCCAGCTCTCATCATGGTGCGCATTCAAATTTGTGCTGGTATTTCTTTTAGAAATGCAAATTTATAAGGTGATTCCATAATTCTTTCCTCAATATTAAATGATTCCATATCTTTTCCTCTCCGTGGTTAAAAAAGCCATTAATCACCTCCACCAAGGTAGTTAAGTTTTTGCTGGTGTTGGATTGTCTGTCAGTCTGTCTGTTTGTGTACAAGATAACACAAAAATTAATGAATGGATATCTCTGAAATTTTGTGGGTGGATTGCTTTTACATCAGGGACGGACCCAATTGATTTTGACCACGATCCGTAAAAAAATATGGCCGCCACAGCAGCCGTATTGAAATCCTATAACACATGATAACTGAACTTCGCTCCTAGTGATATCGCTCAAATTTTGTGGGTTGATAGGTTCTGTCTGATGAGAGACCAATCAGTTTGGAAGTCGCTGCATCAAACAATATGGCCACCATGGGAGCCATCTTGAAATCCTATGTTGCAGATACCTTAAATTTCTTATGAGCCATGTTCACTCAGCAAGATTTCAACTGTGCTGCCTTGGCGGAGGTTTGCACTCTCGGAGTGCCTTTAGTTAAATAATTTAATTTGTTTAAAGTGTGTTTCATGAACTGTGAATGTTAAGCTTGTCAAGAAAAATTGTTTTGCGTCATATCTGTGATTTTTTTCCTATAACATGAAGTAAAAAAGCTGGATGAACATCCTCCATGTGTGGCGATTCCATCATTTTTGTCAGGGGTTGTATTTTTAAATGTAATGAAAATGAGCATTCTTCTATTATTCCTGTTTACATGCTGCCGAGCACACTTCTGTTACAATAGGATTTTTTTATAGTTATCCAACAGTGGATAGCAGTAGATAACTTTGAAACCGGATAAATAGTCAAACTAGGTCAATCATCAATAGGGATTTAACCTTTTGGTACCATATGACCAAAGGGCAAGAAATGAAAGTAGCGGGTTAAATGAAAAAAGTAGCCAGTCAAGAGTTGTGTGCGGCATTATATTGCTGCTCAGTTTACAGGGGGCACCCTTGGAATGCTCCCAGGGAATTATTATTTTTTTAAATGGTGCATTTTGGTGAGTTCTAATGGACCTTGGACAGCTTCATGTATCTATTTTTCAGTTGATAGTTTTAGGATTTTCTGGTCAAATTTCAGCTTTTTTGTTAAATTTGAATGTCCGTAGTAATTAAACAGCCTTTGACACTATTTCAATCACAAAACTAACTAGCTCCACAAACATCAATACATTTAATGCAAAAAACAAGCATAAATTGACTCAAACACCACAGTAATTACTTCTTTGAAGCATTTATTGCAGCATCTCACATCTGTAGCTTGTCTTATCCTGTAGTAAGTAAAACAAACTGTACAATTAACATTTCCTTACAATTAAAATTTTATTTCAATACTTCAGTTCCTATTTATGACATGACATGTTTTCCTTTAAATGTCTGTTTTTCTGTGGCACTGAATTATTAGTCATTTCATATCATGAACATGAAGATTCAAGGAACAACTTGAACAAGTTCCAAAGAAAACTGAAGCAATACCAATGATAAAAACTGCATTCAACCCCTGGCAAAAATCATGGAATCACCACACTTAGAGGATGTTCATCCAGCTTCTCTACTTCATAGCAATAAAAATAATTTACAGACACAACTATTTTTGTTTATTAACTTAACATTCTCGATTCACAAGACACACCTCAAACAAATTAGATTAAATTGATAGATATTTTTTTTTCTTAATCAGGTAAGGGGGAAAAAAATGAAGAATCTCTCACTCAACTTTACTATATGGAATTCTGATTTGTTTTTATTCATTTGATAAACATGCATTCCCTATGTGCCATTGTGTGCACCTTTATGTTATGTGTTTTTGTGGGTTCTTTTTTGAATTTAGTCTGTACTGTTGTGTGGTTTTCTTTCTTTGTTTTGGCCTGCCAAGGGACTGCAGATGCAAATAAGCTTGAAGCTGTTATCTGGTACAGTGCATCAAATGGTGACATTTATGTTTAAACTGTACATGGTCCCTTGTAAATAAAAAGAATAAATAGATAAATTTACTTTACAGATAGTGAATCGTTAAGCACTGCAGATATTGAAATGTATATGCACAAGAACTGAAAAACTGAGTTTTTCATATCGTTAGCCTCATAGCATAATTGCCCAAGTCATTTTTTGGCTTACTGTTGTAATAAAAAAAAAAAAGAAATACCAATGTGCTCTCTAAAAATTGTGTTTTTTCTTGTTTTCTGAAAATGTTCAAATATAACTTAGGCAACTATGCTATTAGGCTAACGATATGTCCCATTTAAAATGCAATAATAAGCGGATAAACCGGTTGAACTAAATTTGAAATATGAGAATTATGTCACATCATTTTACAGAAAATAAATGCGACTAGCTACTTCTTCCAACTGTTCCTGGGGGACCCCAAGCCGTTCCCAAGCTAGCTGGGAGGTATAGTCCCTCCAGCATGTCCTGGGCCTTGAGGTGCTGATCCTCATTCCGACTGCTTCACACTCAGCTGCGAACCGCTCCAGTGTGTGTTGGTAGCAGCATGATGAAGCCAACAGGACCACATCATCTGCAAACAGCAGGGATGCAATCCTGAGGCCACCAAACTGGACACCCTGATATGCTGTCCATGAAAATCATGAACAGAATAGGTGACAACGCATACCCTTAGTGGAGTCCAACACCAGCTGGTATGCCTAATGCCGAGAATGGGGACAGAACTCTGTCTCTGGTTGTACAGGGCTTGTATGGCTCAAACTAACGGCCCCGAAGCCCCATACTACCTCAGCAGGCCCCTCAGGATAGCTCGTGGGACACGGTCATAAGCCTTCTCCAAGTCCACAAAACACATGTAGACTGGATGGGCAAACTCCCATGACCCCTCCAGTATCCATACAAGGGTAAAAAGCTGACCCACTGTTCTACTGCCAGAGCAGAACCCACATTGCTCCTTCTTGATCTGAGGTTTGACCATCGGGCGGAGTCTCCTTTCCAGCACCCTGGCATAAGCATTCCCCTGGAGGCTATGCAGTGTGATGTCCCTGTAGTTGGAGCATACCCTCCGGTCCCCTTTTTTAAAAATGGAAACCACCACCCCAGTCTGTCAGTCCCAGGCAGTGTACCCAACATCCTCGCATTATCGAACAGGAGTGTCAACCATGACCGTTCCACAATATGCAGAGCCTTTAGCATCTCAGAATGAATCTCATCTATCTCTGGTCACTTGCTACTACTGAGCTTTTCGACAAAAGAAATGGACTAAGATTCACTCGAGTCTTTCATCCCTGCCTCCTCAATGAAGGATGTGTCTGCCAGATTCAGGCGTTCCTCAAAGTGCTCCTTCTACCGCGACACAATATCCCCAGTCGAGGTCAGCAGTTCCCCGTCCCTGCTGAGAACAGCTTGGGCGAAGCCCTGCCTCCCCTCCCTGAGTCATCCGACAGTTTGCCAGCACCTCTTTGAGGCCGCCCGAAAATCCTTTGCCATTGCTTCGCCGCACTCCTCCCGAGCCCGAGTTTTTGCTTCTGCAACCTCCGCAGCTGCAGTCCTTCTAGCCTTTTGATACTGGCCTGTCTTCCGAGAATCGCTACTTTATCGTGGTGGAGGAGTTTGGGCAACGCTGGGATCTTGGGAGCTATGTTGCCTTGAGCAGTAGCTCCTGTTAGGGTTTCCCATGACAATTTGTCCCAGGTGAGGGGCCAGAGAAAATGAGATTCATTGACTCCTATGATGCGTTCCCTGCAAGTTACGTGAACCTTGACCGGAATAGGGACACCTCCGCCCCCTCCTGGAGCCAGGCCTGGCAGAGCAGCCTGTAGGCAAGTGCCTGGTGGTCGGGTTTTTTCCAAGACCCGGCCAAGCTCGGCCCGAAGGGGCTGCAGATAGCTGCCTCTGCGTGAACCCACCACCCACAAGGAGAGGCGTTGGGGTCGGAGGCAATGTAGACCAGGTGGCAGATGGGGTGGAGGCCCAGGCCCAGGCCCAGGGAGGTTGAGCGGTGCCGACAACATAAAGTCAGACTCACCTCTACTCACATCTCTGGCTCTAGAACTAAACTCCTCGATAGGGGTTGGACTCTCTCCTCTTCTGGAGTTGCCCAAGGCGAGAGGCGGCGAGCAGGTGTGGGGATACTTATATCTCCTCGGCTGAGTGCTGCTGTGTTGGAGTTTACCTTGGTGAAGGAGAGGGTCTCTGTAATGCGCATGCGGGTTGCAGAGGGGAATGCTCTGACTGTTGTTCATGCTCACATACCTAACGGCAGTTTGGAGTATTCAGCCCTCTTGGAGTCCCAGGGTGGGATCCTGGAAAAGGCTTGAATGGCCTCCCTGGTCTGAGCCCAATCAGTGTTTTGTTTTTGGATTTTTGTGCTAGCCATGGATTATCCGTAACAAACACCAAGTTTGAGAATAAGGGTTTTCATAGGTGTACTTAGTACCAGAACACCCCTGGCCAAAGGTCGATGATTGATTTTGTAATTGTTTCATCAGATCTGCGGTTGTATGTTTTTGACACTCCGGTGAGCTGGATCAATGGTGGGGAAGACTGTTGGATAGACTAAGTAAACCTAAAAATGTTGTGAGGGTTGAGTGGGAGGGTTTGGAGGAGGACCCTGTCTGGACGATTTTCAACTCACGCATCTGGAAAAACTTTTCCACATCCCAGAGGAGGCTGGGGACATGGAGTCCGAGTGGACCCTGTTCAAAGTCTCCATTGTGGAATCGGCTGCCTTGAGCTGTGGCCTGAAAGTAGTTGTTGGTGCCAGTGGTGGCCGCAACCCAAGGACCCGCTGGTGGACACCAGCAGTGAAAGAGGCCATCAAGCTGAAGAAGGTGGCCTTTCAGGCTTGGTTGGTCGAGGGGACACCTGACTCAGCAGAATTTTTTCAGCAATGTTATTTACTTTAAGATGACACTTCACTCATTCAAAATGTCTTCAAAGATAAAAATAAAACATTTAAAATATGACTCATCTTGAACATATTGAATCATATAAACATTGCCGCAAAACGGCATCAGTTACAGCCCTAGCCCAGAAAAAAACGTGCCGTCTCATGAGATACTGGATTCAGAATATTCTAAAAAAAAAAAAAAAAAAACTGACGTCTTATGTCCTCTTTAGGGAAAGTGTATGATCACTTTTTCGTGACAAATTTATCAGCTGCAATACTGCCTAGTCATCACAAATGAACAAATTAATGCTTGGTTATGGACTAGATGAGAGGGATGCATTAGCACACTCTCAGCCACAATGCGATAATGATTTATACAGTTTAAACATTTCGACCCGAGTTTTCTTCGGGACATAGTGAGTAGATTCAATACCCTGAGGACTTACATCAAAACCCCTAGTAATTTAATACATTAAACAATCGCATAGTGGCTCTGAGTGTCTCCGGGCTAACACTGGGGAATGTGGTTGTAGGTGACTCAAAGATATAAATATATGAGTGTTTACTATATCATCACTTATGGGCTAACCTCTCAGAATTAAATCTCATCTATTCAATTTACTGCATTGATATTACCTTTCTTTATAAAGGACATCATTAATGTTTGCCTGCATCTTGCATCTTGCTTTTGGGCAGCATCTTTTAGTGAGCTATCAACTGAAATCAAAGATTTTCAGAAAATACGACGTTGTGAAGATGATGGAAGTAGAATTATAGGAGTGACACACAATATCAGTGGGTATTGAAATTGTTCTCAAGTAATCACAGCGCAGCTTAGAACATTACAATACGGCAGTGAAAAGAAAGTAAATCAGCTACTTGAAAAACTTTTAACAAATAAAAAACATCAAAACTCGCACAACTGAGTAATCGGTAAATTCGCCGGCCGCCGAGGCTTGCAGAACACCCAGTATAGGTTCGTCCCATACCTTATGATGCTCATTTAATATAAAAGGTTTTGTAGAGGGAGGGCAAGTTTTCGCGTGTGAGTTTGGGAGAGGGGTGAAGACTGAAGCCTAATGCTGGTAGGGGTCACCCACACAAAATACAAAGGCTGAGTGGCTGAATCATGAATCCGGGCCCATTCGCTGAAAAGCAACCCAGAGAATGATACTCCTGCCGCCTTGTTTGACCGTTGGGACCGTGTTTTTCGGGTTGAACGCTTCACCTTTCTTACGCCAAACAAAAGCCACATCTCTGTGCCTAAACAGCTCCATCTTTGTTTCATCGTCCATAACATTGACAGCGAGAAGCTTATATCTTCATCCAGGTGAGCTTTTGCGAAGGCTAGACTAGTTCTTGTGTGTCTGTGTTGGAGAAGTGTAAGTGGCGTAAGAAAGGTGAAGTGTTCAACCCGAGAAAAACTGTCCCAACGGTCAAACATGGTGGCGGGAGTATCATGCTCTGGGGTTGCTTTTCAACGAATGGGCCCGGAAACCTTGTTAAAGCGAATGGCATTATGAAACAGGACTAGTATATCCAGATCCTCAGTGAAAACATTAAGCAATCCGCCCAAAAAACTTGGTCTTGGGCAGGAATGGATCTTCCAACAGGATAATGATCCTAAACACACGGCCAAATCTGTCAAGAAATGGTTAGTGGACAACAAACTGAACATTTTGGAGTGGCCAAGCCAGAGCTCCGACCTCAATCCTATCGAGAATCTGTGGAGGGAACTGAAGACCAAGGTCATGGCAAGGAGACCCTCAAACCTTAAGGACCTGGAGAAGTTGGCCAAAGAGGAGTGGGCCAAAATCCCCGTGGAAACGTGTAGAAACCTTGTGATCAACCACAGGAAGCTTTTGGAGGCTGTAATCGTGAGCAAAGGCTTTGCCATCAATTACTGAGAAAAGGGTATGAATAATTCTGGACATGGCATTTTTTGTAAATCTATCAAATAAAACACCAAAAAGTATTCTACTTCTTGAAAAATTGTTTGCTGTACTTCTTACAGCCTTATGTCAACTTACTGTGTCATTGTTGCAAGAATAAATTTGATTTGTCAAAAAATATCTCGAAAAAAAACAAAAATTGGTAGGGGTATGAATAATTTTGGGCGCGACTGTAAATGTTTGACGCATCTGGTTTGTAATGTGAATATCAATTGAATATTTGCTGTATTTATCTGCAACCAGTACTGGGAATCCTGATAGTTTTTCCATCTTTAACCCTTTCCTGTACTTGCTGTTCTTGCGTTTTCACTTTGAAATGATATTAAATGCTGTGCAAAACAAATAAACAAATTGCACATATTCAGGTAACACACATGAGCATATGAGTTAGTGGTTCTGCTGGTGTTGTATTTGTCCTGGTTGCTGAATAGCGAAACTCACTGCTGTGCAGAATAGCCACATTCTGCTCTGCAACTCATGGACTGTGGGCTGGCTCGTGATAAACTCAGAGCAACGCTAACTCCACAAAATTTAAATGAGAAAATGAAATCTGTGCTTACAAATGAAAGTAAATAGAAAAGCTTGCTAAACCAATCAAAGCTTCGAAATGGAACAGCTAGACATAATTCTTTTTAAGGTTCACAGACATTTGATACTTAAACAGTAATAAACAAAAAAGAGTAACACTGATAATACCAATTCTCATAGACCTTCTCTTCATAACGCAAGCCTGAACTTTCTGAAATTAGAAGTAGATTGAGGAAGCCGAGAGCACTGAAGACTGCAAGCAGCTGACCATCTGGACACTGTAGATGATCTTTTCGATAGTTTGCAGATGACATTGATCAAAGAGCTGAAAGCCATTAATGTACCCATTTATCCCGACCACATTAAAGGTTAGGGGTTAAATGAGTCATGCTGTTCTGCAGCTGATCTGATATTTTCTTGGACAAATAAAACAATGAAACCAAACACACAGGCACATTGTTCATGACCACATGCTTTTTGGATGATTTCATCAGACTCTGGGCCTCCAGTTAGTTTTGTTCCCAGCAGGCTTCTTTAATGATGATCAGCAGTTGGATTTTAGCTATGATGTGGTAATGATTAGATTACCAATGTGCGTATAGTAATCGAAATTCACACATCAGAAGAGAGAGACCGAGGAAAGAGTACTATTACATGATGACCTCCTGTAGATAAGGTCATGTGTTCAAATGTCAATGAATGTTCTAAAACTCCAGAATCACCTCGAGAACACTTTACAGTTACCTGCACTGACCCCTACATTAAAATCGCAAAGTTCACTTCAGAACTACTACTTTCCATCATCTCTGAAACTAAAAGATAGCCAATAAAATTCCAGGGCAGGTTCCCAAATTCTAAAATTGTTTACCCTTTGTATATATGGTCTTTAAATACCTTGCATGAAACAGGGGTTCCAAAACTCGGTCCTGAGGACCTACAGTGCATGCTGGTTTTCGTTCCAACCGCACTTACCAACCCAGAGTTATCAGGCTGTTTATTTTTTTAATTAATTGCTTTTCAGACCAGAGAGACATTTCACCTTTTTAAACTGCTTTGACAAAAATGGCTGTGCACTCCATGATGTTTAAAAGCCTAGTGTTTATATTGTGTTTATTTTGAGGCATTCTGAGTAAGGAAGCCAAGCCAAGGTGGCAATAAATTTTAAATGATCAAAATCAAGACTGTACTGAATCAATAAGCCGCTAATTAGGCTTCTAAACACAGGGGTCCAAGTTCTTTCCTAATGGTTTTTCCAAAGCCAATCACAAAATTAACACCAAACAAGTTTGTCTCAACATAATTTGCCTTGTCTTTGAAATCTTAATTACCTAATAAATGGTTAGTTTTAATGACCACGTGTCCACAGTTTCAACAATTAAAAGTCAACATAACATAACATGACATGAGTGGCAAGAACAAGCCCCTCAGCCAAACTAGACTCCCCATTTTCCTGTTGCTGAAGTGAACCTAACAGTTCAGATACTCAATAACTAAACAGTATGAAACGTTAAATCAAGCCCTGCTCTTGAAAACTCCCAAGGCTTCTGCCTCAACAATATGGCCAGGCAAGCTATTCCACACTGAGATTAGTCTCTGCATGAAAAATATTTCCTAATATCAGCGCTAAATTTACTCTTGGCCAACTTCCAGTTGTGACCCCGAGTTCCACAAACAGAACTTGGCCTGAGTAATCCTACATGGTTAACTATACTACTCATAAAAAAGTAGGGGATACTGAAAAGAAAAGACTACTCTGAAAATATACACTACAGGCCAAAAGTTTGGGGCCAGCCTCAGATTTAAAAAAAAATCAAATCAATTTTGTCAATCTAACTCGAATGAGATGTCCCGAGGTCGACTACGGAATCGTAATCCACAGTGACGATTCTCTCTGACCAATCAGTGGGCTGCGGTGTTGTCACGTCACATTTTAGTACCCACTAGTACCCTGTTGGCTATTTTTGGAACCCCAGGAGAGCAGGTACCAGAAAAGGTGGTACCAGGTACCAAGTACTAGGTACTTTTTCCTAATGGAAAAGCAAAAAAGGCGAGTAGAGCCGGTACCGCGTAGTGGAAAAGCACCATAAGTGACCTCTCTCCATTACTCCAATACAGACATACATTCATGTCTTCAGTCAATAAGACTTTGTTCCAGCACTATGCAGTGCATGTCAGGAGACGCACCCGTAAACACCCGTCAAGTCCTCCTCACGGGCACGATTTAACACGCCCGTCAGTCACTTCAGGGCCGCGCCACTATTTAATACAAGCATTAGCCCATTTGACCTACCCCAATAGACCATGACGATGATGATAATGTCATAATCAAAACTAGTAATCGCAACATTCTCTCAGATCAAGGCAACCAGTGCCAGCTGTGAGGAAGCATCTCATATTCACTTCGGCATCCAACCCATCATCATAGCTGTAACTAGCTATCTCCGACCTCGATAAAAAAAAAAAAAAAAGAAAAAAAATCAACCTCTTTATCATTCAGGTTTTGTTCTAGGTATCTTAAGTGTAACCCGTGTGAACATGCAATGTTACATTTCACCAAAAATCAATTTCTGTATGAACGTTGTTATTCTTTACCTCTTATCTATGCATGTATTGTTTTGGGGAGTTTTCTTTAGTTCAGTAGAATTTTTATATTAATGCTGTTTGATCTTTGACATTTTGGTGAGGTAACTTCCTCCAAATTTGCGGTATTCTCCTCAGTATTGAGCTCTGCATTGGAGAGGTAAGATGAAATAAGTGCTCTTCAGTGGTTTTGTAAAACGCAGTAAAATGCTAAACGGAGGCGAAGATACTTCTTTGTAGAGGTCAAAGATTTTGTTCATTATTGCTTCCATGGATACTTTGGTGTTTATACATTTTTATTTTATTGTGTACGGCAGTGGTGGCTGATGCCAAAAATTTTGGGGGGGGGCGCAATTTTCCTTGGCGCAGCACACCTGACAGCTGCTTTGATGTCGATACAGTCAGTTATGACGAAGGAAAATGTAGCCTATAGATTTTATCAGGGTTTGTACCCTTTTTTATTATGAATTGAGGATGTATCCCCTATGTCCACTTGTCCACAGATCACTGTATCTGTCCTTACATTACTTACAGATTGATTGTAAAAGCGGTCATGTTAAAGATAGTCCACCTACTAATTGGGATTTTGATGTTTTGTAAAGATGCAAACAATTAATGGAACATAGTTAAACAGAAAAACAAAACAAAAAAAAAAAAACACAAAACACAAATCTAAAAACACAGCCCTGTAATGCTGTCTACAGGCTTCGTACACCTTTTCCAAAGTGAAATTCGAGGCACTTTTCAAGGATTTTCAAGGTGCATTTTCATGCTTTTCCAGCACCTTACAGCTGTGGTAAATTACATATTTATATACATAAATGACAGATTTCACAGAAAGTGTGACCAACAGGTCCCACTGTACTTAACAGGATGAAATTATAAATTAATGGTCTATATGTGGTTTATTTCATTGATAACATAAAAACAAATGTTTACAGGAAGTTTTAGACCTGGATCACTGCAACTTTGGTAAAAAAAAAAAGTGAATTTAAAAATTCGGTCTTGTTGCTAATGTTACATGGACGAAAAATTGGTTTTCACAGGACGGAACTCAAACGGTGACAAGATTGTCTGAGCCAACGCCAATAATGGCACAATGAACAGAGAAAAGGGAAGGCACACCAGTGACCAACCCACTAATCCACAATAAGCAGGGTTCTGTTAAAGCCTGTATATCTACTCTTGAACAGTGACCTGAAATGCACAGTTTTACCTGGGATTATTTTGTGGCAATAAAATTCATACACTGGATAATTAGTCAATCCTGCCCATTCATTTCCAAGTTCCTCATCCACCTTAGAGTTCTGAGAGGAAGGAGGGACACTTTTTTGGGCCACCCTGTAGTATGGATGTGCCAATCCCTTTAAGTCAAACCAAGGTTGGCTTGATCCATCCAGGGATTGGAGTGAACTGGTCCATTTAATAAACAGTGTTCGAACTCGGCTTGCTTGTGAAAATTCAATAACTGATCCGGGTGTGCTATCTAGTGATAAAATATTGTAACTGCATGCATAAATCTGCAGCACCGTGTCCACTGGCGGACACATCTGCTCAAAAGAGTTTAAATACCCTGCCAGCAGCCGCCAAATCTCATTCACAGCAGTGCTGTACTAAGATTACGGGTTGTTGCTAACGTTATTACTGTGGACGAAAATTTTAACCTTTTTGATGAGGGACACAAACGCGAGTTGGTGTAAATTCTAGAAGGCCAGGAAGTAAACATGCACTTTACCCCGCTTTCAGACTAACAGTTACCGGTTGTTATAAAATAGGGACATCAGTGCGGAAATGCAGAGCAAACGTTACGACCACACACCGGACAGAAATTACGTTCGCGGCAAAAACTGGCTTCACTGTATGAAATAGGGTTCAGGATATTTCAAAACGGTATCTAGCATGGTAAAATAAAGAATGGGGAACATATTCCAGGCCAGACCTTCAGTAGTAGATGTACTGTTCTTTTCACAGTGGCCCTGTTGAATCTGTCAAATTGGAACAGCAAACAGGGAAAGCAATAAAAGGCACTGCTAATGCCACATCCAGCTAGCCAACTCCGTTTGTCGTAACAAGTCTTGGAGAAGCCCCAGGTGTAAGCTCGTCCACGCATCACTTGCCTGCTGCTGAATCTTTAAATCGGGTCGGTCCGGGCCAAGCTCCTTTACTTTCCTTTGTTCCTCCAGTGAACGCCTTTTTTTTTTTTCCTGAACCTTTCAGTTTACGCTGTACATGCCATCTCGACTACCAGATTGTCCAATGATTTGACATCGAGACTAAGAACATGATTGACAGCCATGTCCAATCATTATTCAAAAATCATTAAAACAATACCAATGGCTTTAAAAGTATTTGACAGAACTGTCCCTGTAAGGAAATGTTAAGAAACCAATGAAACAGCAGCCTGGGTCATGTGCTCACCAAAACTTTGAGAGCTTACATAAGGTAAAATTTGGCCAGCGTCCATCACCCAGGAAGTATATTATACAGAGAAATCAAAAAATACCATTTGGAACCGATAAATAGGGGTCTATGACTGGCACTCAGCAACTGAAAAACATGTTTTTTTTTACTTGCCAAATAAATTATATTTAATATATTAAAGAAATTTTTCTCCTGATATTTGAAGGTAATTACTGGCCGGCAACTGGTGTACACCTTTTTTGAAGCATGCTAATTTACCTATCGTAAGTCCAGGCTGTGGAAAGGTAGTCTCTCAGCTGTCCCGATTGGAAAATAGTTTAAAGGTGTGCTTGTAGAAACGTGACATGCAAAGTTGCTGTACTGACATTAATGCGTTGCACGCAGGCATTGCTCCGCCATCTAAGGTAAAAGGAGGTTATGTTTTCTGTCTCATTAACTGGAAAATGTTATGATATGCTATGCTGTATACTCAGCTAGTATTCAGCGATCCTGAGGAGAGCTGTGGATGTAGAAACGTGACGTGAAGTTGCTGTACTAATATTAATGCGTTGCCTGCAGACTAAAAATCTGTTGGCTGGCAAGAGAGGAGTGGTCTTCGCCTTATCCCTCTACTGCACACTGTTGCCATATGGCAACATACCCTTTCTTCGGCAAATTCCTGAAATTTGAAAATAATCTTGTGCACTGATTGGTCTAAAATGCAAGGTAGAACACTGGGCTTACCAATTATATTCTTTGAATACCTCACATGACACCAATTTCCCTGCTAGTCCCAATTTTTCCCCACACTATTGATGACTCTGAGTCACTGAAGAAACAAATGTCTGCACAGTTTCTCTCAATTTTTTCAAATGTCTGCAGCATTTAAAAAATATTGCAAGCATCTGTGATTAGTTCCAATCTTTTAAATTCAGTTGAATATTGTTTTTTTATGTAATTACTGCTGTAATCCAACAAAAGGTATGTTCCCATATGGCAATAATGATGTGGTTTGAGTGAATACTTAGGCAGTAATACAGAGTAGTTTTGTATGAGTTTGACGAGTAGAAATAAATTATGGATGCACAAATAAAAAGTGTATGGATGGATAGAATTGTTATAGACTTTATTTAACAAAATGTATGTTTTACATATATTTTGTTTAGAGAATGAACCCGTCAGTGTTCTGTGGCAAGGCTCAGAGGAGGGCTGAAATGAGCCCTCAGTTTGACTGTTCTACATTTGAAATGGAATTGTGACAGCTTGCAAAGCTATATTGTAAAGAAATTCTCTATTCTTACCATTTTAAACCAGTAATGTGAATGCCTTTGCCATGTTATGAGAGAGAAAAAAATTGTTGTAACCTATACACTTTGACAAGGAATGATATGAGATTCCAGCAAATCTTTTGTAAATATTGTTGCCAAATATCTTTTAATTGCTGTTGTATTTGTTAAACAACCCCCTGAAATCAACAGAGGTCATATTTCAAGTCTTTTCATACAATAAAAATCATTTCATTTTTGTAAGAAAGGTCTGTAATCTTTTATGAACTTCATGTCATTTTGGGGAAAAAAATGCATTCGGGCGTTCCATTGCTGCATCATGTTGCCATATGGCAACGCACCCCAAAGAACCCCCCCGAAAAATAAAAACTAAAAAATAAGTTAAATTTGTTTATTTGAGACCATTTTAAATGATATGCAACACTGAAACATTTTTTTCCCATGGTTACATAATAATGCGTGCAGTTATTATTCATTACTCGCAACACAACGCTGAACTATAAAACCGGCTATATATCAAATTGTGTATTTCTTATAAAGAAAGACATTACTTTTCAAATTCAGAATGTTATTAATGTGTTTTTTGGTATGTACAAAGTTTTATGACCATTAAAAAAATTCAGGGGTCTCTTTACCTCTCATCTCAACATATTTGAATGAAAATAGTTTTCCTGAGTCCTCTCTTAACATTATGGTTATTTAAACTTACTACATTTTGGGACTGGGTGAGGATGGATGGATGTCAGCTTGGAGGCAGTAGTTAAAGCAAATCTGCCTTTTTAAGCTTGGTACTTGTGCTGGTTACCATGGTAACTGATACAGTTGTGAAGTTATCAAAACAAAATGCATGTATGGACAATAGGCTATACTCTTTGCAACACACTAAAGGCCGTCTACAGGCCAAGGACAGGACAGGACACCAGGACAGGTGAAGAATGGAGTAGGTGGCTTAGCGCCATCAGGTACCATTACATGCACAATATGAGTACACTTATGAAGCAAAGAAGAGATAAAATGGGGTGCATATACATGTATAATTAAAGCTGAAGTACAATGGGAGCCAGTTAGTGGAAAAACCTGCCTGCCAAACATATGGCAGGAGTGAAAAAAAAAAAGTGCCTGCCAGAGAATTGGTGGGAGTGATTGATAGTGCCCGCGCAGTTTTCTCCTGGCATGCACTGACTATGCCACTGTTTTTTATTTTTTTTTTTTTAACTTAACAGCAAACCAATCTGGCCTTCCTGTTCTCCAGGCTTACCAGTGGTCTTTTCTTAGTAATGTTTGACAGACACCATTCTTCATAATTGTTTCTTGGCCATCCACTAAAGTGACCTTGTTTAATACCAGGCTGTTGGCTATTCCTGAGCTGATCGATACCCGCTTTCTTGTTAGCAATGAATCAAACAGCCAGTTTTGACACTCACTATGATGTGGCTTAATCTCAGATTTTTTTTTCCCCCCAATTTTGATTTTTCCAAGCCCTTGTAGTAAGTTTTTTTTTTCCCTAGAAAAAAAGGTCCTCAAGCTTTTGTTCAAAGATGAATGTTTAGTCAACACCTGCATGCACAAACTGTATCTTTGGTCTTCCCTTACAGAAATGCTCACGCATATTGCATGCCCAGGTAAGATTACTAACCATGATGGCAGATTCATGCATGCAGGTCACAATCACTATAAACTGCATGGGCTTTCATTAAAAGTCAAACACAGTGCAGTAAATTAATAATTCATTTACCTCAATTTCCATTCCTGTTTGTTTTTAAATATCAAGTGCCCATGCCTCTAATCATTCCTTATATTTCAAGAAATCACACCTTAAATATAGCACACAAATGCATATAAACTGATGTACACGTAAATATTCACAAATACACAATGATGAGCATGAAACTTCATCAAAAATATAGTCAACCATGTCTTCCAGCAGTGATTGTTTGTGGTGCAGCCAACAGACCCTTTCGGTTTAAGGGCGTGAAAAAGCAGATTTGGAACGCGCATGCTCTTTGCTGACTATGTAGTGCAGAAGATGCAAAAATCGCATTGAAAAGGGGGGAATTATAAGTTCTTTCGCTTTCCCTGTGGTAAAAGGCAGCTTACAGCGTGGATTCAGACTACAAACAGGAATATTTTTTGTTCAGGAAAATTCTAGGGTGTGCAATGTACATTTTGTGTCCAGATGGCGAGATTAAGAATTCTGTATTCACCCTACGCCAGTATCAATTGATGTTTGGGTACCCAGAGAAACATTAGGATATGTAAACACGTCCAGCGTTCGTCCAGTCAAGGAAATCTAGAGTTCGGTTTCAAGTGCAGCTATTCGTGTAAGTAGCATATCGTAACGGCGGCTGCCATGTTACTGATGACACTGGCTTGCTTGGGCAGGCGCAGCATATGCGTTGGCGTTACAAAATATTAATATTAAATTCTAAACTCCCTTCTCACTGATAAAAACCCCCTAAAATATCTTGGCGCCCCCCTTTTAAATTCATTCTGGCAAATAAAAAGCTGGAAAAAGAGGAGGTTGGATATGAAATTCTTTCCCCTGACGATATAGCTAGACTACTTTCCATTAGTTTTCTCCTACGAACTGAAAGCATCGGCAAGATACTGTCAAGGTAAGTCCTTGACGTTATTTTCAGCACAAATGAAAATCCGTAATCAAATGTGTAGCGTTTAGTCAAACAGTAATGATATGGCTTTGTATTTTACATGTGTATCTACACACTTATCCATATTAAGAGGCGATTAGGATCATGTGTGCTTGCTGGTTGTTTTGAACAATGCAAATTCGTCGCAAGAACACTGTAGCCATTAGCTGACTTATGGCGTGGGACCCAACCATAGTGGTGTTGATGACATTATTTCACGTCCGCAAAACTAACGGGCAAGCAAATTCAACTTTGTTGGCAATATATAGCAAGTTATTATGAAATCAAAATCACAAGGTCACCAAATGATTATTGCAAGCAGCGAAATGAAAACCACTCCTAAACTTAGCTCTGAGGGGCTAAGTTCTGTAATGTGAGCCCCTCAGAGCTGACCTAGACTGTAAACGTCGTATGGCACTAACATTCCCCCTTTGGCTTGATATTTGTTTATGTAGAGTTTAACATCTACTTAATGTTGTAATATAGCCTGTAGGATCGAATAAAGCCAGTCCGTTTTCAAAATGTGGTTACAAAAACTGGACACTGCAACAACAATAACACCTTGAAACAACAACAGATGAAATAATTCTAGGTCAATTAGTGGGCCAACTTAAATAATTTAATATCAACCAGTACCTTAACTATATTTCTCTTTATATTTATATTATTACTCTTTCCCTTTAACTTGTGTGGGTGTGAACTCTTTTCGCTTGTTGGGAAACACAGCAGAGCGAAGTCGACATCATTTGGGTCAACAAAGTCAGGCCAGCTGCTGACAAAATGAGTACTGCAGACTCTGGTGAGATCATTCGGGACAAAGTCCCTCCGATTTATAGCTTGAATCCATGCTTGTCGTTGTCTCTTGCCACAGGGAACACAAAAACCTTAGGCCCCCGTCTTTTCAATACCGGTTAGTGCACCCCACTACGCAACAAGAAGCCATCAGATTTCTTTTTGCCGCACATCAGCTCTACTGCGCATGCGCGCGCGGACTTCTGGCCTAAAACGGACCTCGTCTCTTCAGTTTTGTATTTGTACTTGGCGCCCCCCTGTGGTACATTCCAAATACTTCAGTTAGTAAAATTACATGGAGAAATATCACCCTCTAGTGATGGAGAAGGCACAAGGCATGTTCATGAGGTATGTGAAGGTGCAGAGGTTTGGTCAGGACAGATGAGAGAAACTTTGCACATTTGTTCATAAATCAATTTAATCAATACGAAAAAAGAATATTTATAAGACAATATACAGTGTAACAGACCCTGACCAACAAAGTTATATTTCTCCCTTGCATTCACACAAAGCAGTAACTCAGGACACAAGCATTACAAACTCCCATGACCTGGAGAGTGGTTCAATTCCAGTCCTGATCACAATACTCCGAACAGCTGAATCCCATATCTTCCCCCACCCCCCCCCTTCACCCCCTGTCCCCGTCTGCCGAACGTCGGTGTTCGCTGGGGCGGGAGAGATGAAATATGGACACTAAATCAAAATTTCTAAAAGATTTTAAAAATGCATTATATAACTCTGCACATACATTAGTAAAATTAGTCAGCTAAATGTCAGAGCGTTTCCATGCAGGCAATTATGGTGGAGAGTAGCATTGTGTTCATATGAAAGCTCTGGTTCTAAAGAGAGGTTTGTAACTGTTTCCCTCCTCACAGATAAGGTTGTGCCAGGGCTGCTAACTGGCAGGCATCCCAGTGGGCCGTCTGTTATGAATAAGAGGTCAAAGATCAAAACCGCTTAAACACCAGCCAGTGGGTTGGGAACGAAAATCAAAATGGAAATCAATTCTACATCGTACATAAACAAAAGGACTTCTAACAGAATTTAAAAACCTGTAAGAAGAGGGGAGCCGGAGATGACTTCACCATGAGAAAGACCACGCTAATGCAGTTAAAAGAGTGTTACAGTCAAGCCCAAAGCAGCCATTTCGGCTCGACATCGGAAGGGAAGGATGGAGCATCATAGCCCCACATATGAAACAGGAGGCTCCCTATGCGACCTCAGGCGGATCAGTCCATCTCCCAGCAATGGCTGGAATTCAAGAGCCTCCTCTGCCGTTTCCCTAAGGAATCCGGAGACAGCGAGCAGCCCATAGTTTTTCTCCCACCGAAGTCTCAATCGTTCAGATTCTTAAGATAAGTTCATAATGTGCGTTCAGTTACCGCCAGGAAGGATAGCAGGGAGCAGATGTGAATCTGGTGAATAGCCTGGAGCGAGCAGGCTAACACTGTTACCTTACAGCGCTGCTCTTACCTTCAGCCAAATTTCCACTATTTAGCCGTGAGAGATTGGGCCAGACCATGGGACAGAGAAAATGGACAGGAAATATCTAATCAAAGCCTTTTTATGATGCTCCTAAGAGTGAGGTAGTTTATTTTTCTCTCCTATTTCCTTATTCTTGTTTTTATAAGTACTCAAGGCTGGTCCCAGAGGAGAACAGAGGCCATTCACAGACCACCTGGAAACGGTCAGTTTCTTGCACTCCTGAATAAGGAAAAAATAAGTAAGTGAATCCTATATATTTGCATATACACGTCCTCGAACACACCAAAGTGCAACTGGGACCATTAGCATGCGTTGTTACCCAATTTATTTATGATACATTCCTCCTTAAACGGAAGAAGGCATTTGCAGCTTACGTGGAGATTTTCCAGGTTTACGCGGATGGACGCTGACGGAATCCACTGAGGAAGTGCTTAGCACGTGCATAAACACAGGCACAAAGAAGAACTCAAACATTCACAGGACCGGCACTCATTCTCGACAGCGAGCGTCTCCTCTTTACCATCTGTGTGACGGACGCCTCTCCTGCTTCGCTGGGGGCAAGAATCACCGCCTA
Organism: Gymnothorax javanicus; assembly: GCA_029692085.1. NCBI lineage: Eukaryota > Metazoa > Chordata > Actinopteri > Anguilliformes > Muraenidae > Gymnothorax > Gymnothorax javanicus. The sequence continues at coordinate 4,817,672 of CM056210.1, forward strand.
CGACAGACCCAATCTCCACATCTTGCCTTCGAATCCAAACCAGACCTTAGTGCTGCTTAATGGCCAAACTGATTCCATGTCCAAGTGTGAGAAAATCGGAGAATGGAAACGCAGAAGTTCCCTGTATTCGAGAGACAGTCCTCTATGCTTTCAGGAACAGCTTTCAATGAGATATCTACTTCACTAACCAATCACACCACACCTAACTGGCACTTCATCACCTCAGACACTCAGCGCTGAAGTAATGAAATGTGGATTAAACAGCAGGCACACTTCACTGATGCCAGTGGATACTGACACTTTCATTAAAGAGAAAAAACAGCCACAAAATCCATTAATTAGAAGAAAAGTTTCAAAGTTAGTGGTTACATTAATATTAGCTGCATTTAGGACTGCAGTCCCAACAGAATTCTACATTCAGCACACGAGACACTGGGCTTTTCTCTGGAATGTTCCCAAACCATGAGGGTGCCATCCAGAGGTGAAGCGCTGGAGACAGTCGCTGAGATACAGAACAGCCTAACGGAGCAACACCAGATACTGCCTCACTGCGCCGCACCCCGTCCTGCACACCAATCCACACCACATCATCTTCAAAACAACGCTTTCCGTACACGCAGAGACTATGGTGAGAAAATACCAGGAGAAAAACTGACTCCTCCACCCTTGATTCAGAAGGACAAGGTACTCTTCTCTCTGATTTTAGGTGTCAGGGAACCTGGTACAACGTGAATCAAAAATATTGGAATGTCTTTTTTTTGTGCCACTCTATCATTCCTGTGAAAAACGGACATTGTGTACAGCAGGCAGGTCGTGTGAGGCTACCGCTGGAGAAACGGTTCAGAGAGAGAGAGAGAGAGAGAGAGAGAGAGAGAGAGAGAGGGAGGGAGAGAGGGAGGGGGAGAGGGAGGGGGAGGGAGGGAGAGAGAGAGGGGGAGAGAGAGAGCACAGACTCCCAGCACTGTCAGACTATCGCCCAAGTGCCATATTTCATAGCCTGAGAGCCTAGCTTAGCTCAGACCGAGGGAGGACATATCATTCAACCGTTCTGCTGGGTCAGATACACTGAGACAGAGGCCGACCGTTCCGCTGGGTCAGATACACTGAGACAGAGCCAGACTGTTCCGCTGGGTCAGATACACTAAGACAGAGGCTAATCGTTCCGCTGGGTCAGAGACACTGCGACAGAGCCAGGCCGACCGTTCTGCTGGGTCAGATACACTGAGACAGAGGCCGACCGTGCTGCTGGGTCAGATACACTGAGACAGAGCCAGACCGTTCTGCTGGGTCAGATACACTGAGACAGAGGCCGACCGTTCCGCTGGGTCAGATACACTGCGACAGAGCCAGACCGTTCTGCTGGGTCAGATACACTGTGACAGAGCCAGACCATTCTGCTGGGTCAGATACACTGAGACAGAGGCCGACCGTTCCGCTGGGTCAGATACACTGAGACAGAGCCAGACCATTCTGCTGGGTCAGATACACTGAGACAGAGCCAGACCGTTCTGCTGGGTCAGATACACTGAGACAGAGGCCACTGCGACAGACCCGTTCCGCTGGGTCAGATACACCGTTCTGCTGGGTCAGAGACACTGACAGAGCCAGACCATTCTGCTGGGTCAGATACACTGAGACAGAGCCAGACCATTCTGCTGGGTCAGATACACTGAGACAGAGGCCGACTGTTCCGCTGGGTCAGAGACACTGTGACAGAAGGCATGTGACTGCAACAGCACTTACAGTTGTGTTTTAAAAAAAAGCAGTGCAACACTAATAACCTGATGAACCTCTGTTATTAGTAGTAGTGATATTTCTGCAGGGCCAATAACTCACTAGTGGATGTAGTAGTGTAATAGAAAAACAACAGACCCAACTGCCATGACATGCATGCTGCTTGTTCTGAGACAGTGTGGAGTTTAATCAGAGAATTAATTCATTTTGTAGAGAAACAGGTGTCATGAATTGTCCTTTATTCAGGAAGAAGAGCAGCAAATGTTTCACACATTGTTACAAAATATATTCCTTTTTGAATTGCGAAGTAAAATGGGCCGTTCCAAACCTTGTTTGAAGGAACAACGCAATTAGATTAAAAAACTGACTGGAGGGGGGAAAATGTATAAAGAAGTGCATCAAATTATAGGATACTCAGCTAAAATGATCTCAAATGCTTTAAAATGGCCATAAAAACCTGAAACACGCAGAAGGAAACGAGCAACTACTGTTAGAACGGATTGAAGAACAGTCAGAATGGCCAAGATTCAGCCAATCATCACCTCCAGAAAAATCAAAGATGGTATAAAATTACCTGTAAGTGCTGTTAAAGTCAGAAGATGTTTGATGGAAGCTAAGCTATCAGCAAGAAGCCCCGTAAAGCACCATTGTTGAAAAAGCGGCATGTGCAAAATCGGTAAAAACACATTGATATTCCCAAAGAGAAATGGCATAACCTTCTGCGGACTGATGAGATTAAAATTGTTCTTTTTGGATCTTGTGGCTGTCGACAGTACGTCAGACGATCCCCGGGTCCTGAATTCAAGCCATAGTACACCGTGAAGACAGTGAAGCATGGTGTTGCAAAAATCATGGTATTGGGATGTTTTTCATACTATGGTGTTGGGCCTATTCATCGTATACCAGGGATTATGGATCATTTTGAATACATCAAAATGTTCTTGAAGAGATTATGTTGCCATGTGCCTAATAAAAAATGCCCCTGAAATGGGTCTTTTGACAAGACAACAACCCCAAACATACAAGTAAGTGAGCAACATCTTGGTTCCAGACAAACAGGATTGAGGTGAAAATCCATTGAAAACTTGTGGGGTGACATTAAAAATGCAGTTTCTGAAGCAAAACTCAAAAATGAACAGGAACTGTGGAATGTGGTTTGTACATCCTGGGCTGAAATACCTTTTTCTTGGTGCCAGAAGTTGGTTGCCTCGATGCAATGCAGATGCGCAGCAGTTATCAAAAACAATGGTTATGCAACTATATATCAGTTCAGTAATTTAAAGTGAAGTTAAATCTTGAGTTAAATTAAGTGTTTGAGTTTAAAGAGAAAATTGTTGACACGGATATTTTTTTTGAACAGATTAATATTCCTTTTCTTTGCTTCCTGTAAAAGAATAACAGACTTTATCAGGAACTGAATGTGTACCGTTTCCGCTACATTTGAAATATGGAACTGAGGCCTATTCAAAAATATCTGCACATTATTCACATTTTTAATGTACTGCTATTTTTTTTTTAACACAACTGTAGATTGAGCTCTGTCTCCGGTGAAAATGCTCCCTGCAGCAGTCACGAGTGCTCTTCAGCCTTTCATTCTGAGCCAGTGGCTCTGAGACCCAGGTCTGAATGTCGCCCTTAGCGGAGGTGTGAAACACGCAAGGACACTGCTGTAAATACCAAGATCAAAAACTAAAGAAAACATCCCAATTTCCTCGCTGGCGCAATTCCTCAGCCAGAGGTGAAAATTAATTGGTGAAATAATGAGGGAAATCAGTGGGCTGGAAAAAACATGACAGGACTTTTAGCTGCTTCCTGTTACACTTCTGCCCTTTCCTATGGATCACCAGTATCCTGAGGGTCCAGCCAGGCAGACCTGCGGAGAGGCTTACAGACGGTTTAACTGCTCAATTATAGCCCCATCATTCAGTTTACCAGTATGATCACATCATTAACACCAGCTGCAGGCTGCACCATGGCGATCATTACGGCAGGGCAAGAGAGCGAGCGAGCTTTGGCGTACACAGCCACCGAGAGAATCATGTCGAATTAAGCGGCTGGACACCAGCCTGCAGGAACAGAGTGATGGCGAGCGGGAGATGTGTGCGCGTAAATACAGAGAAGCCATCACAAGAGGCAGTCAGGTGACAACAGGGTTACAGCGACCATGTTTCACTGCCATGCACATGGTTCGAACAGCATGCAGAAAAACACGCACACATGCCCCAGACGAGGGAGGGCACGAGAGGAAAATAACGTTTGCCACTGCCGAATGTCCCCTCAGAGACACAGCTCCCAACATGCTTCACTCACCTCTACATGGGCGGGGCCACCATACACACCACACACACAGCACTTATCAACCAATTAACTGACAGCCCTTCACAGAAAAGCGAGAGAGCTGTTGGCCAAAATCAGAACTTTCACCTCTTGCTTGTTGATGCCCGATGCTCCCATAGCTAAAATCAAGCTGAGCCAAATTCCTCACTCAGACCCAGACAATGCTGACCCCACAAGAAGAAAAAGGGGCATTTCAGAGCCAAGCATCCTCACTCTACCTCAGGAATGTGCTCACCTCCCCTCTGCTGCCATCTTCTGGCAGCAGGGTGAAGTACTGTCTGATTGGCTGACTCATTAAACTACAATACAAGTGTACAAAAAAAGAAAAATAAAAAACATCAGGCAAGTATTTCAGTTTCTATACAGGCAATTCAGCATTCAGATGACATTTTCTTCTCCCGGTAAATTTCCTCATTCAAAACATTAGAGGTAAATAAAAGACCGATACAAATAAAATCATGAACATTTAAAAGAGAACCTCAGTCCTACTCAAGGGGCACAGGGCCTGTGTTGACCATCCTCGGGTTCAGGGGCAGATCCTGTTTCTACACGCAGGCAAATCTGTGAGGAGTCAAGTAGTCTGGCTGTCAGTCATCCACGCGTGACACCAAGGTTACCGGGAAAGAAACAGAAAAGAACGGTTTCCATGGGGACGGAGGAGAGTCCAATTCAGTGTGCAACGGCGATCAGCGTTTAGGTGTCACGTGGTTTGGGAGCAACGGTGCACGTGTGAACCAGCCTCGCTCCCCCACGACACAAACACTGCTGCACGCTGCTCACACTCCAGGGAGCGTCCTGTAACGTCCCTCCCGTCCTCCCATAAAACAGCGAGAAGTTCCACTGCTGCAGGGCGGGTGGGCCTGGCGAAGGGGTCGGAGGAGAGACAGGATCTGGGTCAGAAGGCAGTGGCTTGTGGCAGCAGAGACTCAGGGATTGGGGGGAGGGGCGAGGCGTCACATTCGTCCCTCCGACATGCAGGAAGTCACCAATTGGCCTTGACTGCTTTGATGTCGCTGACCAGATTCTGAGCCAAACAGATCCCAAATATCTGCAGAGAGAGAGGGCAGAGTTAGGCTTCACACCACAACAGTAACAGTCAGTCACTCTCCAGCCGTCAGGCTTCACACCACAACAGTAACAGTCAGTCACTCTCCAGCTGTCAGGCTCCACACCACAATAGTAACAGTCAGTCATTCTCCAGCTGTCAGGCTTCACACCACGACACTTACAGTCCGTTACTCTCCAGCTGTCAGGCTTCACACCACAACACTTACAGTCAGTCACTCTCCAGCTGTCAGGCTTCACACCACAACACTTACAGTCAGTCTCCAGCTGTCAGGCTTCACCAGCTGTCAGGCAGTCACACCACAACACCTACAGTCAGTCAGTCACTCTCCAGCTGTCAGGCTTCACACCACAACACTTACAGTCAGTCACACTCCAGCTGTCAGGCTTCACACCTCAACAGTAACAGTCACACTCCAGCTGTCAGGCTTCCAGCTGTCACTCTCCAGCTCTCAGGCTTCACACCACAACACTTACAGTCAGTCACTCTCCAGCTGTCAGGCTTCACACCACAACACTTACAGTCAGTCACTCTCCAGCTGTCAGGCTTCACACCACAACAGTAACAGTCAGTCACTCTCCAGCTGTCAGGCTTCACACCACAACACTTACAGTCAGTCACTCTCCAGTTGTCAGGCTTCACACCACAACACTTACAGTCAGTCACTCTCCAGCTGTCAGGCTTCACACCACAACACTTACAGTCAGTCACACTCCGGCTGTCAGGCTTCATACCACAACACTTACCGTCAGTCACCCTCCGGTTGTCAGACTTCACACCACAACAGTAACAGTCGGTCACTTTCCAGCTGTCAGGCTTCACACCACAACAGTAACAGTCAGAACCTTTCCGGCTGTCAGGCTTCACACCACAACACTTACAGTCAGTCACTCTCCGGCTGTCAGGCTTCACACCACAACAGTAACAGTCAGTCACTTTCCAGCTGTCAGGCTTCACACCTCAACAGTAACAGTCAGTCACTCTCCAGCTGTCAGGCTTCACACCACAACACTTACAGTCAGTCACTCTCCAGCTGTCAGGCTTCACACCTCAACAGTAACAGTCAGTCACTCTCCAGCTGTCAGGCTTCACACCACAACACTTACAGTCAGTCACTCTCCAGCTGTCAGGCTTCACACCACAACACTTACAGTCAGTCACACTCCCGCTGTCAGGCTTCACACCACAACAGTAACAGTCAGTCACTCTCCAGCTGTCAGGCTTCACACCACGACATTTACAGTAAGTTTCTCTCCAGCTGTCAGGCTTCACACCATGACACTTACAGTCAGTGACTCTCCAGTTGTCAGGCTTCACACCACAACACTTACAGTCAGTCACTCTCCAGTTGTCAGGCTTCATACCACAACACTTACAGTCAGTCACTCTCCCGCTGTCAGGCTTCACACCACAACACTTACAATCAGCCTCTCTCCAGCTGTCAGGCTTCACACCACAACACTTCCAGTCAGTCACACTCCGGCTGTCAGGCTTCATACCACAACACTTACAGTCAGTCACTCTCCAGCTGTCAGGCGTCACAACACAACACTTACAGTCAGTCACACTCCGGCTGTCAGGCTTCACACCACAACACTTACAGTCAGTCACTCTCCAGCTGTCAGGCTTCGCACCACAGCACTTACAGTCAGTCTCTCTCCAGCTGTCAGGCTTCACACCACAACACTTACAGTCAGTCACTCTCCAGCTGTCAGGCGTCACACCACAACAGTAACAGTTAGTCACTCTCCAGCTGTCAGGCTTCACACCACAACAGTAACAGTCAGTCACTCTCCAGCTGTCAGGCTTCACACCGCAACACTTACAGTCAGTCACTCTCCAGCTGTCAGGCTTCACACCAAAAAACTTACAGTCAGTCACTCTTCAGCTGTCGGGCTTCATACCACAACACTTACAGTCAGTCTCTCTCCAGCTGTCAGGCTTCGCACCACAACACTTACAGTCAGTCTCTCTCCAGCTGTCAGGCTTCACACCACAACACTTACAGTCAGTCACTCTCCAGCTGTCAGGCTTCACACCACAACACTTACAGTCAGTCACTCTCCAGCTGTCAGGCTTCACAACACAACACTTACAGTCAGTCACACTCCGGCTGTCAGGCTTCATACCACAACACTTACAGTCAGTCACTCTCCAGCTGTCAGGCTTCACACCACAACAGTAACAGTTAGTCACTCTCCAGCTGTCAGGCTTCACACCACAACAGTAACAGTCAGTCACTCTCCAGTTGTCAGGCTTCACACCTCAACACTTACAGTCAGTCACTCTCCAGCTGTCAGGCTTCACACCACAACACTTACAGTCAGTCACTCTTCAGCTGTCAGGCTTCACACCACAACACTTACAGTCAGTCACTCTCCAGCTGTCAGGCTTCACACCACAACACTTACAGTCAGTCACACTCCGGCTGTCAGGCTTCATACCACAACACTTACAGTCATTCTCTCTCCAGCTGTCAGGCTTCACACCACAACACTTACAGTCAGTCTCTCTCCGGCTGTAAGGCTTCACACCACAACACTTACAGTCAGTCTCTCTCCAGCTGTCAGGCTTCACACCACAGCACTTACAGTCTGTCACTCTCCAGCTGCCCCACATAAAAATTGAGTGTGCTCTAGGTTTTTTTTTACCTTTAGCCACTGGCTAAACAACCTGATAATGTTTCAGCCACTAAGAAATATTTTTAGCCAAACAATCGAAACACTGTGTTGCACACGCGACTTCATAACACAAGCTCAGTATATGTATCTGCCATGTTAAGCAATATCAACAACAAATACAAACTACAAATTTGCTGTATTCCACACATTCATTTCTGAACCTGTGTTGGATTAGATCATTTATTTAAGAGCAGATATACATTTATTTTTGTAATACTTAATCAGCAAAACGAAGTCTATATTTGATTCCACTAATACTGTTTTAAATAACCACTGACATTCTCACCGACTGTTGTAGAAAACCACTAACGCTTAAATCCACTGCAGTAAAAAGTTCATCATGAATAAGTATAGATGAAATTCGCTAAAAAGACAGATCATGAACATCACAGTAAAATATCCCAGGAACCCTTATTAAAATTAAAACTATCGCAGATCTCTCAAGAAGCACCAATGCTAATTTAGAAAGGTCCAGTGGAGCGTCTTCCAGCACACGCATAGGTTCCCTGTTGCCCTTTAGATTATATAGCCATCTAGCCTGCTAGCTAACCTTAACAAAGGAAAATCTTTGTACATAATCATCATATTTAAGCGATACGCTTTGGCTTTGCCCTAACTTCGCTAACTTAGCAAGCTGTAAAAGGCATGAACTTCTCTAGGTTTTGCGGTGCCTTCGTGCGTCCAAACTGTACTTTCAGATTTTTGAGACGTTAGCTAAATTACTAGATGTTAGAAATCGTTGATACAGCTAAGTAGCTAGTGAAGTAGGGGGCAAAAACCAAATGACATTGCATAAATATAACAATTATTTCCTGAGATTTTATTTAAATAGCGTTTGGGTCATTCCATGTCAAATGTCCGAATTTCAGAGAAACTTCCCACTTGACCATCTCAGATTTGGCTGAAAAAAATCTTGCGGGTGCATTCACCTCCTAATAGGATAAATCCAAAATTTTAGCTCTCATCTCCTCATAGTTTTGCCATGGAAAAATAGTTTTGCAACCAAGTTCTGGCCCTTTTTGAACAGCGATTTCTGAGGAGCCACTTTCACATGGCTATATCTAGAAAAGTATTTCAGCTAAGTCCTTCAAATTTTCAGGGGTGAAAATCTGCTACTCTAACTTGAGGAATATGGACTTATAAAGGTGTCCCTTTAGTTCATCATATATTTCTGGGTCCTTGAATTTGCTCGAAGATTTTACTCTGCGCTCTGGGGTAGCATATTTGAAGGACTGTAAAAAGCCTAAAGTCAAAGACAGGGATTTGGTATTGCACATACAGCTTCCCATATATTTTGTGTATTTTGTCTTCTAATTCTGCCCCTCTCTTATGAATAATCTAGAAAATATTAAGGCTTGAAAATGAAAAAAAAAAAAAAAAAAAAAAGGGTGCCATTTTTAACATTTTATACCAAAAAAAAATGACACCATCCACCAACATCAAATTGACTGTTTTAGAAAGATTAGATACCTGATATTAACATATCCAAAATTTGTGATTTTGGAGGTGAATGCACTCGCTGCAATTTTTTCAGCCAAATCTGAGATGGTCAAGTGGGAGCCATTTGGACATTTGACATGGAATGACCTGTTTTCTAGTTAGCAAGATGGCTATATATATATATATATATATATATATATATATAAATTTGCCATCTCCAATCCAACCTGAATCTGGAATGCCCAATTCGAGAACTATGTATAAGGCTTGCTCGTATGCGACCCCTTGTTGCCAGCTCAGGAGAGAGGGACAGTTTGCGGCTCTCCTCCGAAGCACGCGCCTGTCAGCCCCTGCATCTTTACACTCATTGGTCGAAACTTCAGAACTAGGGTGGAGGATACCCAAACCTGAGCAAGCTTAGAGTCTCACTGACGAGCGCCCGGCTGGCCAACAGGAGGCACTTGAGCAACGAACCAGGCAACAATTTTTTTAGTAACCCTTCCTGGCAGTCCCTTCCAAATTTGCATAGCCGAAGTGCTATAGCCAATCGTGCTCTGCCCTGAAAAAGCTGCCAACCACTGCCGGTTGGTACGACCGGGGATCGAACCCGCGTCGTAGTAGTCACTACTGCTCCGCAACTCCGGCGCCTTAACCGAGTGAGCTAACCCGGCAGCCCCTCATGATGGCCAAATTGACATCATATGCGATCGCATACATACCGGAGTTACGCAGCTTAAATTGGCAGGCTATGAAATAATGTCTACGCCCAAACTGTCTGCTTGCTCTTCAGATGACAGAAGCTGTTGATCAAGGTTACAGGAGGTCGTGTGGGTGTGACTGCTTTGAAAGTGACCAATTGAAGTCGCCAAATCTTCTCCCATAGCTATGTGGTTTGAGAATCGCAAGTTCGTGCCCTGCTCAGGGAGGGGAATCTGGCAATAGCGTGATGCTCGCAGATCGAATATAATTATTTATGATGAAAGCATCGCTGGAAAGCTTTCGCCACCATGGTGAAGAGAAATAAGAAATCTTTCGCCACAGGGCCATTCTCAGTCACGTGTGTGACCAAAAATGTAACAAATAGTAGAAAAAATCTCCTCCAATTACAAAAGCATTGGAGGTTCATGATTGTGGACCTTGTATAAGAGTACTACTTATCCAAGTCTATCAAGTAAAAATGTTATTTGTTACATTAACTTTAACTACTTAAGGTCAGAGGTCAAATACGACTGGTCACGTGTGTGACTTCACACGGAAACAGGTTTTTCATAACTCTATTTGACTTCAAAAACTGTGAAGTTGAAAAATCTAGAATTTTCATAGTTTTGGGGTATGGAGAATAGCGAGGAATAAATTTGATACCTTTCATTAATTTTCAAAGTATTTCTTTATTTGATGACATCTGGTCATGTGTGTGACATTTTGGTTCACTTCTCAAAATGGCCCCACAAATAGATCTCTTTCCCCGATGGTGATGTGGCAAATGGCTAGTGCGCACCTCGCTAGATCTTGTAACGACCCATAAAGAGTACACAATGTTGTTGAGTGAACTCTGTCAGTAACCGGTTTGTTAAATTCCAGTGCATTGCCCTTTCAGGGTATATATTCACCTTTGACCACTTGAGGGACGATGGCCACCATGGCTAGACCTAGCAGCGCACAAACATCTTTAAGCAAAATGGATGTTTAAAAAACTGAACTAAAATATTCTGTGAGTCCAGCCTACAGCTGTAAATAATTTGTTATCAAAAAGTATGGGACGGGGATGGCTGTGATAAATGACAATATAAATTAGACAGTCTGTCGCCCGCGACCGCATGGGTGTAGCCCCCCGAGAGCCCGCTTGTTGTATCTTGAAAACTCTTACTTGTAGAGCTTCCTGAAGCCATGCACTGAAAAGGCACATTTTCAGCATGACAATGTGTTTTAACGAGCCTATTCTGTTGCCATGCAAACAAAACCAATAGGAGTCGTGACCTAACCATAACCTATGCACACACCGAATATGAAAGGAATCGGTTGAAATTAGCGGCCTGAACAGCGTCCACAAGAAAATCCCAAAGCATGCGGTGGCAGCGGCCATCAATCCACAGTAGCCCCCTGACTTCCTCCGTGGGCTACAAACCAGGGACACACTGGAAAAAACTGGCAAATTTTTTCAAGCATATGCAGTGCTCTTTTAAATACAGAACAATCGTGTAAAGTGAACAGCGAATGAATTACAGTCCTTAAAAATTCTGTCAGTGAAAATACTACCACACACCAGCACACATACCTAACATCTCACATGAATGTCAAGTTTACCATTTTTCACGGAAGAAAAATACTGCAGTGGACAAATTTTGCATAAATATAAATGCCTAGAGTCATCAACCAAAAAAAGCACAGAAATGATATTTCCCTTTACTACCAGCAGATGGCAGTCTTATCGACATCATGCGCTTCCGCCTAGAAAGAGCAAACTGCATCAATGCGGAAACATGCCAGCAGCCCGCTAATAAAGGCCACAAACAGCCCCCCTTACCTGCAATAGTGCAATGCCCACGAATATCCCAGCGACGACAATCAAGTTATCCTGCAGCCACTTCTCGAACTGCCCCACGCACCCTTTCGTATAGATGTACTTCTGCTGGTCCAGCTCCTGTTGGGGAATAATAGATAAAATAACACAGAAGAAACTAAAAATGCAGAAACAGAGCGCTGAACCGCAGTATAGCACGTAGAAGTTAGTGCTCTAAAACAATGTCCATGCGGTGTAGAAGATAGAGCTGGAGTGCTTGAGACAGCGTAACTGGGAGGAGGACCAGCCGTCCGCACATTCAGAACAGCTCGGCCATTTCCATCCGCAAATAACCTCGAGCGTAACGAACGCTGCTCACGATCACGGAGTCAAGGGGAATCAGATAAGGGACATTATTCTTTTCTTCAGAGCTACTATCAATACTAATGCAAACTATCCTTACTCAAAATGTCACTCCTTACATCCGAGGCCATCTTTCCTTCACGGAAATGGCCAAGGTGTTCCCAGATGGGGTCAGCTGGGACAGCTGCAATCACAGCAGAGTAAGCTCCACAAAATCACTCACCTTGTGCAAAAGCCAACTATCTTTTTAACACACGGGACTAACATTTGTGCTCAAAAGTTTGCATACACTGGCTGAATTTGTACAATAGGTAACATTATTTTAAAGAAACCATGAATGGCCAGGCAAAACACATTTCTTTTATTTGGGCCCAAGCGCCGAGGCTGCGAGGACCCTATTGGAACTGTAGTGTTTTTATTATTATTCTTAGTCTTATTATTATTATTATTATTATTTTTAGCAAATGAAAATCGCATTTTTCAGGCCTTTCCTATGGGCAGAAAGTCATCAAAATTGGCGCATGCAACTGACCTGGTGAAACTTTTTATATTTTATCGCTTATCCAAATGAAGACATCAAAATGGCTCTGTAGCGCCACCTAGAATTTTCAAAATTCAATGGAAAATTGGCAGAAATATGTGTAATCTACAGTCACAAAACCTTTGCCGAATGATGCATCATACCATATTCTATAAAAAAGTCTCCTGGAGCATGACCCCAAATCCAACAGGGAATCTGCCATTTTGAATTTTCTGAAAAATCATCAATATTTGGAGGGCTCGTATTTGAATGAACTCCTCCTACGGTTTTTCTCCAAACAACTTCAAATTTGGTCAGGGTCATGTCAAGGCTCGTGCAAGCAAAAGTTATTGAAATCATCAGTTTTCGTCAATGGGCGTGGCCGTGATGGCGTAGCGAATTCTGATGTCTCGCCATGAAACACGAGATTGCTATCATTTACACATACATCATTCAATCTCCACCAAATTTCTTACATATGATCGATCTTGTGTACTAATAAAATCGTCATATCAATTAAGCTTGGGCGTGCCCTGATGGCTCTATAGCATCACCAAACACATGGCCATTTTGGCATCAAGATGTTCGAATTTTCATGAAATGTGGTGGGGTCATAGGGTTCATAATGAAGTATTTTGTACATTTTTAAAAATTGTTTTTGCCAAACAGGAAGTGAGCTTTGAGCTATTTCCTGCGTTTTTACAAATTTAACGAACACATTTTTGAGAGCGTTAGCATGCTCGAAAACTCGTAAAACTTTGCACACAAGTTTAAATTGTGATGCTCATCAATTTGATATCTCAGTTCGCCCTGAGCGTAACACTAGCTCTACAGCGCCCCCTAATCAATAGCTCCATTTTTCAGGGCCTCAACATGCTCGAAAACTCATAGAATGTTGCACATGCATAAGACCCGTCATATATTTTACAACAGTATAGGCTTTGCACATGGGTGTGGCAAAATGGCTCCATAGGGCCTCTTTAACCAGTCTACCGCTGTCCAATGGTCGTGAATGCGCACCTGCACCCGTCAGGATCTCACCACAACCCCCAACGAGCACAGGGGTGCAAGGACCCATTCATCGCTGCTTGCAGCTTTAATTTCTTATTGGATTCATATCCAACTGTAGGTCATGCAGAATGGCACGATCATCAAATAAAACATGGCAATAAGGGAAAAAATGTGTGCTACCCTTAGAGCTTAGTACTGTGTACTGCCCCCTTTAGCATCAATAACCACGTGCAGTCTTTTGTGATAGTTGTCAATGAGGCCCCTAATTCTCTCAGGTGGTATAGCTTCCCATTCTTCCTTGCAAAATGCCTCCAGCTCCTGCAAATTCTTTGGTCGTCTTGCATGAACTGCACGTTTGAGATCTCCCCAAAGCGGCTTGATGATATTGAGGTCAGGAGACTGTGATGGCCACTCCAGAACCTTCACCTTTCTCTTCTCTAACCACTGGAGGGTCAACCTGGCCTTCTGCTTTGGATTATTGTAATGCTAGAAAGTCCACGTGTCCCAAGCTCAGCTTTCACGCTAAAGAATCCAAATTGTCTGCCAGTTTTTTCTCATAGTGTGCTGCATTCACCTTACCATCAATTTTCATGACATTCCCTTTGCCTTTAGAGCTCACACACCCCAAAACATCAGAGAGCCATCACCATGCGTTACAGGGGGAACTAGGGCTGCGCAATTAATCGAATCGCGATTATTTTAAGCGCAATAAAAGTAACTGCCACTATGAGGCCGACAGACGAGCTTGCTTATTACCTTTTCTATGACACATACCTAATGCGGTCATTTGAAATGCTTCTGGGAAGAAAACTGTGATTTGAAGTCCGCTAATTACGAGCGAGGTTGGACAGCCTCCATCGCCTTGGCATAATTAGCTTACCTTAAATCAATTCCCGTGAATTTTGCCTAACTTGCAATCAAGCCATTTATTCAGCCAACTGACCAATCAAAACCAAGATGTGGCCAATGATGATTAAGAAGAGATAATGAGAAGCAGACGGACCTAACCAGGCTGCCGTGTTAGATTGAAAGAATGTCAGTAATCTGAATAAATAGCAGACCTCTGAATTCCACTTCTCGTATAATTTTTACATGTCATTAAAAAGATTTCTTAAAAATAAAATAATTTTAAGATGGTCCTGGTTTTTAAGCATTTCAAAACATATGCAAAGTGAAAAACATTTTGTGAAACATATCAAATGTGAAGTGAGAGAAATGATAGTTGCATTGCACACAATAGATAAATTCAGCAAAGACTCGGCAAACACATTGAGGTAAATTATGAGCTGAACAACGCAAAGTTAAGGTCTGCAAAGTCATCATTCTCTACCCGACAATTGCTCTCACCCCCTTCCCAATTACTTTGCTCAATTTGCAATCAAACAGTTGATTCGCTCAATTAGGCAATTAGGCTTCACAAAAATTTCTCCTCTTCACGTAGCCTATATTTTTAAGCAGTGGCGGACGGTGGACAGAGAACAAGGAGGGCGATAAACATGTCTTCAAACTGCTTATTAGTCTTGATCTGTTTTCAGTCAATTTCCCTGGTAAGACACTGTAACTCTCCCCTCTCACGTGTAGCTAATTGTCTTCGTTAAGACGAGAAATCAAACGCACCAGTTGAACGCAAAAAAGAGCGCATTTCAATCTTTTCAATTAAACAATCATTACGCACAGGTTTGACGACTTGCTTAGGATGTGACAAAATTGAAAGCGGAAAATCCACAGTGGTTTTTTCGTGAGGAGTTGCCTATTAAGGCATGTGAATTAAACATTTTATTTGGGGCGAGCGCACGGAGCGCGCGAGTCCCTTATTAGTCAGCTCAATGCGCCCCGTTTGTATGTATGTATGTATGTATGTATGTATCTATGTGTGTCATCAACCGACCGGCTGCTCTGCTCGAAATTGCCAACAGAGGGTGCATGAGCTGACCAATGACCTGACCAAGAAGGGACTCGCCACGCTCGTCCCACACATACTCTGCATGCTACTAGTTAGTCAACTCAATGTGCCCTCTGTATGTCATCAACCGACCGGCTGCTCTGCTCGAAATCACTCACCTAAACATTTCATTATGCGGGAAACTATGTTGACCAAGAACAATGATTGAAATCGAGTCACTAATCTCATCCGTTTCAAGGGATGTTTTCCGTCCCCCCACCGCCCGCCACTGTTTTTAAGCGCTTAAAACCAGGGCCATCTTAAAATAATTTCATTAAGAAATATCTTTAATAATACATACAAAATTCCCTGATGAGAGGTGGAATTCAGAGGTCTGCCATTTATTCAGATTATTGACATTCTTTCAATCTAACACGGTAGCCTGGTTAGGTCTGTCTGCTTCTCATTATGTCTTCTTACTCATTATAGGCCATATTTTGGTTTTGATTGGTCAGTTGGCTGAATAAATGGCTTGACTGCAAGTTAGGCAAAGTACACGGGAATTGATTTAAGGTAAGCCAATTATCCCAAAGCGATGGAGGCTGTCCAACCTCGCTGGTAATTAGCGGACTTCAAATCACAGTTTTCTTCCCGGAAGAATTTCAAATGACCGCATTAGGTATGTGTCATAGAAAAGGTAATAAGCAAGCTCGTCTGCCTGCCTCATAGTGGCAGTTACTTTTATTGCGCTTAAAATAATCGCGATTCGATTAATTGAGCAGCCCTAGCGGGAATGGTATATTTTTCACCATGAGCCTCGTTAACTGCTCTCCAAACATAGCGCTTATCTTGTCACTCCAAATAACAGTATCCCAGAAGGTCTGAGGTGTGCCAAGTAGTTGTCTAGCATATTTTAGGCGGGTGTCTTTATGGGATTTGCGCAATAATGGCTTCCTTCTAGCAACTCGACCATGCAGCTCATCGTTGTTTAAGTACCTCCTTATTGTGCTCCGTGAAATGACCACACCATCTATCTCCAGAGTATCCTGTATTTCTCTTGAGGTAGCTTGTGGATTTTTCTTTGTGTCCCGAACAATATTCCCGGCAGTTTGGGCTGAAATATTTCTTGGCCTACCTGACCGTGGCTTGGTATCAACATATCCCCCAATTTTCCACCTCTTAATCACAAACTGAACAGTACTGACTGGCATTTTCAAGTCTTTGGATATCTTTTGATATCCTTTACCATCTTTAAAAAGTTGAACTACTTTGTCACGAAGGTCCTTAGACAGTTCTTTTCCGCTCCCCATGGCTCAGTGTCTAGCCAGATCAGTGCATCCACTCAGGCGCTAACAAACTCACTGACTATATACAGACACTAGTAACAATTTAAAAAGCCACAGGTGTGGAATCCTTAATAGCCCTTTAAACCTGAGTGTGTCACCTTGTGTCTGTATAGCAAGGTCAAACATTCAAGGGTATGTAAACTTATGATGAGGGCCGTTAGGGTGATTTCAGTTATCATTATGATTCAAAAAGGAGCCAAACACCTATTTGATGATAAATGACTTCACATGATCACTATCCTTACATAAAAGACAACTTTTTTGCATGATGAGTCATATTTTCAAAATAAATGGCAACATTTCACAAATTCGGCTAGGGTATGCAAACTGTAACAGTAAAATCAAAAAAATAGTGGCAAAGCCACTGCGCCCGCTTGGCCAAACGTGGCCAAAATGGAACGCCCCCTATTGGCCATAGTATCGGTCCGATTGAGCTGAAAATTGAACTTAGTCAGGACCTTAAGACGCTATATACACATATGAAATATGAAAAGGATCGGTGACAAACTGAAGACGCTAGAGCGCAGACAAGCCAAAAGTTAACGCACGCATGCACGGATGGATGACATACCACCACTAAAGACCCCGAGCATAACATAAGCCCATTGGGCCTTTTGGCCAAGCGGACAAAAAATTGGAGCATCTTATCTCGTAGAATAAGGGAGCTAGAGCTGTTTGAAGTTTTGCAGAAAAAGCGCCCTGGTGGCCAAACCAAAAATCGCAGCATGCCCAAAATCGAACTGGGGGTAGATCTTGGGCCCATATACATGCAAATATTATAGAAAAAGGATCCGTTGAGAACTGAGGGCGCTATGGAGCTGAAACGAAATCGGCACATTTTATGACCTTTGACCTATATAACCTCCAAAATGAGGTCAAATCAAAAACCCATTATATATATGATGAACCCTTGGCAGAACAACCAACAGTAAAAATTTGAGAATCTTAGCTCGTAGAATAAAGGAGCTAGAGCGGTTCGAAGTTTTGAAGAAAAAGCCGCCTGGTGGCCAAACCAAGAATCGCAGCATGCCCAAAATCGAACTCGGGCTAGATATTGGGCCCATATACATGCATATAAAATAAAAAAAAGATCCGCTGAGAACTGAGGGCGCTATGGCGCTGAAACGAAATCGGCACATTTTACGACCTTTGACCTATATAACCTTTAAATTTAGGTCAAATCAAAAACCCATTATATATATGATGAACCCTTGTCAGAACACCCTACAGTAAAAATTTTAGCATCTTATCTCATAGAATAAGGGAGCTCGAGCCGTTTGAAGTTTTGCAGAAAAAGCCGCCTGGTGGCCAAACCAAGAATCGCAGCATGACCAAAATCTAACTCGGGCTAGATCTTGGGCCCATATATACGCATATAAAATAAGAAAAGGATCCCTGGAAAACTGAAAGCTGTATCGCGCTGAAACGACAATTGTGGACGCATGCGCGCACTCACGCACGCACAACAGACCACCACTAATCGCCCTAAGCACAGCATAAGCTCGACTGGGCCTGTCGGCCAAGCGGGCTAAAAAATTAAGCATCCCATTGGCTCACTCACAAGCATGCACACCACACAGACACACAGTAGTCGCACTTCCATCTCACTATTCTTATGCGCATTTTGAAAATTCGCATTGGAAAAAGCAGATGGAAATGGCAAAATACGAATAAACTACTCCTAAGTCACAAAAGTTTATACTTTTGTATAACGAGGTGGTTTTTGCGATAAACATTTAATGTGCATAACATGGGATGGAAACAGCTTACGCAGCCTTAGCCGACTGAGTTTTGACGTAGCTGGCTTGCTGCCACTGTGCGCATTAGCATTTGACTCCGTCTTCATCTCCAGGCAGCGTCAAATATTGCCATCATTAGTTGAAAGAAAAAATCTATGACGATTTCCTGATTTCTCCGTTTTAACAGCGTTTTGTTACTTCTCCAGTTGTTTCTTTTCCGGTTGTTTCGCTTCAGTTTGTCTGTCTTCTGGTTTGTGACCTCTTCTTCCTCTTGTGATGTTCTATATGTTATGAGTGCCCTCTACCGCCATCTTGCGGCGAAACGGACCTACTTTACTGGAGTTTATTCGCTCCAAGCCAGTTGATGGAAACGTAGGTAATTTGAATTTTCTTGAAAGCGAATTTTCTAAAATTCACTTAAAATTTGCTTCACATGAGACAGAAACTCAACAAGCGGAACACACACTCCAACAGAATGACACAAACATACCCCTCCCTTTCAGACTGCCAATGTGCTGAGAGACTGAAGGGGCCATGTTTTCCTTGAGAAAGCAAAACAAAACTAGACCCACAGACGGTAATCCCAGCCAGGGAGGGGCTGTGGTCTCCCGGGGAGGACTGTGAGTCAGGGACTCTCTCTCTCTCTCTCTCTCTCTCTCTCTCTCTCTCTCTCACACTCTCTCGGTCTCTCTCTCCACCCCCCCCCTCTCTCTGCCAAAGTCAGACTCTCTCTTTTCTCCTTTCCGCACCTCCTTGCACTCAAAAACACACCCCAGAACACAGAATCACTCCCCATAAATGCAAAAGGCTTGATTCACAAAACTCTGGAGACACAGATTCAAAACCCAGTAATGTTCCTCTCATCTGCAGGAAAGTTCCTTGCTTGAATCATATTCGTTTTTGTCATTTTAAATCTTTTACTTGTTATTTCTGATCTGCTGTGAAAACAGCCAGAGGAAAAAAATACAGTCTTTAATTAATTCTTCATTAATGAGTTCAGCTGCTTCATTAACATACCTGAACCACGGTCTTCAATGTGGCCCCCGGAATCTTGTGTGTTTTTTTATATAGCAATTCCAGAATGTTAACAAGGTGTTGATTTTTCTTAATTGCACCATACAAATTCATAAGGATAATTTTCTCTTAAGTCACACTGTCAGGAGTAGGCATGCATGCCCTGGGGAGTTCCTGTTCTTACTTTTATTGTATTTATATTGCAACTGGTTTTTAACTACATAATAGGAGAGGATATTGTAACAGATAAAATTAAAGAATAAATTTGCTTCTAATTGGTAAATGTATGGAGGCATGCAGAAAAAAATAGTCATTTGGTAGTCAATGAAAAATTAAAAGACTAGACTATTGATAATGAGCCCAACCCGAATCCTGTAAAAGTGGAAAACGTAGCTCACCAACACAATTAAAACCCTATTAATCCAACCTCAATCTCCAATACGGCCAGCGAAAAATGTGTACCTTTCTGCAAATGTGTGAGATAAAGCACAGTTTTTATCCAACATTTTATACAGATATGGCAATTTTGGCCAACATCAATGACTTCACAGCTGATTAAAATAGCGATTGCAGTTACTGTTGGAACAGAAACCAACACACACAGGTAGTCCCCAGGACCCACTTTGATCGACACTGAACTAAAATAAGTAGGAAGCTGGGAATAGTTCCAAGAAATTTTTACTGAAGCTAGTTATCATGAAAATGACAAAAAAGAAAATCTGGTCTTTTATCCACTTAATATCCGTTTTATCATATTTAGTTCATAACATTGCTAATGCCATATTAAAGAATGAGTTATCAAAAGAAAAGTGCATATTCGGAGTAAATTATTGGAATAGTACTAATTCCATGATCACATGCCATTTTGTTTCCCAACGTTAGGCCCTCTGAGAAAGATACACGCACGCACGCACGCACGCACGCACGCACACAAACACACCCTTGCATGCACAAACCCACACAGAAACACTCACATTCATATAAAATACTCAGAAAAACATATCAAAATACTCATGTCATACACACAGCAGGTCAGAGAGACACACAGGAACATGCCAATTAAAAATCACAAGCCACTCGACTCATATAGGTTCACTCAACTGCTTTCGCATCCAAGATAAATGTGGGTAGCACTCACCCCTTGAACGCGCACGTCGTAACCGCACTGCGTGTTCAGCACGTCCTCCTGTAATTCAGAACAAATAAGAACTCAGCGGGAGAGGAAGACTGCTGCATGGACAGAACTTATGGAATGCAGCGCCCTCTACTGTTGCAGAGGACAAAGACATGACTCCCTCTTTTACCGCCGGATCTTTGACGCAGCAGGAAAAGGGCACTCCACAGCGCTCCCTGCTGGGGTTCAGCTCAGTGCAGTTGAAATAGATGTTCAGATTCCAGTCATTAGGCCCATGTGCACCACAGCAAGACCACTGAAATAAACAGGCAAACTGTCAATCATCACACAGGACCACTGAAATAAACAGGCAAACTGTCAATCATCACACCAAAGACCACAGAAATAAACAGGCAAACTGTCAATCATCACACAAGACCACTGAAATAAACAGGCAAACTGTCAATCATCACACCAAAGACAGCTGAAATAAACAGGCAAACTGTCAATCATCACACAAGACCACTGAAATAAACAGGCAAACTGTCAATCATCACACCAAAGACCGCTGAAATAAACAGGCAAACTGTCAATCATCACACCGAAGACCACTGAAATAAACAGGCAAACTGTCAATCATCACACCAAAGACCACTGAAATAAACAGGCAAACTGTCAATCATCACACAAGACCACTGAAATAAACAGGCAAACTGTCAATCATCACACCAAAGACCACTGAAATAAACAGGCAAATTGTCAATCATCACACCGAAGACCACTGAAATGAACAGGCAAACTGTCAATCATCACACAAAACCACTGAAATAAACAGGCAAACTGTCAATCATCACACAAGGTAGGCATGGGCAACGCTCTGCATAAACTCTAATGGAATGCGTAACAGCTGAACTGGGGCGGTAAACAAGCCTCAGAAAACTTATAAAAAAATGATGTAAATACCATTTTCATACAAAAAGAACACCATGGTTTGATTAAAAGCAACCTTTTCAATAGGATACCCGCATTTCATACATGAACTCTGTGTATTACGGCCAATAATGCGATTTGAACAGAGCTATTATTCGCCCGTTGGATGAATGCGTGACCTCAATTTGCGCCGTGTTTACAAACTGTCAAGTGCACGGCGTGGCAAAAATATCCATTTTGGAGGTAGATTTCAAATAGCCCGCGATGACATGATATCCCAGCTACGGCCCTGATTGAATTACAGCCATCTAATTTGAGAAATTACGAGTCTGTTCGTCCAGTCTAGACCTCCAGGGGATGTGAAATTAGTTCGACAGAAATTGTTGAAGTTCGTCGCGAGTTTGCCGTGACTTCTTCTCAACAATAGCAAGAAAGGTGAGTGTATTTTTACTGTGAACCTACATAGTTAGTTGACAGAATATCCTGTGACCCTATTTGTGAAGTTTCAATAAAATATACCACGGAATAAACCAGCGCCAGGCTTTCAAAGCCTACCAGTGTTCTGACAAATTTTGCTACCTATCAAAATATGCCACCTCGCAAACACCGGTCACAAGATTCATTCACTTATACCCTTCAATTCGAGACTGCGAGGATGGAAATCTGAATAATCAATTCGGAAAAATCCTCGGCTCTCGGTAATTCTGTATATCGTTTAAACATTTTGTTAATTGGATTATGAAAGAAGACTGAAAATAAGCCCCCGCTTTTTGTTTGGGTGTAAAAGCGCGTATTTAAAGGAGAATAACATTGTATATTGATTAAGCATTGAACTCTGCATAAGTCGAACTGTTTTAATATTTGTTTATGACATTGCTTCGGCTTCCTGGAAGCAACTTCGCACAAATCTGCTGTCCTGTGAGCATTTCAGGTTCGATATACTGAGTAATAACGCCATGAAACCTAAACTGGCCCGTCATTCTGCGAATAGTCTTACTAAACTAGTTAATCGTCTGATTGTTAATCAAGCAAAGGGAGGTTTCTGCCTCACCAAACTAACCTCCGACTGCACGTCACTGTGTTTTACTATGAATTATTCACAGTAGCTCATTGAAACTATCATGGGAGGAGGGTATATGGACATTATAAAAACAGTGTAAAGTTTTTTTTTTTTTTTTTTTAATCACCAAGGGTTATTGAAGGGGGAACGTTTAAGTAGCAGTAGGAGGGCAAACAACTGCCGGCATCAGCAACTTCACTGCATTTTACACAGTAATGGGCGAGTAGCGTTAATGTTTGCCCTCCCACCGATAATTTTGACATTTTTGCAGGCCATTGATCCAAAAAAACTTCACAGGCAACCCATTCATACCATTTTTTAATATCAATGCAAAACCTAATGTTTGTTGAACATAATTGGGTGAAATTCAAAGCATTTTCCATTAAAAAGGGCCTAGGGGGCGCTGCTGTACTTCAGAAAAGGGGTTGATGACTTTAGCATCAATTATTTCTGTTAGGGTACCCTAATGGATAATTTGGCCAGGTTTATTTCTGAGTAGACTGCATTTTCAAAAATGCCCTCAGGCTTCACCCCCCAATTTTCACAATGGGTTTTGTTGATAAATGCCGAAATCAGCCATTTTTGGGACCCTGTGGCTCTGAGACCCTTTCCTGTAAAGGCGTTGGACTTGTGGCAAACTCTTCGTCTGTGTCTTCTGTACTTACCTGCAAAAAATCATAAGAAAATAATAAAAACCTTTTTCTCAGCAACTCAAGAAATGTTGTCATTTTATTCATTTGTATTGCCCATGCCTACACAAGACCACTGAAATAAACAGGCAAACTGTCAATCATCACACTAAAGACCACTGAAATAAACAGGCAAACTGTCAATCGTCACACAAGACCACTGAAATAAACAGGCAAACTGTCAATCATCACACCAAAGACCACTGAACTGAACAGGCAAACTGTCAATCATCACACCAAAGAGCACTGAACTGAACAGGCAAACTGTCAATCATCACACCAAAGACCACTGAAATAAACAGGCAAACTGTCAATCACCACACTAAAGACCACCGAAATAAACAGGCAAACTGCCAATCATCACACCAAAGAAAACTAACATAAACAGAAAGAACTACCGATCATCACACCAAAGACCACTGAAATAAACAAGAAAACTAACAATCATCACACCCAAACCCACTGAAATAAACAGAAAAACTATTATCACACCAAAGACCACTGAAATAAACAGAAAAACTATCAATCATCACACCGAAGACCACTAAAATGAACAGGAAAACTACCAATCATCACAACAAAGACCGCTAAAATTAACTGGAAAACAACCAATCACCACAACAAAGACCACTAAAATAAACAAAAAAACTAGAAATCATCACACCAAAGACCACTAACATAAACAGAAAAACTACCAATCATCACACCAAAGACCATTAAAATAAACAGTAAAACTACCAATCACACCAAAGAACACTGAAATAAACAGAAAAACTATCAATCATCACACCAAAGACCACTAAAATAAACTGAAAAACTACCAATCATCAGACCAAAGACCACTGAAATAAACAGGCAAACTGTCAATCATCACACCAAAGACCACTGAAATGAACAGGCAAACTGTCAATCATCAGACCAAAGACCACTGAACTGAACAGGCAAACTGTCAATCATCCCACCAAAGACCACTGAAATAAACAGGCAAACTGTCAATCACCACACTAAAGACCACTGAAATAAACAGGCAAACTGCCAATCATCACACCAAAGAAAACTAACATAAACAGAAAGAACTACCGATCATCACACCAAAGACCACTGAAATAAACAAGAAAACTACCAATCATCACACCTAAACCCACTGAAATAAACAGAAAAACTATTATCACACCAAAGACCACTGAAATAAACAGAAAAACTATCAATCATCACACCAAAGACCACTAAAATAAGCAGGAAAACTACCAATCATCACAACAAAGACCGCTAAAATTAACTGGAAAACAACCAATCACCACAACAAAGACCACTAAAATAAACAGAAAAACTATCAATCATCATACCAAAGACCCCTGAAATAAACAAAAAAACTATCAATCATCACACCAAAGACCACTAACATAAACAGAAACACTACCAATCATCACACCAAAGACCATTAAAATAAGCAGTAAAACTACCAATCACACCAAAGACCACTGAAATAAACAGAAAAACTATCAATCATCAGACCAAAGACCGCTTAAATAAACTGGAAAACTACCAATCATCACACCAAAGACCACTAAAATAAACAGAAAAACTATCGATTATCACACCAAAGACCACTAAAATAAACTGAAAAACTACCAATCATCAGACCAAAGACCACTAAAATAAACAAAAAAACTATCAATCATCACACCAAAGACCATCAAAATAAACAAAAAAACTATCAATCATCACACCAAGGACCACTAAAATAAACAGGAAAACTATCAATCATCACACCAAACACTGTACAAATACAGCACACTGTAACAAATACATTAATATAATAGCCACAAAAGCCACAGGTCAGAATGGCATGGCACAAAAAATGTGATATAGGCCTAATTTCATCAGGATACTAGCCAGTGCACTCTGGCAATATTACAGGAAATGAGATGTTGCCCAGGGACAGTATGAGGGAATAATCAGAGCACACACTGTGGATTCGCTTCAGGAAATGAGATAATGCAATAGGGCTAGAAGCCATGTCCTCACTCTCTTTGGGTTTGTTAGCATTCTCAAGGCTTCTGGTTAAAAAAACCCAGCGGTAAACGACCGCAATGAAAGAGGTTTCCTAAATCTTTTAAATAAAATTATTCCACTAGGACAAACGTTTCTATATGAAAAATATTTTGTAAAATTTTTACCATCCAAAATCAGAGTAAATTCACAAAGATAAATGCTAACAGCTCAGTGGGTTGCATTGCCTGTTGCTGCATTTCCAGTTCAGGTAGCTGATGGCTGTCACCTGATCACTTTACACATTCTTCAACTTTATACGGATGTGTGTACCGTTCTAATCATCATTACTGCCATTATTTCTTTTCTAATTTCATAACATTATTCGATCAGCCTCTTTAAATTTCTTTGGCGGCTACTGGTAGCTACTACTAAAGTAAAGCCTTGCAAATTAAGCGATAGGGTGACGGCAATACAGTTAACCTGCTTAGCAAATCAAAACAGTTTCAGATGGAAAGCAGCAACAGAGGACAGTAGGTCCAGTGGATTACAGGAGGTGAACACCTAAAACATGACATTTTTAATCCCCAAGTTAAAACACAGACTGTGACAGAAACCACTTTTCCAATAAAGAAATATGCACTGAACTGAAAGTCCGCACGTTCATGCAATGCTATTAGCTAGCTACATTACACTTCCAAGTGCGATAATGTTACACAAAATGGAAAACTACATGGCAATGGCATGAGGAGAAATGAGCTACAACAAAGAATTAGGCCAGTTCCAGTTTAAGAAGGGAACTTTAAACTAAAGTTTTTTCACTGGTAAGAGGAGATACTCCTTTAAGAACAGAACTCAAACTAAAAATTTTACTCTGGTTAGAGGAGATACTCCTTTAAGAAGAGAACTCAAACTAAAGATTTTTCACTGGTTAGAGGAGATACTCCTTTAAGAACAGAACTCAAACTAAAGATTTTACACTGGTTAGAGGAGAGAGTCCTTTAAGAAGAGACTCAAAGTAAAGATTTTACTCTGGTTAGAGGAGATAATCCTTTAAGAAGAGAACTCAAAGTAAAGATTTTACTCTGGTTAGAGGAGATAATCCTTTAAGAAGAGAACTCAAACTAAAGATTTTACTCTGGTTAGAGGAGATACTCCTTTAAGAAGAGAACTCAAACTAAAAAATTTTACTCTGGTTAGAGGAGATACTCCTTTAAGAAGAGAACTCAAACTAAAGATTTTACCTTTAAGAATACTCCTTTAAGAAGAACTCAAACTAAAGATTTTACTCTGGTTAGAGGAGATACTCCTTTAAGAAGAGAACTCAAACTAAAGATTTTACTCTGGTTAGAGGAGATACTCCTTTAAGAAGAGACCTCTAAAGATTTTACTCTGGTTAGAGGAGATACTCCTTTAAACTCAAACTAAAGATTTTACTCTGGTTAGAGGAGATTTAAGAAGAGACCTTTTAAGAAGAGAACTCAAACTAAAGATTTTACACTGGTTAGAGGAGAGAGTCCTTTAAGAAGAGACTCAAAGTAAAGATTTTACTCTGGTTAGAGGAGATACTCCTTTAAGAAGAGAACTCAAACTAAAGATTTTACTCTGGTTAGAGGAGATACTCCTTTAAGAAGAGAACTCAAACTAAAGATTTTACTCTGGTTAGAGGAGATACTCCTTTAAGAAGAGAACTCAAACTAAAGATTTTACTCTGGTTAGAGGAGATACTCCTTTAAGAAGAGAACTCAAACTAAAAGATTTTACCTTTAGAGGAGAGAGAAGAGAACTCAAACTAAAGATTTTACTCTGGTTAGAGGAGATACTCCTTTAAGAAGAGAACTCAAACTAAAGATTTTACTCTGGTTAGAGGAGATACTCCTTTAAAGAGAACTCAAACTAAAAGATTTTAGGTTAGAGGAGATCAAAAGAGAACTCAAAAAGATTTTACTCTGGTTAGAGGAAGAGAACTCAAACTAAAGATTTTACTCTGGTTAGAGAATACTCCTTTTAAGAGAACTCAAACTAAAGATTTTACTCTGGTTAGAGGAGATACTCCTTTAAGAAGAGAACTCAAACTAAAGATTTTACTCTGGTTAGAGGAGATACTCCTTTAAGAAGAGAACTCAAACTAAAGATTTTACTCTGGTTAGAGGAGATACTCCTTTAAGAAGAGAACTCAAACTCAAACTAAAGAGAACTTTTTTACTCTGGTTAGAGGAGATACTCCTTTAAGAAGAGAACTCAAACTAAAGATTTTACTCTGGTTAGAGGAGATCTTTAAGAAGAGAACTCAAACTAAAGATTTTACTCTGGTTAGAGGAGATACTCCTTTAAGAAGAGAACTCAAACTAAAGATTTTACTCTGGTTAGAGGAGATACTCCTTTAAGAAGAGAACTCTAAAGATTTTACTCTGGTTAGAGGAGATACTCCTTTAAGAAGAGAACTCAAACTAAAGATTTTACTCTGGTTAGAGGAGATACTCCTTTAAGAAGAGAACTCAAACTAAAGATTTTACTCTGGTTAGAGGAGATACTCCTTTAAGAAGAGAACTCAAACTAAAGATTTTACTCTGGTTAGAGGAGATACTCCTTTAAGAAGAGAACTCAAACTAAAGATTTTACTCTGGTTAGAGGAGATACTCCTTTGAGAAGAGAACTCAAACTAAAGATTTTACTCTGGTTAGAGGAGATACTCCTTTAAGAAGAGAACTCAAACTAAAGATTTTACTCTGGTTAGAGGAGATACTCCTTTAAGAAGAGAACTCAAACTAAAAGATTTTACTCTGGTTAGAGAGATACTCCTTTAAGAAGAGAACTCAAACTAAAGATTTTACTCTGGTTAGAGGAGATACTCTTTTTAAGAAGAGAACTCAAACTAAAGATTTTACTCTGGTTAGAGGAGATACTCCTTTAAGAAGAGAACTCAAACTAAAGTTAGAGGAGATACTCCTTTAAGAAGAGAACTTAAAAGATTTTACTCTGGTTAGAGGAGAACTCAAACTAAAAGAGAACTCAAACTAAAAGATTTTACTCTGGTTAGAGGAGATACTCCTTTAAGAAGAGAACTCAAACTAAAGATTTTACTCTGGTTAGAGGAGATACTCCTTTAGAAGAGAACTCAAACTAAAGATTTTACTCTGGTTAGAGGAGATAAGAAGAAGAGAACTCAAACTAAAGATTTTACTCTGGTTAGAGGAGATACTCCTTTAAGAAGAGAACTCAAACTAAAGATTTTACTCTGGTTAGAGGAGATACTCCTTTAAGAAGAGAACTCAAACTAAAGATTTTACTCTGGTTAGAGGAGATACTCCTTTAAGAAGAGAACTCAAACTAAAAGATTTTACTCTGGTTAGAGGAGATACTCCTTTAAGAAGAGAACTCAAACTAAAGATTTTACTCTGGTTAGAGGAGATAGAAGAGAACTCAAACTAAAGATTTTACTCTGGTTAGAGGAGATACTCCTTTAAGAAGAGAACTCAAACTAAAGATTTTACTCTGGTTAGAGGAGATACTCCTTTAAGAAGAGAACTCAAACTAAAGATTTTACTCTGGTTAGAGGAGATACTCCTTTAAGAAGAGAACTCAAACTAAAGATTTTACTCTGGTTAGAGGAGATACTCCTTTAAGAAGAGAACTCAAACTAAAGATTTTACTCTGGTTAGAGGAGATACTCCTTTAAGAAGAGAACTCAAACTAAAGATTTTACTCTGGTTAGAGGAGATACTCCTTTAAGAAGAGAACTCAAACTAAAGATTTTACTCTGGTTAGAGGAGATACTCCTTTGAGAAGAGAACTCAAACTAAAGATTTTACTCTGGTTAGAGGAGATACTCCTTTAGAAAGAGAACTCAAACTAAAGATTTTACTCTGGTTAGAGGAGATACTCCTTTAAGAAGAGAACTCAAACTAAAAGATTTTTACTCTGGTTAGAGGAGATACTCCTTTAAGAAGAGAACTCAAACTAAAGATTTTACTCTGGTTAGAGGAGATGAAGAGAACTCAAACTAAAGAGAACTCAAACTAAAGATTTTACTCTGGTTAGAGGAGATACTCCTTTAGAAGAGAACTCAAACTAAAAGATTTTACTCTGGTTAGAGGAGATACTCCTTTGAGAAGAGAACTCTCAAACTAAAGATTTTACTCTGGTTAGAGGAGATACTCCTTTAAGAAGAGAACTCAAACTAAAGATTTTACTCTGGTTAGAGGAGATACTCCTTTAAAGAAACTCAAACTAAAGAGGTTAACTCAAACTAAAAGATTTTACTCTGGTTAGAGGAGATACTCCTTTAGAAGAGAACTCAAACTAAAAGATTTTACTCTGGTTAGAGGAGATACTCCTTTAAGAAGAGAACTCAAACTAAAGATTTTACTCTGGTTAGAGGAGATACTCCTTTAAGAAGAGAACTCAAACTAAAGATTTTACTCTGGTTAGAGGAATACTCCTTTGAGAGGTTAGATGCTCCTTTGAGAAGAGAACTCAAACTAAAGATTTTACTCTGGTTAGAGGAGATACTCCTTTAAAGAAGAGAACTCAAACTAAAGATTTTACTCTGGTTAGAGGAGATACTCCTTTGAGAAGAGAACTCAAACTAAAGATTTTACTCTGGTTAGAGGAGATACTCAAACTTTTTAGGTTAAGAGAACTCAAACTAAAGATTTTACTCTGGTTAGAGGAGATACTCCTTTGAGAAGAGAACTCAAACTAAAGATTTTACTCTGGTTAGAGGAGATACTCCTTTAAGAAGAGAACTCAAACTAAAGATTTTACTCTGGTTAGAGGAGATAAACTAAAGATTTTACTTTTAAGAAGAAGAAACTCAAACTAAAGATTTTACTCTGGTTAGAGGAGATCAAACTAAAGATTTTACTCTGGTTAGGAAGATACTCCTTTAAGAAGAGAACTCAAACTAAAGATTTTACTCTGGTTAGAGGAGATACTCCTTTGAGAAGAGAACTCAAACTAAAGATTTTACACTGGTTAGAGGAGATACTCCTTTAAGAAGAGAACTCAAACTAAAAGTTCTCACAGCATTGGCTGCAGAGACACTTTCCACAGCGGACATGAGCTCATTACCGGAAAGAAGGAGACAGGAAGTGATAGAGATCAAAGCGCAAGGGCTCATTTCCTGTCTGCGAACATCAGAGGCCTACACGTGTACAACAGCTGCCATCCACCACACTATAGGAAATCGCTGCACTTTTATTAAACCAGCAAGTTTTAACATCTGGGTAGAGTCCTGAATTTTCAGCAAGGTCAAATCCAACTGAGCTGTGTACATCCAACAGAAAGCACAGGTCACAACACAGGGTAAAAGCAGCTGCTGGGCAAAACTTGATGAGTTTGTTTTCCACAGTAAAGGACTGGGTGGGTAGTCTTGTACTCTCATAAACATAGGTATATTATCCTGCTTGATCTACTTAAAGAATTCAGAGAACTTTTGCAACATATTATAATGTACAGTGCCAGTCAAAAGTTTGGACATACCCACATTTTTCCTAACAAGACATGTTGAATAAAGAAATCAGCACCATTCATTTTGCAAAAAAAAAAAAAAAAGATCTAATTCTTAAATCCATCAAACTAACCAGCATTTGCTATCATATTTGCAGGACATACTCACATTTTCTTTTACTAGAGCAGTTATATGGATGTAATGAGTTTGCTGCTGAGCGGACGTCTAAGTTCCCAAAGATGTGCTGCACTTGTGGTTGACTTTTCATCGACTTTTTTGCCCAATAAATTCCAAAACAGCTCGTCTTTAATTTGGCTGTTGGAAAATGGAAAGAGCTTGTTTGTCAGCTTACTTAGCAAAATATGGCTTCTTTGAGAATTCTAATATTTTGGACACTATTAAAACAAGTAAATTACAGTGGGGTGCATAAATTTGGACACCCCTGGTTTAGATGTCTGTTACAATTAATCTCCATGCGATTGAAAGCAAACCTGAACACTAAATGCTACAAAGTTAAACATGACACCTTTCTGCAAATTTAAAAGCAAGGTCTCTTTTTATTAGAATTTTTCTGAGTTGTTAACAGATAAGAAAAGAAACAGGGCCCTGTGCAAAAGTTTGGGAACCCTTTTGCATTATTCTTTGTTACCTTTTAAGAAGATGATTACTAAGGCCCAGACCCAGGTGATTTACTCGTTGGGGCTTCAGTGAGTCGGGTGAATATAATTCCAGGGTTGAGCTCTATATTCTGAAGTAACTCCGTGCCTTCTAAGGTATCCGACTGTGGCGGCTGTTGTGTCTGGTGTTAAAAACCATGTGTTCCCGTAAACAGTAGTCCAAGGATGTGAAAATCAAGATAATTCACTTCCACCAACAAGGAGAGGGCTCCAAAAAAAACTCTCTCACAATGCTTCAAACTACCCATTTCTACTGTCAGAAACATCCGAAGAAATCTGGAAGACCAAGAAAAATTTCAGATAGAATAGCCCGAGATCTGGTGAGAAATGCTCAGAAGAAACCACACATACATCACTGCAAAAGAGCTGCAAAAAAAGAATACCAGACACCGGTCTAGTTGTTCACAGGACAACAATACAGCTTACCTGAAACAACAAAGACCTACATGGCAGAGTTGAAACAACAAAGACCTACATGGCAGAGTTGCAAGAAAGAAGCCTTTCCTACGACCTCAACACAAAATTTAGCATCTGAAGTATGCAAAGGAAAACCTGGAGAAACCTCAAGCCTATTGGAACAATGTGCTTTGGACTGATGAAACCAAAATTGAACTTTTTGGCCCCAACCAAAGAAGGTATGTTTGGAGAAAAAAAGGTGAAGCATTTGTGGAGAAGAACACGTTGCCAACTGTTAAGCATGGAGGTGGATCCATTTTGCTTTGGGGGCACAGGCAATATTGTGTGGGTGGAAGGAAGAATGGATTCCACCAAAAATCAAAACATTCTAGAGGCTAATGTTCAAAGCTAAGTCTAGAAATTGGAAGTTGAAGAGACGTTGGGTTTTCCAGCAACACAATCACCTGAAGCATACCTCAAAATCCACCATGAAGTACCTCCAGGAAAGATGGATGAAGGTTTTGGAATGGCCATCACAGTCCCCAGACTTCAATATTATTGAGAATCTGTGGAGAGACCTCAAACATGCCGTGCATGAAGGCCGAAGAATTTTTCTGAGCTAGAGGTGTTCTGTGAGGAAGAATGGGGGAAAATTCCAAAGACAAGAAGTGAAAGACTCTTAGCTGGCTACAGGAAGTGTTTGCAAGCTGTTTTAGCTGCCAGAGGTGGAGTTACAAAGTATTAGCTGACAGGGTTCCCAAACTTTTGCACAAGGCCTTATTCCGTGTTTTATTATTTTGAAAGTGTAAAAAGTTAAAAATAAAAATTATTCTTGGTTTAAAATGTGATGAAATGTGTCATGTTTAACTTTGTAGCATTTAGTGTTCAGGTTTGCTTTCAATCACTTGGAGATTAATTGTAACAGACATTTAAACCAGGGGTGCCGAAATTTTTGCACCCACTGTATTCTCTTTTAACTTCTGACTGTTTACCTCTTATCAGATTCTATTTGAGATTTTATAGAAAAGTTCACCTGGTTAAATTTCTTTAAAAACAGAGTGCTGTGACATTAGCAAAGTGTGTCCAAACTTTTGACTGGTACTGTAGATCAAGCAAGAAAAGGCTTAAACCACGCAATTTTTTTGAAGCAAATATTCTTAAGCACAAAATAAATTTGCAAATAAAGTCAGCTTGATTTTGACCAGATCTCTAATCCTGTCTTTCGCGCGTGTGTTCCACTTCCAGAATCTCAAATGTCTCTTCACCTTCAGTAGTTGACAATCGACTGCTTCCTTTTCCATTACAGCTTATACACAGAAACAGAATGCACCCAATATGCTTATCCACCAAAACATAAAAACCACTCACAGATGGAGTGATTAATGTTGATTATCTCATAATAACAGCACATCTCAGGGTCTGCAGACAGATCTAAGTTGGTTCACGAAAAGTCAGTTCTCATATTCATGGTTTTGGATGTAGGAGAAATGGGAACTGAACAACTTTGATAAGGCCAAATCGTTACGGCCTGACAAATGGGTCACAGTACCTCTGAAGTGGCAAGACTTCTGGAGTTTTCCATGTCAGCATATGTGAGTACCTACTGACAGTGGACCAGGGAGGGACAAACGTTAAGCTTGCAGTAGGATTTTGGGGGCCCAGGCACATTGACGCACAAGGGCTATGGAGGCTGTCCCATCTGTTCCAAACCCACACATGGGCGACTGTGGCGCCAGTCATTGAGAATTTCAATAATATTTGCATAAGGAATGTGTGACAAAAAAAAGAGCAGCTTTTCTCCCGACATCAGCGCATTCCCAGTGCTGCTCTGTTCTGCGCACTCAGGATGGGCAGTCACATCAGAGAACATCAGTGAGAGAGGATGAAGCTAACACTGCACAGGCCAGCAGCACAAGCTTTTAAGGCTTCATTTTTATGCCTTATAATTAAGCGTGTTGACGTTAGCGTGTTTGAGGTGGTAGAGAGCCATTCAGCCTGAGGCTGAGGAGACTGGGTGGACGGAGAGGAAGAAAAGGCTCAGGAATATATTGGCAAACATCTCATTAAAAATGAGATCCATACTGCATGAGCTCCTCCTCTGTTAGGGACACTGCTCACAAGATTCGATCACTTCGACGCTAGCAGTTCTCCATGATGATGGATGGCACGAGAGGTGCGTCAGTAATAGAGAGAGAGGCATTGTGTTTAAGGCATGTTTCCCATGATGGGGAATATACTGGCCTTGGTGAGGTTTCATTGACCGCTGAAGAAAATCTGGCGAGAGTGGTGAAGGAGGTATTGCCCATCACAGGCTGACGTGGTGAGGGTTACGTGGTGAGGCAAACGTGGTGAGGCTTACGCGGTGAGGGTTACGCGGTGAGGCATACGTGGTGAGGCATACGCGGTGAGGGTTACATGATGAGGCATACGTGGTGAGGCATACGTGGTGAGGCATAAGTGGTGAGGCTTACGAGGTGAGGGTTACGCGGTGAGGCATACGTGGTGAGGCATACGCGGTGAGGGTTACATGATGAGGCATACGTGGTGAGGCAAAAGTGGTGAGGCTTACGCGGTGAGGGTTACGCGGTGAGGGTTACATGATGAGGCATACGTGGTGAGGCATACGCGGTGAGGCAAAAGTGGTGAGGCTTACGTGGTGAGGGTTACATGATGAGGCATACGTGGTGAGGCATACGTGGTGAGGCATACGCGGTGAGGCATACGTGGTGAGGCATACGCGGTGAGGCATACGTGGTGAGGCATACGTGGTGAGACAAAAGTGGTGAGGCTTACGTGGTGAGGATTACAAGATGAGGCATACGTGGTGAGGCATACGCGGTGAGGCTTTTTCATCTTTTATCATCTGCAGCATATGACACGGGTAATTTAATTGAGCAAGTAACATATTTACGTCGTTTAAAATGGGGAATCACACAGTTAAATTGAACAAGTTCTCGTCATTCAAAACAGGGTAGACCAAATGACAGTGCCTACACATCGGCGCAAAAAAAACCAGCATTGGCTCACACGTCTTTTCTGTCGTGAGTGCACAAAAGAAACTGATCGTGACTCCATAAATTAGGTCTATTGGGTCTACTCATTGGTCCTCTAAAAGAAAGATTCCATTTTCATTTTTGAAAAACATGCAAAAACATTTTCATTAAACTGTTTGACAGAAAGTAGTCTCAGGCAACGTGCAAAACATAGGCCAACCATAATGATTTTGGCAAAGCCTGTGGCGAAAGGGATTATTTAAAGGAGTTCCAAACGAAACTTTTACTAGGCTGTTTCTGCATCATTAACATACACGTCAATAGATACCGGTAGCATGAGATTGTTCTTCTGTTATTTTAGACACAAGTGGCGATAGTTGTACTGCGCTGGAGGAGGTTTTACTGTTAGCGACACCCGTAGGCTGTCTAACGCATTGCATCATCAGAGAGGACGTTTATTTCTGTTCCGTGTTTATTCATTTTTGTCGAACAAAAACGATAGTCAAATTAGGTATTCGATATTCTACTGTAGAACGACTATTCGACCATTCGAAAATTGATGCCCATCCCTATTACGTGGTGAAACATACGTGGTAAGGCATACGTCGTGAGGCTTACGTGGTGAGGCATACGTGGTGAAGCATACGTGGTGAGGCATACGTGGTGAGGCTTACGTGGTGAGGCATACGTGGTGAGGCTTACGTGGTGAGGCTTACGTGGTGAGGCTTACGTGGTGAGGGTTACGTGGTGAGGCATACGTGGTGAGGCTTACGTGGTGAGGGTTACGTGGTGAGGCATAAGTGGTGAGGGTTACGTGGTGAGGCATACGTGGTGAGGGTTATGTGGTGAAGCATACGTGGTGAGGCTTACGTGGTGAGGGTTATGTGGTGAGGCATACGTGTTGAGGCTTACTTGGTGAGGGTTACGTGGTGAGGCATACGTGGTGAGGCTTACGTGGTGAGGGTTATGTGGTGAGGCATACGTGGTGAGGCTTACTTGGTGAGGGTTACATGGTGAGGCATAAGTGGTGAGGTTTACACGGTGAGGGTTATGTGGTGAGGGTTACGTGGTGAGGCTTACGTGGTGAAGCATACGTGGTGAGGCATATGTGGTGAGGCTTACGTGGTGAGGCATACGTGGTGAGGCTTACGTGGTGAGGCATACGTGGTGAGGCTTACGTGGTGAGGCATACGTGGTGAGGCATATGTGGTGAGGCTTACGTGGTGAGGCATACGTGGTGAGGCTTACGTGGTGAGGGTTACGTGGTGAGGCTTACGTGGTGAGGCATTTATGGTGAGGCATATGTGGTGAGGCTTACGTGGTGAGGCTTACGTGGTGAGGGTTACGTGGTGAGGCTTACGTGGTGAGGCATATGTGGTGAGGGTTACGTGGTGAGGCATACGTGGTGAGGCATACGTGGTGAGGGTTACGTGGTGAGGGTTACGTGGTGAGGCATACGTGGTGAGGCATTTGTGGTGAGGCGTACGTGGTGAGGCATACGTGGTGAGGCTTACGTGGTGAGGGTTACGTGGTGAGGCATACGTGGTGAGGCATTTGTGGTGAGGCATACGTGGTGAGGGTTACGTGGTGAGGCTTACGTGGTGAGGCATACGTGGTGAGGCATTTATGGTGAGGCGTACGTGGTGAGGCATATGTGGTGAGGCATACATGGTGAGGCTTATGTGGTGAGGGTTACGTGGTAAGGCATACGTGGTGAGGCATCTGCGGTGAGGCATACGTGGTGAGGCTTACGTGGTGAGGGTTACGTGGTGAGGCATACGAGGTGAGGCATTTGTGGTGAGGGTTACGTGGTGAGGCATACGTGGTGAGGCTTACTTGGTGAGGGTTATGTGGTGAGGCATACGTGGTGAGGCTTACTTGGTGAGGGTTACGTGGTGAGGCATACGTGGTGAGGCTTACGTGGTGAGGCATACGTGGTGAGGGTTACGTGGTGAGGCATATGTGGTGAGGGTTACGTGGTGAGGCATACGTGGTGAGGCTTACGTGGTAAGGCTTACGTGGTGAGGCATACGTGGTGAGGCATACGTGGTGAGGCATACGTGGTGAGGCATACGTGGTGAGGCATACGTGGTGAGGGTTACGTGGTGAGGGTTACGTGGTGAGGCATACGTGGTGAGGCGTACGTGGTGAGGCGTGGTGAGGGTTACGTGGTGAGGCTTACGTGGTGAGGCATATGTGGTGAGGCGTACGCGTGGTGGTGGGGCATCGTGGTGAGGCGTCGACGTGGTGAGTCGTGGTGAGGGTGAGGCATACGTGGTGAGGCTTACGTGGTGAGGGTTACGTGGTGAGGGTTACGTGGTGAGGCATATGTGGTGAGCCGTACGTGGTGAGGTGTACGTGGTGAGGCATATGTGGTGAGTCGTACGTGGTGAGGCATACGTGGTGAGGCTTACGTGGTGAGGGTTACGTGGTGAGGCATATGTGGTGAGGCGTACGTGGTGAGGCGTACGTGGTGAGGCATACGTGGTGAGGCATACGTGGTGAGGCATACGTGGTGAGGCATACGTGGTGAGGGTTACGTGGTGAGGCTTACGTGGTGAGGGTTATGTGGTGAGGGTTACGTGGTGAGGGTTATGTGGTGAGGCATATGTGGTGAGGGTTACGTGGTGAGGCATACGTGGTGCGGCATATGTGGTGAGGCATACGTGGTGAGTCGTACGTGGTGAGGCTTACGTGGCGAGGCACAAGTGGTGAGGCTGGTGCGCGGTGAGGCATAAGTGGTGAGGCTGACGCGGCGAGCCATATGATGGAGCAGCAAACATGGCTGGTGCACTTTCAGGGGCACAGGCCATCATTCAGAGCGCGACCGCTCGCTCCATACGTGCACTGTGGTGCACACTGTGTGACCTCATCACCCAGCAAGCCTCTACTTCCTCAGCTGCCGCTCGCAGCTCCATTATAGAATGAGTTCATGATTTGGGAATTTAATTAAGCCAATCAGACAAGCTGAAAGATATCTTTAAGGGAATTGCTAAAACTGGGGATGGGCCACAGCAGGCTAGGAGACCTCTTTGTCCCACAAGTTGGACAGGTTGCGCAAGCACCATACGAGCTGTACTGAACCAACATGAGCATGTATTGCATGCTGCGAGTCAGATGGCAACAGGTGACTGATGCACGAGGCAGGGCACAGCGCTTGTTACAGTTTCAGCAGAGAAATTTTGCTCTTAGTCTTTAGCTTGCCTTAGAGATAACAGAAGAGTTAGACTCAATTTTTCCCTCCACCGCAGAACACAAACTATAGATGACATGTTTTCTGCTGTTTCTTGTGTACAAAACGCTTTGGCAAAAAACAAACCCAGACAGTTTCCAAACTGTTCACAACAAAGCATCGCAGATGTGTGAAACACTTCATCTAACTCGAATTGCATCTTCTCGTGTCCATGACGCTTAAAAGCTTTACCGGCTATGCTCCTGCATACGTACATACACCCCCTTCTCAGTACTACAGCACAGAGTTCCACAAAGTCCTTGATGTTGCGGATGTGCAGATTAGAGAAGGATTTGAGCAGGAAGGAATGAGAATGATCAGAAATCTAGAGCAAGTCCTCTTTACAGGAGAGG
Source organism: Gymnothorax javanicus (assembly GCA_029692085.1). NCBI lineage: Eukaryota > Metazoa > Chordata > Actinopteri > Anguilliformes > Muraenidae > Gymnothorax > Gymnothorax javanicus. The sequence goes on from CM056210.1 coordinate 4,856,193, forward strand.
TATGTGATGTTATGCAAAAGTACCCTGAGCGCAATCCACTATGCCTGAGGATACAACTATCGATGTTCAGAACCGAGTGTGATTTCCAGTCCAGGAGTCACTCTGTTAGTGTTCTTCAGGGGGTGCGTCCCGTTGTGCCTGTTTGGAAAAGGGAAATTGCTTGTAGCCTTCTAGAGAAACATTCAGCCAAACTCCTCCTCACTGAAGACCCATTTCCATGAGAGAAGGCAATCGGGTGAACAGTAATCGTAAAAAATGAAGGCCATGCACAGGCTACAGAGAGAGAGACTCCTTACATTTAATTCAATATTTCACCTCGGTTTTAAAGAGATGCCAGTCGGTCAGTGACTCCACGGCAAGTGCGGTGAAGCGGTTTGAGATAACACAGTTGTACATGTCCTCAATCGCGGGATCTTGGAGGCGGGAGGAATGCAGTCGCGGTATCCCGTTAGCCGATGTCTTGGCTTTAAGCTTCAGTCGCATGTTTGCCATCAGCATCCAATGGTCAGTGTTGCCGAGCTGAGCACCTCTATAAACACGGCAGTTGGTGATTGAGGATTTCCAGCGGGCTGAGATGAGTATGTGGTCGATGGCTTTTTTGGTTCTTCCGTCGGGGCTGTACTAGGTCCAGTGATGGATTCTCTTACGGGGGAACCAGGTGTCCGCGATGCAGAGGTTGGTGGTTCTGCAGAGGTAAAGTAATCGACCGTCGTTATCGTTGGTGGTAATGTCGATAGAGACAGGGCCTGTTACGGCTGGGGAGATGGCATCCCGCGAGTCCGCGAAGATTGTGGTGTTGGCGTCGGTGAGGACGATGACTATGTCATGGGGGGTAAGCTGCCAGGATGACATCCTGTAGCTGGTCATAAAATTTATCTTTTGATTGGTCTGCAGCGACCTCTATAAGGCTGTAAGCAATGATGACTGTCATTTTCCCATGTTGATGTTGAAGACGGGCTAAGAGAAGCCTGTCGTTGAGTGGTTTCCAGGAGATGAGGGTCTTCTTTAGGCGTAGTGGCATAGCCAGAGCTAACCGTAGAGGCCAATCCTGTCATACGGGCCGCTCCAGATGAAGAAATGGTCGCCGGCAGTGGTTTTGCCAGTTCCACACCAGCGTGATTCGCACAGGCCTGCTGGGGAGATGTTATAGCTGGAAAGCTCATGCGAGAGAAGTGTGGCATGACCAGAGCAGAGGAGTGTGGGTGAATTCCACATAGCAATTCGGATCTTGTTGCGGATGTTCAGGTCTCGTTGGCCAGGGGCAGGCAGAGGTCGAGTTCCAGGAAGGTCTGTCCGGTTTCTTCTGGTTGGTTTCATCTAGTCAGCTGGTGGGGATACCACCTTGCAGCATGCTGTCAGGCTGCGAGCCCCCCGTGACCGCAGGGGCTCAGGCGGAACTGCTCATTTGTGCCATCCTGGTGCCAAAAGCCCCCCGAGGGTTATAGGCTCTCCATGCACTGAGCCGGGGCTGGCACCCGGTAGGGTTAAGCTGTCACACCTTGGCAAGGTTACACAGTTGCTTGGCCTAGTGGGGTGAGGCCAATGACAGTCATAGTTATATTAGAACAGAGTACATACAACAAAATCATTCTTGGTTGTGTGGGTGTGCTTAAGAAGATTAGCAAGAGTTATGTAAATGCATCTTGTGAAAGACAAGCTGTGTTTGTATAACACTGATGCCCCCGGCGGCAGGTTAAAGTATTGCAGGTTAAATTTTTTTTCCGCTGCACAAAAACAGACAGACAGACAGACGGACAGGTGCAAAACAATATGCCCTTCGATTCAGGGGGCATTAAAAAAAAAAAAAAAAAAAAAAAAAAAAATCACAATGTCTTCACGAATGCTCCTCAACTCAAAACTAGCTATATTCATGTAACAAAATAAATTTATTTTCTTTTTATGAATATCATTATGGCACATTTACATGCACTAGGGTCTTTTCCAGTTTTCCTAGAGGGTCTGGATTTTTGCATCAATGGTGGCTCACATATAGTGTAATGTAACAAATTCCATGTTTGGACAAAAGAATTTTCAAATGGTCTAAACCCATCCATTCATCCAGTAATGTCAGGTGCACACTAAAAACTGAGAGATGTGGGATTCACTGCTGCAGCTTTTCCACCGGAGACATCATGAGATGTACAGCATCTGCAGAAGTTTCCACACTCAAGCTCATCGGTCTGACCTCGGCCTGCTAAACTACACTGAAAAACTAACTCTTCATACATGGGTAGATTGTAAAAGCACTCTTACAGATTGCTGTGAATTTTCAAAATGTAAATACAGGATATTTCCAAAGTATGTGTCCTATTGAAGAAATGGACCGCATTTATATAGCGCCTTTCTAGTCAGATGACAGAAAGCGCTTTACAATTATGCCTCTCATTCACCCTGATGGCGGAGGCTGCCGTGCAAGACGCCATCCTGCACATCAGGAGCAGTGTGGGGTTCAGTGTCTTCCGCAATGACACTTCGACACGTTCTCTGGAGGAGCCAGGGATCAAACCAGGAACCTAGCCTTCCTAGCCTAGCTGCTCTACCTCCTGAGCCATGCCGCTCCGACATGAAAAGCTGTTTTGCTCTAAATTCCCCCCTAAAAAAAAACCAGACGATTTTTTTTAAACAACAAAATAGCAAACTGTGGGGCATTTGCTGGAGTAAAATGGTTATTTCATTACAAATAAGCATTCCACCCAGGTCTAGCCCTCAGAATTACAGGGCAGGGCTGTGGGTGCGCCTTCCATAAAAACTATTTCAAACCACAAGTACTGGGAAAAACTCCAATTCCCATGAGCCGGGCAGACAAGGAAACAAAAATGCGAACAGGACAGGAGTCACCCAGGAATCAAACTGCCAGAATTACAGTAAGTCAGCAGGACAGAGAAAATCCTCTCCCTGGAGGGACATAATCAGACAAGACAAAGCATGTACACAACACTGAGAGCCCATGCTCCGAGGGGAAAATACTCTGAGTGAAATAGCATCACCGTTTTGGAGGGAAACTAAGAGCTTGATGTGATCATCATTCCGGGAACATTACAGCCCTGTTTTTCCCTGCAAGCAGCCAAGCAGCAATCGCCATCTGGACCTGGTCCCGCCTCGAACACAACACTATCCCAAACCATGAGAGTCACAATCAGCTCTGCAGAGTGAACTTCTACATACACATTTCTTTAACAAATACACTAAAGAGCAGTTTAAATGTATGTACTAAACAAGTCTGAGTCCACATAAGATTCACAATGGTCATGAATATGGCACCTGACAACATCTCAGATGATAAAAAAAGGGGGAGAGACTTACATAATCCTGGGCGAAATCGATAAGATTCTGCAGATCAATGTCGTCCCGATAGGCCTTGACATTATTATTGATGAAGAAGTTGAGCTGGTCTTTGATCCAGTCTTTGAAGGCAAATGCAAGGATGCCGGCCGTGAGCTCCAGGAAAAAAATCAGCCCTAAAAATACAGAAAACTGGAGAGAACAGGCGAGAGTAACTGACCCCTTCAGAAGAGAAGCGACCAGATATGTGTTACTCAGATATGTGTACAATTCACACCTGCATAAACCAATCAAGTGCATTACTGCAATATACAAAACAAGAGAGACCACACATATCTATTACTCCAGAATTCACACCTGGACAGACTACAAAAGGTTTATTACAGTACAGTTCACCACTGGAGGAAGCAGCTGTGCAGTACTGCATAACTCAGAAACCAGAAGTGTGTATTACCTGCGAGTGAGGAGAGACCTGTGAGTGCATGAGGAGTCTATGTGTATGTGCGTGTGTGTGTGTGTGTGTGTGTGGAGTGAATGTGCCTGTATTGCACAGGGCAGAATAAAGCACGGAAAACCCATATGTCACCCAGATACTGAACAGCAGAAGGAATATTCACAGCTCAGGGAGATGAGAATAAATCTGGGATACCCAGGCATCATCAGTGTGTTCCTGTGATTGACAGCACGCAGTGAAGCAGGCACCGTAAGAGCGAAACAGAACGAAGCTCTAGATCGAGCTGCAGTCGGTGTGCAGGATCTGCCCAGTGAGTTTGTGTCTGAATGGATTTTACTGTAAAATATCCCACCAGTCATCAATCATTCAGGAAGTCAAAAAGCCTTCTACCACAGTCAATTCAGAGAAAAATACTATTTTGTTTCCAAACGTTTGATGGTAAAACTGCATTGCTGCATTTGCCTCTGATAAACATGAGCTGAGAGGCGGTTCATCTGCTTCCCAGAGAGAGCTGAAGTTAGCGCTTACAGCTGCTCCTCGACACTCACTTTAATGGAACCGAAATGTGCTTCCACTAAACATCACACAGCACAATGCACAGATGCAGACGGTGCACACATTTACCAGTTTCAGAGAAGGCTGTAAGAATTTGGATGGTAGATAGTACTTTACGCTCCCTCTGCATATGAATGCAAAGGAAAAGGGTGGACAGTCAGTGTCAGTTTGAGGGCAGGTGCAGTGAATTGGAGCCCTGTAATGGCTGAATATTTACTCAGCTCACAGTACGTTTATGCATTTATTCCCTGATCTTACTCCACGCAGGGCAGCCTGTGCACTGTGATGACAGTCTGCCACTCCAGGGTTTCGCAGGACTTCAAAACCCCCAAACACCATCTCAGCAAAACAGGAAGTGCGTGCAGAGGAGAAATCCCGTGTACTCACAAACTTCAGCAGAGCAGTGTTCTCCCTGAGAGCTCCAATGCAGCCCGCGAATCCCAGAATGAACATCACCCCGCCCACCACGATGAACAGCCAGACCGGGTCAAACCCGCCCAGGTCTGTGATGGACGAGATATTGGACAGAACTCCCTGTGAAGGGCACATCAGCAAACTCAGAGATGTACAGTCCAACCACTCATCCTGTTTTCATGGGAAAGGTATGAATTTCTACTCATACATTTTTCTGAGGAAGAGGTCAAAGTTGACAATTTCCCTCTTTACACTTGGTTTTAACATGCGTTTTCGGTGATCGGATCACAAGTGGTCAGCGCTAAATACAAGTGTAAACGGGCATTGAGATCCAATCCCCCAAACCACTCGCAGAGGTAGTCAGGGATGCATCTGATCACATGTTCCATACTGCAAAAGCTAATGCATCCTGATGCGTCCCCAACAAGGACGTAACTGGAAAAACGTCATGATACCGCTCTTTGAGGTCTTGTGGCCATCATAGCAGCAGTGAACTCTTCCGTGCGGTCCTGCATGCTCTTGCATCTTGCAAATGAGCCTGTCCGGCTAATTTCAATAACTGAAATATCCCCAAAACGTAAACTATAAGCAGAAATATGTCAACTTGCCCAAAAAAAAAAAAAACGTAACAGCGTGAAACTAGGTCAAAATCCCGGTTTTGTCTGGCGGGAACTGCTGTCATTGTTGTTATGGGTCATCTCATGCCAAGTGGACCAGTTTTTGCAAAGTTTGCATCACACCGTCGCAGATAATTTTGAAAAAAATCATGGGTGTTTGGCCATCATTTTAATGGTAAAATCCCAAATCTTAAGTTCAAACTCCAATTTTTCATGGAGTAATTGCCAATTGAAGGAGGCAGTGTCTTGTCACCTGTGAATGTAGCAATGACTTACAAGCATTTTTGAAGGGATACAAATACACTTTCCAGTGCTCCTAAATTAATGTCAATGGGTGCATATTGGTGAAATTACCTGGAATTATGAATCTGCAATCAGATTTGGCATTTCTCATTAGATTTTCCTGTAATACGCTGTTGAAAATGACTATTTTTACAGAACCAAAATTTTCATTCGATTTTTAGTCGTTCCCCTTGACTGAAGCATAATCAGGGTTAATATTGCAGCCTCACCCTCAGCAGCTACCGCACTCTGGCCCCTTAAACCCAATGCAATCTGCTGTCTGTAGTTTAGGAATAACTCATATCTGAAAATGCTTGAAGAACGGTGGCGTTATATAATTTGAGTGTAGCCGATGCAAGCATTTCGCTAGCGAATGCGGTAACTTAGCCGGGGTGTTCGTAGTTAATCTCATAATGTGCTCGGATTTGTAGCGAAAGATCACCTTGGCTTTTGAGTTCGCTCCAGACTGACTGAAGCCAGCACTGCAAACTTTGGGTCCGGCTGTGTGAAACAAAGCGAGGCTAAATCGAGCCTGAGTGAAGCGAAGAGAAATGATAAGGCCAGCGTTCATCTCACAGTAACGTAATGACGTACGATGAGTGACGTACGTTGTCAGAGGGAGACAGACACAGACATCACTCAAATAGTAGTAGTGATTGTATAAGTTGATATATTTATAATCTTGTAAAAATCAACTGTTGTTATTAAAAGTAACAGGTTAGCCGCCACCGAGACGCCCCCCCCCCCCCAGGCTGTAAACCTAGGGGAAACACTGGTGGAGCTAGCAAATCAATAACTTGTACCAGAAAGAATTCCGAATCCAATCTCCATATTTTTCGGCTTTTTATTAGCCAGAACAATTTTTAAAGGGGAATGAAATTCCGCCACGGCAATGTAGAGAAATCGTTTGTTATACCAGACACGTTATAGCTAGTGCGTTTCGCGGTTGCTTTCACTGCGGTAGCATCAGAGCGCTAGCCCACATGTTGGCGAAGTACCCAGCTGACCCTGGTCATAGATAAGTAAAACGATCATTTCACAGCAGTAGTAAACAAACCCAAACACAGACCCCAAGCTCTGCAAAACCTACATCTGGTCTAACTGCAGCCTTTTCAGCCCAACTTTGCAGACACATACAACACCTCTCCAGTTAGCTTCCACTGTAGTGGCTACAATCAGGCAACGTTATGATGAAACTGCCACATTGATGCTAATCAAAGTAACACAAGCACACCGATCAGAATTACTGCATTTAAGTTAACCAGGAGCATTTTTTAAGTAGCACAGAACGCGAACTAACATGCGGTAGTAAGCGAGCAGTCATCATAACGACAGAGATAAACGTTACACTGCAATACAGGTTTTACAGACAGTAAGTTCCGTTACCGTGAACAGTTGTACCAAGCATTAAAATTACAAACAAGTGTAAAAAGTTAGCTTCAAATGAGGTTTATCTTCACACACCTTCTGTTGAATGTCACCTGATATTACTCTTGCATATTTAGGACACAAACATTAGCAACAGTAACTTAGTTACGTTAGCCGCAGTGCTACAGCCACATTCAACAGGCTATCACGTTAGGTAGGCTTATGCAGTAAAGCAACACAAAATGGTAAAACTTACTGTTTCCGCATCTGTGAGTCACAGACAACTGGTACCGATCCAGGGTTTATCTTCAGATATTTTACGAAGCCTGTGTTTGAGGCCAGTTAGCGTTAACTATCGTTAGCGGTCCTGCTAGCCATCCATAACACGTTTGCTTCACTTACATTTTTTGCTGCTACATCGTTACAGCTTGTGGCTCCGAGCACTTGATCGATGCAACTACTCCAGGTTTGAGCTAACGTTCCCTTTGAGTGTGGCTGTTTGCCACCAGCAAACAAAAAAGCTACCCACTGATTTCTGGTGGCATCGTCTTTTGGAAGAGGAAATAGTTGCGCTTTTTTTTCGCATCCAAAAAAACACGGACGAGCAGCTTTGGGAGACATACAGACGAAACTGCACCTCAAATGATCTGTGGTTCTTCTTCTTCTTTTGTATTTCCAGAAGTGTAGACGCTACTAAGGCGAAATATGATCCGCAGTTGTTTGTGCCTGCTAGAATAGTTTCCGAGGTGGGCAGGTCCAGCGCTGTGATTGGCTCTGGCTAGGTCTGTACTAATTGAACAGCACAACCTGACGTCAGGTTTTGCCCAGATCTCGTGAAGATCTCCGGACGAGCTGTTCAGAGAGGAAATCACGTTCAGGGAATCACGTTCTTGGATTACGGCAAAACCCCTGTATCTTATGTTTAGAAACTTTACAGAGGTTGAGTATGGACATCTAACATTATAACATTACTAATATGTATTAGAAGAAGAATCAGCATAAAAGGTCCCCTTTAAGATTTGGGATTTGTCCATTAGAAATGATGGCGAAAGCCCATGATTTTTTTCAAATTTTTCTCAGACTGTGCGGTGCAGACCCTGGTCCAGTTGGCATGGAATGACCCTCATAAGACATTAACAGCACGCCAGGTTTTAGCGGAAATTGCCTTGTGAGCACAAAATTCAAAAACAAGTGGTCAGTTTGACAAGTGTAAACAGCGATGTGTCTCGCCTAACCAATTGAGATCCAATTACCAAAAACGCATGTTAAGACCAACAGTAAACTGAGCCAAGGTCAGTGAGGTCAGTGCAGTGTGTCAGTGAGTCATTCACACTCCTGCTGTGGGGCGGGACATGGCCGACTCTTCACTGCAGTGTCAGTGAGGTCAGTGCAGTGTGTCAGTATGTCAGTGTGTCAGTGAGTCATTCACACTCCTGCTGTGGGGCGGGACATGGCGGCCTCCTCACTCACCTTCTCAGCCCATGCCCACAGTCCGATGCCCAGGAAAGCAGCTCCCAGTAACTGTAAAGAGAGACACACAAAGGAACTGATCCATAAATCAGCGAGATCTGACCCTGAGAGCACGGTCTCCAGCATGCAGAACAGTGGGGGGGGGGCAGATGTTCCCACACACATCACTGGCACCACCCCGCACAGGGTGCCGCTTTCAACAAAGCATCCAGCCCCCCCCGCCCGCATGCTGCAAGGTAGTTACCACGGCAACCGTAAATGCCAATAACATTTCCATTTTGTTTGCCGGTACTCTGAGGACAGAGTGCTTCGGCAAAGGGAACACTAGGTTCTCTTGAAAGCTGAGGCTAGGGTGCCACACTACATCTCTGATGCTACTACAGGAGCAAACAGAGAATCAACAAGTGTTCTGCTCTCCCCACTAAAACCTCCAGCTACCACCAGCACAAGCAGGTCAAGCTGGCTTATGCCTTGTTAAGGAAATTTAAAGGATCAGTGTACATGATAAAGTGCCATCTAGCACTGAGACTGCAGACTGCAATCAACTGATAACCCTTCCCCTAACCCTTCCTCTTCAAAGCGTGTAGGACTACCAACAGTGCCTGTGAAACTCGTGAAAAACGTGAAAGGCCGTCTCTGGAGCCAGTGTTCATTTTGTCAGTTCCAGGCTACCGTAGAAACAGGGCAGTGCAACATGACTGGTTCAATGGAAGAGGACCTGATCTCTTTGTAGAGAGTGAGAGATTTGACCATAAACACCACCAACCCTCCCTCTCTGCTCCTTCCCTCCCTCCAAGCTCGTTTTTGAGTTCAGTTCAAAAGCCAAACAGCCTACAGAGAGGTACGAGCTTCAGCACGTCTGTGATGTCAAAAACATTGGTAATAACGTGAGGTAAACCTTAAGCATTTACATGCTACTCACAGACACATACCACGCCACCTCTACGCCATTGTAATTGTGCTTGGTAATCAAAAGATGAGAGAAACGAGGCTGTGCATCAGCCAAGCAAATAAGCGAACTATTGTTAAACACACAATGTAAGCATTAGGTTTGGAACTGAGAGAAACGAGGCCGTATATCAGCCAAGTAAGTGAGCAAACTAACACTACCCACACAACATTAACATTAGCTACCGAACAGAGAAAGTGAGGCAGTATATCAGCTAAGCAAGCGAACTAAGCAACGTTACAGATGTTTGCATTAGCTACCAAACCGAAAGAAGTGAGGCTGTATATCAGCCAAGCCAGTAAAAGAACATTTCCAACACGTCATCACCATTAGCTGACGAGCAGAGAAAAATGAGGCTGTATATCAGCCAAGCAAGTGAGTGAACTACAATAGAATTAGCTTCCATACCAACAGAAGCAAGGCTGTAATGATATATCAGCCAAGCAAGTGAGCTAACTTACTTTAGCTACACAATGTAAGCATTAGCTACCAAACCGAGACAAAGGAGGCTGTATATCAGCCAAGCAAGCGAGTGAACTAATGCTACCTACGCGTCGTTAACATTAGCTACCAACCTAGAAACTAGCCATATATTGAAAAAACTAACATTCCATAGTGACGAATAACAAAACTTCTTATATTATTAGACTATTCTTGATGAGAGCGTTGTGAGAACTCACTTTTACTTTAGGTCAAAGCATAGGACCAGGGAAGCAGATAGACTACGAAAGAAACAAGTTTGCATCCCTGTACACTAGAGTGAAATCTGCTTCTGAGTTGTTAGCTAGCCACTGATCTGGCTTTATGTTGACTATTACTTTCACTGCCAGACCATGCTAGGATATGCAAAGCTACGATGCTACACTAGGCTATCAAACACGTGGTTTTTACAGCTACACTTTCTAGCTGAGCACTACCTAACTAGGTGACTACATTTAGTGGACTTCTCTGTTACAGACAGATTGCTTTAAGATTATTGCAACTGGAGCCCAGTCACTGAAAATAAATGCGCAGACCATTGCTATAGTGCAGATGTAGAAGCATGCTGACATGCTACTTAGCAACACAATGCCAGTAGATCTTCCAAACACTTATTCCTGGGTTATACGGGTGGCAATTATTACAACCAAATTCCATGTCTTTCTTGGTGTCTTTGGTCATTTTTTCTGCTTGTATAACAGCAGTGCAGTTGTTGACAACGGAGGAACTGTAAGTGTAAATGAGGAGATTCTGATGTTTCTGGATTTTCACTGGTTGAGTCCGCCATACTGAAATCCAAATTTACTGTCAAACCACTTCAAAAGCCCAAAGGGTATTATGACATTTTTACCACATAACATAGTTTACCAACTACAACTTTAAGCTCCTCGAGGAGCTGGGCGCATGAGAGAGCATGTTCGGAGGAGGATGGCTTGAACACTGGGCACAAAAAGTGATTGAAACTGCATAAGAGATACCTTCTGGCTCTGACTGATTAACCTCTTCCACTCCGGACTTGCTATCGGACGGACTTCGGCAATGTTCTCACCTCGCCTTAAAGCGCATTACATCTCCGAACCTGTTCCCTTCTAGGTTTCCTAATTAGCAAGTGAGTGTTCATTTGTTCAGTTGTGAGGATCAATCCGTATCCATTTCCCCTCAGCTTGCATTACTGTTCATTGCAATAATTCTAAAGCATTTTCCTATCCACATTAATGGTAACATAATATTTCAAAGTCTTACAAAGCTAACTGAATTCCTCCAGCTCACAAAACTGTACATTTTTTTCAGGGTCCGCGTCCGATCGGCTCGATACGCCTAAGCAAATGTTTTTAAAAATACGGTTTTGCGACCCTCGTCTGCGTGTTAAGTTTGCTTATGTAAAAATAAAACTCTGTCTTCAACCACTGATATTACTATAATGCAGGTTAGCACTCAACCTGTTTCTAAGCGAGAATCAGATAATTAATTGAATTAATTTACAGGGCAAATAGGCTTCCAATAGCCTGAGCTGGGTTGCCATTAATGATTAAGACATGCAGCTTTGCGCTAAAAGAGGAAGGCTAGAAAATGAAATTGCATGGACAGAAATTCACTGAAATTTCTCCAAATTCCATCTTGAAGTAGAATAATATGTAGTAAATGCTGCTGAAGATGGTATTTAGATAAGGTTAAGATTTCATTTCCAATTAATTAATTAGACAATTGCCGTTCATACAATCTCATATTATGGCCTTCCAACAACTTTCCCAGAAGCTGGAGTATAAAGACCTCGTGAATGGCCTTGCTACCTTGAATGTTCAACACATGGCATATATTTTTAATTATTTTAAATACATGATATTTGCTGAACTTTCACAATGCACTAATATCCAATTTACTAAATTATTCAATTACCAACGCTTTGTCGTAAGAGGCGTTGGCAACTAAAAAAATTAAGTATTATGGCCTCACGCAGATACAGATACAACGACTTAATGAATGGTTTCACAATCCTCTCTGGAATGTACTTATTTTACCAGGACAACTTAATAATGGTAGTACTTGTAAACTAGCCTTAGTATTTTTCTGCACCAGTTATTGAATTTTTTTTAGTTAATGTTTTTATTAAGTTTTAAAGGGAATGAATACAAAAATAAAAGGCACAGAAGTGAAAAGCATCATATGCAGAACAACTGTGATTCCCTCAGTGCGACCCATCGCTGAGGAAATATGAGGATTCCCAAACTATACAAACATCAGATATCAATGTCTATCGGCTCAATGAAGCGAGTGTAACCCTTTCGCTGTAGCTCATGTGTGCATCACTGCCAGTCGTGAAAGACCAATAATATCTGCACATGTGGAACACAGCATTTCTATTCCTGGAATTCGGCTCCCCTCATCAGAGTGAAAACACAGGACGCCGGATTAAAGAAACTTCTGGAAAACAGGCAGATCTGCCGTACTGTCAGTTAAGGCTTGGGATTAAAAACACTGTCTTCTGTACGTATAACTTTTGCATAACCAAAATATAAAACACTAAGTATTAAATACAGCAAGTATGACTGAGTAATTTTTCACAGTGTTGTACAGATGGGTGATGGGTACTGGCGAGTCTTTGTTTTGGTTTTAAGAGCCGTTTCTGCAATACTCCTAACACACAGAACACCACCAATCCCAGCAGTGTGGCAGCGAAATATAACCATCTGCCTGATGCATGGACCACTTACAGCAAATTACCCATTATTTGGATCATAAAGCCTCATCCTGCACCAATCAGCACAAATTTCTGGCCCAAACTACCGGAAAATCAGCCGGGAAAAGGCACTTACTCTCGTGCTTTGCACAAACAACCAATCTTTTATCTTAAAAACAGCAAGTTCATGCAAATATAATAATTTAATACAGGCGATTAATTGTCCAGCTAGGTAAAATGCACCCCTCTATTCTCCACTGTAGAGGGCTTGTGGAAGATTCCGCAGCTTACTTACACTGAAGAGAATAAATGAGCTCTTACAGTCTTTTACCTGTATACCACTACATAACAGCCAAAGGCACATGAAAGTGAGCAATTCCTTTAATGGAGTAATACAGCCACTGCAGCCGCCTGTAAATCAGGGCCAACGAGAGGCTAAAGGCAGCATTTTCCCTGCATTCCGCTCCCAACAGATAATAAGCAGGTGATGTGATAATACGCAGGCCTTGTGCTTGTTTGCTGGGAGTGGAAATCCAGTCCTGGTCTGTCACATCACGAAAGCGGTGACGTCACCGCTTCACCCACGCCCACATGAGCCAGATTTCCTGGGAGAGGCTGAGAATGCAGTTTTCTTCAGACCTCGGCGTGTCTCAGCACACATAACTGCTGCCGCGTGTGTATATTAGATACAGTTGACGGCCAGATTCCTCTTGCTCTGGAGGGGCTGAGTTTAAGGCAGAATTTGGCCTGAGTGTGACGCATCACCAGCTCGTCATCACACCTGCGACAGGAATGTGAAGAGGCGTACAGCACAGAGTGAGGCCCTTGCGCACTCCGAGAGTAACACCATTCTCAAGGGCAGTCACTTCTACACACTCTGTATGGATGCAAATACAGTAATGTTGAAGGAACGACAATCAGCTTTAAATACTGACACCATCATCAACTCAGAAAGCGTATATATTTTCAATGAGTGAGGCACTCTGACACTTCCTGTTGTCCGTGGTTCAGCTTTGAGTGGTGATCCTGCAGTCTCAACACCACAGCAAGGGCAGGCGTGATCTCCGAGAGGTGGACATTCTGCATGATGTAACTCTGAACGCAGGAACTCTGGGATCAATCAATATCGTGAAACACACTCCCTCCCTCCCCCGTCTCGCTGTCTCTTCCAGAATCAACAAAGGTCCTCCACAGCCACCGAAAAAACCAAAAATTGGCAGGAATCCCCTCACCAGTGCTACCTCGCTCAAGCATTGCATTTATGATAGCAGAAAGGCGTAACAAAGGCGACACGATAGGTGCTCACAGGCAGAAACCCAGCTATACTGCACAATTCTTGCCGAAGAAACGCAGCAGAACATTGGTCAAGCCTGGGAGAACCAGCTCAAGCGTGGGAGAGCCCATCCAAACGTGAACGAACCAGTCCAAGCTTGGGAGAACCCATCCAAGCGTGAAAGAACCAGTCCAAGCCTGGGAGAACCCATCCAAGCGTGAAAGAACCAGTCCAAGCCTGGGAGAACCCATCCAAGCGTGAAAGAACCAGTCCAAGCCTTGGAGAACCAGCCCAAACGTGGGAGAGCCAGTTCAAGCACGCCAGAACCAGTCCAAGCATGACAGAACCAGTCCAAAGTGGAAGAACCAGCTCAAGAGTGGGAGAACCAGCTCAAGCGTGGGAGAACCAGTCCAAGCATGGGAGAACCAGTTCAAGCATGACAGAACCTGTCCAAGTCTGGGAGAACCTGTTCATGCATGATAGTACCAGCCCAAGCGCGGGAGAACCAGTCCAGCTCAATTCCACATATCAAATCTGTTCTTTTCAAAAAAGCAGCACAACATGATAAGGATCTGGTTTGGCATTTAAAGAAAACCTCCAACGGGAAAACAAAAAAATTGCAGACTATGGGAAATGGAAGAATAGGTATCCTTTGGATCCTGTTTCACAGCTACATTCATTTCGGTAATTCAGTTCTCAGAAAGGCAGCGATGAGAAATGCACCTTGGGATCGCTGGCACGAGGAAAAGCAGACTTTTGTCTGAGCGGTGAGGAGCGGGTAAGAGGAGCGGTAGGTGACCTGTTTAATGAGGGCTCACATTACGCTGCCATAATGGAGAGGCTTATGGCTGTGGAGACACCTGCAATGAAACCATTAGTACTGACTGAGCTGGAATAACACAGCTTCAGAGCTTCACAGCTTCAGAGGATAACTGCCCCTGCAGTGGCTGGAGAGAGAGAGTACCGTGTGCTTTCCCAGCTAATAAAAACAAGTCCTAGCAGTGGAGGCCGCTCGCCTACATCGGCATAACATCGAGTGTTTACAGTTCGCCAGGAACACACTACAGCACATAAGAGCACTTCAGTAACGGCGTATCCAGAGAGTATCACTGCACCAGCATATTAGCACATCACAGCCGTACTGCACCTCTGCATCAGAGAATAAGTCCGTCAGCGTCTCGGAGCATCAGGGTAACTGGGTACTGCTACTTCAGTGCAAAAACACATGCAGTCAATGGCTCTGCCCAGTGCCAGCAGAAGCCAGAGTATTTCTGCATCTTCAGAACGCAGGAACAACTAAAAATATGTGCTTTGCACAAAATTTTCAGCATTCTGATCAAATACGCTTTTACCACAGCATGCCAAGTCACAAAATATGGTACCATAAACGCATAATGTTTGAAGTTGAATTATTTTATGATGTAATACGACATTTTTCAGATCTAATCAAAAAAATTTGGCGGCTGTGAAGAAAAAACCCCAGGAGGGATTTACACTTTCCTTACGAGTGTTGTGCAGGTTCTGATTGGTCAATACCCTCAAACTAGGTGTCTTTTAAAAGGGGAGGGTGTAAAGTAAACTGTCCAATGATGTTCTGGCTTTACCATCAAGCCACGGAAACAAATTTCCCTCCACTTTACTGAGTTTATCAACAGAGCCCATTCAAGACCAAAGTTTCTGTCATGCTTCATTTGATCAAAACAGAGCATAATTCATCACAGAAAGGCTGTAAAAGACACAATAGGGCTTACTTTCTTGATACTTTATTTCAGACATCAAGCAACTAATAATCTATACAATATATACAATCTGTCCACAGACAATAAATGCATTCAAAGACCAGAGTATTTATCTTCCAACTTCACGGCCCTCTTCCCGTTAAAAACGCAGGATTCTGCAGACCGTCGACCTCTGACATCAACATTTCAGTGTGGGACGAAGCTCAGCTCAGGACCTCAGAGTAAATCAAGAGGCCCAGTGTGGAGCACAAAGGAGTCCCATACTGCAGAGGAGGGCAAGAGCATTAGCATGTGCTAATTATGCACACAGACTCCATAATCTGCTGTATTTCAGAGCCACAGTCCCGTCACACAGACCCCGCTGGTGCCCGCCAGCCTCGGCTAAAGGGCAGATTAACCCCTCAACCGCTGACTTCTGCACTAAAGTTTTCCTTCAAGTAGGATAAAACTGAGAAGTATTTTTTTCATATTGTAGGACAATGTCACATACACAGTGCAATCAGAAACTATGCAGCATGCGAATCCCCTTAGTGTGTTAGTAAAATCTGGTAATTTATGCGTTCCCCTATTCAAGGCTACATAATTCAAGATGTGTGCATCCCAGAGAGTGGACAAGCATCTGACATGAAACGAGTCACTTGTTGCATTTAGAATATCATCTTATTTCAGTTTATTTTCATAATTTTAGTACAGAATAAAGGGCGCAAAAACAAAAAAAGCTTCATAAAAATTTCAAACAGAAGTACGCAACGTATTATTTCGGAACATTTGGATAGTATATTGGAATAATAACTAAGACAGAGAAATTCATGAGAGTTAAGTTTGTTGGTTGTGGGATATGTAAAAAAAATCAGTCAATTCTAGACACCAGTAGGGGTAAAAATTAACATTGTGCAGTCACTTAATACTTCTGAATACAAGCCTTTTCCCTGCTATCCCTTCAGGTTTCAACTTCTTCTTATATTCAGAAGCGAATGTACCGAAATAATATGTTGCTTACCTCTGTTTGAAACCTTAAAATTTATCTTGCGCTAGTACCTCTGTGGGCAACAACTAACTAGTTAAACCTGCCAGCTGCCAAAGCAAAATCAGTGTTATCGCTATGTAGACATTGCACATACTTAATTTCAAGAGATTTCTCTGTGGCACATGTCTGGTTTTGCGAGATCTAAATAAGGTGGTGGGGCGCCACCTATTGGCATTACTAGTTAAACCAACATAGTGGCAAAACAAAATTCGTGTTTTCACAATGTACGTAAGACATATTTTCTATTTCAAGAAACTTCTCCATGGCACATGCCTAGTTTTGTCAGATCTGACATATTTGTAACAGTGCCCCCCATACGGATATATTTTTGAACATTCGTCCTCTTACATCCAGACATTGATAAAGACTGCCATAAAACTTCCTTTGGCATGTTAAAATGTCCTGAAAGAGCTGGAGACTCAGCTAATTTTAAGGCTCTATCTTCTTGGTTAACATTTTTATGGGCCCCTGAACATCTCTGCAAATAGGCGAATTGGAGTTTTTGTCAAAATTTCTGTAGCCGCTGCTCCAAGATGGAGCATAGTGCCAAAGATGTTTCTGGTGTCCTTTGTTTAGCCCAAAGGAAGGTTCAAATTAATGGTCTACCCATCCCAACTGGTGTCTGGTTATTAATGTTAATCCACTGTACAAACAGGAAAAAATTTGCCCACACCCAACTTTGGGAGCAAATATCTCAAAAAACCAAAAGAGTGCCAGACTAAATACCTCAAAATTTTTCTTGCCTTTAATGTCTGAAAACAAATCAGGTAAGATGAATTTGGCGCTGGTCTGGTTTAAAAATTAAAATAAGCCAGAATTTGTAAAAATATTTTTTTCCCGTTGTACACGGATTTCTTGTCATTGCACGTATAACCAACATGATCACCAGGTGGCACTTTCACATTTTAAAAATTTGGGTATCCCAGTATCAAATACAATCATAACTTCTTTGGCACATTGAAGCAGTTATCCACAATATTCCTTCAAAAATGGGTATTTTTCCTCAAAAATGCTCAATTTGGTACCTGACTTTACCACTTCTAGGTGGCACTGTAGCCATATCAATAAAAACTGTGAGCTCAAACTCCGGGATTTCCCGTTACACATGTATGGGCACCATTCTGCCAAATTTCATGCAATTCTGAGATGTCAACTCCCCTGCCAGTGCTACTCTCTCCGAATATGGCTCTTCAAAATTAGTGATACAACCCATTAGATACAGGTTGTAGACACATGTAATACAGCTTGTGTCACAATTTTTCAGATTCCGTTCATTGGCAAATGTCAACTAATATTTTCACAAGGCCAATTCTTCTGGAAACGTTCACCATCGCTGGTGTTTGCATCTAGTTGACGGTCTGTTGAATTCAATGGGATGAATAATTCGTTAGCTAGCATGCTAACCCTTTCGGCCAGTAATGAGTTACACTTGTAACTGTTATCGTAAACACTTGAATTTAATAATTTAATGGTGAAAAGCATTAGCATGCTAGCTAGCGAATTATTCATCCCATTGACTTGAATAAACTGCAAACTACACACCAAATGCTATTTCTCCATTTTCCAAATACCATGCTGACATTTATGGGATAAATATGATCTCAAATTCATGAGTACGAGCTATCAAATTAATGAAACTGAAGTATTAATTTTCATTTATTCTGAGCCTTTCAGCGAGGAATATATGAAAATTACGACTCTTGTTGCATGAATTTGATATCTCGGGCTCATTCATTGGAGATCCTCTTTGTATTTAGCAATAAGCATTTCTATTGGTGTAATTTCTATTTTTATGATAAAAAAGATGAAATCTCGATCACTGCATCGACTTTTTCTTTGTTTTAGATTGATAATCTGTCCTGTTAGTTTATTTTCAACCCCAGACCTCTGGTAGTCAAAGTCAGAATACAGAATTTAACCTGTGTGATTTATCATTCGCGACAAGTTTTAATGCTAGTTCTGTGACTTCTGATCTTACAGTCCAGAGTTGAGTTCGTGGTTATCACTCAGAATTGTTTCTCCAGTTCTCGTTTCGAGTAAGCAATGTATTAAGCAAGTGGATTGAGTCTGCAGTCTTCAGTTTACAGTTGAAGAAACAGGATTGTTTCAACAGAGTAAGGATATAAACACCTTCATAGGTATAGTGCATTGATTGCTCCACATCTGAACAGGACAGCTATTGAGTTTGATTGATTAAAGAGAAACCTGAATAAAACCATTTCATAATAATGTTAACTGCATGATACTGCGTAATTGATGCACACTACCAAAACAAAGTCACAATGATCTTCTAACCTACTACAGTCATGCATAGATGCGGTTATTTCATCATTCCACTGGACAATATTGACTTTTTTCAGCACAGAGTTTTTACTTCAGTGGACAAAGTGCAACGTCCGTCACAGAGGATTTTGCGTAATTCTATAACTGCCTGCTAAGAGACTCTCATTTGGAGCTGTATTATCATTTTACTCTGAAAGCCCCAGAGTAAAAACAGAAAGCCCCAGAGTAAAACAGTGTGAGGAGGGAAGTGGGGATGACACTGCGTTGTAGGGCTGTAACGGATCACAGATGATCCATGGTCAGTGCGGATCACTCCCCGATCCGCGGCATGTCACTTGAGCCACAGATTGATTTCTTTACGCCTGACGGGTTTATGCCAAGGATAGTATCCAGTCCATGACTTACGCGCTGCAGTGGGCCCAAACTTCTCCGAATGGAGAGATATGCTGCAAAAACAAAAATGCATGCACTGCAATCACCCAAAACAATTCCTATTGGAGAAATGCGGTGCAAAAACAGAAACGCATATCCCCGTCAATACAATGCAAGTGCTCCAAGCCGCGCCAACTAGTACAGCTTTTATTTCTGACCTGATAACAGTGAATAGCTATAATGTTGCCATTTAGTTAGCTAGATAGCATTTATATGCACGTAGCTGGCAAAAGATGCATACTAATGCAAGCTAAATGCTCGCGCTTCAACTCTTGCTAAGTTAGTGAACGTAATAATGGCTATTCACTTATTTTCATTCGCATTACGTGCACCCAATATAACTGTTAGCTCGACAGGCTAGCGACCTAGTTAGCTAAGCAAGCAAACTAATTTTAGCTCACTAAAAAGCCCTTTTGCTGACTTAGCTAGTTACACTTCAAGAATGTAAATGCTATCTAGCTAACTAAATGGCGAAGGTATGACTATTCACAGCAATCTGTCAGAAATAAAAGCCACAGCTATTGGGCAATTCTGAGGTATTGTCAACCAAATGCCCCCTCTGTGACAGACACTAAAATGATCTCCAAATGGAGAAAAATGAAGCTTTTTCCTCCTGAATATAGTAGTGCACTATTATACCCATAAATTGTAAAAAATACTTCTTAGTACATCAACAGAATTTTGTTTGGGGGACGGTTTAATGTCTCGTTGAGGAGGGGACATTTTGTTAAAATACCTTGGAATCGCCCTATTAAAGAACAACAACACAACCCCATAACAGGGGTAAAAGTCCAGTAAAAGTGATGACACATGCGTTAATCAGCTTCCCAGAACGTGTCCCAGAGAGCGTCATGCACTTCCCACACAGTGGCCACAAGCCCAATGGGCCAGGCTGCTGTACATCAGCCAGCGAAGGAAATGCCACAAGCAGTGAATCAGGTGACTCTCCAGACAGTCACTGTTAAATGCTGCAGTTTCTGAGAGAGGACAGACCTATCGGTCTCTCAGAAAGCACCAGTGCTCACATCAAACATTTCAGCACTGAGAAAGAGCAAATTCTTCTGAAACCAATTAAGAACAGCAAGCACAGAAACCATGCATCACGGACAAGACCTTTCCAGAAGCCCTGAAATCTGCAGAACTTCAGTGAGGAAGCTTCATTTCATATTCTTCTCCACTCTCCATCAAAAACCCCTCCTTACACTCCAAAAGCAGTCTGAACCAATGACATGCCCTTATTCAGGAACCTTAATTTCATTACTATCATCATTTAATATTATCTGAAAATTATTTTATTTTATCCTTCCTAAGGATTGCAAGCCACTTTTCAGCAATGCTTTAGGCTGCACCAGTAGTAGAGCAGCCATCAGGTTCACAGTGAAAATAACAGCCTGAGGACACACTGATAAATTGAGACACTTCTTGCAGCCAGCCAAAGATCCAGTGGGTGGAGCCAATCCATCTCCACCCACAGCCTCGCTCTATTGGATAACCCCACCCCAACCCTAACCCCAGCCTTAACCCCTGGATCTGACCCAACGCCACCCCTTTTACCAACAAAATGGGCTTGTGGGTGACCAAGCTCCGGCGGCTGGATCTTTGGTTCCACAGCGAGAGGTCCTTGGATCAATTTGAGGCATTTCAAAACAGAAACGTCCGTCGGCAAAAATGGGTTACAGCCCAAAATGGAAAAATATGAGCTTTTAATCGCCTCAAAAACAAATCTTTGGGCAAAAATTTAGGAAAGATTGAACAAACGCACCCCCAAGATCTTCTGCGCTACCATTTGCTTGTTATATTTTGCTGCTGAGAATGGTTTGGGAAAAAGCAGGAAACTGCATCACAGAGAAAAGTCCATTAATGCTTTAAAGAACAGGAGAGTACTGCAGGAAGGCTTGCTTCCCACAATCGATCCTTTTTCTAAAGAGAATTCAGATGTTATTTTTCCAAACTTCTTTCAGTACAAAGCAGGGGCAAGTTTGCCCGAAAGGTAGGGCTGGGCGATATGGACAAAATAAAATCCCACAATATTTTTGAGCGAATACCTCGATATCGATATTGTGGTGATACTGAAGCAATAACCACTGGCGCGTTCACAAAATATTTACTCAAAGAGAATTTATATGAACAGTTAGTAGTAATATGGATGTGATGACTAAGCAGAAACAACAGAACAGTCTAATGAGAGCAAAAAACTACATCCCTTCACTGCACTGCAGCCTTAAGAACCAGAGAAGACAACACTTACGCATATCATGACAATACAACTACACTATGCAATATCATGTGCATATTTTCAGTAAAATGACCCCTTGCAAAGTGAGAAACAACATTTGTAGGCCTCAATCTTTCCAACATAGAGTTCACAGCCAACCTGCTGCCGTCCGCCATGTTTGTTCTCTAAGCTTCTTTGTCACCCCGACCACAAGCTTCACCTCTGCCTCTCACATCACCCCTCTCCCCTTCGCTGCATGGGACTCACATCACCCCTCTCCCCTTCGCTGCATGGGACCCACATCCCCTCCTCTCCCCTTCGCTGCATGGGACCCACATCACCCCTCTCCCCTTTGCTGCATGGGACCCACATCACCCCTCTCCCCTTTGCTGCATGGGACCCAAATCACCCCTCTCCCCTTCGCTGCATGGGACCCACATTACCCCCTCTCCCCTTTGCTGCATGGGACCCACATCACCCCTCTCCCCTTCGCTGCATGGGACCCACATCACCCCTCACCCCTCTCCCCTTCACCCCCCTCTCCCCTTTGCTGCATGGGACCCACATCACCCCTCTCCCCTTCGCTGCATGGGACCCACATCACCCCTCTCCCCTTCGCTGCATGGGACCCACATCACCCCTCTCCCCTTCGCTGCATGGGACCCACATCACCCCTCTCCCCTTCGCTGCATGGGACCCACATCACCCCCTCTCCCCTTCATGCTGCATGGGACCCACATCACCCCCTCTCCCCTTTGCTGCATGGGACCCACATCACCCCTCTCCCTTAGCTTGGGACCCACATCACCCCCTCTCCCTTTGCATGGGACCCACATCACCCCCCCCCTCTCCCACATCACCCCTCCCCTTCTCCCTGCATGGGACCCACATCACCCCTCTCCCCTTTGCTGCATGGGACCCACATCACCCCTCTCCCCTTCGCTGCATGGGACCCACATCACCCCTCTCCCCTTCGCTGCATGGGACCCACATCACCCCTCTCCCCTTCGCTGCATGGGACCCACATCACCCCTCTCCCCTTTGCTGCATGGGACCCACATCACCCCTCTCCCCTTTGCTGCATGGGACCCACATCACCCCTCTCCCCCTTTGCTGCATGGGACCCACATCACCCCTCTCCCCTTTGCTGCATGGGACCCACATCACCCCTCTCCCCTTCGCTGCATGGGACCCCACATCACCCCTCTCCCCTTCGCTGCATGGGACCCACATCACCCCTCTCTCCCTTGCTGCATGGGACCCACATCACCCCTCTCCCTTTGCTGCATGGGACCCACATCACCCCTCTCCCCTTCCTTCGCTGCATGGGACCCACATCACCCCTCCCCTTCGCTGCATGGGACCCACATCATCCCCCTCTCCCTTTGCTGCATGGGACCCACATCACCCCTCTCCTTTGCTGCATGGGACCCACATCACCCCTCCCCCTTGGATGGGACCCACATCACCCCTCTCCCCTTTGCTGCATGGGACCCACATCACCCCTCTCCCCTTCGCTGCATGGGACCCACATCACCCCTCTCCCCTTTGCTGCATGGGACCCACATCACCCCTCTCCCCTTCGCTGCATGGGACCCACATCACCCCTCTCCCCTTTGCTGCATGGGACCCACATCACCCCTCTCCCCTTTGCTGCATGGGACCCACATCACCCCTCTCCCCTTTGCTGCATGGGACCCACATCACCCCTCTCCCCTTTGCTGCATGGGACCACATCACCCCTCTCCCCTTTGCTGCATGGGACCCACATCACCCCTCTCTCCCCTTCACCCTGCATGGGACCCACATCACCCCTCTCCCCTTTTGCTGCATGGGACCCACATCACCCCTCTCCCTTTGCTGCATGGGACCCACATCACCCCTCTCCCCTTTGCTGCATGGGACCCACATCACCCCCCCTCTCCTTTGCTGCATGGGACCCACATCATCCCCTCTCCCCTTCGCTGCATGGGACCCACATCACCCCTCCCCCTTTGCTGCATGGGACCCACATCACCCCTCTCCCCTTGCTGCATGGGACCCACATCACCCCTCTCCCCCTTTGCTGCATGGGACCCACATCACCCCTCTCCCCTTAGCTGCATGGGACCCACATCACCCCTCTCCCCTTTGCTGCATGGGACCCACATCACCCCTCTCCCTTAGCTGCATGGGACCCACATCACCCTCTCCCCCTTCGCTGCATGGGACCCACCCTCACCCCTCTCCCCTTGCTGCATGGGACCCACATCACCCCTCTCCCCTTTGCTGCATGGGACCCACATCACCCCTCTCCCTTTGCTGCATGGGACCCACATCACCCCTCTCCCCTTGCTGCATGGGACCCACATCACCCCTCTCCCCTTTGCTGCATGGGACCCACATCACCCCTCTCCCTTTGCTGCATGGGACCCACATCACCCCTCTCCCTTTGCTGCATGGGACCCACATCACCCCTCTCCCCTTTGCTGCATGGGACCCACATCACCCCTCTCCCCTTTGCTGCATGGGACCCACATCACCCCTCTCCCCTTTGCTGCATGGGACCCACATCACCCCTCTCCCCTTCGCTGCATGGGACTCACATCACCCCTCTCCCCCACATCGCTGCATGGGACCCACATCACCCCCTCTCCCCTTACGCTGCATGGGACCCACCCCTCTCCCCTTCGCTGCAACCCATCAAAACCTCTCCCCTAGATGGGCGTAGTTTTGCAGGGACCCAATCACCCCTCTCCCCTTCGTGCATGGGACCCACATCTCCCCCCGTGCTCTGAGGACACAGCAGGTGTCCCCTGCACAGGGACCAACCCATGTTTTGCATGGGTTTTTTTGCTGCATGGGACCCAAAACTGAGGGACCCACATATCCCCTTCGCTCAGACATATCACCCCTAGCCCCCCTGGTGGGACCCACATCACCCCTTTAAAACCAAGCAGATGGGACTCACATCACCCCCAGAGAGTTAGATTACTGTTTGCTTGAAGAGTAACTTGGCTACCTACTGCTAGCAAAGGTATCCAGCCAGACACAGACATGGGTAGCTAGATCCCATTTCAAAGTGATAATGTTACTAGCTAGTTAAAAATTCTAGTTACTCGGTGTGTTTTTTTTAAATTTTGTCATGGTTAAAGGTATACAACCTGCCCTTTGCGAGAACTTGTTGGACATTGACTTCTGTCAGTTAGCATCCATAGTCACATCTAGTTTACTTCTTTACCTATCAATGTGACTGAAAGGGTATGGTAGCTAGCACAAAGCTGCGTGCTAGCAAGCCTTATATGAGGTATGGCTGTAAAAACGAGGTAGCTGTATAGTTTAATTTAAGGTACTAGCAACATCTGAATACTGGACGCATGTCAATGACGCGCCATCGCAAATCTCCGCGCTCCGCAACAAATGTTATGGGAGTAGTAGTAATGTGTCAGAGGGCAATTCACTGAACTGGCATTCTGCTGTACAAATGATAATCTGCTTGCTGCAGTGACAAAGCACTGATGCTGATCAAAGTTTTAGCAATGTGATATAGTTTGTTTGTTGGATAGAGTACTTTTAGAATGTCTGTTGAGGGCATAAATTACTCTTCATTTTGAAATGAGAGTATTATGAAAGGAAAGGGCGTACGGTACATCGATTGGCGCACCTGACGCCATTTGACCTAGAAAACGGTCAAAATTAGATCAAATCAAAAACCCGTCTGATATGGGTCATCCCATGCACCTCCAATAAAATTTGAGCGTCCTAGCTCAATACATGAGATAGATATGCTTATGTCTAAAGCTCAATAAATTTGGCAAACGACATGTAGATAATGATGCAGGCATACAATACGAGAACAGTTTCTATGATGCATGTCACGCATGAAGACAAGCAGAATATACAGTTCATATTTTCCAATACTTTGTCTATTTGGTGTCACAGCTATGTAACGTTAACATTACATGGATATTGATAGTCTGCACTGTAAGCCCATCCGGGTTGGGCATATTAATGCAAGATAATACAACATTAACCTCAGAGTACAGAAACTTCTCTGAACAGAACTTGTGGGACATAATTTGGTTTATAAAAATTTCAATATATTTGAGCACTATTTAGTTGTAAATATTTTCCAGTATAATGTTATGATGGTCAATTTGAGAAGTTATTGCCAGTCAGGTAAAAGCTAATTGAAAATCAGCAGGGGAAGTCTAGTCACGGCTGCAGCCACAAGAACCAAAACTTAAGTGCACCGTCATCAATCAATGATCACAAAAATTAAATCAATCATCTCAGTTTGGAGTTACAATCAGGCATAAGGTCTCCTGTATGTCTAATCCAGGGGTTAAGGCAAAGATGAGGTTAATAAACAACCTTTTTTGGTTTTTTGGTTACCGTTACACCAGCTCATCCAAAATGTAATGAGACACCGCAGTCTCATGCGTGAGCCGACGAGGGCGTGCATCAAGTACAGTCTGTGTGACACAGGACGTAAGGCACCTCCCCCGGGTGTCCCGAGGGGGGAGAGGGGCAGGGGGGAGAGGCTTGGTTCATTTACAGATTATGGAGTGGGTGCTTGCATGACCTTATAGCAGCCAGAAATTGCTCAGTGTAGCTTTAGGATCAGACATCGTCAGGGATTTTGGTCATCTTATATCACAGGCTTGATATGAGATAAACATATTTCACAGCTCTACCACAAGGCTAAAACAATGGCATAAATTAAAGAAAAAGTCCAAAATAAGTTAGCTTGACCCATTTTTTTGCCCCATGAGTGTACACTGGAGTTTAGCATGGAGAATCGCCACTGAGTGCAGAGTTCAGTCTGAGAGCAGCCTTAATCTGCCTCTGTGTAACCGGTCCTGAGTGTGTTCTTCCCGCCCCTGCAGGCTGCGTCGGCATGGTAACGGCGAGCGGGAAGAGCCCGCCCATCAGGACAGCTGATCCGCGCAGGGCTGCATGGGAGGGGCTCGGCTTTGTTCGCCCTGCGACACTGCACAATGGTGTCAGGCCAGAATACCACCCAACGGCGCTCAGCACAAAGGCCCTGCCATGGTGAAAAGGATCCCGCAGGAAGGGCGGATGGGGGACATTCGTGCCCCGCGGGGCCTCGCTCTTACAGATGTCGTGGGAAGACTATTCTCGGCAAAAAGACACACTCACTGCTCCTTTGCCTGGCGTCTTTATTTGAATATGCAAATGGTGGAAGTCTGGCAGGGGTCAAGAGTTCAGTTCGGCCTCGGGGCACGAATGCATGATTCTACCGGTATAAGTACGTCCCTTGCAGGATTCAGTCATCAGTTATTGCCGAAATCTCTCCAGGACATACAGTCATAAATGCCTGCAGACTTTTATCTACGTAAAGCACAGCTTAAGTTCACGCCCAAAAAAAAGTTTCCTGTTAATTATCCGTTGATTGACAAGTGTTTTTATCCAAGGGAAGACTGTTTGAACCATCCATGGTAATTGAATGAATTTGATTTGGCCTCAAGAAAAAGTACATAAACCCGTTGCGTAACAACAAGTTAGGCTGCATCTTCTGCACTTGGCACATTTGAATTATGTGAGCGCATTGAGAAAAAAAAAAAAAAAAAAAAAAAGGCGATATGTGCGTGAAAACCGGGAGCGACTCCAAATGAGACAGGACTGGAGGGTTCCCTGAGCCTGAAGGAATTAATTCTCTGGAGGAGGGAGCCTATCCTCGGGAGGCTTTCTCCTCAATGGGCAAGTAGGCCTATTGCTGTTACGACTATTTCTGTTACTCAGCTAGCAAGCCATTTTCATTATCCATCTGCCATGATCATCATACTGATGCAGCTAGTTAGTCACATTCGTTATAATCAGTAACCATTAGCCTTTGCTAATAATACTGAATATAGTGGCATTTTGCTCAATGTGGTGATCTGTTTTCAGATTATACCACATTCAACAGAATAGAAAGTCTTGATTTTCACTCGGTTACCATGCACGCAGCTCGAGGACTTTAGCATGCCCCATTATGTTCATTGTACCGATTTCTGTTCAATTTAGGAAAGCACATTGCCCGTTTTTTCCTGATGGTAGGATATCTGTTTTTCTGAGTGATGAAAAAAGGACAAATTTTTATATTTCATGAAGGATTAAAAGCATTTTTTGACTATGGAGAGTTCAATGGTGACCGTAGATGCCCAACCCCACGTATATTGAAGAACTCCTGTTCATTTCCACTTAATATTCATTAATTCAAATGGAGCTTCATGAATCAAAAGTTGATTTGAGTAAAAATATGATTATTTCATGATTTGACAGTGGACAGATGTGATAGCTTGGAGAGTCTCTTGAATAACAATCTTATTTGGCTCACGGACAATTGGAAATTTTGAGTTTCACACTCCAATGTAATAAATTTGTGGTAAAAGGGTTCAAGATCCGGGAAATGTATTGTTTTACCTCCAAGATATTTTTATATCATCTTTTCATCCAATTTTTTAAAATTCATTGTAGAATTTTCATGAAGATTTTTTTGTGTTTGCACCCTTCATTCATTAATAAAATTATGAAAATAAACTAAATAAGTAGGCATTCCAAATGCAACAAGTGTCTTGTTTAATTTGTTTTTCCACTCTGAAATGTTGAATTATGAAGCCTTGAATTGCCAGATTTGGATTCTGCGCAAATGGATTAAGCATTAAACCGTGATTAAACTCCCCATCTTAGTCTCCTACCAAAACTCTACCTAACCAAACTACCACAAACCCCAATACAAAATTTTACCTTACGCAAATAACCCACCTGGATCCAATGCACTTTTAAACTTAACATACTTGAGATAAAAGACAAATTAAAGACTGCACATACTTCAGTGCAACAAAACAAACACACGGGCCATCTAGACACGCACAAAAAAAAATGATGTGCAGAGACAGTGGGTGAGGCAGAGGGGTAATGGTCAGGATGAGCTGTAGTGACTGGAGAGGCGGGACGGTCGGTGAGGCAGAGGGGTAATGGTCAGGATGTGCTGCTGTGATTGGAGAGGCGGGACAGTGGGTGAGGCAGAGGGGTAATGCTCAGGATGTGCTGCAGTGACTGGAGAGACAGGACAGTGGGTGAGGCAGAGGGGTAATGCTCAGGATGTGCTGTAGTGACTGGAGAGACAGGACAGTGGGTGAGGCAGAGGGGTATGCTCAGGATGTGCTGTAGTGACTGGAGAGGCGGGACAGTGGGTGAGGCAGAGGGGTAATGCTCAGGATGTGCTGTAGTGACTGGAGAGGCGGGACAGTGGGTGAGGCAGAGGGGTAATGGTCAGGATGTGCTGTAGTGACTGGAGAGGTGGGACAGTGGGTGAGGCAGAGGGGTAATGGTCAGGATGTGCTGTAGTGACTGGAGAGGACAGGGACAGAGGGTGGGATGAGGACTGGAGAGGGTGAAGAGGGGTGATCAGGATGTGCTGTAGGATGTGGGTGAGGCTGCAGTGACTGGAGAGGCAGGACAGTGGGTGAGGCAGAGGGTAATGACTCAGGATGTGCTGTAGTGACTGGAGAGGTGGGACAGTGGGTGAGGCAGAGGGGTAATGCTCAGGATGTGCTGTAGTGACTGGAGAGACAGTGGGTGACAGTGGGAGGATGTGCTGTAGTGACAGGACAGTGGGTGAGGCAGAGGGGACAGGATGTGCTGGTGACTGGAGAGGTGGACAGATGAGGGCTGCAGTGACTGGAGAGACAGGACAGTGGGTGAGGCAGAGGGGTAATGGTCAGGATGTGCTGTAGTGACTGGAGAGGCGGGACAGTGGGTGAGGCAGAGGGGTAATGCTCAGGATGTGCTGTAGTGACTGGAGAGACAGGGGGTGACAGTGTGGTAGTGACTGGAGAGGCAGGACAGTGGGGTGAGGCAGAGGGGTAATGCTCAGGATGTGCTGTGCTGGGACAGTGGGTGAGGCAGAGGGGTAATGCTCAGGATGTGCTGTAGTGACTGGAGAGACAGGACAGTGGGTGAGGCAGAGGGGGCAGGATGTGCTGTAGTGACTGGAGAGATGGACAGTGGGTGAGGCAGAGGGGTAATGGTCAGGATGTGCTGTAGTGACTGGAGAGGCGGGACAGTGGGTGAGGCAGAGTGGTAATGCTCAGGATGTGCTGTAGTGACTGGAGAGACAGGACAGTGGGTGAGGCAGAGGGGTAATGGTCAGGATGTGCTGTAGTGACTGGAGAGGTGGGACAGTGGGTGAGGCAGAGGGGTAATGGTCAGGATGTGCTGTAGTGACTGGAGAGACAGTGGGGTGGGCAGAGGGGAATGGTCAGGATGTGCTGTACTGGAGAGGTGGGACAGTGGGTGAGGCAGGCATGAGGTGACTGGAGAATGGACAGTGATGAGGGGTAATGGTCAGGATGTGGAGTGACTGGAGAGGCGGGACAGTGGGTGAGGCAGAGGGGTAATGGTCAGGATGTGCTGTAGTGACTGGAGAGGTGGGACAGTGGGTGAGGCAGAGGGGTAATGGTCAGGATGTGCTGTAGTGACTGGAGAGACGGGACAGTGGGTGAGGCAGAGGGGTAATGGTCAGGATGTGCTGTAGTGACTGGAGAGACAGGACAGTGGGTGAGGCAGAGGGGTAATGGTCAGGATGTGCTGTAGTGACTGGAGAGGTGGGACAGTGGGTGAGGCAGAGGGGTAATGGTCAGGATGTGCTGTAGTGACTGGAGAGGCGGGACAGTGGGTGAGGCAGAGGGGTAATGGTCAGGATGTGCTGTAGTGACTGGAGAGACAGGACAGTGGGTGAGGCAGAGGGGTAATGGTCAGGATGTGCTGTAGTGACTGGAGAGGCAGGACAGTGGGTGAGGCAGAGGGGTAATGCTCAGGATGTGCTGTAGTGACTGGAGAGACAGGACAGTGGGTGAGGCAGAGGGGTAATGCTCAGGATGTGCTGCAGTGACTGGAGAGGCAGGACAGTGGGTGAGGCAGAGGGGTAATGGTCAGGATGTGCTGTAGTGACTGGAGACAGTGGGGACAGAGGGGTGGGGATGTGCTGTAGTGACTGGAGAGGGCAGTAAGGCAGAGGGGTCAGGATGTGCTGTGTAGTGACTGGAGAGGCGGGACAGTGGGTGAGGCAGAGGGGTAATGGTCAGGATGTGCTGTAGTGACTGGAGAGGCAGGGACAGTGGTGAGGCAGAGGGGTAATGAGGATGTGCAGAGGGGTAATGGTCAGGATGTGCTGTAGTGACTGGAGAGACAGGGACTGCCCAGTGGGTGAGTGGGTGAGGCAGACAGTGGGTGAGGCAGAGGGGTAATGCTCAGGATGTGCTGTAGTGACTGGAAAGAGGGTACAGGATGTGCTGTAGTGACTGGAGAGGCGGGACAGTGGGTGAGGCAGAGGGGTAATGCTCAGGATGTGCTGTAGTGACTGGAAAGGCGGGACAGTGGGTGAGGCAGAGGGGTAATGCTCAGGATGTGCTGTAGTGACTGGAGAGACAGGACAGTGGGTGAGGACTGGAGAGACAGGACAGTGGGTGAGGCAGAGGGGTAATGCTCAGGATGTGCTGTAGTGACTGGAAAGGCGGGACAGTGGGTGAGGCAGAGGGGTAATGGTCAGGATGTGCTGCAGTGACTGGAGAGGCGGGACAGTGGGTGAGGCAGAGGGGTAATGGTCAGGATGGCTGCAGAGGGGGGACAGTGGGTGAGGCAGGATGGTCAGGATGTGCTGCAGTGACTGGAGAGGCGGGACAGTGGGTGAGGCAGAGGGGTAATGGTCAGGATGTGCTGTAGTGACTGGAGAGGCGGGACAGTGGGTGAGGCAGAGGGGTAATGGTGGATGTGCTGTGAGGAGAGGCAGGGACAGTGGGTGAGGCAGAGGGGTAATGGTCAGGATGTGCTGTAGTGACTGGAGAGACAGGACAGTGGGTGAGGCAGAGGGGTAATGGTGATGCTCAGGATGTGCTGTAGTGACTGGAGGAGGGCAGGGACAGTGGGTGAGGCAGAGGGGGGGACAGTAATGGGGTAATCAGGATGTGCTGCAGTGACTGGAGAGGGGACAGTGGGTGAGGCAGGGGGTACAGTGGGTGAGGCAGAGGCAGGGGGTAATGCTCAGGATGTGCTGTAGTGACTGGAGAGACAGGACAGTGGGTGAGGCAGAGGGTAATGCTCAGGATGTGCTGTAGTGACTGGAGGACAGTGGGTGAGGCAGAGGGGTAATGGTCAGGATGTGCTGTAGTGACTGGAGAGGCGGGACAGTGGGTGAGGCAGAGGGGTAATGGTCAGGATGTGCTGCAGTGACTGGAGAGGCGGGACAGTGGGTGAGGCAGAGGGTAATGGTCAGGATGTGCTGTAGTGACTGGAGAGGCAGGACAGTGGGTGAGGCAGAGGGTAATGCTCAGGATGTGCTGTAGGATGGAGAGACAGGACAGTGGGTGAGGCAGACTGGATGAGACTGGAGGGACAGTGGGTGAGGCAGAGGGGTAATGGTCAGGATGTGCTGCAGTGACTGGAGACAGGACAGGGACAGTGGGTGAGGCAGAGGGGTCAATGGTCAGGATGTGTGCTGACTGGAGTGGACTGGAGCAGAGGGGTACAGGATGTGTGGGACTGAGGCAGGACAGTGGGTGAGGCAGAGGGGTAATGCTCAGGATGTGCTGTAGTGACTGGAGAGGTGGGACAGTGGGTGAGGCAGAGGGGTAATGGTCAGGATGTGCTGTAGTGACTGGAGAGGTGGGACAGTGGGTGAGGCAGAGGGGTAATGGTCAGGATGTGCTGTAGTGACTGGAGAGACAGGACAGTGGGTGAGGCAGAGTGGTAATGCTCAGGATGTGCTGTAGTGACTGGAGAGGCAGGACAGTGGGTGAGGCAGAGGGGTAATGCTCAGGATGTGCTGTAGTGACTGGAGAGGACAGGACAGTGGGTGAGGGGTAATGGTCAGGATGGGGTAATGGTCAGGATGTGCTGCAGTGACTGGAGTGAGGAGAGGCGGGACAGTGGGTGAGGCAGAGTGGTAATGCTCAGGATGTGCTGTAGTGACTGGAGAGACAGGACAGTGGGTGAGGCAGAGGGGTAATGGTCAGGATGTGCTGTAGTGACTGGAGAGGCGGGACAGTGGGTGAGGCAGAGGGGTAATGGTCAGGATGTGCTGCAGTGACTGGAGAGGCGGGACAGTGGGTGAGGCAGAGGGGTAATGGTCAGGATGTGCTGTAGTGACTGGAGAGACAGGACAGTGGGTGAGGCAGAGTGAGGGGTAATGTGCTCAGGACAGTGGGTGAGGCAGAGAATGGTGGATGTGCTGTAGTGACTGGAGGACAGTGGGTGAGGCAGAGGGGTAATGCTCAGGATGTGCTGCAGTGACTGGAGAGACAGGACAGTGGGTGAGGCAGAGGGTAATGCTCAGGATGTGCTGTAGTGACTGGAGAGGCGGGACAGTGGGTGAGGCAGAGGGGTAATGCTCAGGATGTGCTGTAGTGACTGGAGAGACAGGACAGTGGGTGAGGCAGAGGGGTAATGGTCAGGATGTGCTGTAGTGACTGGAGAGGCGGGACAGTGGGTGAGGCAGAGGGGTAATGCTCAGGATGTGCTGTAGTGACTGGAGAGGCAGGACAGTGGGTGAGGGGGTAATGGTCAGGATGTGCTGACAGTGGGTGAGGCAGTGACTGGTGACTGGAGAGGCGGGACAGTGGGTGAGGCAGAGGGGTAATGCTCAGGATGTGCTGTAGTGACTGGAGAGACAGGACAGTGGGTGAGGCAGAGGGTAATGCTCAGGATGTGCTGTAGTGACTGGAGAGACAGTGGGTGACAGAGGGGTGGGGATGTGCTGTAGTGACTGGAGAGGCAGGACAGTGGGTGAGGCAGAGGGGTGCTCAGGATGTGCTGTAGTGACTGGAGAGGCAGGACAGTGGGTGAGGCAGAGGGGTAATGGTCAGGATGTGCTGTAGTGACTGGAGAGGCGGGACAGTGGGTGAGGCAGAGGGGTAATGCTCAGGATGTGCTGCAGTGACTGGAGAGAGAGGACAGTGGGTGAGGCAGAGGGGTAATGGTCAGGATGTGCTGTAGTGACTGGAGAGGCGGGACAGTGGGTGAGGCAGAGGGTAATGCTCAGGATGTGCTGTGACTGTGAGAGAGACAGGACAGTGGGTGAGGACAGAGGGGACAGAGGGTGCTGTAGTGATGGTCAGGGGGTAATGGGTAGTGACTGGAGAGGCGGGACAGTCAGTGAGGCAGAGGGGTAATGGGATGTGTGGAGGCAGAGGGCTGTGCTGTAGTGACTGGAGAGACAGGACAGTGGGTGAGGCAGAGGGGTAATGCTCAGGATGTGCTGTAGTGACTGGAGACAGGACAGTGGGTGAGGCAGTGGTCAGGATGTGCTGTAGTGACTGGAGAGACAGGACAGTGGGTGAGGCAGAGGGGTAATGCTCAGGATGTGCTGTAGTGACTGGAGAGACAGGACAGTGGGTGAGGCAGAGGGGTAATGCTCAGGATGTGCTGTAGTGACTGGAGAGACAGGACAGTGGGTGAGGCAGAGGGTAATGCTCAGGATGTGCTGTAGTGACTGGAGAGACAGGACAGTGGGTGAGGCAGAGGGGTAATGCTCAGGATGTGCTGTAGTGACTGGAGAGACAGGACAGTGGGTGAGGCAGAGGGGTAATGCTCAGGATGTGCACTGGAGGGGACAGTGGGTGAGGCAGAGGGCCCAATGCTCAGGATGTGCTGTAGTGACTGGAAAGGCGGGACAGTGGGTGAGGCAGAGGGGTAATGGTCAGGATGTGCTGTAGTGACTGGAGAGGCGGGACAGTGGGTGAGGCAGAGGGGTAATGGTCAGGATGTGCTGCAGTGACTGGAGAGGCGGGACGGTGGGTGAGACAGAGGGGTAATGGTCAGGATGTGCTGCAGTGACTGGAGAGGCAGGACAGTGGGTGAGGCAGAGGGGTAATGGTCAGGATGTGTTGTAGTGACTGGAGAGGCAGGACAGTCGGTGAGGCAGAGGGGTAATGGTCAGGATGTGCTGTAGTGACTGGAAAGGCGGGCCAGTGGGTGAGGCAGAGGGGTAATGGTCAGGATGTGCTGCAGTGACTGGAGAGGCAGGGGGTACCGTGCTGGTGAGACAGAGGGGGGTAATGGTCAGGATGTGCTGCAGTGACTGGAGAGGCGGGACAGTGGGTGAGGCAGAGGGGTAATGGTCAGGATGTGCTGTAGTGACTGGAGAGGCAGGACAGTCGGTGAGGCAGAGGGGTAATGGTCAGGATGTGCTGTAGTGACTGGAGAGGTGGGACAGTGGGTGAGGCAGAGGGGTAATGGTCAGGATGTGCTGCAGTGACTGGAGAGGTGGGACAGTGGGTGAGGCAGAGGGGTAATGGTCAGGATGTGCTCTTGTGACTGGAGAGGCGGGACAGTGGGTGAGGCAGAGGGGTAATGGTCAGGATGTGCTGCAGTGACTCGGAGAGGCGGGACAGTGGGTGAGGCAGAGGGGTAATGGTCAGGATGTGCTGCAGTGACTCGGAGAGGTGGGACTGTGGGTGAGGCAGAGGGGTAATGGTCAGGATGTGCTCTTGTGACTGGAGAGGCCTGACAGTCGGTGAGGCAGAGGAGTAATGGTCAGGTAGTGACTCGGAGAGGCGCTGTTCTCTGTGTGGGTTTGGTTGTGAGCTCTGACTGGCTCTGCTGAAGGAGGTTAATGGGAAGAGTATCTGGCAGTTCACAGCATCCAAGAGGTCAGAGTGCATCCACAGGCCACAAGATGGGGTGGACACCAGCACTGCAGTGTTCTGAACAGTCCCATTCTTCTCACACAGCAGAGGAATTGCAATTGTGGCTAGTTAACCTGATACAGGATCAGTACCTACAAGGACCGAGCACACAGACTCTGGGGCAGAAAGAAATCCTCATGTAAGATCGAACCGAATCCATGGCGGTGGGAAACATAATCAGGTCAGGTTTATTACCCCGCCCCACCCGAATGGTGAGGGAAGGGGTATTGTTTTTGGTTCGGTTTGTTTCTGTGTTTATGTGTTTGTTTGTTTGTTTACACTCTAGCGGCAAAACTATTGGCCAGATTCACCCTGAATTCGGTATAGGGATTGCCACTGACCCAGAATAGATCCCTATTGAATTTCGTACAAGTAGGTGAAAGTATGTGCGAGGGGCGGGGTTTGTTGTGCCTGGCACCCCTTGTTCATAATAGGATACCATGGGAAGTCCTTTACATAATCAACACAAATTAAATGTAGGATGTTGAGGGCACAGGAGTGTAGGTGGCGCTTCAGTCAAGGAAAAGGTGAAATCTGGCATTTTGGGAGGTCAAAGTTGACCATGCGCCCTCATCCAATTTTGATGACACCTTTTCTGTTGGGTAGCCCTGTGCATATCACAAACGGCGTTTCCCACCCGAAAGCCAAAGGTCTAATGCTGCAGCCCATGAATGATTCTGAATGAAGAATGAAGTTCTATTAAAATACAGCATTCAGAGTTGGTGTGGGACAAACAAGTAAAAATGATTTTACAATTTTAAAATTTTGCTGATAAGGGGCAAATGTCTAACTGGTACAGTTCCCCTGCAAGGACAGAGAACAGCCTCTTCCAGGCTTATTAGGACCGTGGCCCTAAATGGCGAATACTGCAAAATGAAGCCCTAAGAGACAAATCTCTCATCTCTCCAGTTCATTACAAACACTCGCATAAATATCTTTCAGTTGGGTGGACAGCCAACTCCCACTCAATATGCTTTTCTACCACATCATTTCGCTTGATGAATTCTGGGTACACGAAAGCAAAGATATGAAAAGGGCACTGATAAGAAAACAGTGTTGAAAAGGATATTACACTTGCATTATCTTCATCAATAACACCCCACCGTCTCTACAGTCTACGGCATAATGAATTAGAGTAGATATTTTTTCCCCAGAGTAAGGTTAGCCGAAGCCTGGGAGAGAAAAAGGAGGGGAAAAGCTGAATTGTAAATAGCTTTAACAGTGCAGCTTGGAGCATGAATACCACAACCGTGATGACCTTTTCCACCAATTTAATCTGGGCCTCCTCCTCCACCAGGAGTATTTTGCTTCCAGCACCACAGCGGATGATGTACAAGGAAAAAATAACCAGAAGTATTTCACTTCCAGCAGCATAGCAGATGATGTACAAGGAGAAATTACCAGGAGTATTTCACTTCCAGTACCACAGCGGATGATGTACAAGGAAAAATCACCAGGAGTATTTCACTTCCAGCACCACAGCGGATGATGTACAAGGAAAAATCACCAGGAGTATTTCACTTCCAGCACCACAGCACATGATGTACAAGGAAAAATCACCAGGAGTATTTCACTTCCAGCACCACAGCGGATGATGTACAAGGAAAAATCACCAGGAGTATTTCACTTCCAGCACCACAGCACATGATGTACAAGGAAAAATCACCAGGAGTATTTTACTTCCAGCAGCGGATGATGTACATGGAAAAATCTCCAGGAATATTTCACTTCCAGCACCATAGCGGATGATGTACAAGGAAAAATCACCAGGAGTATTTCACTTCCAGCACCATAGCGGATGATGTACAAGGAAAAATCACCAGGAGTATTTCACTTCCAGCACCACAGCAGATGATGTACAAGGAAAAATCACCAGGAGTATTTCACTTCCAGCACCACAGCGGATGATGTACAAGGAAAAATCACCAAGAGTATTTCACTTCCAGCAGCGGATGATGTACGAGGAAAAATCACCAGGAGTATTTCACTTCCAGCACTGCAGTGGATGATGTACAAGGAAAAATCTCCAGGAGTATTTCACTTCCAGCACCATAGTGGATGATGTACAAGGAAAAATCACCAGGAAAATTTCACTTCCAGCAACACAGTGGATGATGTACAAGGAAAAATGCATGAAAGATGTTCAATTGCTGCAGAAAGATTAAGCCACTAGAACATAGTTCCAGCCCCTTCTGCTTCTGCAGATCCCACATCCTTTCACAGCATGCAAAACAGACGCCTTGGCCAGGAACACACTGCTTTCTCTGACTGGAACACAATGCCCTATTGTCTTGGCTACAGTATGGAACAAGTCTGTGCAAGTACAGCCTCCATCTTGAAGGCGTCAGTGAGGCACACGAGGGGAGCTTACAGAAATACTGTCGCGCGACAGAGTGCTCGCTGATTGCGCAAAGACAAAACTCGCATTAATTGGCTAAAGCTGTGGATAATCAGTGTTAATGCCAGAGGAGTGGGGAGTGGAGAGCTTTAAAAACACACGCATCTCTTTATAAAGGCACTGCAGGATATCACCTCACCCCCTTCAGAAAGCAAGTGAATTAAGTTCTCACAAATCACGCAGCAAATTGAGAAAACAACAGGCCTGATATTGCCCGGAGACATCACACCGTGCCTAACAGGACTGAAGCACTGAAACCGATTCAGTTACAATTTCATTCAGTTTCAATCCACAGAGGAGCCCACAGGGCTACATACAGCGAGTGTGCAGTTCAGAGGGGGGTCACCAACTGCAAGCCCAATACAACAGCTACTGCGAACATTTCTGCTGTGGCCTTCGCTACCACAGCATAAGTCATATCACCAGAGCCCAGAACACGTCTCCAAAACTTTCAGTATTACAGCCTATAACTTCTTGATGCAAAGCGTCACCATTTCAAAATGTGACACTTTCACTGAACAGTTTAAGAAATAAAAACAAACAATACAAACACTTCTACACACATTTTGTTTTTTTTTTTCCGTAGTTATACAAAAGGCATAGTGAATTAAATAAGTAATCAAAAATGCAAAAATATATGTAAACATCATTTCATTCCACCGAAGACATCAACTTATGAACAATTTCTGGTGAAACTAAAAAATTGAACTAGACACACAAAAACGAGTCTTCTCATTTCAGTCGACCAAATAATCTCCTCAGGTTAAACTTGAGGTATTAGACCATTTCCAAAGATTTCTTTGTGGCTAATCTTCAAGGACAATTACCAAAATACAACCAAAATTTACCAGGAAAATTCTATCCACTTGCAATCTGCATTCAGCTGTCAACATTCATTCACTACTACAGCACTTAATCACCTCACACCTATACAGCCAGCCCTGAGGTACCCCAGTCTCCACACTATGCTTCATGTGATGCAGTTAAACCCATAAACACACCGTTTATCGGTAGAAAGCAGGAACAGCTGAGGCTATGCTGCCTGCAGCTAACCTTAAACAGAGCACAGGACAACTGAGGCCTCCCTTTATCTGTTGCAGCAGGAGAAAAAGACTTGTGTGGCATTTGTTCAATTATTTTTTAGGCTCAGGATTAGGTCTGAGCACAAATTATGAATCTAATGAGGGAATTCCAATTTATTTGATTTACTGCACCCCTTAGACCAGTTCCCAAAGCATAGTATCTTATCTTGAAAGCACTACAATATTCTAATGAAAGGGCACAGCTGCCATTACTCATAGTACGCTCAATTAAACGTGGACCACTGTTCGGTCATTTGAGGAAAAATACACTTTATCGAGTGTACAGTGTCACTGATCAGCCACAGCATTAGAATCACCACCCTAATATTGTGCAGGTCCTTCTTGAACCATAAAAGCAGCTCTGACCTGCGTATCTGGCACTAACACGGGCGATTTTCAGCGAAGTGTGCAATTTAAGGGTAAAAAATGTCTTATCGCATTTAACCTATTTAATTCAAAATAAACACCCAGGAAGCAAATTAGTATGTTGGAGAGCACTTTTTTTCTAGTTTAAAGAAATTGTTTGGTCACGTTTGAGGGGAAAAAACAAAAAATAGCAGGATTTTTATGGTCAAAATGTCCATTTTGTTACCCGTCTCAAGTGGGGTCACTTTTACTCAAGTTGAGTTTTTTCTCTTTTCCCTTGAGAAATCTTATCACTTACAAAACTTCACAGATTTCTTTGTATTTTAGGTCATTAAAACAGATTTGTCTCCCCATTTCCTAGTTTTCCTCAAGATATTAGTCAATAAAGCTATGTCTCAAACTTGGTTCAGTCACTGTTTTTTTAGTTACCACCTCCACATCTGAGGACAATAATTATGGTTGTCTCCAATAGGTGTCACTACCATGGTTTTTTTTTTTTTTTTTTTTTTTAAATACCATAATGTCAGGAATCTATTTTGGCTGCATTTTAGAATTTGAAGAAGCTGTGGGAGGAAGAGACAGCTCTGTAAGTTTTTTCCAAATTGCGTGTCTCACAAATTGCACGTCTTTCTTGTTACCACCAAATAATGCATGATTCCTGGTAGAAACTGAAAGAGTGACCTGTAAGAGCGTAACTGCTTCAGTTTGCCATAATTAAGGCAAGTTTGTATGAGGACAGATGCCCACAGTACCCTGAAAAACTTTCGGATGTGTCTTTC
The DNA here is from genome assembly GCA_029692085.1 of Gymnothorax javanicus. NCBI lineage: Eukaryota > Metazoa > Chordata > Actinopteri > Anguilliformes > Muraenidae > Gymnothorax > Gymnothorax javanicus. The sequence continues at coordinate 4,896,005 of CM056210.1, forward strand.
TTGTTACCGTAGTTTGTCTTTCTTGTTACCATCATCGAGCAACAAAAAAGACTAATTGGTAACACAAAAGACAGGTATGAGGCCACAATTAAAAAAAAAAAAAAAATCCAGTTCACAGACATATAATTTTGATTAAATCTTAATGAAACAAGGCCAAGGCCTACTACTGTATGCTAGCTAGGCTAAGCAGACCACCAATTTTGTCCAGTTTCTAGCGGCCAGACCCAAAATGGCTTTGGGAACATATTTGACATTTTGTTTGATTGCTGATGTGATGCTTGCCCCAAGATTATTATAAGCTCATTCCTCACAATGACCAAAAAAGGCATAACACTTTTCAGAAGAACCTGGACTAATTGCGTAATTATTCTGAAGTGAAACTGTTCTTTTTTAATAGCCTCTGTGTGTTTCAATTCTTGGATTTCTGGGCAGTTCAAGTAATCACATTTGAAATTCCTTAACTCAGTCGTATGGAAGTGATTCCCTTGCTTCTGTAAAACACACCGTTTATGTTGCACTGGCGAACACGTTATGGGTATAATGTCTTTGTGTCATATACTGAATTCAAATTTTATTGATTAAGGAGGCAAACATTGGAATTGTGTGCGATTTACGCATTAACAAATTTTCACATATTCTTAGATGTGCTCTCTCTTGCTTTCTGGTATTTGATGTACTGTAGGTTCTTTTTTTCAATGGAATTGTCTATTTTAGATGGCTCTGTTGTGGTAATTAGGGAGCTTCACTTATTTTCCACTCTCAGCCATACAGAGCAGAGATACGCAGGAAGACTGACCTGCAGAAAAGAGCTGTGTTCATACCTCCCTTTCTATGTCACCTACATTAGCTGTTAGACCACCTTTGAGTACTGCAGAAATTAGCAGCTTTTGATTCAAAATTTGAAAATAACAAGAGTTGTCAGAAGACAACACAGCTCTCCGGAAAACTTTGACCTTGCTGTCCACGGACGCTGATGCCGACGCAGAGGGTATGGCAATAGCTCTCCGAGGACATTCGTCCCGGTGAGCTAAAAATCTGTCCCCAAGTTTACAAATATAGAAATAACCACAGTTAAAATTACACTATATTTGAAACACTGGTATATTCAGCATTAATTGTCAATCACCTGTTTTATGCAGTTGCTTTTCATTTGCATTGTAGTGTAGTGTGACTACATTCAGAATATAGCATGGATTCTCAGGGTTCTGCCCAGGACGCTAGGAGTGCTGGACGGAAAATTTCTGCCGTCTCCTCACCTGACAATCCGCCTTCCACGAGCTGCGACGCATGATACACATCATTCATGAATGATCTTGTGAGTAAGGGGCGTAGGTTTAATCTGAGAGTTGGTGGTGATATGTAATGCGAGGGCGCTGTGCCCGCGAGCTGGAAAAATTTTTGCAACAATTTGAATGCAAATATTGCCTCTCCGTCACCAGAGACGGAGAGGCAATGGAGGTCTTTGATGTTCTCCATGGTGCATATGCGAGATGCCTCTAATTTTCACAGAGATGCCATATTCATAAACTTTTTTTTCTCTATTTTGCATCCAAATACTTTTGATTAAATTTCTGAATACAACTGTAATTTATGTTTCCAACATTTATAATGAAGCTTTACAAATCTGAACAATTTATAAAACTTTTAACAATTCATAAGTAAGTTAATTACATTATATGTTGTATCATTAACAAAGATCACAATCATTATTTGACAGTGGCGGAGCCAGAACTGGGAAATGGGGCGGGGGGGGGCACGGAACATCCGTTTAAAACAATTATTCGTCCTGACTTTTTCGCAGTCATTTTCATAATCAACAAAAAATTCACTCCGAGAGCACTCCACACTCAGGTGCTGCTAGTTCTCCCCGTTTGGGTAAAACGACAATCATTTATCTGGATGCTTATCTGTTGCATTTAAATCAGCGTTATTCAAAATTGCATACCTGTCTGCTCTCACGCATATGGCTCGAGTCTCACGCTTTTTATATTTAATTGCTGAGTCCCAATTTTTATATCAACCCTCGCTGTACCGAGAGTGAGAGGCGATATTTCATTGGAACGCGGGTCAGTCATTATTCAATCAGTGCGTATTTTAGAGATTCTCACGCGGAATTGAAATCTCTATGCATGGAAGTTTTTCAGTTTTTAAATGAAGAATTTAAACGATCATGAAGCGCAAGTTAAGTCTCCTGATGTGCGGAAAAGGTAGCGCGGAAGTTTCAGAGCAGTCTGTCTTTCGTGAAGCATTGGCCCATTACTAAGTAAATTATGTTTCTGTACTGAATTCAGCCCATTATTTCATCGCTGTGAGATCGCATATGGAGAGAAGCCGTGTCTTCAATTGCCAATGGATTATTACAATAATTTGAGAATGCGGGTCGAAAACAGAAATTCGCTATTCTGACAACAATAGATTTGAGGTCATTTATGTATTGTTTCTAGCGGTTTTATTGGATGCTGGATGCGCCTATTTTAACTGATCTATGAAAAAATAGTGCCGGTCGGGAAAAGCTGAGTGGTGGTCGGTGCATTCAGAGTGCTGGTCGGGGCCGACCAGCGCCGACCAGCATCGGCAGAACCCTGGATTCTCATGGCTTACTGCTTCATGAGCCTCGTAAACTAATTTACGCAAATCTGTGCCGTTGCACGAGCGACATGAGCACAGAATAAGACATATTAATATTTTACGTCGTTATTTATATGTGGAAGAAAACGCCTCATAATTTTGTGGTGCAATGTATAACAAATCACAAATAAATTTGACTGCCGCAGTCTGAGCAACTGTAACTAACTGGGAAAAGTCGACTGTGAGAGACTTGGGTCATAAAGTATTGAAACGTGAGGTTTCCGAAGGCCTTTGTTACTGCCGCTGGACCGCAATGTTACTAGGCCTACAGAATGTTACGCAGTAAAACTCGCATATAACGGATTCGCACGAGGGAAAACGTGCTCATTCTATATTGGGAGGCTTACTGAAGAGAAAAATATCAAAATAAAATTCCTAGAATGTGTTGGCAGCTGGGTCATTCCATGCCAAATCACCTAATGGTCCCCAGGTGACCCTCTTAGATTTTGCTGAAACTCCATGAAAATGTTCATAGATGCAAATAACATACACACAGAAAATTTCAGGCCAAAAGGCCAAGCCGTTTTGAAATTACGGCCGTCCGAAGACCCCCTCTTTTACCCGTCAAGCCTCTCAGCATGGATTTTTTTTCATTTTCAAATGATCATATTTTTGGATTTTAAAAAGCTACAAAGCTGAAAATTGCTACCTGAGGTAATTTGGACACAAGCTTTCAGAATCTGCAATCAAAAACAGTGTATCTTGCTTCCTTTTGAAGATATGGGCACCTGAAAATGAAAGTTTTTTCTAGCGGAAATTATTTTTGCGATTTTTAGGCTTACCTGGTGCCCGAACCATTGATCTGAGGATACCCAAATTGCTGATACATAATCTCTACATACAGCTAAATAACTCCCTGCAAGCATAGACTTATAAAACAATCAGTAAAGGTATGGCTAGGGTCCAAAGTCGACTTTCACAAAAAGATCTCAAAAATCACCCCTTTTCGGGGGGTCGGTTGACCTTGTGAACAGTTACTCAGGGTAATGAAATTTGCACCACAGAATTATAGGTATCTGTCCTTTATATGTACCAAATTTCATTGATGTGACTTAAGTCCTTCATAGTTAGGCAGTGTTTCAAAGAAACCCACTAATTTGATCAAATTACACCATTTTGCTGTACATTACAATGTCTTGATTAGATGTCAAAGGGCAAAAAATGAGAATAAGTAATCTTTGACAACCTTTTTATATATAATAATTCTTAGAAAGTTGTAAAATTCATGACTTTGTACATCAGGAATAGTATCATATGGCTGGTTTTAAAACAAAGTTTTCCATAGTACCATACATTGTACATATTGTACATTGATGTTACTAATACAAAACTGCTTTTATTTAAGTGGATTCAACTTACTGATTTTTAGTGGGCTCTACTTACATTATTTGCATGAGGTCATAGCTGTTGGAAACTGTTTATTAAGATTCATCCTAGTCCAGGTGACCTCGTCTAATTAGGTGTTAAAACATTGTTTATCTAGGTTCATCCTAGTCTACTTAACTCCAAACCACAACTGTTTATTTAAAATAGCTGGATCAATTACCTCACTGTTGTGGCCGTATTGTTTACAGAATAATTGAACAGTGTGTTCACTTTTCAGCTCACATCCACTCCTCACAATTCATTTCAACTGCAATGTTCAGCAGATGAAGTGTACATTTTGTGAGCTCTGTAAAAATCAAGATTTAAAACATGGAATTTGAAGCATCAAGATCGGGATGCAGTATTGGAATTGCACTGGAGGAGGAATGCCATAAGAAAATATATGGCAGAAATGTTGGCACACTTGCAGCCTCTGACTTGTCACAGGATGATAAGAAGCTATTGGAATGGAGAAGTGGGGTACTGCTACGTGATGACAGCACAGTGTGTTTTCACCATGAGAAGATGTACATCTCTCGATATGAATATACTCAGAAATATTGCAGTGATCCATTCAAAATGCACAAGAAATGTATTTCAAGTAGGTTTGCTTCAATTTGCTTTTACAAATTATTGTAATTGTCAATTTACCAGAGCTCGAGGATGTTGTTATATACCGTAAAGTAGCATAATTTGATCAAATTAGTGGGTTTCTTTGAAACACTGCCTAACTATGAAGGAGTTAAGTCACATCAATGAAATTTGGTACATATAAAGGTCAGATACATATAATTCTGTGGTGCAAATTTCATTACCCTGAGTAACTGTTCACAAGGTCAACCGACCCCCCGAAAAGAGGTGATTTTTGAGATTTTTTTGTGAAAGTCGACTTTGGACCCTAGCCATACCTTTTTTACTGATTGTTTTTAAGTCTATGCTTGCAGGGAGTTATTTAGCTGTATGTAGAGATTATGTATCAGCAATTTGGGTATCCTCAGATCAATGGTTCGGGCACCAGGTAAGCCTAAAAATCGCAAAAATAATTTCTGCTAGAAAAAACTTTCATTTTCAGGTGCCCATATCTTCAAAAGGAAGCAAGATACACTGTTTTTGATTGCAGATTCTGAAAGCTTGTGTCCAAATTACCCCAGGAAGCAATTTTCAGCCTTGTAGCTTTTTAAAATCCAAAAAATATGATCATTTGAAAATGAAAAAAAAAATGACACATGGCCGGCGGAAAGAAAAGAGGGGGTCTTCGGACGGCCGTAATTTCAAAACGGCTTGGACTTTTGGCCTGAAATTTTCTGTGTGTATGTTACTTGCATATATGAACATTTTCATGGAGTTTCAGCAAAATCTAAGAGGGTCACCTGGGGACTTTCCTGAAAATTAGGTGATTTGGCATGGAATGACCCAGCTGTTCCCAGTATACCAATGACTGGCAAAGGAGAGATGATATTTTAACAGTTGAAGAGAAGTTCATAATCAATAAGGTGATATTTGAGGGCCCTCCACCTTTCACCCTTGACAACGAAAGGGTCAGAACTTTAACAGAAATGATGCTAACAATAGGAGAGAATGCTTGAACCCTCCCGTAGTGTTGTGGTGGATGGAGAGGGCTGTAGTATTTAAAGCAAACACTGCATATGGGTTATTCTTCAAGTGCAAGTTACCATTTATGAAATAAAGCATTCTGTTGAGTTTGAGCTTTCTATCATTAACTATGTGCACTTTATAAAATAATGTTTGAATATGCCTTTGATGGCATTAAATGCTGTGTGTCCACAAAAATACCATATTTTCAAAAAATTATTTTGAGAAGATAAAGCAGAACCCCATCACAAATTTTGGATATGTTAATAACAGGCATCTCATCTTTTTAAAACAGTCAATTTGATGTTGGTGGATGGTGTCATTTTTTTTTGATATATAATGTTAAAAATAACAAATTTTATTTTTTCATTTTCAAACCTTAATATTTTCTAGATTTTTCAGAAGAGAGGGGCAGAATTAGAAGACAAAATACACAACATATATGAGAAGCTGTATGTGCAATACCAAATCCCTGTCTTTGACATTAGGCTTTTTTACTGTCCTTCAAACATGCTACTGCAGAGCGCAGAGTAAAATTTTCAAGCAACTTTAAGCACCCAGAAATATATGATGAACTGAAGGGACACCTTTATAAGTCCATATTCCTCAAGTTATAGTAGCGTCTTTTCACCCCTGAAAATTTGAAGGACTCAGCTGAAATACTTCTCTAGATATAGCCATGTGAATGTGGCTCCTCAGAAATAGCTGTTCAAAAAGGGCCGGAACTTAGTCACAAAAATATTTTTTTATGACAAAACCATCAGGAGATGAGAGCTAAAATTTTGTATTTCTCCTATTAGGAGGTGTATGCACCTGCTGGAATTTTTTTCAGCCAAATCTGAGATGGTCAAGTGGGAAGTTTCTCTGAAATTCGGACATTTGACATGGAATGACCCAACATTAACATCAGCTGGATAGGGATGTTGCAGATATCTATTACTGCTTCCACCGAGTCATTCTCCTCGTCACAGAGGCACAGATATCTCTGCTAAAAACAACATTAACATCAGCTGGATAGGGATGTTGCAGATATCTATTACTGCTCTCACCGAGTCATTCTCCTTTTCACAGAGGCACAGATATCTCTGCTAAAAACAACATTAACATCAGCTGGATAGGGATGTTGCAGATATCTATTATTGGTCCCACCGAGTCATTCTCCTCTTCACAGAGGCACAGATATCTCTGCTAAAAACAACATTAACATCAGCTGGATAGGGATGTTGCAGATATCTATAACTGCTCTCACCGAGTCATTCTCCTCTTCACAGAGGCATAGATATCTCTGCTAAAAACAGCATTAACATCAGCTGGATAGGGATGTTGCAGATATCTATAACTGCTCTCTCCGAGTCATTCTCCTCTTCACAGAGGCACAGATATTCATTAACATCAGCTGGATAGGGATGTTGCAGATATCTATAACTGATATTCTCTGCTTCACAAACAGATATGTCTGCAACATTAACATCAGCTGGATAGGGATGTTGCAGATAGATATCTGTCATATTCTCCTCTTCACAGAGTCATATCTCTGCTAAAAACAGCATTAACATCAGCTGGATACAGATATCTCTGCTAAAAACAGCATTAACATCAGCTGGATAGGGATGCTGCAGATATCTATAACTGCTCTCACCGAGTCATTCTCCTCTTCACAGAGGCACAGATATCTCTGCTAAACACAACATTAACATCAGCTGGATAGGGATGTTGCAGATATCTATTACTGCTTCCACCGAGTCATTCTCCTCTTCACAGAGGCACAGATATCTCTGCTAAACACAACATTAACATCAGCTGGATAGGGATGTTGCAGATATCTATAACTGCTCTCACCAAGTCATTCTCCTCTTCACAGAGGCACAGATATCTCTGCTAAAAACAACATTAACATCAGCTGGATAGGGATGTTGCAGATATCTATAACTGCTCTCACCGAGTCATTCTCCTCTTCACAGAGGCATAGATATCTCTGCTAAAAACAGCATTAACACCAGCTGGATAGGGATGTTGCAGATATCTATAACTGCTCTCACCGAGTCATTCTCCTCTTCACAGAGGCACAGATATCTCTGCTAAAAACAGCATTAACATCAGCTGGACAGGGATGTTGCAGATATCTATAACTGCTCTCACCGAGTCATTCTCCTCTTCACAGAGGCACAGATATCTCTGCTAAAAACAGCATTAACATCAGCTGGATAGGGATGTTGCAGATATCTATAACTGATCTCACCGAGTCATTCTCCTCTTCACAGAGGCACAGATATGTCTGCTATAAACAACATTAACATCAGCTGGATAGGGATGTTGCAGATATCTATTACTGCTGTCACCCAGTCATTCTCCTCTTCACAGAGGCACGGATATCTCTGCTAAAAACAGCATTAACATCAGCTGGATAGGGATGTTGCAGATATCTATAACTGCTCTCACCGAGTCATTCTCCTCTTCAGAGGCACAGATATCTCTGCTAAAAACAGCATTAACATCAGCTGGATAGGGATGCTGCAGATATCTATAACTGCTCTCACCGAGTCATTCTCCTCTTCACAGAGGCACAGATATCTCTGCTAAACACAACCTTAACATCAGCTGGATAGGGATGTTGCAGATATCTATAACTGCTCTCACCGAGTCACTCTCCTCTTCACAGAGGCACAGATATCTCTGCTAAACACAACATTAACATCAGCTGGATAGGGATGTTGCAGATATCTATAACTGCTCTCACCGAGTCATTCTCCTCTTCACAGAGGCACAGATATCTCTGCTAAACACAACATTAACATCAGCTGGATACGGATGTTGCAGATATCTATAACTGCTCTCACCGAGTCATTCTCCTCTTCACAGAGGCACAGATATCTCTGCTAAACACAACATTAACATCAGCTGGATAGGGATGTACACAGCAAGCTAACCTAGGTCGCCTGTGCGAAGACAGTAAATACCCGTTAACTCACACACTTGGCTAGCTAGCTAGCTAGATAACAATGGCATAAAAATAAACTCGCAAAAAAACAGTGAAAATTCACGAAATGAAAACACTCACCCAAAATATAATGTTGAATCCGAACAAACAATACTTCACGCAGCAGCTAACTTCAGCTCCTTTAAAATGATGGTGTTTTCTGCTCATTCTTCTCCAGCTAGCAGCTAGCTAGCCAGATAGCAAGCTGCGCGCTGATGTTGTGCTTGCGTGCGATAGTTGTAAGAGGGTTTAATAAATGTGCAGAATGACGTCCAGCAGCTTGCTATCTCCCAGCTCGACTAACGTTAAATGTAAACACACATGCTGACGAAAAGAAATGTAACATGGAACAACTGGCTGGCTAGCGAGCGAGCAAGCTAGGTATTTACAGAAACGTTACCCAATCTGGGCTTTGACTGAGAAACTAGCCATCCAAACAGTACATCCTTAATACGCTGACGTTACGAAGCCGACGTTTGACTGTCTTTAACCCAGCACTGTGGCCTTGCCCAGAAGTAAAACTATCAGCTGCGGAGAATGTCGACATTAGCAGCGCAGCATCTGATTATTTCAGGACTTCTGCCATGCAGTTGTAGAAGAAAACAACACTCTTTTTCAGAGCTGCTGCCTGAAGGGAACTAACGCTCACGTTAGCCATGCAATCCAACGCTTATTTCCCACGGGAGCCTCCAATGGAACCTACCGATATTGCAGGAACCAGCCCGTTTACCGTTTTGGGATTGTTCGGGACTGACTTCAGCCGAGCAGACAAACGTGATTTGATTCTGGGATGAAGTCATTTTTCGAGCATAGTAAGGCTAATGGACCGCACGAGTATCTTAAAATTGCCTCTGAGATTTTATGACAAAATCAATATTGGTTCTACTGAGGTAATAATACTAATAATAATAATAATATTGTGGGCTCCAAAATTACTGGCATCCCTGACTGGCAATGCTGACTTTAAAAACTTCAAAAAAATATATGCATAGAGAAACTCTAATAACATCCATCCATCCTCTATACCGGCTTCTTCCTCACTAGGGTCGAGAGGGGACCTGGAGCCTATCCCAGCTGACTATGGGCAAAAGCCAGGTACTCACCCTGGACAGCTCACCAATCCCCACACACAGACACTCCACACAGAAAGACCCCGTCCAGCTTCGAACCCATGACCTTCTTACTGTGAGGTGGCAGTGCTAACTGCTGTGCCACCGAGCCACCCTTTAAATAACTACATGAGAGAAATACTGTATGATATTAATGTTCCAATGGAACCAACCAGAATCATTTAATGATTTAATTAAAAATCAGTTTCCTCCCAATCAGGGTTTCACAATTAATGACACCCTTAAAGGTTATTGCAAATGACATCTACCAAAGTTAAACCAGGTATTAAATTCCACTTATTTAAGTTATATCCAAGAGTTAAGGAACTATATTGAGCCATTAAATTACTTCCTTTTTCACTATGGTGTAAAAATGAGGTAACACAAAAGCAATATCCCTTTTTCATCCAATACCATGAAGAAAAAAAACAACTGTCAGGTCAAAAGAGGCAGATGGTCATAGACATTCATAAATCTGGTAATGATGACAAAAAGATTCACAAATGATTGAATGTGCCACTAAGACCTGTCAGGGCAATTATTATTGGGACACAACTGCAAGAATCACTGTGAAGGAATTGCAGGCTTTGGTGGCATCTTGGGGTCACCAGGTTTCAAAAAGCACCATCAGGCGCCACCTCAACAACCACAGGCTCTTCAGAAGGGTTGCCAGAAGACAGCCTTCTCTGACCAGAAGACACAGAAGCAAGACTATGAGTTTGGGAAACATCATTGAAATTATGACTGGAATGAGGTGCTTTCGTGAGATGAGGCAAAAATTGCAGGTTTCGGTCAGATACAGCATCGGCACGTTTTGCGTTGAAACAGAGATGCATACAAGGAGAAGCACCTCATACCCACAGTGAAATATGAGGGTGGGTCAGTCATGTTTTGGGGCTGTTGTAATTCAAAAGGTCTTGGGGCACTGGTTAAGATTAATGGCATAATGAATTCCACCAAGTATCAGAATATTTTGGCTGACAATCTGGTACCCTCTGCCAGAAGGCTGGGACTTCGGCATAAGTGGACTTTCCAACAAGACATTGACCCTAAGCATACCTCAAGATCCACACAGCAATGGTTCCGTGACAACAAAATCAATGATTATGTGCAATGTTCTGCAATGGCCATCTCAGTCACCAGACCTCAATCCAATTGAAAACCTGTGGGCTGAGTTGAGGAGGGCAGTTGATAAACGGGAACCCAAGAATCTGAAGGTTCTCAAATGGCACAAATTCCCCCCAGATGTGTGCCTGAACCGTATCAAAAATTACAAGGACTCAATGCTGTCATGTTTGCCAGAAATGGTCACATTACTAAATGAAGGGTGCCAGTTATTATGAAACCTTGTTTTTGTTGAAATTATTTAGCATTGAATGATTGTTATGATTTTAGTTGTTTCCATTGAAAAATTAATAAAGTTAAGTACTTCAAACTTGTTGGTATATTCCATTTTTCTACATATAACATGTTTATATATTTTCTTGTATTGTTTGTGCGTTGCTAGTCAAGGGTGCCAGTAAGTTTGGAGCCCACTGTATAAATATATATGATGGATTTATTGTGTTTGAGCAGGTTGCACAAATTCCACCCTGGCAGGACATGGAGAACACAGTTTTCCAAGCAGGAAAAGGCACCTCACTGCTGTATCTATTTCCTGATACATGACAGGATAGGAAACTTTGTTATCATGTTGTAGTATTGTGGCATGAACACTGTGTTGGTCGCTGTTAGGTATCTCTGGGACGCTGAGCGGCTCATAATTATAAGCTGTGGTCTGTCTCACAGCCTCTTCAAGCATGAAAACCAAAATTTTATGAAAATGTTGTTCTTACATCATTTTCACGCACAGTGATTTACAAGGGTCCCCAATCTGCAAGTTGCTCTTTTAATTTATTTCTAGAAAAAAAATTCACACCACAAAATTTGGTGCAAATTTGTCAAAAAAAAGGTGCTCTAGAAAACAAATGATTATAACTTCTAAACCACTTGGCCAATGAAGTTCATATTTTGCATGCTATGTCTCTAGAAAAAAGCCTAATGAAGCTTGTGAGCAAAAGATGGTAGCACAAATAGGATGGTGATCGTGAATCAATGACCAAAATTCTTAATTGCCTCATACTGCTTGAGCCCCATTAATCACTGGTTACAGTTAAATTATTTATTCTGTGCTTGTTTCAGCAGAAGCAGCGAACTCTATTCTCTTACTACTTCTCCCTCTTCTTATTCTTCTTCCGCCTAAATTTGGCCGACTAACTCCTCCTACACCGTTTTAGCTATTGATTCCGTTCAAACTTAGAAAAATTCAGCTTGTTCTGAATTACGTTGCATCCGTACAGATTTTTGATTTTCTTTTTAGTTTTTGAGATATTTCATTTTAAATGTCATTTTTTGGGGTCCTATTAAATCAAGCCATTTTTGTGCTGATTCAGTAGATTCAGCAATTTTCTGCTATTTTTTTACTCTGTCATACTTTTAGCAAGAAATGTCATTGAAACTGCAAAATGTTAACTTAAGCTTTTATAATTTCTTCACTGTTCAAAATTAACTTCTTTAATTTTTGGAAATAATTTTTGTTGCAATACATTCTGGGAACTTACAGTGTGGTGACGTCACTGTTAGAGTGGCGAACAGCTGTAAAATCGTCAAGAAGTCATCTTTTAAACTTGCTCTAACTCCTACAGTTTTCACTTCACATAAATATTTTTCTATCCAAGTTGTAGCAAAAGTTGTGCTGGTCACGAAAATGTAACTATCCAATCAATCGGACAGACGGTTTTGGCAGTATGAGCGGAAAAGCGACAGGATCACTAACCGAAACTCCATTAACTCCTATATTAAATGAGACTAGAAAATTTCGGTTGGGAAGCTGAAAAACACAGTTTTATAACTTGCTCTTGTTCCCACATTTTTGGCACTACACACACAATTTTGACATATTTTGCTCAGCAGACTCTCCTCTTTAGTATGGTACCATTTCGTAGATTGGACTTACTATTATTGAGGTAGAGGCAGTAGTATGTAAGAGACGCCTTAGCTAAAATTTCCGTTAGACCAACTGCTTTAACCATCGACTCAAATGGCTCAGCAAAATTGTGGCATAGCAGTATTGCAGTTCAATTCTGCCCTCTGCTGGACTTTTTCCTGGCCTCAGCATTTTCATTGTTCAGATTAAGATTGATACGACTGTTAGACAAATCTCATTCTTCTGCGTCAAACTCAGTGAAAGAATTTTTGGAATCGTCGTTTGTACAGCCTCTCAAACCAGCTCCAAGAGAGCACATTTAGGGCAGCAAAGACCGGTCTTTTCGCAGGGCGGGTCCATGAGAACACGTTACAGTAAAAAATCACAAAGCAGAAAAGAATCGCTCGAGCTCCTATTCATAACATAACATAACATGAATGGCGAGAACAGGCCGTTCAGCCCAACTAGGCTCGCCAGTTTCTTTGTACCATCGTGAATATATCACTTCAGATACTCAATGACTCAATGGTATCTAGTTTTAAGTCAAGTCTGCTCTTGAAAACTCCCAAGGTCTCTGCCTCAACAATATGGTCAGGCAAGCTGTTCCACACCGAAATTACTCTTTGGGTGAAGAAATATTTCCGAATATCAGTGCTAAATTTACCTTTAGTCAGCTTCCATTTGTGACCCCGAGTTCTGCTAACAACACTTGGTTGAAGGAATCCTACATAATTCACTTTGTTAATCCCTTTAACATATTTAAAGACCTCAATCAAATCACCCCTTAGTCTCCTTTTCCTAAGACTAAAGAGATTAAGGATCTTCAGCCTTTTCTCATAGCTTTCATCTTTAATACCCGGAATTAGCTTCGTGGCTCTTCTCTGAACTTTCTCTAAAGCCTCTATGTCTTTCTTAAAGTATGGTCCCCAATATATGGTATATATTCCAGTATATACAAGAAACTGTTCGCACTAGCTAGATATATTTATGATCGTATCTAAAACAGGCAAAATATTGGTATCAAAATGACCATAACTGCCATCTTTGTTAAGCCAGCAGACTTAACTTTTCCATATACATTGAGTAGTTTAATAGTTAATGTTAGCTCGCTATTGAGTATGTCATCTGCAGTGATGGCAATTTCAATGCTCAAGTTCGACCCATTTCAAACACGTTCTGTGCACTGTGTGTTCCCTAGCTTACTAGCTAATAATAGCACAGAAATAAAAAGGGAGCCATGAATAATATCACAACGTGTGTTAGCGATATCTTGCAGCTTGCTATTATTAGCTAATTAGCAAGTCAACACAGTGCACACAAATTAACAGAGCCGGGAATAGTAGCATTTCACTACTTGGCCAGGTCAGCGTTGTACAGTTCGGGACTGGGGGAGACACTGACAATGAGCTAAAAGCATCAACAGCTGCGACAGTCTGCCAATGTGGCCTGCCATGTTTGCTCCGCCGTAAAGCTAATTTCTCAGCATGCACTGCGTTGACCTAGATACGCACAGAACCACAGAGAGAAATGCGTCAACCTCATTGACTCCAATTGACCCTTTTTTTTTTTTTTACAGCTGGGTTGAAGCGGAGTAGACTCGGTCATGATGCAGCTGAAAAGTCAGAATTCCTTCAACAATTATTTTCAGCTTTAAAGTCTTGTGTTTACATTTCAGCAGTTTTTAAACATTTCTTCAGCAATTTCCTTTGCCTCTCAGCTTCCAAGCACCTTCATTTTATAAGCCAACCTCTTCAACTTTACTCGCTGAAGCAAGCACACAAATTTTCTTCAGAAAATTTAGCCTTTTCTCATTATTATTATTGTTGTTATTATTCTTATCATTATTATGTCAGAAATTTCAGAACAGGACCTAAGTGCAAATCACAGAAAATGTCAAAACTGGCACCCTTATTGACGGACGTTTATTAACTCTAAAGGCTCCTTTCTGAAGAATAATCAGAAGACGGACTGAGGTCAGGCGGGGGCAGAGAGGAGTACAGAGAGTAAGGCAAGGCATAGTCGAAGCGACTGTTTCGCGATCAGTTAGTGGGAGGGTAAACCGAATGGACCAGGGCACTCAGGGCAGGTGCAGACCTGCAGACTGGAGAAAAGGAGGGACTGGAAGAAGCCACTCGCCAGCACTCTGGGAAGAGTTTCCCTTCAGACTGTAACCACCTTTTTTAGATGCAACACCGAGGATGGAGGACAACAATGAAGACAGGAGACAGTAAAGGACCGAAGGAGAGAGGAAGATAAGGAACTAAAATACACTCGACAAAAATCAGCAATGCAGGAGAACATGTGTGCAGAGCATGGGAAGGGAGCACAGCAGGATGGGAACCGAACGAGACAACTTAATTAATAGGTATCAATGAACAAAACCAAAACTGACACAGATGGCTCGAAAAAGCATTTAACACAGGGAATGGGACATGACAGTTCCCCCCACCCTGAAGGTCACGAGAAGGTGGAGGGGCGGATAGAACAGGATAGGAAAAGACAAATTTCAGCAAGTATATCAGTCAGTTGCGTTAGACGTACTGTCTGTCAGTTTGTTAGATATGCACCCCTTTGCCATTTATCATGCGCCAATCTTAACAAAACTTGGAGACATGTTAGCATAGGTTACTCACCACAGACCTATACTTTTTGAAGTTTCTATGTCAAAGGTCACAGTCAAGGTCACACAAAAGGTCGAAAACACATCTTGATCCAAAACTTTGTTTCTAATTAAGCTAAGAGACTTGAAACTAACGCCATTCTATTCGTCAAAGCAACGATATATCTTTTCACCTTTTTAAATTTTGATTTTGAGCTGCCGGGTTGGCTTACTTAGTTAATGCGCCACATTAGTGAAGCAGTAGTGACTACCACGACGCGGGTGCGATCCCCTGTCGCACCAACTGGCAGTGGTCGGCAGCTTTTTCAGGGCAGTGCACGATTGGCTATTGCGCTGCAGGTATGCAAATTGGGAAGGGACTGCTGGGGAGGGATATTAAAAATTTCCTTATTCGTTGCTTAAGCGCCTCTTGTTGGCCAGCCGGGCGCTCATCAGTGAGATTCTAAGCTTGTTCATGTTCGGGTATCCTCCGCCCTCATTCTAAACTTGCGAAAGTTTCAACCAATGAGTGTAAAGATGCAGGGGCTGACAGGCGCGTGCTTCGGAGGAGAAGTGCTACTGTCTCTCTCCTGAGCTGACAACAGGGGGGCGCAAACGAGCCCTTGTACATAGTTCTCGAATTGGGCATTCCAGATTCGGGTGGGATTGAAGATGCCAAATAAAAAAAATAAAAAATTGATTTCGGCAAGTCATCGTTCTAAGAACGACCTTTCATTTGTCTGTACGTTCGTCAGTCTGACTGTTAACAGGATAACTCAAAAAGTTATGAACGGTTTAGCACAAAATTTAGGAGGATGATAGGCGCTAGTCCAAGGATGAGTTGATCCAATTTTGGAAATGATTCGGAACATTTTCTAGATTCTGAATGCGGAAGAATTACAATATACAGTATCTGTCTAACGCAGGTCTGCGTGATATTGCCGAAAGGATAACTCAAAAAGTTAGGAACGACTTGAATGGATCTTTACACAAACGGGTGAGTGCTAAGTGATTTGTTCCTGGCCAAGGGGGTGCCATAGTTTCAGCAAATGCTCACTGCGTAACTTGACGGAAGCTGATCTGTGACCTACAATGCCGTTGACTATCTCAGAGCAACCGTTATTACACTGCGAGCCACTATCAGCAAGCTAGCTACATGCCAAGAAATGATATATATATGGATAACAGTTGAATAGCTATTATTTTGTCATTTAGCTAGCTAGCTAAGCATTTATTTGCAATATGACTAGCTACGCCAGCAAACTACCTAGCTAGCCAGATAGTTAGCTCATTATATCTTGTGCTAACAAAAATGGATAAAAAACAGAAAATGGTTAGTTTACTGTCACTTACTGTTATTTAACAAGCTAACTGGCATGATTATTCACTAAATATAACTAACGTTAGCTAAGCTAGCGAAATAGCTAGCTAGCTAGTCCGCTAGCCTAGATAGTGGGCTAGCTAAGTCAATAAAAACAGTGAATAGCCATTATTTGGCTACTTAGCTTGCATTGAGCTGCGAACATTTCACAAGCTGGCATTTAACTAAATGCACCAAAGATGAAGTTAGCCAACTACCAAAGTTGGTAAACTAGCTCGCTAGCTAACTTAGCTTGCTAAGAGCTAGTTAGCTTGCTCAGCTAGCCTTACTTTGTGAGTATAAATCAATGAAAAAGGTGAATAGTGATTTTTTTCGGTAGTTAACTAGCCTTAAATGAGCAAGTAGACATGAATTAGCTATGTAGCTAGGTCAATTAAGCGTTGACAAGGCTGAGTAGCTCGTTTGCTAGCTACCGAGTTTTTAAGCAAACAAACGTTGACCAAAGATGCTTGGCTATTAAAGTAAATTGGTGCAAATGGCAAAACATTATATCATCCTAGGAAAGCATAACCACATAGAACGTAGAGTGGCTAATTAATTAAGCAAACAAATGGCTCTGGCAAGGTGCTGGAAATTTCTAACGCATTATGAACTTGTTCAGCCTGGGAATCTGGAGGATCATGGGACATGTAGTTTTTAGACTTCAAAGAGGATTAGCATGGCGGCAAAAAATTAAAATGATTTGAATTACAGCGGAATCCGGTCAAGAAAAATTACATTTCTTGTTACTCGGAAATGTGACGCAAAATCTCGAAATCGATGGAGGCTTGAAAACAACGGGAAGTGATTCAAAAGTGAAAATTTGAAGAAGTCTATGTGTAAAATGGATGGGAACTTTACTTCCAACACCAGCGTGACGTCATCACTTCACTACTCAATAGGCAGGGTGACCGAGTTCCCTCTGGGCAGGGTGACCGAGCGCTCTCTGGACAGGGAGATTGAGCCCCCCCCCCCCCGGCAAGCAGCTGGATGGGAGGAAACAAGAAAGGGATTTACAGTAGATTTGTAACACATGTTGTGTAAAGATTTGGATTAATGGAGAAAATTATGATGGATGCTAATCTTTACACAACACAGTTAAGTCATGAAAACTTATTTAAAATAGATGCTTGTAACTGAAATATGAAAAAGCTACATGCATCGTGATGAGATTTGAAACACTTTGGTTCATTTGTCTTTGTTAGAGAAACACATTCTCTCCATAACCTCAATTCAAGGAAGGGTCAGAATGAATGCATTGCTCTTATTCATTACATCATTGTTACCTACATAATTTTGACGTTATTTCCAACTTAAAATACAAAACGCCCCCAAATCAGGGAAGTATTTGTAAAATATATTATAATGTATCCTCAAACAAAGTCATTTCAGTGGAAATTAATTGTTTATTCCCTGTAGTTCCGTTCACATATTCTGCTCTCCAATGCAGTTTCACAAGACATATCCATCAGCTGTATTCTAGCCTGTGTCTTGATTATTCACAACATCAAAAACCAATTATTATTCCTTCCTAATGTTCATAGTATGTTGCAAATTGTTTTGAGATAAATTCAGTTTTAAGGGCAGGCAATGATTTATCTCACCTGGGTAAGTCTGTTTTAACATTACCTCTGTGATTCCTCTGAATGAAGGCTT
Organism: Gymnothorax javanicus; assembly: GCA_029692085.1. NCBI lineage: Eukaryota > Metazoa > Chordata > Actinopteri > Anguilliformes > Muraenidae > Gymnothorax > Gymnothorax javanicus. Next base: position 4,914,257 of record CM056210.1, read on the forward strand.
CTCTCCCCACCCCCTCAAAAAAATAGGATTATGGCTGCAGCTAGGGGTGGCTCTGCCTCCACACACATAAAAGTGATTATTTATCGTGTTTACATTTGCACCAACCAAACTCATACAATGGTAGGCCTCCATAATCATGAAAACTCAAAGTTGATCATTCTCTCTAATATTATTGTAATACATATTAACATCTATAATATCTATGACAGCATAGTAACCAACCACACAGAGCTAATGTAAGCCCAACATCTTTAATACAAAGGTAAAAAAAAAAAAAAAGAAATTAAAGAAATTGAGAAATTGACCAGTGGGTGGCAGCATCTGCATGTCTTTGAATCATACATCGCTTGCATCTCATTGCCGGGCATTCTGTTCAATATTGCATCAGTTGGCCGAGCAAGCAACTGATTAAAATAACATTTTCAAAAAAGGAATTCATATAACATATTCAAATCCCCATCCATTTCAATTGCTTGATATATGTGCCTGAGGGTGTTGGAACATAAAGGATGTCAGAGGGGCTGAGCAGCCTGTGCTTGTAACAAATATTCTTGAGTTCATATGCTCTCAATGGTGTGAAAACAGTGTCCAGCGAGTTTAAACTATATCAATCGGCTTATAAACAGGAAGAACTCAACTTTCCTCAAATCGTGGGAGGGTTTGAATTAGGTCATACAATGGTGTTAAGAATTATAGTCTTCACAATAGACTTTCAGTCTGATAGTTTCTGAGGATGCAGTATCTGCAAATACTACACTAACCTGTGTTATGCTTCCATAACAGTTGTTTAAACATTGTTGATTCTTTTCCATGCGAGGATCAGTGGTAACAGGAAAGCTACGCGCTCATGACTCCCCTGTTTCGCTCAGTGCAGCTGCAGGCTATTGCAGATGAGGGCAACTCTGGCAAAAATTCAACAGAAAAGTGAAAATTTTCTACTCATAATTTAAAATCAAAAACAAATTTAACTGCTGCACAAATCAAAATCGCTAATTCACTGTATAATCTTCACTTTTCATTCCTTTCAAGGTAAGTAGGAGAATATTATTTAAGAGCCCATATTTCTTTTTATACCAAAACTCCATGAGAGATCATTTAATTAAAAGCTCTAGTATGATTACTTAGAGGAAAAAATTGAGCAGCCCTTCATTCATTTTCAGGATACCTATAGTTATTTTCAGATCCTAATATTTAAACATGCGCACACCCGTGCATGCACACACAGGGGTGCACACACAGACACGCATGCATGCACACACATGCACGCACGTGCACACGCACACACATACACACACACACACACACACACACACACACATATGCATGCACGGGCACACACACATGCACGGACACACAAACAAACGCATGCACGCATGCGCACACACACATACGCACAAGTCATGTTTTCATGTTCAGTGGGGACATCTCGTGCGCTTACCTCTTCCCTTGACCGCAAGCATAAACACCACATGCCTAACCCTAACCCAAACCAAACCCTAACCTTAACCCCTGGCCTTAACCCTAACCCTAACCTTAACCCAAACCTAACCCTAACCTTAACCCCTGGCCCGAAAATTCAGTGCTGTTACAAGTTTTTGCCCCCTTTCTATAGTCTCCCATTTTTGCTTATTTGTCATATTTAAATGTTTTGGATCATAAAATTAATTTTACCAGCACATTTACAAAAAAAAGTTGGGACAACCTGTAAAATGTAATTAAAAATATAACGCAATGATTTGCAAATCACCTAAGCCATAAATTTTATTGAAAAAAGTATAAAGACAACATATTAGATGTTTGAACTGAGAACTTATATTGCTTATTGAAAAATATCTGCTCATTTTGAATTTGATGCCAGCAACACATTTCAACAAAGTCGGGACCGGGGATTGTTCATCACTGTGTTGCATCACCTCTTCTTTTAACAACTCTTAATATCTATTTGGGAACTGAGGAGACAAAATGCTGTAGTTTTGAAAGCAAAATATTTTCCCATTTTTTCTTGATGCAAGATTTCAGTTGTCAACACTTAGTGGCCTCCTGTGTCATATTTCTTGTTTCATGATGCACCAAATATTCTCAGTGTGTGACAGGTCTGGACTGCAGGCTGGCCAGTTTGACACCCAGATGCTTTAACTACAGAGCCATGTTGTTGTAATACATGCAGAATATGGTGCTTGACATTATCTTGCAGAAATATGCAAAACATTTCTTGAGAAAGACGTCTGGATGGCAGTATATGTTGCTCCAAAACTTGTATATATTATTCAGCACTAATGGTGTCTCCACAGATGGGCAAATTACCCATGCCATGTGCACTAATGCACCCCCATATTATCACGGATGTTGGCTTTTGTACTGTGTGCTGATAATGAGCCAGATGGTCCCATTGCTCTTTAACCCAGAGGATGCAGCATCCAGGATTCAAAAAAAGAATTTCACATTTTGATCGATCAGACCACAGGACAGTTTTCGATTTCGCTTCTGTCCATCTTAAAAGAGCTTGGGCCCAGAGAATGCGACAGCATTTCCGGATTTTGCTTAGATATGGTTTAATGTTTACATGGCAAAGTTGTAACTTGCGTTTGTGGATGCAGTGACTAACTCTATTCACCAACAATAGCTGACCGATGTGTTCCTGAGCCCATGCAGTGATTTCCACGACAGAAACCTGACTTTTTTTTTTTACTGCAGTGCCGCCTGAGGGCCTGAAGCTCGCGGCCATTCAACATCTGTTTTCGGCCTCGTCCCTTTCATACAGAGATTTCTCTGGATTTACTGAATCTTTAAATTATAGTATCACAGAGGAAAAAAATCCCCAAATTCTTCGCAATTTTGCATTGAGAAACTTTATTTTTAAGTTTTTTTTTTTTTTTATAGATTTTTTTTTTGGGAATTTTTCCTTTATTTGACAGTTATACAGTGTAGAGAGACAGGAAGGTTGGGGAAGAATGGGGGAAGACATGCAGCAAATGACCTGGGCCGAAATCGAACCCAGGTCGCTGCGGGAAGGACACAGCCTTTACGGTACGCGCGCTTAGACCGATGTGCCACCGTGGCGCCCCTATTTGTAAGTTTTTTATCTATTTGCTCATGCAGGCTTTCTCTCAGAGGTAAAGCCCTCACCATCCTCACTTCTGAAAGACTTTTTATACCCAATTACGTTACTGACCTGTTGCCAATTAACCTTATATGCTGTGAGATGTTCCACCAGGAGAATTTCTTTCACATAGTACAACTTTTCTAGTCTATTGTTTCCACTGTCCCAGCTTTTTTGAAATGTGTTGCCGGCATCAAATTCAATATGAGCTGATATTTTTCAAAAAACAATATAATTTCTCACTTTAAACATCTGATATGTTGTCTTAGAACTATTTTTAATAAAACGTATGGTTTTGCATATCATTGCATTTTTTTTTATTTACATTTCATACAACATTCCAACTTTTTTGGAAACGGGGTTATAATATAAGACTGCACTGTAGCTCAGTTACCTAATAAGGTAAACAAGAGGTCAAAACACCTGCCCACACAGACACACACATTCAAGTAGTTTAATATGCAAATGAAAGTGCATATTTTTGCTGACAAGCATAAAATTACTTGACCCATATTGACTTATCATTTTTCCCTCAGTCGAAAGATACTGGTTTCTGATGATTTTGAAAGTACTGTGGTAGAATAAAAAATGCATATAAAGTATAACATGTTGTGATGTAAGTGCACTCGATAGTCACTCACTCTGGCTGAATTACACACTGCTTCTGTCACTCATAACTCACTAGTGTGCATACTATTGTTTTGACGTCTAATTCCACATTTTAGTATTTGATATAACAAACCTAATGAGGTGTGCTGTGCGCCACAGGATACGCAGTAAATCTGCTCACTGGCTGGGAAAGGGCTTCAAGCACTTGAGAACTACTGGACGAAAGAACATCCAGTGTCTTTTTCTGACCTTTTCTCTGATTCCTTAGTTTACATTAATGCCTTACACTGTACATTATGCAGGGTTGCTAAAAGTCCAAACAAATTCATGAGTTATTTTCACGGAAGCGGATCTCTGTATTGGACTGAAGTACTTATGGAGTGACCAATCCCTTTATGTTGATGACTTTTTGTCTGAAAAATAGAGCTAAAAATTGTATTTACCTTAAAATCACATTTCAGGGAAATTTAGATTCATACCCAGCCAGTACACTGCAAAAAAAGTGTCTGTCTTAAAGTGAAAGAAAACACTCATACTGTTACGGCAAGCAGACTCAGACATCAGCAGTCATGGTTGCCAGTTTATTAGCCAAACAGGCTAGCCACAAAGACATATTAGATTTGGTCCAGTAGGGTAAAACTTAGGAGGGCAAATACAACTTAAGCACCAGGGTAATCGGAGTAGAACAACCTAAAATAATTCCCCAAGCAAACAGGAGTTCAGGAATTCACAGGATAATCGAGAGAGTTTCTACCACTGCCTGGATAATCAGGAAGTTCCAAAACTGGGGAGTTGTAAGGAGCATAGAGTCTGCTACTCCTTCTATAAACGAGGCTAGACAATGAAGTGAGGGAAGTGATGGGTGTAATGGGGCTTGTGACGATGTAATATAGGTGAGAGTAAATAGTATTCAGGTGATTGTGATTGGTGAGTCGGGGGACAAGGAGAGTGAGGATTGGGTGTAACTGGCTGAGAACCTGGAGCGGCCGTGACACATGATTTAACCTTTATTTAACCCCTTTGCGCAGAAGCCAAATCTGGCTATTTATGTGTTACCATATTTAAGGCTTTATAATTGAAGATTGCAGCTTCACAGAGAGGAAGGGAATGGCTCAACTAGTCAAGACATATGAAGCATTTAGAATTCCATCGTATTTCAGTTTATTTTCATGATTTTGGCAGAGAAAACGGCCTGCAAACATAAAAAAATCTTCATGAAAATTCAGCATTGAAGTTGTAAAAAAAATAATACTGAGAATGGAAAAATGGCTGGGGGTTAAAACTATGCATTTCTGGGATCATAAACTCCTCGACCACAAGTATAATTCATCTGAGCATTATTTTCTAAATTACCTATTCTCTAGGAGCCAAATAAGACAGCTATCCAGGTGGCTCCCTAAACTCTAAGATCCCTCAAAATGGCGCACTGTCAAATCATAATATAATCATATGTTTATCACAAATCATTTTTTTGACACGAAATTCAATATGAACTAATGATTTTTCTGGTTGAATTTAGCATGAGTCCATCAATATAGGTGCAGCTGGACATCAGTGGTCACCAGTAACCTCTCCAAACACAAAACATGCCTTTTCTTCATGATAAAGTTTAGAATTTTGTCCATTTATCTTCAGAGTCCCATAAGCCACCACAATATACATACTAAAGGAACTGCATATTTAACAGTCAGAACATTCACCCTGCAATAAGAAGCTAACAGTTCCCACTTCCGAGCTCGCGACCTAATTTAAACACTTTCCACACTTTATAAGGAACAAGAATAACTCACTAACACAGAAATATCTGAAATATACCTTATTATAACAGAACAGACATTCCACTATCAGAAAAAATCAGGCAATATTCTACTCTAGATTGAACAGAATGGTGCAATGAATGTACCAGGGGGTCTACCGAAGTGCGTGAGCTGTTGGCATTTTAAACAAGCCAAAACCTCAGCATTCGATTTCGTTGAAAACAGTATAAATTCCAAAACAAAAAGCCACATTGAGCAAAATGTAAACAGTAGAAGTATAACCTTTCTTCAATGAATCCCTCCTCCAGAGACAGATGTATCGGATAGAAGGAACCCTTCAGTCCTGTTTCATTTGGAATAATTCCCATTGACCATGTCCATACCTTATTTAAATCCCGTAAATGTAACTGAACACTTCAGGGCAGTTTTGGAAGTCTTTTTTTATTTAAATTGCGTCATTTTCAGCTGTGCAACTGTCCGCAACGTCAGGATAATGCAACCTACCTTGCTGTTACGCAAAGGTTTGTATACTTTTCTGATTATCCAATCAATGTCTTTCAGCTACTGTGGAAAGTTAATACTTTCTGGAATTGGATAAGAAATTGAGTCAATCAATACATCATATCTGGGGAAGTTTCACGTGGGCGTGAACTATAAGTGTGCGTTAAGCAGATGAGCCAAAGTAAATAATTGAGTGATAGGCTATCAACATGAGTACTTAGGAAGATGTCAGCGAGTGCTGAATTCGTCGATGGAAGAATCTACGTGTAAATCCACAGTAGGCAACTACGTGTTTTTGATATGTGATGACTATAATAGATAGTAGAATGACATAGTATCAATACCATGTTGAAAACTCAGCTACAGTGAGCCAATGGTATCCCAATTAGTAATTAAGAAAAATCAGACAACTGATTTTTCTTTACTACTAATTGGGATACCATTGGCTCACTGTAGCTGAAGTAGTTGCTACAGAGGACAATGATTTTTTCTGTTGCAAGAAATATTTTTTTTTGAACTGCTGGATAGATACTATGGGCAAGTATATTGAACAGTTTGCATATCAGGCTTAGCTGAGGAGTTTAATTCATGCAACTCCTGAAAAACAGGGATGGGAGTGAACTCGTCCATATTCTAAACCGTGTTTGAGCTAAGCTTGCTAGTGAATATTCCATAATTGATCCAGGTGTACCATCTAGTGATAGAATAGTGTAACTGCGTGCATAAATTTGCAGCTCTATGTCCGCTGGCGTCTACATCTGCACAGAGGGGATAACCAGGGAAGTCCAATTGAGATTAAGGGCCCTATCTTACGCCAGAGTCCCTAAAGCCGTTATTTGGGGATTTCGCATTGCGTAAGAGGCGTTCCCTCGCGAAAGTTGCTATCTTGCACACCTGCCTATATCCCTAAGACACCAGCGCTACCCGTTATATTATGCATAGGCGTGGTTTGGGCGTTACGCCAGTTAAACCAATCAGTGTGCCAGGTGCCACTGCCTTTCGGAGCAGGCTGCGCTATCCCAAATCCTCAAACCGAAATCCGTGATGGAGAGAGGAAGGCCACCACGTTTCTCCGTTGACGAAGTTAAATTGCCCGTGCGTGAGGTCAAATCCAGTCAGGGGAGGATCTGTTTTTGTTAAGTTAATCATGCATTGTAGTATTATTATTATTATTTATTATTATTTGACATTGACATATTGTTTAATGTTTGGTATGTAGTTCAAAAAAAAAAAAAAATCAAGCCTACCCCTTTTGTGATGGAAACTTCAAAAAAAAAAAAAAAATGCATTTTCGCCATGCACTTCCAACTCCTCTCCTGTCTGAAATGAAGCATAGAACAAAATCCCATTTTAGAAAAATAAAATTACGTATATGCACTGGCACTCAGCGACGTAACTTTTTTTTTCCCCAGCGAGAGCGGCATTTCAGAACTCTTCAGCGAATTAAGGTAATTCTGGTGACAAGTACATGGTTTCGTCCGTTTACATTTTCCAATCGGACAGCTGTCTATTTTTCTACAGCAAGTTGCGTGACCGTGCTGCAAAAACAGGTGTACATACTTGTCGCCAAAATTACGTTCATTCGTAAGAGAGTTCTGAAATGCCGCTCTCGCTGGAAAAAAATTTCCGTTGCTAGTGCATAGCGTTCTTGTGAAAGCCCAAATGCGGGTAGCGGGTGGTTTTAGGACCCGCTATACGCTTTCCCTAATGTGTGTGGTCAAGATAGCAATTGTAGGAAAGCGATAAACACGCCCACGGGCACACCTCCAGGCGCAAATAAAGGATTCGGCATAATGCATAGCGGGTAGTGTGGCCACAAGATATCGTTTAGGGATAGTGGAAGCTGCTAAATGCGTAATTGACGGGTTGCGGGTAGTGGCAACGGGTAAGGCAGTGTGAAAGATAGAGCCCCTCATCTCTTTTTCTTTTTTTTTAAAGATTATTTTTTTTGGAAATTTTTCCTTTATTTGACAGTTATACAGTGTAGAGAGACAGGAAAGTTGGGGAGAAGAATGGGGGAAGACACGCAGCAAATGACCTGAGACGGAATCGAACCCAGGTCGCTGCGGGAAGGACTCAGCCTTTATGGTACACGCGCTTAGACCAATGAGCCACCGGGGTGCTCCTTAAATCTCTTTTTCAAGGGAGCCCTGGGGGGTTGAGGTGTAGAAGGAGAGAACAAGTTGCACAGCCAATTAAATCAGGGGGTGATTAGGTGGCAGGTTGAAAGAGCCAGGTTGGGACTTTAGCCATGACACCGGGGACCCCCTACTCTTATCAAGAGGTGTCATAGGATCTTTAATGACCACAGTGAGTGAGGAACTCGGTTTAACGTCTCATCCGAAAGACGGCGTCTCCTTCAGCACAGTGTCCCAACAAGAAATAAAAAAATGACCCATATGGAGTCCAGATGTAATGACCTGGAAATTTTGTGAATTTTTTTTTTTTTTTTGTTAATTTCTGCAATGCCTCAAATAACAAGAACGTGTCCAAAAAAAAACAAAAAAAACTGAGGGTCACCATCTATCCAGCCTTTGAAAAGGTCAGAGGCTAAGGAGCACTTTGGCAGTCATTTGACAGTGACTTTGAATGACTATATCTTAACTTATTTTGTTCTAAATTCCCACTGGTTTTGTGCCGTTTTGTTACCTACAGTTGGTTAATGTGCAAGCTAGTGTTCCCCTCCCTCTCTGTGTTGGTTGTTTAGCAACGAGAGATTTGTTTATGTTCTGTTTGTTCTCTCATGGTTGGTTTCTTTTCTACAAAGCATGCCTAAGTGAAACATGAGTTGTCTTTCGTATTCACTACATTGAGCAGATATTTACATTTGTCCAGGTATTGCCATTACTATAATGAGGATGTCGCTCCCTTAATAGTTCTGGGATTTGGGAAGTTTGCCGCAGATTTGATCAATACATATTACTAGCATGTTTCGCAAACTAATCGATGATTTAGCTCACGTGGTGAGCCTAGCAGGCGTTATTCTTTGGTTTCAATGCATGTGCAATAGGTTACTTATATGTTTCCTCTCTCTCACTTCTTCCTTCAGGAAAACCACACATACTTATCCGTCGAAATCCACTCATAAATGTGACTATGTATTCTTACTGAAGCGCTATATAATGGGGGGGACTGTCTCTTGCCTCTTGTCTACTGGTTGCTGAAGCCCTGTACAGTGGATGGACATTTAAGCTAGCCCTTAAACTCCCAGTATTTGTCATTTTAGTAACTATTGTATTAAAATGACCAAATACTGAATGTTTTGTAACACCTAGGGGACAGTCCTTTTTTTTGCAGTTCACGTGAGACCAAAGTTGTCTTTAACTTCATCAAGTCTATTAATATTATTATGAACTAATATTTCCAGTTTTTCCCACTCAAGTGGAAAATTCTGGCTTATTTGGAGTTACCATTTGTTTGTTTGTCAAGGTAAACTTTCTTATCCTATTAGCAAACCTAGAAATAAGTCAAAATTATCTCACGTCATTGGTGGAATTTTTGTCATACTGAGAAATCAGATAATAAGTGTTTTAAGTCTTGATACATGATTAAAATGCTTGGTAAGATGGAATCATTTTTCATTTTTTTTGCAGTGTATGCAAAAAACAAACAACAAAACAACAATTTTATTTTCAACTCTGATTGATGTACTTTATTTCTATTAAAATAGGACAGCAGTAAGTTACAATGTTTGATGACTTTGGCTGTTCTCGATGCAGTGATATGCACACAGACATTAGCAGGGCACGCCCGCAAACGGGCAGAGTTTTAGGTCTTCAATTCTATGTAAACAATCCAGGAAATTAAATGAAATTCAATCAAGGAAATAAAGACACATCAAAGAATATTTGGCCATTTGCTCATGAAACTTCCAGAAGGATATGGAATTGTCTGGGTGACATTTCAGCATTTTTAGATGGTAGGGGGCTGTAGAAGGGGCCAAGGCGATGAGTAGAGATGCATCTGGTGTGTGTATCAGTGAGAGCTTCTGTAAATACCAGGGAATGCGCTGACGAGCATACCTGCTGTGTCAGGGCACAGAAGAATCACTTGCCTACGCCCTGGGACGGCCAGTGCAGCGCGAAACCCGGTATCTGGTGCCCACGGTATCTCTGTGACATGGTGTACGAAATACAGCACCGGCTGAAGGTTAGAGGTCACAGATCAGGTTTGATCTTTTCGTGCTGCAGCTCTGACAAAAAGCTGTGGTTTAAACAAGGTCACATATTCGCCGCCTGGGGTCTAAGAGATCTTGGTGCTCAGGTATTCAGTGGGCCAGTGTTTGGCCAGAATTATACCAGCTTTGTGAATTCCAGGATTCCAAGCAGTCATTTTAAAAGAGAAAATGTTCAGTCAACAAAAACAGTGAAAAAGTTTGTGCAAGTAAAAATGTGCCAAAAGTGACCATGAGTATATGTCTTTGCAGAATATAATGATTAAATCCATTTAAAATAATTCAAATCAGTGAATTCTTTGAACCAGTCAAACTGTAACGTCTGTTGAGCAAACTCCCACTCTGTAGTTCCCCCATGTCCCTTTAGAATAATTTCCCACAGAACAGAATGATACTCCCTTCAGCCAACATCATGCTACGTCTTACAACAGGAATTCAACCCAACAACTCTCCCACAATTCCTCTTCCCAAATTGTGTTTATAAGTCAGGAAGTCAATTGAAATGTCTCATTTTCATAACAATGGTTTCATTTCCATATCACATAATAAAAGTAATGCTTTCCTCTTGTGCCATGCTATGCTTATTACCAAATATTGCCCTCCCATTTAGTAACAGCATGCAGTTCATCTCCCATGACTGTAATTCAACTTTCTGTTTACATTCTGAATTTTTTCAATAGAGTACCATACATCAGAAATCACAGATTACACATGCACTTTCAGCCAACTGCTTCTATATTCCTCCTATTTCCTCCACTCAACATTCCCATTACTTGCGTCCCAGTCAAACTAGGCATTAAAAAAATAACACTTCTAATCAACGTGATATAAAATATATACAGTGGTGTGAATACAGATTATTGCACTGTTAAATAGAATTAACTGGCAGCACTTTTCTTAGATACAAATGCTGCAGGATTTGCTCCCATGTTTTCAACATGAAAAGCTGTGGGCTGAAGATGTAAATTAGGCTCCTCATCTGTTCAGTATAACGAATGGCAAAGAAAGTAGGAGATGGTAAAGAAAGTATGGAAACAATAAAGGAAGTATGGAATGTTAACTAAAATATAGAACAGTAATAAAAGTATGGAATTGTCCAGAAAATATTGAGTGGAAAAGAAAGTATGGAATAATCAAGACAGTGCTGAACAGTAAAGAAAGTATGGAATGGTAAAGAAAGTACAGAATGGTAAAAAGTGTTCAATTTGTACTGTATTTGAATGGTATTTGGTTTGTAGGTCACAACTTAAGAGTGATACTGAGGCAGTTTTAGCCAGGTCTCAAAAGACACAGATCCTTTCAGATTGTGAGGTGTTATTTCATGGCATCTAACATATTTCTTGCAAAAAAAAAAAAAAAAAAAAACCCACTCATTTAGTGTCTTTTTCTAGGGTCCACGATGAAGTCTGGTTTATCGTGTTCACAGGCGCCATCCCCGCTGCCATTTTCCCATGAAAGCCAAAGCCTCACCAGTCTCCACTCTCTGGGTAATAATGCTGACGGACTGCACTGACACTGTTCCTTTTTGAAATCAGTTTTACGGTGAGCTGGGTAAAAACGATCAATGCTTTGTCCTCTCCCATTCGCACTGAAATGCTCCTCGAACACCATGGAGGAGGGCCGGGGAAATACTTAGCCAATGAAACTTTGGGAAAAGTGCTTCCATGACAATGGATCAGAACCTTTGCCTTTGGTCATTTACTGGGTAATATACACCAGCGTCAAAGTTTGAAAGAAAAAAAAAAACATGGAGCAACAGTCACGCAAAAATTCAGAGCCCAACATATTTCAGCATAGCCACATAACATAAAGATCAGGGAAACAGCTGTGGAGCCGCCATCGGCTTCAGCTGTTTTTGAATCAAGATACACACTGTAAAATGAAAATCTCAGACCGCATGCTTTTTTCCCTCATTCCACATCACAGTGTCTTCTTTGGTTGCTGGAATCAACTCTGGTATGACTCAGTTGGTCCACGGTATTTACTTTGCTCTTTTTGAAACAAATTTAAGGGAGCTGGAATGTAGTCTAATTGTAATGTGTTTTTCCTGCACTTAAAATGATGATCAAGCGAGCATTCGCCGCTTACAGATGTCTTGTGTGCCCGTGTGTGTGTGTGTGTGTGTGCATGTGTGTGTGTGTGTGTGTGTGTGTGTGAGTGTAATCCAGCCTCTCTAAAGACTGATACGGTGAAAAAGTAGCGCTCCTTCAAATGCAGTAAAAGCCCACAGCAATGGAACTTTGGGCCCTCTGTGATTGGCAGGCTTGAGCAGAGAATCACTTCTTGAGGGGTGCAGTTGAAGACTGTGCAGCTCTTCGGCGCTCCTACAGGTCAGCAGGGACACTGCCCCTCTTTATCCTCAGGCTTCCTCCCCAGCCGCGAGGGCAGGTGTTGTAGCTGCGCAGCCCCGGCGATCGCAGGCCCGAATCCTCGGACTCCAGGGAGGCGTCGGAGTCTGTGAGCGAGCGCGTAGTGTAGAGGCGCAGGGGAGACCGCGCTGACTGCGTCGGGGTGGGAGGTGGGCTCACCAGGGTGGGGGAGGGGCTGGCGAGACGGCGGGGCTGGAAGGGGCTCCGGCAGGAGGCCCTCCCATTCTGGCCCCCGGGGGAGGGGCTGTTTTTGCGCTTGGCGGCGTTAATGATGTTCTGCGCCAGAAGGCGCCGGTTAGCCTTGGCATCAGGGGTGGCGAGAGGGGACTGGCACCGTGCATCCTGGGAAGGGGAAAGGGAGGAGGTGAAGGAGGAGGGATGGACGGAGCGGGAGGAGGAGGGAAGCATCGGCACAGGAGATGCAGGGCGGAACTTCAGCGCCCCCGCCAGGGCCTCCGGGCTGCTGAACCGGCGCAGCAGCTGTGAAGGTGAGGGCGTCGCCGTGGGAGTGGGCGTGGTCGTGGGAGCGGCCGTTGCCGTGGGAGCAGGCACAGGTAGCGGGGGTGTGGCAGCGGTGGGAAGCGGCTCTTTTCTCGTCTGCATGAAATGACAGAAAAAAATGATTCATTAATTCTCTATGAAATGTGACTGTGATGGTCCAGAATCAATCACATATGGATCTGAAATCCCTGAAACTAACTGACACAAAACAAAATAAAACTGTGGCCATTTTTTCTTCTCCGAAAAGTCAACTCACAAAATTATTTCGTAAAACCATATGCAAAACTATTTTGTAGAACATTTTCCTTTGATGAAAAAAAAATGTTTTAAGTCCAATTATTTGTCAGTCAGGGTTAAACATAAATGTGGATTGAATCCAACATGCTGCTTATTTATTTATTTATTCATCTATTCATTCATTTTTTATTTTTATTTATCAAGAAAGAAAACACAAAAAAGAAGACAAATCATCAAATCATGAACAGAGCAGAACAACATGTGTGAGATGACAACAATGAGCATCTACTATCAGCCAGAAACAAAATTTCAAGAAAAAATTGGATGGCTGCTAATGTAGATGAAATAGAATAAATGCTTTTGCTTTCTCTCTCTCAGTGCATTCCGTTTGTAGAGAGTTCCGGAGAGGGGTCACTTTAAAGCAGAAAACTGAAGCTCTTAACTCAGCAAGCCTTTCCCTGCGCACGCAGTCAACTGGACAGAGAACATTCCACAATTACCCTGTCCTTCAGCGCTTAAAAACACTGAAAACTGTTCAATAAAAACCCTTTAACAAACATAAATCATTTTGCATTTATGATGGTTGGTAAACTTGGGCATACAGTGTTATTGTCTATTTTCTGTCACATGAACCAGTGTGAGGAGAAAATTAAATTTCCACCTGACACACGTCTGCTAGTGTTGTTTTTTGAGCATACTCTACATTTCTGTGCAGTATTTAAAATAAGGCTTATAGTAACACAATGCATTTATGTGCGTCCTGAATAAGGATGGACTCGTGCCGAGGGAACCATACTTCATTGGACAGCAATGCATTTATTGTTTTGATTCTGTGCTTTTGCACTGTGAGTTTGAATGGATGAAATGACAGTGAGGTTGAGGTGCAGACTGTCCACTTTAATTTGAAGATGTTTGCATCAATACTGCATGACCTGTTCAGAAATGACAACACATTGAATTAGGGAGCTCATTTGGTATTCCACAAACACCCAAAAATATTAAAGTATCTAATGAAAAATATTTTCAAAAAATTTCAGTAATTTCATCAAATGTGCCCAGTGTGGGTTTTTGCTTCGCAGAATAATGTTTTTTTTTTTTTTTTAAAAAACACCAGACACTCCCGTGTCTGACAAGGGAATACATAAATCACTTGGATTCAAAGGGTTACATTTTTTCAAGGCAAGACTCCCTCTTTAATTTCCTTTTTAAAAATTTGGCACCCATATTTGGAATTTCTGATCGGCGAACAATGTGCAGCGTCCTGATTTGCCACTCCTGCGGCCAGCTCAGCAGAGCGAGACAGTTCACTCCTCTCCTTCGGAACACACGCTTTTCAGCCAGTGCTGCATAGCACCCACAGACTCAAGCCTCACACCCTCAGAAACCCAAATGTGACCTGCTCAAAATGCAACCAATGAGCGCTCGGATAACCAGCAGAAGGCGCCTGAGCAATGATCATTGCCAAACCAAACTGACTGTATGCCGCCCATTTCCCTGAGCAGAGCCAATTGTGCTCTGTTCTAACAAGGCTGCTGGCCTTAGTTGGCCCAGACAGGACATGGGATGTGATTTATAACTGTGGAGGTCACTCTGCGCTGTAAAAGAGTGCCTTTACTGACCGAACCAGCCCAGCAGCAAAGACTTGCGCCATCAACCCTTCAGAGTAGGCATGGAATAATTACAGCTATTTTATTTTCTTGAAAGGCATGCATAATTAAACAACATTAACACATAAAAGAAACATTTTATTTCTCATTATTTGTAGAGTCTGACCAAATACTTTTTTATTTCATTTTATTAATTTATTTTTTGAACTACAAACTACAGGGTCATTTTAGGAGTCCTTGGAAATTTACATTTTCATTTACATGACCTCAATTACCAATGTTGGCCAGTATTTAAATGTTTTTGATTAAATTTATCACATTATACTTATAAATCAACAAGTCATTTTTGCTTGAAGGCTGAACTCGCCATTCCCTTACATAAGAAAACATACTAATTATTTGAATATGACCAAAGTTAGACCAAAATTGCGACAAACCTTACATGAATTCAGGCCACAGTTCGGAGGGGTAGCACGGTGATGGAGGGTGACACAAAAATGAAAACCATTCATATCCAACGCCAGGTCTGGAATGCACAGCGATCACTCATTTTTGATAACCATCCAGATCTGTGTGGCTTATTTAACACAGACATATAGGATTTCCATCAATTAGCCTAAATATATACAGTACCTCTGCAGACTGAATCTTAACTCTACAATGCAGGCCCTTTCCAAGCCATGGACTGCAAACACTTGTAGCACTCATTTTGAATTTTGGATTTTGAGAAAACAGTACTGCATGAGCATATACCGATTTTTTATTTTGTTTTTATATGTATTGTTGGTTTCATCAGATGCTTGGTTTAAAGCATGAATTTCTGTGGTCACATTTTTAGATTTACAGCAGCAAAATATTTGCGTTTGGATTATTTGGGGTGATTTGACATCCAAGGTAACTTTCCTTGGATTTACAACTTCCCCTCTCTCCCACTTCAGCTGCAGTTTCCTCATGCATCGAGCATCAATGATTTCAAGCACAGCATTATGCTGTCAGAGTAGTATATTGGTCGAATTCCTTCATGTCCCAAAAAGATACTCAAAGGTGCTTTGTTCGAATCCGCTGCTTCAGTTGTTATACTGTATATACCGTAATAACACAAAAGTGCTTGAGTGTATTAACTGAGATAAGGGGAAATAAGACCCTTGTTTTTTGCTTGAAGGACGACCCTTTGTATTAAGAAGTACCGGTATCACAGTACAACAGAAATAAACCACAGCATGACATAAAGGAACACTACAAAAAAACAAGTAATATTTTGAGCTAAACATTGTTATCTTAACCAAAATCTTTTCCATATTCCCTATGTTGTAATGCTTCCTGGTTGGTGTTTGGGTCAATGTCTTGAGGATAGATCAATTCTGCTGAACTCAGTGTCCTTTCACTTTAAAATAGAGCCATTCCACCATTATCCTGTCCCAGACCGGCCCTGCAGTGCGAATGTGTGTACCTGGGGAGGAAGGGGTACATAACACACTGTGCAGGTGCATGTTGAAACCTGGACTCATCCAAAGTTTTTTTAGTCTGTGCGTTCAAGAGGAGATTTTTAGCGATTTAACAAGGGAGAGGAGTAAAAGTCTGTGGGAACATTTGTGGCACATTAATATTTCGTGATTTATAGCCCGGGATGGTCTGTGGCGTACTGTTTATCTGAAGGCAAGAAAAAAGCCCTGGCAATAAAGTCTGACTCCGAGAGTTTTTAACCGTTTCCACGTCCGATGAGAGTAACTTTTGGATACAGATGAGTTTTATAATGCTTTTCAAAATTTGGGATGATGGGTCAGTCCTGAATTATTTACATATACCGCACAAGCTAATGTTAGCTGCAACGCAATGTTTCAGGGTGGCAGTGTGGCATAATGGTGAGAGAACTGGGGTTGTAATTCTCAGGTTGTGGGTTTCATTTCCAACTGTTGCTGCTGTCGTCTTCGAGCAAGGTTGTGAATTCCAACGGTAAAATACGCAGCTATAAATGGGTGGCGTGTAAACATGTAACCTGTGGATAAGAGTGCGCGCTAAGTGCCCAAATGTAATCCAAACCCTCCCTCTCTGAGGAGTTATGTGCTGACAGACTGCCATCGCAGGCATAGTCACAATCTGATACCACATACCTGCAGGAAACAACATCCCCTGTCACTCAGAAGCAGATACAGCCATCAGCCAAAAGGACAGGGTGCGAAAGAAAGACAGTCAAGTCAAGAGAAGTGTTTAGAAAGGAGCTTTAATAAGGAAAGATTGACAGTTTGACAGAGTTAAACTTAGAAAGAGAAAATAAGTGGCTCAGACAGACAGTAAAAAAGCTGCAAGGCAAACGCATAACAGCAGAAATGGCAGCAATTCATGCTCTGACAGTTTCTGTCAGTACACTGTTACAGACTGATTTTTGTCAGATTCACTCCCAAAGTAAGCGTAAGTCCCAGCATATTCCCAATTTAATTTTGACTCGTTCATTCTATAATATGCCAATTTAGATGCTGCAAAGTCTCTTCTAAAGGACCTTTTGCTTCTATTGAAACAACAATGAAAAAAAAACAGGCACTTGGAGGTGTAACATTCTCTTTCAGTAGATGTATATTCAGTTTTCCTTTGGTCAGAAAAAGCAAATTGAATTTTAAAGAGCAGCATCTGCAACAAGTTGATAACCCATCAGAAGACTAAGTAAAGAAATGCTATCAATCAGTCTTCATGTGCTGAAGATCATAGTGCACTGGTGGTAGAGAAGTATGATGCTGGTTGGCAGTTGTTTTAAGGGATTAGGAGCATATTCACTGCTCCAGTCTAGGATGAGAAGGGAGAGAAGGGAGGGGCCATTGTTCAATTCAGATTCTGTTTTAAAGCCACATACCAAATTGAACTGGGTCAAGCATTTGTTGTGCTTTTCCAAAACCCTGTGACAGAAAAACAAGTCCAAAGAGGAAAACTGGTTTGTAATTAGCAAGCTCAAAATTATCTCTACCAGCAACCAACTGATAAAAGGGTTTCCATCTTAAGGAACTGTAAAAAAAAAAAAAAACACATTGAATACCTCCAAATCTTGATCACCAGCCACATTCAACCTAGTCAGACAACCAATTTGTACACACAAAAAAATGAAACCCTATGAAATGTGAGATTTACTTAATAATGTTATGTCAACTGGTTCCACAAAACTGAGTTAAGTACATTCCACTTAATGCAATTAATTAAACTGGCCAAAAATGTTAGAAGTCAAATAAAGGTTATGCAAAGCTATTGCGTGGAACCAGTCGACATAACATTATTTAGTAAATCTCACATTTCATAGGGTTTCATTTTTTTGAGTGTAGAATAATCCAGGAATGCATTCTAATTCTATGCTTATACCATCAATAAAATACTGTAAGGCCAAAGTGCACAAGCTTGTTACTCAATTCCCAAACAACTGCTGAGTGCGATTATGCCTCTGCCCGTGTCTTACCTCAGAACCAGGCAGTGGGAAAAGATCCTTTTGAGCTTACAATGAAATTAGCAGCTAGGAGTTCCCAAAAAGTTGCCTTATTAAAACAATTCATAATCCTGGGAGCAAAACTAAATGATTTGGATCATATTTACTGACACTTTTGCAAATTTTTAGCGTAAGATCCGTAGCTTTGTGGCAGCTATACAGTGCTGTGAAAAAGTCCTTGCAATCTTCCCAATTTCTTCTATTTCTGCATACTTGTCACACTCAAATGTTTTATCTTCAAACCAATTTTAATATGAGAACGATAACCCCAAAGATAAACATAAAAATTCAGCTTTTAACCTGTTAAGACCAGGTGCGACGTCTGCATGCTTCTCCCTTTAAGATTTGATGCGATGTGAGCACATTTTAAACATGCCATTGTTATAAATAAATATGAATGAATTGCATTTTGATTCCCTAAAACATAAGTAGGGCGGAATGACATTGACTTTCGTTTCAGTGCCACTTGAACACTGCTACTTGTTTTAAGTTAATAACATTAGGGCAAGGGCAATAATTTTCAGTTATTTACTTAGTTAACCAATAATGCAAATTTCATTGATAATTGGATTGAACTTCACTGGACACACCCAGCCATGACAGCCCTGTTGAATCGGAACGTGACTTCAATAGGGCCTGTGAAGTAGGTGAAAGGCAGCACATGATGCTGCAATCTAAAGAACTTCAAGAACAGATGAGACAGCTATGAGTCTGGAAAGGATTACAAAGCCCATTTTTAAGGCCCTGAGACTCCAGGGAACCACTGTGAGAGCCATTATCTACAAAGGGAGAAAACTTGGAACTGTGGTGAATTGTCTCAGGCAGCCGACCAAAATTCCTCCAAGAGTGCATCAGCGACTCATCCAGGAGGTCACAAAAGAAGCCAGACTTTGTCTAAAAAACTGCAGGCCTCACTTGCCTCAGTTGAGGTCAGTGTTCACAATTCCACATAAGAAAATGACTGAGTGAAAATGACATCCATGGGACAACGGCAAGGCAAAAACCAAAAAAAAAAACCCCAAAGACTTATTTCACATATGCCAAAAAACATCTTGATGACCCCAAAGATTTCTGGAGTAATATTCTGTGAGTCAAAAGTTGAACTTTCTAAAAGATATGGGACTAAAGCTAACGCAGAATTCTACGATAAGAACATCATACTATCAAACAGACATGGTGGTGGTAGTGTGATGGTTTGGGGCTGCTTTGCTGCTTCAGGACCTGGGCGGCTTGCCATAATTGATGGAACCATGAATTCTGCCCCTACCAGAAAATCCTGGAGAAAAATGTCTGGCCATCAGTTTGTGACCTCAAGCTCAAGCTCTGCTGGGACAATGCAGCAGGACATTAATCAAAAGCTCTAAAGCAGGTCGACCTCTGAATTACTAGAAAGAGACAAAATGGGGGTTCTGGAGAGGCTAGTCAAAGTCCTAACTTGAATCCAACTGTGATGCTGTGGCATGGCCTTCAAAAGGCAGTTCATGCTCAAAAACCCCTCAAAAACAATTCTGCAAAAAAGTGGGCCAAAATTCCTCCTCAGTGATGTAGATGACTCTTTGCCAATTATTGCAAATGTTTGATCACAGTTGTTGCCACCGAGGGGGCACAACCAGTTTTTAGGCTTAGGGAGGAAATTATTTCTTCACATGGGCTATCTAGGTTTTGAATTACTGTTCACCTTCAATTATTAACATTATCTTTTGGATTTTGTGTTTACTCACATTGTATTTGTTTAATATAAAAATTAGGGAGATGATCTGATACATTTATATATGACAACTAAGCAAAAATAGAATAAATTGAGAAAGGGCAAATACTTTTTCACAACACTGTGTTTGTAGGATCGCTGCATGTTTAGTGCACAGCTACACATGACTCTCGATGCAGGATGGGCTGTGGTCACATGCCACAAGTATCACACTGAGCCTCAATGTGGGGGGATGGTAATGTGTTTCACTGAAAACTATATGATCCCTGCACTGCTTAACTTTTACCAGCATCCAGAAGTAGTTTTAATATATGAATACTCAGGTATAAGGCAATGTATACTGATATAATTATACTGTTATGCATATACAAGTGAGATGCAGTAACTCTCACACATTCTTTCCCATCAGTCATTTAAAGAAGAAAGGTCTCCACACCTGTGGTTCAAGACCTGCTTTCTTAGCGGAGAAGGTGGGCCGGGGCGCCTGGACGACACATCGGGTTGGGGCCACACGCTCGGGCGACAGGGTAGAGATCGGTGAGGCGATGTGAGACGTGCCCGGCCATGGTGGGGCCACAGTGCAGGTCGATCTGAGATCTGAGAGCCCCACTCCATTCGCTGGACCGGGGGGCACCTGTGGGGAGAAGGGGCGGTAGGGGGCAGGGGAAGTGAAGTGAGGGGAGAGGGGTGGAGGGTGGTTTGAAGGAAGGGAGGTCTGCCGGCCATAAGCCCGGTCTTTGACAGGTTTGGGTGGTGGGGCAGCTTTGGGCAGTGAGCTCATTGGGTCCCGGGTAGGGTTGAGAATGAAGAGAGAGGAGTTTAGTTGGTAGGGCTGGTGCCGAGAGATCTCCATCTCCAGTTTGGAGCAGCCATTCTCCAGTACTGGGCTCTCTGGGCGAGGTGGGACTGGAGCCTTGGCCATGGGTCTGGGCTTGGCGGTCTGAACTGGTGGGGCTTTGGTGCTGTCCCTGACATTAGCGTTGGAGATCCCCACCATGGCTTTGACCCTCCCAGGCATGTTTGAAGGGAAGGTCCAGGAGGGAGGCAGTGATGCGGTGGGCGATGGAGCCCTACGACAGGCCGCACCCTCAGATTCTGCAATAAACCTCTCCATCCTGGTCTGCCTGCGGGCAAAGAGCTCCGCTCCTCTGCCAGACACGTTAGTCAGACCCTGCTCTGCCTTCGGCTCTCGCCTCAGATGAGGCCCCGAACTCTTCAGGCATGATGACCACTCTGGCAAAGCATTTTCACCTGAACCCATGGAGCCAACAGCTCCTTCTTTGGGCAAGAAGTTTGAGGCCTCAGCCCCAAGAGCCAGCAGTTCCTCCTCTGGGGCGGGCTCAGGAAGGGAGACGCCTCTCTTCCTCTCATCCACCCCTTGCACCAAAGACAGCAGCTCTGGGTTAGGCGCCACCTTAGGCTTTTCCTGGAAGGTGAACATGGACTTCCGAGCCGCCCGCTGTACCTGGCCGTCCTCCAGCAGCCCGGACTTGATGGGTGATGCAGTTCCTCCGCGGTCACCCAGCATATCGGGGATGTAAGTAGGTCTGGGAGCTGAGGGGACTCTATACAGGGGCGATGACGAGGATGGTGAAATCACACGAGACAAAGGGGGAGGGCTGGAGTAGGCTGGTGGAGGTGGGTTAGCATTCACGGATTGAGTACGATTAGAGTAGGCTGGTGGAAACGGATTGGAGTATACTTGCTGAGTATGGTTAGAGTAGGCTGGTGATAAAGGGTTGGAGTATACTTTTTCAGTATGACTAGAGTAGGCTGGAGGATTAGGACTGGCGTATGCTTGAGAAATAACATTGGAGTAGGCTGGTGGATTAGGGTCGCAGTAAGGTGAAAGTGATGAGGCTGAGTAACTCGCAGAGGGGAGAGGGGAAAAAGTTGGTGGAGGTGGGCTGTAAATTTGCGGCAGTGGCGGAGTCTCACAAGTGGGAGACGGGGGCAAGTCCTCAGGTGAGCGAACGGCAATGGCTGTCCCGAATGGCCGAGCTGTCCTGTTAATAATGGGAGGAGCCTGCTTAGACAGGGACAGTGTCAGTCTTGTCGTGTTTGCAGTGACATGGCATCCATTGGTGACTTTGTCTGGAGGTACAACTTCCTCCTTTTCTCCTTTATCAGCAAGGATTGCTTTTGTCCTGATGTCATCAAGGGGAGTGGCCCCAGGAGCTGTTGCCTCAGGGATTGTGGCTGCGCAAGGCAACTCAGCACACTGCTTAACCGCACAGGGCGTCGGCTCAGGGGGAGTGTCTTCAACAGATACAAGCTCGACAGATGTGTCCTCATGTGGGGCGTCCTCTTTGGGTACCTGCTCTATGACCTCACACTGCCCTCTGTCCTCATGTGGGGCGTCCTCTTTGGGTACCTGCTCTACGACCTCACACTGCCCTCTGTCCTCATGTGCTGCGTCCTCTTTGGGTACCTGCTCTATGACCTCACACTGCCCTGTGAGGTCCTGGTCCCTATCCTCCTCGGCACAAGCAGCTGGGGCCTCCTCTTGTGGAACAGGCTCTCCCCTGTCCTCCTCCATCCTCTCCCCTCCTGCTTTTACAACACCAGAAGACAGACCAGGGGTGGGTTCACTGTTGCTACACTCTGATTGGTTGTCCTCTAAATTAGTGTGTCTTGCCTCCCATGTCACAGGTTGGCATGGATGTACATCTACCCCCTGGCCCTGTCCCTGGCCGTAGCTGGTCCGGGTGAAGGCGTTCACCCTTTGCTTGCGCCGGTTGAAGAGCTGTACTCCTCTGGAGTTAGTGTTGGACTGGAAAGTAAGCTGGGCGGCAATGATCTGACTCCGGTCCCGAGCCTCCTTTAGCTCTTTATCTGACAAACTCACACTCCGGGTTAAGCCTACAGACATAAGAGAAAAAAGAAGAATTATTTGAAATATGATAGCGCTAAGAAGCTGGATGTAAAGCTGACAGCCAATGTAAAAGTCATCTAAAGAGTGGGTCTTCACAAAATGCATTAAAAGAGGGTAAGACCAGGCGTTCATCTGTTACTGTGGTTCTACAATATAACTTCCCATGTACAAGAATATTCTCACTCCTGCTGTTCTTCATAGTGAAGTCCAAAATTCTGCAACATTCAAAGCCACCAAATTTTGACAAAAAACCCCCAAAGCTTCTTTTGGAATCAGCATATATATTTGAGTGTAGCACAGAATTCATTTACATTTTTCAGGGGGTCACATGCACAAAATATTAATTTCATGGTTGCCAACCATTTCCCTGCGACATTATTCTTCCCTTTTAAGAGCAGCAAATTTTACATGCCCTGCCAACATTTGTTTTCATTTGAATGGCTTATTATAATTTTATTTCAAAACATAGCAAAAAAACAAACGTGTTTAAGAAACACTTAAGCATTTTTTTAAAAGATTTCCTTTATGACTAAATCCTTTTTAATACAGTTTTTTCGCCTCTTGCATACTGATGTACAACGTACATTTTATTCTAAGCATGTGCAATTCTAAGTCCTAATGAAAACATTTCACTGTATAAAAATATATGCACATTGCTAAATGACCAAATGATTCGGAACTCTATATTGATGTTTGCATTTTTCGTTATGTTTTTAGTTTTCTTTCTTTCAAGTATCTTTGTTTCTGTTCTCGTCTGTTTTCCGTGTCCACACACTGTCGTTGTTTACTCCCTTCCCTGTTCCCTGACCGTTTTGCATCTTGATTAACTGAATAATTGTCTCATTACCTCACTTTTCCTTCTGTGATTTCCCCATTCCCTGTCCTTCACCAGGTTCTTGTTCGCCACTTAACCTCGTGTATTTATATTCTTCTTGTTAACTCTGTCTTTGAATGTCATCTCAGTTGATTTTGGTCTTGTTTCATATGAGCCTTTTTCTGTCAGTTGTCTGTTCTGTGTTTGAACCTGTTTGTTCCCTGTTCATGATTTCTGGATTGTGTCCTGTTTAGTTGTCTGTGCCTGTTTACTCCAAACCACTGCCTGCCTTTATGACTGAGTATTAAATTGTCATTTTGTGCAGCATTCTGTCCGCGTGCGCTACGTTCACATTATTAGCCTTCTTGTTCAATTCCGATTTTTTGCTCAGATCAGATTTGCCTATCTTGACGATTCACATTCATAATTACACATGACCAGCATCTATCTGTAATGTGAATCCATCTGCCCTCCGTAATGGCACGTATGTACATGTCGATATGTTTTTGAAAGACTCATCTGCTTCATCATCAGCAATACACTTCATATTTGTGGGAACAATCATGGTATTAATATCTGATTCAAGCTGAACAAATGGGATTTTGCCCGGGAGTATGGTAAACAATTTGTCAGCTGCACACGATCAGGTCAAGAAGGCGAAAAAAGCCAGATGGCAAGCTTTGGTGGTTTTAACAGTGCTAAGAGAATGCGCACAGGCAAAAAAAACACATGGATTCCGATCCAGCCATTGTCGTTCAGGGTCATTGACACGCATCAGATTTGTATCCGACCTAAGACCACATATGAAATTGGCGCAATTCTGATTTGAAGACTGAATTTAAAGATTGGATTTCTGTGTCCACTCAGTCCTGAAACCATCAGATCTGTGTCAAATTAAGGCAAGAAATCAGATTTGAGTTACTTCAACCTTGTAATGTGAACTTAGCCCTGATGTCTGAACTTTGCCTGTTACTTGACCACGAAACTGACTGGTGGTTTGGGACTGCATTCCTCCTGTCTTGTTTTTGACCCGGCCTGTTCAACCCGTGACTGAAAAATTAACTTTGTTTTATTTTTCACCTGCTGTCACTGCCTGAGTCTCTGAGTTCACAAAGACAAAATCGATACGGTAAGAAACCAGAGGTAGGCTACAAAAGAGGAATTAGATATCAGACAACTATTGACAGATAGACCCACACTTCCACAAATGACAGAAAATGCTCCTTTACCACAGAAGTTTTTCTTGCAAAGCAGACACATTGCCCCCCCCCCCCCCCACACCATAATTTCAATGACTATATTATTTTTTTGATCAAATTATTTTTTTGACGGTGAAATTTCACTATCCAACTAGCATGCATTCGCTCCTTTAAAATACAACGTGGGTCAGCCAAGATTTGACTAGCACACTAGCTATCGGTCTTTGACTGATGACATAAAACTCACAACAATAAAGAGCAATTTGGGTTTTATCACCATTTTTGAGGTCTTATGTGGTCAAGGCTGTCTGATATAGCTTGTTTATACGGAGCATTTTCTTTGCATTTGCTACCTTTCATTGTGAAATGATACAGTAGAACTCGCCGAAACCGTCCTCGTATAAAACGGAAACTTGCTCATACCGGACAACAGCTGAAGTCCTGATGGGGACGATTTTTCTGTAATGTTTTTCAATTAAATAAAGATTGAATATACTGGATTTTATATAACGGATTTTCGCTTATTTTGCACAAAATGTCCAGTCCCGTCACAGTGCATTCCCATATGGAAGTGGCTATTCGCCCCGCAGCAGGGTGAATTGGGGGAAAGAGATCGGCTATATCTGTCCCGCAATGGCGCCGACAAGAGAAGCAGTTCTGCTATTCGCACCACGGAGGGGTGGATAAGAGAAGCACTTCTGCTATTTACCCAGCAGCTGGGCCAATAAGAGATTTCATTATAATCCGCCCCACTCTTTGAAGTTTTGCTCTGATGCGCTGCGGGGCAAATAGCCTCTTCCTTTCCATTTAAAAGCACTCGTGTATACCAGACAAGCTGATTTGCACCATGCACATACTTGTATGCAGTTGCAACAGAGCAACAAAATGAAGTTCAGCTTTCCTACACAGTTATAAACTGACTGAATTTAACAGTTAAATTAACGCATTGTCGCCTTAACTGTAAGTGGAGTCCTGCTCGCATCTAACCTTGGTTTACACTTATCGTGCATGGAGCTCTGTTGTAAACTTTTTGTCAAATTACAGTTAAAACAAGAGCACTCAGAGAGCGCAGCACCTCCGCCACGCCAAGGCAACTCTGTGCATTAGTTATTTTCGTTGGCTGATGTACGGTATTGTTGCATTCCACTGCCAGGTGGCAGCAAAACCCAAAGGCACGCCGATTGGAAATCCAGCCCATTGGAAAGACTTCAAATCTCTGCCAGCATAGCTGGATTTGAACTTTGGCCTATATCTGAGCTGTACTTGCCTAGATATGCCAAAATTCAATAACTTGTTCCTTTTGTGCTACTCTAACATCCTGCAAAATTTGGTTCAAATCTATGCAAGAATTTTTGAGATATCCTGCTAACAGACAAGCAAACCAACCAACGCCAGCAAAAACATACACCTCCCTTGGCGGAGGTGAATAACTGGCAAAAAAGGTGCCAGTTAAATTAACTGACAAAAAAGAAGCAAGTCTGTGATGGTGTATTTGCGGAAACTGAAACTGGCACAGTTTCATTTATATACTGTTATTTTTAGTCTTCTTCATTGATCCCAGTTGGAGCAACACAGAATATCATCCTGTTATCCATCGTGTCAGGGCAAAGACGGACTAAATGAAGACAAGTAGGTATGTGCACTTCAGAATGGAGTTGTTCCGATCTTAATACACAAAGCATATATATAAATTCAGACATATATAGTGGGGTGCAAAAATTTGGGCACCCCTGGTTTAAATGTCTGTTACAATGAATCTCCAAGTGATTGAAAGCAAACCTGAACATTAAATGCTACAAACTTAAGCATAACACATTTCATCACATTTTAAAGCAGAATAATTTTTATTTTTAACTTTTTACAGTTTCAAAATAATAAAACAAGGAAAAAGGCCTTGTGCAAAAGTTTGGGAACCCTGTCAGCTAATACTTTGTAACTCCTCCTTGGGCAGCTATAACAGCTTGCAAACGCTTCCTGTAGCCAGCTAAGAGTCTTTCAATTCATGTCTTTGGAATTTTTCCCCATTCTTCCTGACAGAACACCTCTAGTTCAGAAAAATTCTTTGGCCTTCTTGCATGCACGGCATGTTTGAGGTCTCTCCACGGATTTTCAATAATATTCAAGTCTGAGGACTGTGATGGCCATTCCAAAACCTTCAGCTGTCTTTCCTGGAGATACTTCATGGTGGATTTTGAGGTATGCTTCAGGTCATTGTGTTGCTGGAAAACCCAACGTCTCTTCAACTTCAATTTCTAGACTGAGCTTTGAACATTAGCCTCTAGAATGTCTTGATATTTAGTGGAATCCTTTCTTCCTTCCACCCCCACAATATTGCCTGTGCCCCCAGCTGCTACACAACCCCAAAGCATAATGGATCCGCCTCCATGCTTAACAGTTGGCAACGTGTTCTTCTCTACAAATGCTTCATGCTTTTTTCTCCAAACATACCTTCTTTGGTTGGGGCCAAAAAGTTCAATTTTGGTTTCGTCAGTCCAAAGCACATTGTTCCAATAGGCTTGAGGTTTCTCGAGGTTTTCTTTTGCATACTTCAGACGCTTTATTTTGTGTTCAGGTCGTAGGAAAGGCTTCTTTCTTACAACTCTGCCATGTAGGTCTTTGTTGTTTCAGGTACGCTGTATTGTTGTCCTGTGAACAATTAGACCTGTGTCTGCTACTCTTTTTTGCAGCTCTTTTGCAGTGATGTTTGGGTTCTTCTGAGCATTTCTCACCAGATCTCGGGCCATTCTATCTGAAATTTCTCTTGGTCTTCCAGATCTTGCCTTGACTTCAATTGTTCCATTTATTTTCCACTTTATACAATGTTTCTGACAGTAGAAATGCGTAGTTTGAAAATGTTACAGAGTTTTTTGTAGCCCTCTCCTTGTTGGCGGAAGTGAATTATCTTGATTTTGACATCCTTGGACAACTGTTTAGAGGAACACATGGCTTTTAACACCAGACACAACAGCCAAAAACAGTCGGATACTTAAGAAGGCATGGAGTAACTTCAGAATATAGAGCTCAACCCTGGAATTATATTCACCCGACTCACTGAAGCCCTAACGAGTAAATCACCTGGGTCTGGGCCTTAGTAATCATCTTCTTAAAAGGTAACAAAGAATAATCCAAAAGGGCTCCCTTTTGCACAGGGCCCTTTTTCCTTTCTTATCATTTAAAAACTCAGAAAAATTCTAATAAAAATGAAACCTTGCTTTTAAATTTGCAGAAAGGTGTTATGTTTAACTTTGTAGCATTTAGTGTTCAGGTTTGCTTTCAATCACTTGGAGATTAATTGCAACAGACCTTTAAACCAGGGGTGCCCAAATTTTTGCACCCCACTGTAGACTTGTCCAACCTTTGGCTTAGTCACTGTCTCTCCTTCTCTTCTAACTCCCTCACTGAAAGTCCTCTTCGGTCCCTGTGCCTCGCCCACCTCTGCCAAATATTTATATGGGATTTCTGAAATACGCCACTGTCATGCCATTGCTGGCAGACGTTGTTTCCATGCACTTGCCATAACTTTGCCGCCGGTCTGTGGTCTGCAGTCCTAATCAATCCCATTCAAAAGTCCACATGGTGTGGCAGCAACGGAGGGGTCGTCTTTTTTCTCCTGGTTGTCCTTAAATTCATTGAAATGCCCCGAAGGGCTTCCTCTTATAGCTGGTGAAAGACCCAGAGTTAGAGGTGAGTGGCATAGTGCCGAAAGCATTTCACACGTCTTGCGGGGAATCGTACCCATTTAGCCCATATCACATAGACTAAGAACAGGCATTTGGGGCCTAAAATGGGAATGACAGATGCACCATTCTCCCCATTACAAGTCAGTGTTCCATCAAAGTGATTTTTAAGCAGTTTTTTTCAGATAAAAAAACTACATTGCATTGTTTTAAGTTGTCAAGTACAAAGTATAAAATGAGATGGTCCAAGTCTGCCGGAGGTTCCAGCAATTTCGTGAATCTGCATTTCAGCTGTCAAATAGCTTGGGAGGATTCAAACACTGTAAGAAATGGGCCAGGTTTACAACACACAATAACACTTTATTTCTTGCAGTAATTGAAATCTCTGCACAGATTCCCCAGTTCACGCCATCATATTACCCGACTATTCTGCCAGATTGTGCTGTCTGTAAAAATGTTCCCTGAATCTCAGCCAATGACAAAAAAATCCAAGTAAATTCCACTAAAACTGCTCGCTATTTTCCATAAGCTTCGAGAACTGACCATAATTTCAGCCTTCAGCCAGAGTCAACAGGCCAAGGAAGCCTTGCAGGAACAGCACTCAGAGCTTGAAACCAGACACCGGCCCTGCAATGAAGACGCTGTGCTGACTCGGTCCTGCAATGAGGGCTCAATGGTAAACACCTCAGCTGCCAAAACCAGAACACCATCACACACACACAGCTGTGAATGCAGTCTGTCCTTATAAATTAGACACCCAGAACACACACACACACACACACACAGCTGTGAGTGCAGTCTGTCCCTATACATTAGACACCCATAACACCATTACAGACACAGCTGTGAGTGCAGTCTGTCCTTATAAATTAGACACCCAGGACACCATCACACACACACAGCTGTGACTGCAGTCTGTCCTTATAAATTAGACACCCAGGACACCATCACACACACACAGCTGTGACTGCAGTCTGTCCTTATAAATTAGACACCCAGGACACCATCACACACACACACAGCTGTGACTGCAGTCTGTCCTTATAAATTAGACACCCAGGACACCATCACACACACACACACACACACACAGCTGTGAATGCAGTCTGTCCTTATAAATTAGACACCCATAACACCATCACACACACACAGCTGTGAATGCAGTCTGTCCTTATAAATTAGACACCCAGGACACCATCACACACACAGCTGTGAATGCAGTCTGTCCTCATAAATTAGACACCCAGGACACTATCACACACACACAGCTGTGAATGCAGTCTGTCCTTATAAATTAGACACCCAGAACACCATCACACACACACACACACACACAGCTGTGACTGCAGTCTGTCCTTATAAATTAGACACGGGCTGCCTGATCATCTGGGAAAACAAGCGCCGACCGCCCACAGAGGGTAGAACGGTCCAACATGCCTTTTCACTTTTTAAATAAAAGGGTGAATAGTTTGTGACTATTGTGCTAACAATGCTAATGAAAAAAAAAGGCACAGCAGGATAAAGTGCATGTCAGAGTACACACACACACACACACACACACACACACATGCACACACACACACACACACACACACACACACACACACACATATATACCCCTTTCTAAGTTCTGCTTAGCTCTGTCACTTGCTGTCACTGTTGCTTCAAGTTCAGGTTTTGCTGCTTTCATAAATCAAATTCCATTTCAAATTTGCCACAAATCATGCGGGGGAGAACAGGAGATGAAGCTTCAGATGAAAGTGGTTTATTAAATGATAAAGCTACATATACTTTCACAAAACCTATTGAAAAAAAACAACAGCAAGGCCTTCATTTGTTGGGGAAGGACCTCATCGGTTATCGCAGCAGTTCCTCGGAGGAGGGACCTCCCAGAACATTCCTCAGCTGCCGAGACAATCCCAACATGCCTTTCACTGCTGAGGGCCTTTGCTAGGAAAACACTGCCTCCCACACGTACTCAGCCTGCCACCATTTATGTGTGATGGGTGCCCTCGTAGTCAGTGAGCGGCTATGCTAGCTCCCCTAACTGCCCTGAACCTCTAAGCTAAAAAAACAGAGCAGAGTCATATTGGAGTGGTATCCTCCTACAGCCTTTTGTTTAATTTTTTTTTAAAAATGTATTTTATTTTTATTAAGGCAAACACTGTACATTTCCTCCATGAGACCTAAAGTTCATCGCAGCTCTCAAATGGAAAGAGATGTAAAATGTACGGTTTGTTGATTGGAACACTTACACTGGGCCATGATGTGAATCACAATCCAGGCAAACACAAAAGTCTGAAAGAATATTTCTGCATTGAAATATCAATTGTTCAAACATAACATTATTTAGCTTCACAGTCGCCCCCAAAGTGCAATACAGGGATTCAATTTTACATACAGTCAGAGAGCCAAGAAAGCATCATAAATCTCTTGCATGCTTAAGACGGCATGTGGGAATGATTAAACATCCTTACTTCACAAAATAATCATTTAAAAAAACATTATTCACAGTCTTGGAGTTGGTGCCCCCTGGTGTCCGTGTCCCTGACCACAATGTCGCACTGTTGTCCTTATTTCAAATGTTAACATACTTTCATTTTCTCTCCACTTTTATAGCTGCTTTTCATTCAGCATTCAGGATACATTATTTGTACCCACAAACAATTCAAACACAAAGCTATTGTTCAAATTAGGTCCAGATCCACTAACTGCAGTAACTCAGTCCAGCCCTCTGGGAGTGTCTCTGCTCCAACTTAGATTTCCGAGACTTTTTTAATTTTTCGGTTTATGCTGTTTTTTTATCCCCAAGTGCCTCACCATAAGAATGTATACAAGCTTATTCCAAGGAACCCCGTCCGCCCGCACATATTAGCAGACACGCTACACTTGGTGATCAGGCCGAGGCTGGCTGAGTGGGAGCGTGCAGACCTCGGGGTTTTAGCAGGGCTTTAAAGAGCAGAGCTGAGGTCTCGGATGAGTGCGCGCGCACTCCCACATCCGCCTCTATGTCGCAATGCTGTTGCCTCACTCTCAACGCCCTCAAACCTGAACATAAACCTCTGCTCCATCTCAAGGCATTCTGACCACATGCTAAATATTTCATTTCTCTTGTGATCAGAAACGAAAAATTTTACAACTCAACTTCATTGGCAAAAACTTCAATTTTAATTATTTTAACTGGAATGTGGACGGACGTTGAAAACTACACCCACAATATGTGGTCGTGGAACTGAACAATACAGATGAAGCGAAGTTTCACATGAAAACACACTCAAAATACAGTGCCTCTGTCGCTTGTCTCCATCGAGGAACCCAGTTTGGTTTTTTATGGAATCCACTTTCATGGGTGTGAAAAATGTAAAAGCTTCCTGTTCTGACAAGGAACCCTTGAGATAAAGTTCTCTACTGAACCACAGAGTTCCTTTTGGAACCCCTATTTCATAGTTTACCAGGATGTCCAGCTTTACAACATATTAACATATTCATTCAGAAGAATTATTTGTTTTTGCGAGACTAGTATTTTCCAAAACCATAAACGGCCATTTAATCTGTTCATAGGACTCGAGAATGATGAATATGAGAAAATGTGGGAGTCCTGCGTCAAATCCTGGCACCGGAGATGCCTCATCAAATCTGGAAGCATTTCACAGCCCAGTAACAGTAAAAAGAGCCTTTTTCTGCACTGTGGCTTCAATGTTTTTCCTGTGTAACCACTGCTGACAAGCAAGCAACTGAGTCAGAGCTCTGGAAACAGACCTGGCTCAAATATTTATTTTTCGCAATACTTCAACCCTTTAAAATACTACTTTATTGGGAAGCTGAGTGGAAACATCAATTCTTAATCTGTTCAAAACTAGATCTTTCTTCGGACGGCATGTTTTTGATAACAATGTGTCTGGTTTAGATTTTACAAACACCTATGCCACTAAAATAGTCTGAATACATAAATGGCCCAGGTAAACTGTCGTCATGAATGTTGGACCGTGTTTTTTTCTCTCTCTTTTTCCCTTTCATCCATGGAGATGGCCAATAAACCATGAGACATAATTTCATAAAATGACAAGGAGGAACAACAAATCTTGAGTGTTATGGAAAAACCTAGCAAGTACCAAAAAGCAGATTTTGAGAAAAAGACAGAAAACGGTATCCCTCTGGGATTAAGCTCTTGTCCGACAATTAAACTGACTAAGCAGTTATTTGTTCATTACATAATAAGTGTAAGACCGCGCCTCCAGCCATCCAGCTCACCGGTGTACTAAGACCCGGACTGCACTTCTGTGATCATTCAATTATCACCTGCACCTGTTTCTAATGTCCACTGTGCAGTAGCAGTGGCCTATTTAAGACCAAGCTTTGCTCTTAGTCTTCGCGAAGTCTTGTTCAATACATGCCTGTGCTGTATTTCTAGTCTTGTATAGACATATTCTCCACGTGCGGTGTGTGTTATTCTCAAACTCTAAGTGCTGTTTATTGCTTTATACCAGCACTTTACTTAAAGGAACCTCGTTTCCATTTGTTTTCCTATTTGTAATACATTATTACTTCAGCTAAAGCCCAGAGTCTGTACTACTAATAGTGTTAAAGGAACCACGTTTCCATTTTGTTTTGTATTGCAACGTTTGTGCCTGCTGTTGTGCAGTAGGCTTAATAAATACAACCAAGTCCATCCTTGCACCTGAGTCCAGTCCTTTACTTCCTGGCCGCCGTGCATCTGAACTGGGCATGAAGCATATATATATATATATATATATATATATATATATATATATATAGTATAATACTACAGTGTCCAAACAGCACACATATATATATATATATATATATATATATATATCTGCAACATGTCTTGAAAACTTTGACTCCCAAAATCACAAAAGTGTTATTTAGTGACTTAGGTACTTCTTGTACACAGATCTTCAATTTTTCAGTCGTTATTACCACAAAAATTATGTGAATAATGAATTCTGACCGTTAATGCCCTGCACATCCAATGCCCTGCATGGGGACTAACCTAACAGACTCCTATGTAATAGGTAACCAGCTTCATAATCGGCTAATTCAACACACTGTTATAAACTTGCACCTTTTTTGCTAGTGCATATAACTGGCACCTTTTTTTCCAGTTATTTTAACTGTAATTTTACAATAAGCACACAACAGAGTTCCGTGGATGTTAAGTGTAAACCACAGATAAATGTGCGCAGGACTCCACACACAGATAAAATAACCAGGAAACAATGTGTTAATTTAACTGTTAAATTCAATCAGTTTATAACAGTGCATGCTAGGTTTTGCCAGAACAAAAATGAGAAAATTTAATGTGATAAAACCCAGGACGATAAACTTGTCAGGTATTTGCTTCAGAAATTACTAAAAACCAATGACTTGTTTGGTTTTGCTATAGCAAAACATAAGGAATCAGGGATTATTTCTTTGTATCTTATTATATGTGATGAGGCAAAACCTAGTAAGTACAAAAATAGTGGCAAAGCCACTGTGCCCGCTTGGCCAAACATGGCCAAAATGGAACGCCCCCTACTGGCGAAAGTGTCGGTCCCATTCGGCTCAAAATCGAACATGGTGGAGACCTTATGACCATATATACACATGTGCAATATGAAAAGGATCGGTCAAAAACTGAAGACGCTAGAGCGAAGACAAGCCAAAAGTTTACGCACGCACGGCCACACGCACGCACAACAGACCACCACTAAAGACCCCAAGCATAGTAAAAGCCCCTTTGGGCCTTTTGGCCAAGTGAGCTAAAAATGGACCCAACTCAGTTTCGCCCGAAATTAGACTCACTAGGTTTTTCCATAACACTCAAGAAATTCAGCCCTGTGACTCAAGCACAATGAAGTTAAGCTGACCTGGAGTCAGCGCTCTTGGGCATGATCTCTCAACAGCAACGGGACGGACGCAGCACCATCACACATATCTGCAACATGAACCCAAAGAAACAGGCGCACTGAGAGAAACGGCACGGTTGCGTGGTCTTGCGCGTTGTCTTCTATAAACACAACGCAGTATCCCCAGTAGTACAGCTGAAGCACAAGGACACAGGAGCACCCCCCTTTACCATGGTATTACCCACTCTGTGTTGATATTCACATTTTTCAAAGTACTCATAGAAATATACAGTCTGGTCCGTGAATATTTAGACATTGACAGAAATGTTGTTATTTTAGCTGTCAAGCATGTCAATTGCTGACAGCATTTAAGAGGTGAAAGAAAGTAATAAATGTAACGTTGAAGTGTGGACTTTTAGCTTCAATTATTCAAGAATTTGCATTCAAATTAGATGAACAGTGAAGCATCACTTTTCATAAGTAGTGATCGCCACTTTATTTAATTAACAAGTCAAGAGTTGATTTTTAGGGTGTTATCTGCCTTTGGTATCTGCTGCAGTCTAAATAGCCTCTACGGCCAGTGCAGCAAGCCATCATTTGGTTGAAAAATCCAAACAAACCCAACAAAAAACTCCAAACATTAGGCATGGCCAAATGAACTACTAAGTATATTCTTTAAAATATAGAATGCACTGGTGAACTCAGGAACACCAATCGCCCAGAAGACCACAGATAACAACAATGGCGCATGACAGGAGAATTCTCGCCCATGCAGGTGAGGGAAAACCCCTTATGACAGTGAAGATCACCAACCAGGGGTATGTGTATCTAAGTCAAAGTCAATAATCAAGAGATGACTTCACCAGAGTTAAAATTTACCACAAGTCTAAAATTCCATGTCTAAAAAACATGGTTCATAAAATACTTTTGATAAAACTATTACATTAAATTTTATTAGATTTTCTGATAGGCCTAGTATAAAGAGCCAAATGAAAACAAAATTGTGTCACTGTCAAATTTTTTATACCTTCTGACTCTCAAAGACTGCCCAAGGGTTTGGGGTGAACTTGATGGCTCCTGGCTGATAGCCCATGGGGCAATATCAGCACAGAACAGATTCTATACAAACGGGCAGCTCTTTCGCTGGTCATACGGTTTTCTCTTTATAAGTAAAATTTGAGAGCCTTTTCACATAAGAGTAAGGAACTAGGACACTCCATCAGCCAAAATTAATGATTTATTTGAAACTTTTTTTGCCAATTAAAAAAAATCCATAAAATGCAGAACAAAGGTTCTTGGAAAATCACAGACTTGCTGGTTTAATTATTCAGTTAAAATTGCTGAATTAAAAAAAAACATACACTCCTTCCTGCCCTGTCCGTCCTGCGCAAAGTTATGCGCCTGATTACTGGCCCTGTGCTATACACCCACTTGATTAAATCACAACTGAACACCAAAATCTGGAGTGAAAGCTAGAGAATTTAACAGCCATTTAAACATTTCAGTCTAAACTCGGTGGCAGGGCTGCTGTTCCCATTATTCACGTGTCAGTGTCTCCGGTCCGATCAAATAAAGCTGAAATGGCGCAAAAATACATAAGCCTATTGTGGAAAACTATACAGTATGTGACGTAATTAACAACTGGTAGACCTGGGAGCCAAACTTCTACCGGCCATACTGTGCGCGTATTGGCTTGTTTTCGCAGCGTGTCGTAATAGAGAACTGCCCAGCAGACAAAACCCCTTGACAGTTAAGTTGAAGGAGAGTTGAATATTCGCATTTAAGGTTCGTTCGAGGTTTGAGCCGCTTTGTCAAAAAGACCAACTAACATGCATTCGAATATCATTAATTACGTATGTCTGTTTATTATTATTATTATTATAAATGTTTGCGTGGCGGCACGATGGCGCAGTGGGTACCACCGCCGCCTCACAGTAAAACGGTTTCCTCCGGCTACTCCGGTTTCCTCATACTGCCCAAATACATGCATCTCAGGCTAATTTGAGACTTTAAATTTCCCGTAGGAATGAGTGTGGTGTGAATGGTGTCTGCGCCCTGCGATGGATTGGCGAGCTGTCCAGGGTGTGTCCCTGACTTTCGCCTATAGTCAGCTGGGATAGGATCCAGCTCCCCCGCGACCCTAGTGAGGAAGAAGCGGTGTAGATAATGGATGGATGGATATGTGTGTGTCATATTGCGTCGCGGGTGCTCAGGCGTGCTATGAGCATTTAGAATACTTATTTGACTGCCACTTCGTCGTGCCACCTGTTCGTAAAATCGTCATGTCTTTCAAAATTAATAGTATATCACAGATGACTGTTTCAGAGGGGGGAAAATCCCACCGGTAGGGTATCAGTCATCACAGGATGCGAGGCGCATAAATATATTACATAATCTTGGCAATTTCGCCTGAATAAGTTTGACAGATTTAGTTTTAACTGGACCAGGAAGAGGGAGTGGAGCGTCTGGAACAATTTGTGGTGGAGGCATGCAGGTGATTATGCACTCGATTGATTAGAAAAGATCTCAATGACAATACAGCA
Source organism: Gymnothorax javanicus (assembly GCA_029692085.1). NCBI lineage: Eukaryota > Metazoa > Chordata > Actinopteri > Anguilliformes > Muraenidae > Gymnothorax > Gymnothorax javanicus. The sequence continues at coordinate 4,951,243 of CM056210.1, forward strand.
GTGTTGAATTAATTATTATTAATTTAATTAATATTTTCATTTCAAATGTTTCAGTAGAATAGCGCAATAAAAACCATGAAACTTCCTATGATGTTAGACGTTTAGTTTAATACATGGTAGCCGACCAGAATAAACGGGATGAAAACTTTTTTTCATCACTTGCTGATTATTAATTATTCAGAACCTGTGAATAGAACAAGCAATCCCGCGTGATGAACCTGCAATAGCCTACCTTGCAACAATCACGGCGCATGTCCTTAATTTCTCATACTGCCAAACTGACCAAAACAAAATGCCAAGGCACATTTCATATCCAGAAGCTACAAGACAAAATGCGAAGAACTTAGGACTAAATCACGGCAAACACCGACAGTAGCTGTCTAATCTGCCCCAATGAGTCAGACTGTACCTACTTATTCAGGAAAACTTCCTCAAGCTATTTATCTGTTCAAAAACTGAGACAAAGGTAATAGTGTCTTGATTGGCGTACAATTACCGTGTAGTTATCTGGCTATTCGAATTCATGCAAATTTACTCTCCTTACCTTTATAATTTCAGAGGTGCAATCTGTGTCGCCGCTCCTCCAGCTTTTTCAGAATAACTGTTTCGGCTTCCTTCACTCCCCCTTTTCAGCAAGAGCTGGGATCGTATTTCGTTTTCGTCGCGAACTGCTGCGCCCGACAAAACGTCTCGTTCCTATGTTCAGATCCGCTGGTATTAGAGACCGGGGAAACTGGCAATGATGCTTGACTGAGGTCAGTGTCGCCATCATCCCTGATTAGACAGCGGATTTTGACAATCCAGCTGTCCGTTTAGCCAACTTCTAGCGCAGTCTACTTTTCATATAGCCTACCGAAATAAAATTTCCTCTTTCTGATTACCACCATCCTTCATTTGCTCATAAGAATTCCTCCCATATTACCAAAGATAAATAAATAAATAAATAAATAAATAAATAAATAAACCTTCGTAGCCAGTTCTTTTTCAACCTGCTTGTCCCTTATAGGGAAAACAGTTCTGAATGTGATGTGTAGGCCATATAATAAGCCTCCTTCGTGTTAAACTTTACGCAAGTAATCGTTGACATGACAAACATACCCTTTCATTTTTCACGGGGCACTCGGCACACTGTAAGAGTACGCAAAAAAAAAAACGAACATGAAGTGAATCCAAGCCTCCTGACAGTGTGATGTCACTGCACCCGTCCTGAAGCGCTTTCCAGCCAACCTACACACGCACGAAACAAGCGATTCCCCTGAAGTGACCAAAAGACAGCCAGGAGTCCCAAGCAATGCCGGGGAAAACAATCAGCGGATAAAATATGCGGGTACGAAAACCAGGCATTACTTCAAGTACCAATACATTTAAGTGTGTGTTTTTGTGTGTGCGTGCGTGCGCGCGCGTGTGTGTGTGTGTGTGTGTGTGTGTGTGTGTGTGTGTGTGTGCGTGTGCCCTGGGTGTAGTTACTGCTGTTCTACAGTGTTCTGCCAGCCCCTTTTCTCAAGGAGAAATACACTATATATATTCCCAAGCAGGAAATTCCAAAGTTAGAGAAAAAAGTTAATGACTCAGCAGTCAGTCTCTCTCTCTCTCTCTCTCTCTCTCTCTCTCTCTCTCTCCCCCTCCCTCCACAGAGAATTAAGAAAGCTGATCTAACACCCTGGACGCACCACCATGTGGAGCTTCTTTATAAGGAGACTATACTTCTTGCCCTTAAGGCCAACCAAAAGATTTTTTTAATTCCAAATTTTAATTTATGGTCCTATTTGTCTGAATTCTAATGGGGGATTGAGCAGTTAAAATGAAGTTGATTGCTGGTATGGTGAGGTGAGGAATCGCAGTTCTAACATGCAGCACACGGTGGGAGGCAGGAGCTGGCTGCGGCAGGACTGCACTGGAATGGGTCTAGGGAGGCAGCTCAGACACCTGACCTCATGTGTTCCACCGGACATGGAATGGGAGAGGTGGAGGGGAGGGGGGGGGTAGGTCTCTCTGCCCTTTCAGGATCCAAAACACCAGGCTGGGAGTGGAAAAGCATTTCCTTCCTTCCCCAGGGCAAAGTCTGACTCCCCTCCCAATGACCCTGAGAAGATGAGGCAACACCGATCTTATTCGTTGCCATTAAGGAGCCACGCATTCGGCCTTGGAGCTGTCTGTGAAACAGAGGCCTGCCCTTGGCATACATCCTGTGACTGGGGGGTGCAGGCACTGGATACTGACGCTAAAGTCTTTGCTCACACTTAGCATCTCAAAAAAAAAAAAAAAAACACACAAAAGCAAAGTACAGTTGCAAAAATTGTTCATTAAAGTGGAAAAACACACAAGCATTTCAGTGAAGCAATAAACAGAGGATTCAAACCAACTGAAAACAACGTCGTTCCCAGTATATCAGAGGTTAGTGGATTCACAGGTGAATTAGGGAAGGGCAGGCCTGGAAATCCAGATGTGAGGAAAAATCCAAAAAGTGGAAAATCTAAAAGTGACAGTTTAGTCTTAAGGTAGGCAATAAATGTTAGAGACTGCACAACACATCTACCCTCCTCTGAAACATCTGTCCGCACAAAGATAAGTTGATATGGTGTCTACTTCAAATGTTTGTGAAGGCAGTGGTGGGCAGGAAAAAAAATCCGTTTGTAGTGGATAAGTCAGGCCATTAAATAAATATTGAGGCTGCCAAATTACCCCAGCAGGTGAGAAGTCACAGTGTGCAAGGAAACAATAAAGTAATGTATCATTTATAAGCTATTTCACCCTCTAACTCTGCTCTTCAAACTCATTTGAGCAAAAATACTAAGCATGATCACTTTTCTGAAGTTCAGTGTCAGGTATTACTTTCAAATACATTAAGGACTGCAAAAAAATGTAAGGACAAAGGGTTGTGTTTTCATAGTAAAAATTCCAGTGTTAATTCAACTCCAATGAAATTTATTTGAGTCCAGGATGGCTGGGCTGGTCTCATATAAACTCAACTGAAATTGAATTAACACTGAGATCTTTACTGTGTTCCTTTTAATTTTTTACCCCTCAGCCTTGAAAGAGGCTGTGGGGTATTGTCATCACGCATGGTGTCCGTCTGTCCGTCCACCTGTCTGTCCACATTTGATTCCATGTGATAACTGAAAAACGCCATCACCGATCATCATGGTGAGGACATTGGGGTAGAGTTACAACACAAGCCTATCGTTTTCGGTCGCGATCCGTAATCAAATAAGGCTGCCACAGCCGCCATCTTGAATTTCCATTCTGTGCGATAACTGAGAAACGCCATCACCCATCATCCCGATTTTTGGTGAGGACATCGGCGTAGAGTTACTACTCAAGCCTATCGATTTCGGTCACGATCCGAAATCAAATATGGCTGCCAGAGAGCCGCCATCTTGAATTTCCATTCCGTGCGATAACTGAAAAACATCATCACTGATCATCACGATTTTTGGTGAGGACATTGGGGTAGAGTTACTGCACAAGCCTATCAATTTCATTCGCAATCCGAAATCAAATTTTGCTGTCACTGATGTGATTACTCCGTGAGAGGTAAAATTCAGCAGACTCCATTCCTCAGCTGTACAATTGCCTCTTTGTTAAATCTCTCTTTCAGTAAACAAATCTTCACAGTTGCTGGTGTGGAGATTTTAACTTAAATAGGTACACAAGCTTCAACTATGCACGGGGTTGAGGGGTCCCGCCTGCGTTAGCGCGGCTATTTTGTCACTATCCTCAGTTGGCGGCAAGAGCTGAAGTTGGGTCACTTCTAAAGTTTCACAAAAAACGACTGATAGCTTAAAGTGTATGTCTCAGGTTAAACACTACTCTCGTCTAATGTGTACGTAAAGCCTTCAAAATGTACATACAGTATTTTAGTATTTCTAAAACTATCCACAAATGCCGTTAAATGACACTTTTCTGTTGTCTGTTTCTGTAGTAGCTGATTTTTTTAACGTAACCTGGTAACTACGTCACGTAGGGGATTCGTGGAGGAAAGTAGCCTCTGCTTACTATGGCGAGTGATTGGGAGCATGAGGAGGTTGCAAGAAACACTGCAGAAATTAATGATGGGTCGCAACCATATAATTTCAAGCCGGTCAGGCTTGAGAGAGGGGAAGAAAATCCAACAAATACTTGCCCTCAGAGACGGATTAATCCTTCAACGGAAGCGAATGAGTGGAGGGTTGGCGAGGTGTCCTGGAGAGTAGCTATATAGCAACTAGCGCTTGAGCTAGTCTACGATCAGCAGTGAAAACCGCAACAACACCACCACATATTTTACGGTGTATGAGTAACACTGAATAAGCCAACGTTTTCTGTACATCTAGCTGCTGTGATAATGTGAAATGTTCAGATGAAGACGTTGACTAAACATGTACTAGCCAAATGATAACAAAGGCATCATGCTAGCTAGCCTGGGTGTAGCTTGCCAGTTCCCACCCAGCCTGTCAAAATGATGTTTATTTTATCGGGATTCTCCCTTCATCCTGACGTTGTAAACATATCCGCTTGACTGTCCCATGCTTCGATTGTGCGGTGCTAGCTCTACAACATCTAAGTCTAGCAGTGACGGCACTTTTTTCCCTGTGGGTGCGAACGTTCATGTGCGTATACATAATCATTGTTGACATGCCGAATAAACAAAATCTCAAATGCCAGGCGTAATCTGGTGTTGATCAAACTTCATAGCTGATTCATTGGAATGCTATGGTCTGTCTTGGGGGAGATATACTGAGAGAGAGAGGTGTCCTTTGTCGCTATTTCTGACAGGTGCTTGTGTGGGCGGTGTCATCCCCATGGTCATCCCATGGAAACTGCAGTGTGACATTAGCGTACAAAAAATTGCCCGTCTGACGCGGACAAATTGAACCCACTGGCATAAAATTTGTTTATTTTTGACGGGGAACAAATGGACCCTGTGCCATGTTTAGGATGAATTCTTACACCCCCCACAAACACAATAATTCTTCATTACAAGCTGCTGTATAGTGCAGGCTCATTGACAGTAGTACTCTGACAGGCTCTTCTCTACCCTACGTGACGTAGGCATTGCATTATGGGAGCGTTGTAAACCGCTGTTAAAAGTACCTACTTTTTGTATTATATTCCGTTTTCTGATAACCAACAACATAAAAATATGATTTATAAAACGGGTGCTTCCCATCCTTAAATGTGATTGGCTGAGCTGCGGTCCATGCCGGTATAAAGTCACTGTAACCCACTGTATTCTGACGCAGACCGCAGCACAAAATATCCCTGCGCGCCTAGCCTCGCAACCAACTACACTGCGCTCGACTTACTCGTTAGGGTACGTTTGTTTCAAGACTTTTAGCTCGCTATTTCAGTGTTAGCGAAGTTTAGCCTTTTAACCCGCTAACCAGTTGGCTATCTACCTAGCTAGCTATAGCATTATAGATTTCGATATCACTTTAGCTTGCTAGCGACGTTGCTAACTAGCTCGCTATTTCAGTATTAGCGATAAATTGTTGATTTCTTTTCTTGAGTGTTTATTTTATGGGCTATGTGTAGGGTAAACACATCCACTATAGTGAACGCTAGCTAGTTGACCAGCTGGCTAGCAAACTAATGCACAATTCAACATTTTCCTGGACATCAGCAAGTGTGGAGGACAAAAGTCAATCTTGTTCCCTACTCTCGCTGCTGGTTGTAATGATATGGCCGATAGGCGCGAGTTGAGAACAAGGAAACTCGAAAACCGAAACGAACGTAAAATTATTTAACGGGGCCTTCGGGAGACCGAAGGAGACATTCCAAATAGCCTGCTTTCATGGTATATCTACATTAATGAGCCCAAATAGCCTAAAGTGATATGATAATGGCGCTAGATGAAAAAGCAATCTTAGCGTCTGTGTTGCTTGCCCACCATTCTGTCCACTCGATCTTGCTTGGTGGAAGAACGAATAGTTCTCAATTTTATTGTTGCATTATTACCAATAAATTGTTGTTTTTTTTCTTGTGTGTTTATTTAATGGGCTATATGTAGGGTAACCGTTTTATAAAAGCAATAAGCCCCTTGAAGCAGTGGGTTACAATGATTTTATAACGGCGGAGGGCCACTAAGGCACTCCGCTGCGCGTCGTGCCTTAAAACGCCCCTCCGCCGTTATAAAATCACTGTAACCCACTGCTTCTCGGGACTTATTCCTTTAGTATAATCGTTCAGATATTTATTTCCCCACAAGAAAATAGTACAAAATCTTTGGAAAATTAACCTGACATATACACTTTAAAAAGTTGTTGGCAGCACTTTACTGAACCTTCTAAGAGCAGAGTGAATGCTCCCAATTTGAACAATTTAGCCAAAAAAAAAAATTTGCCCATGAGCTATAACTATGAGGCTTCCCTGCAGGGCTTCCTCGGGAAGTATTTTTTTCTCAGACTGTACAGTAGATTAATACTCTCCACTGGACCACATTGATCTTTTGATGTGTATTTATACACGAGTACAGACTTCAGCTGTCAGTTACGAGCTGTGAGCAGAAAGTGAGATCACATAAATGACGCTGGTAATCAGAGTTTTAAGCCTGGGGTCTGGCATAATATCCAGATGCGGGTACACGTCTGCACTGACACGTTCTCCACGGATCATGGATAAGGAACAAGGGAGAGGGAGAGAGCCTGATTAAGCGCTCATCTCAGATGCTCTCTCAGTGCATTTTCAGCATGTCTGTTTTAGAGTTTTACAGTCTCTGGGCTGCGTTTTTGGTGAGGGCGTGTCAGCTGAGAGTGGTCTGCTGACTCCATCTGTCTGGCTTTGTGGTCTTTTCCAATGCAATTATAATTCCTGGGATGTGACAGTACAGCCTTGGAATATACATTGACTATTGCAAACCTAGTAAAGGTGAGAAATTACTGATCTTTTTATAGAATAAGATCAGGAGTATGTGAATCATTGTCAAAATACGGTGAATTTTTGACGAGCTAAATGTTTAATTTTTTCTCTCTGTTTTCAGACTCCAAAGGTTTATATTAAATATTTATTTACACTTTGACATCACCTGTAATCATGTAGGACAGCTCCATTTTGGCCTTGATGTAGATTTGACAAGTCTCTTAGAACAGGAATATGCCCTTCACACTATTACAGAGCAACTGGATCCCATAGCTGTAGGGTTCGAGCATTCAGACCTGTACCATTTTCACTATGTATGCCACACACAGTCGAGAATATGGTGATGGTCTACTTATGTAACTAAATCACTTTTTTTCCGCAGCGCTGTGACTAAGAGTTAGGGGGGAGGAACTAAGATTTGTGTCTATGTTTCTGGGCGGGGGGTATTTTGTTGTGGCTCCACGGTGGCTAAGTGATGGTTAACAAACACAGAAGGGTTGCAGGTGGATAGTAGACATACGGGTTAGTTGAACAAAAATCTGATTTGCACATTAAAGCCTACCATACTCTAGAAGACTTTAAAAAGGCTTTCTAAAGACTGGAGTCAGACACTTTTTCACATCTAAAGACAATATTCCATCAGTCCCGGAGTTTCAGTCATAAACTATAAGATTTCGCAAAGACGGAGGATTTTGCAGAGCGAAGCAATCGGTTATCGACAAAGTTCACATCATTGAACTTCAGCACGTTCATGAGCAAAAACTGAAGAGTTCTGTTAAACCTTTCATTTTATCAGAGCATCATGACAAGAAAAAGACTGAGTTGGGATGAGTTTTATGACCACCTTACACAAACGATCAAGATAACGTGAGCATGCCACAACTCAAGCGAAACTTTCATGATTCTATTCCGACAGGAAATTTCCTGCGAGAGCGAAGTCGCTTGAAAGGTCATTTCGTGTAAAGCTTGCATAGTAATTAGACACGTGGGATTCTCATTTGCGCACATATTTTGGGTGGGCTTTCGTTGCATGAATAATAAAGCCTATAAATTGGCCATGGATCGGAGAAAGCACAAACGCGGACGCAGACGTTGATTGGGCGATGGAGCGCCGATCGAATGTTCTTCGGATGGAGAGCAAGTGGCAGTAATTCAGTAGGATGAGCCGAGGGAGCCTAACACAGCTGAAAGTCAACTCAATCGCACTCTGAACAGCCAGGCCCCATGGGACCCCAGAGGAGTGAGACTGTTCATTCCTCTGTAAGTTAGGTGCTCTGTCTATTAAGCCAACAGTTCAATGTTTGGAACAGCCTCCCAGTAACTGAGAACTTCCGATTCCGATTCTCACTGACGCCCACTGCCGCTGTAGCACATGAGACTTTTATTCTTCCCGCTGTGGCAAACCGGGGCGTGGCCACGCCCCTCGACCATGTCAGCACGCCCGCAACAGCTGATTCTCCACCCCATCTCTCTCGGTGCTGAGCAAAACTTCAGCACCCCTGACAGCGGCCGGAGAGCCGATGCCCGCCCAGCACTCCTTCGATTTGCAGGAACCTGGACAGTTCCCACCAGCTGCGAGTCGTAAGGCTAGGCGGGCCTGGGGAACGAGCGCACAAAGAGCCGCAGCTGCGCCTCATGACAATCAGAGCCGACCAGAGCTCAAAAGGGAGAGCCGGGCAGTTGCGAGGAGGCTGGCGAGGAGTGCGCACGCAAAGCTGTTGACTAACAGTGTATCTGTTTTTTCTCCGTTAAGATTCAGATGGTGGGGAGACTGAGCGTTTGGGGCTGAGACCCGCTGAGCCTCAACAAGACGGCGACACCCTAAGCCAGCCCTGAGAAGCAATGTCTAGTCCAGGCCGTGAAGCCACGCCTCCCGAACGTCCCCTTTTGTTTTTTATTGTTAAAAGAACTGCATTCTGAGAGCTCTGGTTACTCGCGCTATTAACGTGCATTTATTTGTGTTCAAGAAAATGTAAATAAAATTCCCGCCCTGCGAGCCTGTTTTGACCCAGCCTCCCGCCTAGTCTGTGCCTTTGTTTTCCGGTGTCTCGCCACACCTCCTTGTTGCGATGCTTTTGTTTATACTTTTTGATTCAGCAGCACATGCCGAAGTCCCTTTCTCTGCTCAGCCACATCTTTATATGCGCGGTGGCATTTACTATTGTGTGTATGTGTGTGTGTGTGTTTGTGTGTGTGGTTTGGCTTCTCTCTTCTTGCCGTAGTGTGCAAGGGTACTGTCTTGTCTCGTGGTGACAACTCCTGCCTCCTTTACTCTCCCAGCCCTACTGCCCCACCAGTTCATGGCTTTATGGAGGAACAAAGACGGCTGCAAGTGAGAGACACACTGAGTAGACACCCCCCCAGTCCATTTAAAGACCATCAAGGACAATAATTTTTACAGAACTACACATTCCCCACCATTTCCCCTCCCTCATTTTAGTGTTGTGTTTCATGAGTTCTGGCTCTGGTGTGTTTTTGGGGGTACTGCTGCTCCTCAAGTGAATGTTAGTTGGGTTTGCAGGTACGCGGTTACGTCGTAGCGCACTGGTGACACTAGTTTAATGTTAGTTGGGTTTGCGGGTACGCCGTTACGTCGTAGCGCACTGGTGACACCAGGCTAATGTTAGTTGGGTTTGAGGGTACGCGGTTACGTCGTAGCGTACTGGTGACACTAGTTTAATGTTAGTTGGGTTTGAGGGTACGCTGTTACGTCGTAGCGCACTGGTGACACCAGTTAAATATTAGTTAGGTTTGAGAGAACGCGGTTACGTTGTAGCATACTGGAGACACAAGTTAAATGTTAGTTGGGTTTGAAGGTGCACGGTTATTTCGTAGCGCACTGGTGACACCAGTTTAATGTTAGTTGGGTTTGAGGGTACGTGGTCACGTCGTAGCGCACTGGTGACACCAGTTAATGTTAGTTGGGTTTGAAGGTGCACGGTTATGTCGTAGTGCACAGGTGACACCAGTTTAATATTAGTTGGGTTTGAGGGCACGCGGTTGCTTCGTAGCGCTTTGGTGACACCAGTTTAATGTTAGTTGGGTTTGAGGGTGCGCGGTTACGTCGTAGCGCACTGGTGACACCAGTTAATGTTATTTGGGTTTGAAGGTGCACGGTTATGTCGTAGTGCACAGGTGACACCAGTTTAATATTAGTTGGGTTTGAGGGCACGCAGTTGCTTCGTAGCGCTTTGGTGACACCAGTTTAATGTTAGTTGGGTTTGAGGGTACGCGGTTACGTCGTAGCGCACTGGTGACACCAGTTTAATGTTAGTTGGGTTTGAGGGTACGCGGTCACGTCGTAGCGCACTGGTGACACCAGTTAATGTTAGTTGGGTTTGAAGGTGCACGGTTATGTCGTAGTGCACAGGTGACACCAGTTTAATATTAGTTGGGTTTGAGGGCACGCAGTTGCTTCGTAGCGCTTTGGTGACACCAGTTTAATGTTAGTTGGGTTTGAGGGTACGCGGTTACGTCGTAGCGCACTGGTGACACCAGTTAATGTTAGTTGGGTTTGAAGGTGCACGGTTATGTCGTAGTGCACAGGTGACACCAGTTTAATATTAGTTGGGTTTGAGGGCACGCAGTTGCTTCGTAGCGCTTTGGTGACACCAGTTTAATGTTAGTTGGGTTTGAGGGTACGCGGTTACGTCGTAGCGCACTGGTGACACCAGTTTAATGTTAGTTGGGTTTGAGGGTACGCGGTTATGTCGTAGCGCTTGGTGACACCAGTTTAATGTTAGTTGGGTTTGACGGTACGCGGTTACGTCGTAGCACACTGGTTACACCAGTTTAATGTTAGTTGGGTTTGAGGGTACGCGGTTACGTCGTAGCACACTGGTTACACCAGTTTAATGTTAGTTGGGTTTGAGGGTACGCGGTTACGTCGTAGCGCACTGGTGACACCAGTTTAATGTTAGTTGGGTTTGAGGGTACGCGGTTATGTCGTAGCGCTTGGTGACACCAGTTTAATGTTAGTTGGGTTTGAGGGTACGCGGTTACGTCGTAGCACACTGGTTACACCAGTTTAATGTTAGTTGGGTTTGAGCGTACGCGGTTATGTCGTAGCGCTTTGGTGACACCAGTTTAATGTTAGTTGGGTTTGAGGGTACGCGGTTACGTCGTAGCACACTGGTTACACCAGTTTAATATCAGTTGGGTTTGAGGGTACGCGGTTACGTTGTAGCGCACTGGAGACACCAGTTTAATGTTAGTTGAGTTTGAAGGTGCACGGTTATGTCGTAGTGCACTGGTGGCACCAGTTTAATGTTAGTTGGGTTTGAGGGTACGCGGTTACGTCGTAGCGCACTGGAGACACCAGTTTAATGTTAGTTGGGTTTGAGGGTGTGTGGTTCCGTCTTAGTGCACTGGTGACACCAGTTTAATATTAGTTGGGTTTGAGGGTACGCGGTTACGTTGTAGCGCACTGGAGACACCAGTTTAATGTTAGTTGAGTTTGAAGGTGCACGGTTATGTCGTAGCGCACTGGTGGCACCAGTTTAATGTTAGTTGGGTTTGAGGGTACGCGGTTACGTCGTGGCGCACTGGAGACACCAGTTTAATGTTAGTTGGGTTTGAGGGTACGCGGTTACATCGTAGCGCACTGGTGACACCAGTTTAATATCAGTTGGGTTTGAGGGTACGCGGTTACGTCGTAGTGCACTGGTGACACCAGTTTAATGTTAGTTGGGTTTGAGGGTACGCGGTTACATCGTAGCGCACTGGAGACACCAGTTTAATGTTAGTTGGGTTTGAGGGTACGCGGTTACGTCGTAGTGCACTGGTGACACCAGTTTAATGTTAGTTGGGTTTGAAGGTGCACGGTTATGTTGTAGCGCACTGGTGACACCAGTTTAATGTTAGTTGAGTTTGAAGGTGCACGGTTATGTTGCAGCGCACTGATGACACCAGTTTCTATGAGTTTTGCTCCATGCACCTCTGAAATATGCATTAATCTTCATACTGAGGGGTTCAAACACTACGCCACTACTGTAATATACCTAACTATGTACTGCAGAGGTCAACACCATTCTCAGTAACCTGAGGAACTGTTGTAGTAACGCATACTCATCATGGTCATAAAACATGTGCTTTCAACCACAAGTTCTGACCCTTTACATTGTCTTTCCCAAAGAAACGCAGATGTCACTTTAGTTACCATTTTTATTGAAACCCTGGTTGATCAACCTTTTGTGATCCTAACGGCAAAAATGAGGCCCCTTTCAAAATCACCTTATCTTTTGCCATCGTGATCCATAAAATCAAAATCAAAGACAGGTGGACTGCTTGAAATTTTTAAAGCATGTCACAGTGCATGATAGGACACTAATTGCATAACATCTGTGTAGAAGTATCTGCATTTGTTATGTTTCTTCACTCGTTTAATCAAGTTTTGCATTTAACTTTCCCCAGGTCTGCTTGTTCATATCCAGTTTGTCAGAAAGGGACATGAACCAGAGAGATGAAGGGAAGTGAAGATGTACTCACAAGTTTTCCGATTAGCCTGGGATGTGTCGAAGATCACTGCTGGTTTCACCATGGCGACCCTGGTGTCCTGCCCATCGCCCCTTGATCTGTCCTTCCATGGGGGGTGGGAATGCAATGCTGGGGGCCCCTGCCGTCTCTGCAGGCTCAGGGAGCGGCTGAGGGTCGGGGGTCTGACCCCACCAGCTTCACACCTGCCCAGCTGTTTTCGATCGTCCATTTTTGATCCAAAAGCACAACTGAAATGGAAAACTGTCCTTGCTTAGTGGACTGTGTCCGACACAATCCTGCTTGTTTCTGTGTTTGCGTCAGTCCACGTTCCTGCGTATTCGTCAGTGGAGTGATATGTGCTCGAGGACAAATCTGGAGCGGCTGAACTGTATCCTTCCAGATCTGAGAGCTGGTCAGTCTCAGAGAGTGACTCAGCTTCAGAGAGAAGATCAGTCACCAGTCCTCAGGTCCACATGGCGGTGTTCCTCTGTGCAGAACTGCTCAACATACGTCTGAGATCCACTCTCAGAATTCAGCACACAGATTATTTAATCACCTGACAGTACACAGCAACAGAAGTGATACCTTTGGAGTTCACATTAGGTTTCTTTTATGGTTTTTTGTTCACAGTCTAGCAGGACCTCCCAGATGATTTTCCTTTTACAAAGCAGTCTGGCAGAGTCCCACGGCAGGCGGCCAGGTGTCTTGCTCAAGAGCGATGCTCAACTCTTGTCGATTCAGTAAGTCAGGAACTCCGTTTGCTCTCAGGCTATCATGCGTTACAGCACGTACTCCTCAAATGCACACATATTCTTCGCTAAGGAGAGTATTCCCACTCCACTGAGCATTCCCATTCCCAGAGGGTCTAGAGGGGCGCATTATCTTTCTGTGCTAAGCTCAGCTCCGCCGTAGATTTTTCAGAAATTCTGCAGCACTTTATTCAGCGGGACAATTTTCTTCAGTGTGAATTTGTGCTCTGCGCTCTGTGTCTCTGGATCACTCCAAAGAATGTCTCATTGTTTATTTATTTGTCCAGGAGCTTGAAGCCTAACAGTGCAGTTATGAGCATTTCATCAGCCATCTAGTGCCGTTCAAAATGAAAAACACTTCCCTTAAATTTGGTTGCTGGCTTTCTTTGCGTTCATGTGCGCAGACAGTTCACTGTTGTCCCTCAGATGGAGGCAATGACAAAACTCTTCCTAGAGTACTTTTAAAATGTTAGACAGCATGCAGGACTGCTGATCCCAACTCCTTTTTAAAGCCCAGACACTTTAGAAGTTTTTTAAGTATTATCTTGGATATCTACTCTGTCTCATTGCCTTAAAGGAATGGTTCAACATGGTCTTTTGAGGACTGTAGAGAAGCTCAGTCTTCTGGATGTTAATGGAGCTGTATTTTTGGACAAGTACGGAAGCTGGAGGTGGCATGGGTTGGCAGAATGCCCTCTGAGGTCACAAGGTTCCTTCACCTACAGGACAGATAACAGGAGGACACAAAACACAGAGGTTAATCATGCCGTTCCTCAACATGCCCAAAACCTCAAGCCAGCTGTCCTGTAAATCCTTTGCCAGGTGTCACACTGTGATCCTATAAATGCATTATTAGCCCTATAAAACCTCAACCATGAAATAATAACAAGAAAATTCTAAATTTTTGAAACTAAGGTATTTATTGGACCTCTAAACAAAACGTATATATATATATTTTTTTTTAAAAAAGTAAATTGCATACACTGTTTGAAATTCCTTTTGTATCATAATTGATACTTTTATGGAGTGAGGTCACCCACTTTCCTGGCTAAACTTGATCCGCTCTATCATTCTGCACTGAGATACATTTCTAAGTCGCCCTATAGGACGCATCACTGTACACTGTACACTGTACACTTTAGTCGGCTGGCCTTCACTAGCTATGCGCAGGCTGCACCACTGGTATGTTTTAATATACAAGGCTATTTTAGGCAAACTACCCCAGTACATTTGCTCTAAATTTGTTTTAATTCAGAACTCTTACAACCTCAGATCCAACGCCTGGTTGCGATTCAAGGTGCCTCCTGTGCGATCTGACGCTGGTAAGATGAGTCTGTTTTACTTTGGCCCTTGGTCATGGAATGACCTTCAAACTCATTTTAAAATTGCTGCTCCCATCTCCATACCAAGTTTCAGACAAAAGATTTCTGAAGCCTTTCCCATTAGCTGCTCTTGTCGTACTGTTTAGATATATTTTTCCACTGTTTGTATATTGAGCCATTTTTAGAACTTATGATTTTTTTTTTTTTTTTTTTTTGATATTTAGTTTTGTCCTGTCAGATGGTAGTCTCTATTCTGTCCCTTGTTCTTGTGTTATACTGCACTGTTTTGTCAATATTGTCTTGAACTGTGTTGTTGTGTTTATGTAATACTTGTTTGTGACTTGCTGCATACTGCCAGATCACCATTGAAAAAGAGACTTTGGTCTCAACTGGTTTTATCTGGTTAAATAAAGGATTTGATTGATTGATTGATTGAGGTCAAGTTTCAAATGCTGGTCTCACTGAAACGAAATGGCTGCTTTGGGGAGCTCAGTAACATCATCACATATGAATAAAACAGGGCTCACTGAGTCCACACAAGTCTCAGTTTTCCTGTCATGCCCAATTTATGAGATTGTTTAGGGACCTCAGTATGCAGAAATACTCAAATACAAAAGGCAAAAAACAACACAATGATACTGCATGCAAAAAAAGGCCTGTTTTTTTTTTTTGCTCAAAAACTGCATGGGATTGTCATAAAATATGTATGTCTGTAAAGTGGATGCTCATAGGTACAGGTAACCCATTTTCATTTAGATATCTTGAGGTCAGAGGTCAAAGAGCACCTGTGAAAATGGCCATGAGTTTTTCCTTCATCAAAATCCAGCCTAAATTTAGAGCATTACCTGGCCCCTTCCCTACAAGCTAGCATGGCATGGGTGCTACCGATGGATGCCTTATGTTTTCCAGTGTCACAGGATACCACTAACTTTGAGCTAGCTTAAAAAATGAACCTCATAAGTGCAGTAACATCAGAGGAGATTGTCGGCGCTCCTGCACATCTCTTCATGTTAAATACCTGTAGTTTGATACAAACATTTTCAAATCAATTTCACTACAAAATAAGCAACAAAATGTGTATTCATAAGTTGCTTCAATCCAGTATTTATACTTCTTGAAGTAACAATATAAAAGTTATTCTTACAGTAACTTGCTCAAAATTAGCTAAGATTTTTGTGAAAAAAAAAAAAAACTGCAGGTGGGTGAAGGGGGTCATATTTGATTTTATATGGACCACTACTGACATGTATCAGATTGAATACAACAGGTTTTTGAGGAAAGTATTGATCATGTGGATGAAATAGAAGTTGTAGAAAGTTGTGTATCAAATATGATACAAATGGTGTTACAGGGTTAGGGCTATACGATCATTTTGACCCAGACTAGCCCTTCTGAAGAGTTCACCCCAATCTATCAAACATAAAATTGCTTCATTCCAGAGCGATCTTTCATATGACCACCCTGTTATATTCCAAGCAGTGCGCTATACAGCTACGGGCTGTGCTGTATCGCACTGTGCTGTGCAGCGCCCCTCTTGCAATGAATTAACACCACATTCAAATTTACCATCAGCATGCAGAGAGCACGTGTTTCCTTCCAGTACTGTCCTCACTGCAAGTAACGATCTATGTGGTGGACTCTTGCACACATCGTCAAAATGTAGCCATCCTGCTGCATGCGTGATCAGAGCAGAAATACACTGCAGTGGTGCGAAGTCTGCCCGACCAACATCCCTGGCTTCTGTAGACCCACCAGGTGCAGAGGGTAAGTTACGCACCTCAGCCCCTTCATTAAGTGAGCTCTTTCCTTGAAAGGGAGACAGATCTTAGTACTAGAGCACTTTCTAATCACGCGTAGCATGTCCCAAAACTATGAACTCTACATCTCCCTCTCTCTGCTTCCTTGCTCTCACCATGGTGTAATTCCGAAGAATGAATGTTAGCTACCGGGCAGGGGTTCAGGGAGAGTGAGGACACATGAATAAATATAGGACTGCCTATCTGTTTGTCCAACATGAAAGTCAACATCGACAACTGATGAAAAGACCTATCATTAGAGTTATTTTTTGCAGAGCACAGAAACAGTCCATAACCAATCAAAAATCTTTCATATGGTCAGTCCATTAACAGCCTCAAAACAGCTTGCAAACTTTAAAGTGCGAGTATCTGCAAGCCGACCACACTGGATGGTAAAAACATGAATCTAACATTGCAGTCAAGGCACTAACTGAAATGCAATCAGTAACATGAGATTAAAGTAAACATTTCATAGTTCACAAACAATTTACAGTAATTCCACAATTCCAATAAGTCTGATGTCAGAACAGGGCTCTCTTTCACTAAACTGCCACTGACTGCAACAGCCTCCACTTTATTGTCTTTTCTGTTCAATTCACATCAGCTAAGTCAGATATTTTTCTGTAGATAATCACTTTTTTATGTGAGCTATTGTTTCCCTCGGTTTACAGGTCATTTAAGGTGATTTACAAATCTGTGCCCCAGTCGGCCCCTGAATGGACACAAGATATGGAGGATTGATAGGAAACAACTGATTGGTCACATTGCCTGAGTAACCTCATCTTTATGCAGTAACTACATGATCCCCATAGAAAGCATTACGCCAATTGTTCCACAAAGTCTATTCACCCGCTGCAATACTGTAAACTGTACAACACATTATTTGATGCTTTATCTTGCGAATACAATTGTTTACTGAAAATATACATTTATTTAAAATCTAACAAATGCAACAGATTTCTCTTTGTAGACTTGGACAATTGGTATTTTAAGAGCCAAAACGCTTAATGATTGCGATCAAAAGACATGATGTTGCACATTGGTAAACAGTCGACTGCCAAAGTTTTTTTTTCTTTATTGCTGTCAATACTTGGTATATTTTCAATAAGCAATTAAAATCACAAGCTTGAACATCAATGAATGTCTTGTTGTTCTGTATTCAATATTGTATAGGATAATGGACTTTTCAAATCAATCCTTTTTGATTTTATGTGCCAACATTTTCATAACTGGGCTTTTACAACCAAGGTTAACCTTGAGAGGATGCTGAGAGGATGCAAGTAGAATTAGTGATGTTGCCCTTTTGTTATGATATATCTCTAATGGATGACTTGGTGTTTTCCTTTGACCTGAGGATATATTGTTGGGAACGTGCAGTGGTTCAGGGAGACCTTCAACACAGGCTCCAGTGGAACATGTGTGCACAGTCATATTGCTCAGCACATCCTGCTACGCATTTTGTGATTTACAATTCACACCTATGGTTCTGAAGGTCCTTAAATGCACATATTTTATGGGATATCTGTACCCTGCTGTTACTCGCCTGTTCACCCGGAGGCCTCACAGACACATTTAACTGCATTATTGTCAGCAGCACCAGCCAGAGGCTCGTCTGAATCTACACAGATCGCATCTCGTGCCGAGAGCTGCGCTACCTCCTGTGCATCACTGTTAGTGCAGACACTGTTAGTGCAGAACGTTAGGCTTAATTTTGTATGGAGGTAGATGATTATAGTGATAAAAGTTAAATTAAACTCCTTCAAATACTACAGTAAGATGCCCATGAAACCTCACCTCCCAGATATTTCTGACATTTGGTTCACCTAAGAGGAATTCTGCTGTCGGTGACCCTGACGTGATCAGTTTTCTTTCAACTCAGGTGAGGTTTGTTACTGTTGGAGTCTCCATTTGTGGGAAATTTTATGATCAAATTGAAAAACGACTGAAAATCTGTGAGATCAGCTTTTGAACTCAGTGGGCATGAGCACAGTGATGTCACTCAGACGTGAAAAAAACAAACATGGATGTCTGCTCTGCGGTAGAGGAGTGCAGAGCCAAGCTTGCGGCTGCTTTTCACGTCTCCTCCAATATTGGAGCAGTCGGAAGGCAGGAAACAACATTCAGTTTCTGCAGCATTGAGGAGAGCTGGAGGTAATGAAGGACAGAAAAATCCTTTTTTCATACCTTTTCAAGGGAGCCAAGGAATCAAAATGAGAAAAGGAAGCATGGAGAGTCGAGACAATGCTAAACAGGCAAATGAAATGTCCTACACTGTAGCAAAAAAAAAAAAAAAAACAAAGTTGGCATTTTTGAGTATGCTCAACTTCAAGAACCCAGTAGTTTCGCCAACTCATTTTTGAAAGAAATTGGAACTTGTTGCTGAGCAAACTCAACAAAGCTTCACGGCAGGTTGCCATACGTTTTAAAGTTAAATCAACTTTTTTGTTTTTTTACCATGTAGTGCTCTCGAATGTCAGCTGAAAGTAAGGGCAGTTCCAGACATGGAAGATGGGGAGAGCTGGATCCGCAGTTCACATTATTCATCATGCAACCTGAAAAAAGCTTCCACAAAAGATGTGTTCGGGTTTCCTGCCTCAAAATATCTATAAAATCTCCAAGCCCCTGGCTCCTTGCTGCATGAGAGAACAGATAATAGAATGTTATTTTCTCAAAGATGGTGAATGTCAATAAATTTCCTGGTCAACTAAAAGATTGGAGTAAGCCCACAGAGTCGGGCACATCCTGAATTAGGCTGAGGACTGTGGCTTAGTACTAAACTCAGCTGGGTAAACTGAGCCAACTCTGTGCACAGTTGCAGAGGAAATTTTAACAGGGTGGTCTGAGAGGTCTGTGGACTTTGACTGGTAGATATTGGGTCAAATACCCACGTTAAATGGCCAAAGGACAATTTCAGCAATACTATAAGTGCCTCAAGGTAGACAACAATATAGCAGATATACTGTATGAGCATGTGGTGGGTAATAATCCATAATGTTGCCATTGATTTTCTTTTTCACTTAAAATATTGCTTCCTTTTCCCCATTCTTTATCATCACATGAAGGAAGAACAGAAGAAGATGATGGAATACCTGGTTTGTAAAGTTTTCCTACAGTTTAAGAACTACAGTGTTCTATTTACTTTTGAAGAAGGTATTTGTTGTCTATGGTTGGGTCGGGGGATCCTGTATTGAGAACCTTTATATCCTGAATAGTTGGTACATCTTCCTTAATCACACCAAATTAACATAAGTCCAATGGCGAGGTCAAAAAATAATTAATTTCTGATGGAATACCATATTTTGACATTTATGTAATTATGACGATGTATAAAAAATTGGAGATTGTTCCAAACACAAGACATTTCTCTGTTCATTGACACTGCATGGCTGGCACTTTCGAACAGCTAATCCTGTAGGTTTCTTAGAAGCAAAACAGTTAACGTTTTTAAAAAATTTTTTATTGAGGCTATTGGACACAAACCTAACCAATCTGATTCCTACAAGGACTGTTTTGTGGATGGATGCTGCATTCCATTTGTACTGGGAAGTCGGGATTTCCAAGCTCCCAGTCGGAAATTTCAATTGGAACGCCCCCTGAAATCGGATTTCCAACTCGGAAAGTCAGAGATTCTTCACCTAACCTAGTTCCAAGTTTCGATTTCAAGATGGCTGCACCGTACAACAACAGTAAGCGAAAGCTGTGATAATAAACTGTATATTTGCAATTCTGAATTATTTGTATCTCATTAAATCAGTCGTACACACAATAGAGTCCATCTGGACTTGTTGCTACGGTGTTTGCACATGAAAAATACAGAGTAATACGTTGTTATCAACTTGTATTGCTAACAATAGCTAATAAAGGCTTTCCTGGCCAGAGGACACCCCACTGACCGGAAGTCAGTTTTCTGACTTACTTAATAGAATGCTGTCAGCTCGTGTATGATGTCATTCCCAGCTCCCACTCCCAACTTCCAAGCAAAATTGAATGCAGCAAAATTAGAATATTGTGTTTCACACAATCATCCTGAACACTTGCTGTGTGTCCATTTGAATGGACAAGCTTCACTTTTTAGTATAGTTTTATAAATGCTTGGTTGCCGAGTTGTTCAGTATATTTATCTTGAGGTTATAATAATAATAATAATAATAATAATAATAATGTACCTTCTACATGATAAATTATTCCTTCACAGGAAATTCCTTCCTGATTTAGTTTTTTGGCACCATTTTTCATCATAGGAAGTTCATCAAACTCAATCATTTGGATTTTTTTTTTTTTCGAGTAAGAGACAGCCTGACATCGCAATTGAGAGGGACTGATGAAGCATTTCCGCTGTTCTGCAATTGAAGCATATAGAAACTGCTCACTAACCATCACATTTAAGCACCATACAGTACTGTACAGTTCAGTGTGGTTCAGGGATTTTTACCAGGCCTGGACACATGTATTAAAAGGTAAACCATTTTCCATGGCTCCGTCAGACTCTAAAGACCTCATGGCAAATACATTCTAATATCATGAACACAAATCCTTAAGTGCCTGTGAAATGTACGGTGAATTGTGTTACGAGACGCATGACAGCCAAGATTCTGGCAAAAACACAACTGAGACTTTCCTCCCACTGTCTCCCCTCCATAGAGACCTCTCATCCAGGCTCTATTTGTGCTAGCGATGATCCAAAACTTTATCCTACCTGCAACTTCTGCATGCTGTGCTAATGACTGCTGTCTTATCGTGTGGACCAACTCATATATAATACCAGAGGGGGTCTGGGGAAATCCAGGAAAGGGCTGGCATGCAACTGTTCAACAAATACCTTGGAGGATCAAAGCGATCATGTCCTGAGTGTTCGCCTGATTGTTTTTCCTGTAATCCAGCTGCCTTTTTCAGTTTCAGTCTTGTTTGGTTTATGGATTTTCATAATTTAATTATTGTCTCATTCTATTCCCCTCTCTCCTCATTTCACTCCTCGTGCTCTCACAAGCATATCCACTTTGTTCCCTGTCATCTTGTGTATTTAAGTTCCTGGTCTCTGTCTTCCCTTTGCTGGATAGTTGTATTCCATCCTAGGAGTTATTTGAAGAAAACTAGTAACTAAGAGATCCCCTTCCCAGAGTCTGCAGTCCTGGCTAGTGGCTTTCTCTTGTCTCTCCTTCATCTGAGTTCAAAAGTTTGCACCTGCCCAAGCACGCCCTGGTTCTGTGATGGTTCTGCCCTGCAGTCCCTCCCCCTCCTGCTGTCTTCGCCTCCGCTTCAACGAGCCACACCTGTTGCTGAGCCACACCTGTTGCTCGTTGAAGTGGAGGTAAAGTGTAGAGTACTTAAGAGCTGCACTGCCAAATTGGCAGTGCAGCTGCATTCTGGCCTTTTTAGCTCTGTGTGTGTTGCTGCTGCTCCCCTGTCTATTTTTATCTATTTTAAAGTATATTTATTAAACATCTTTTTGTTTGTACCAGCCTGTGCGAGTGGGTCCCTTCACCCAACCATGACAGGTTCATTCAACTGGCCATCTTGCTTACTGACCTCAGACCAGTTTTGGACAACGCCTTGCCTGATTTTTTATAGTCCTGTCTCTCCCCGCCTGACTTTGGACTGTCAACAGATATTCTCTGGCAAAAGCCTATTTCGAGTTTGTCTTCTTCTTTCGTTAATGAGGCCAAATTTGTCATTACCTGTGATCTACGCCTGGTTCTTGTTCTGAACTCATAACACAAAGCAATTGACAAGAACACCTCAGAAACAATTATCTGAATAAGTTACAACAAAATTCCCACAATAATACTGCAATATCATGTCTACATTCAATAACCCCGCGCCTCAAATCAGGGTTACCAAGGGAATTCAACTCCTGGTTTTCAACTATTCCTTTACCTGGGAGTCAGGGATGAAGACAATAGCCCTAACTGGTAATCAAATTTACCTGATAGGAAAGGAAACCTGGGCTGGATCAGGATTCAATTGCCAGGTTTGAATATTTCTGCTTAACACCTTCCCAACAACAACCCTAAAACTTTCTCTGATACAACACAGAAATATTTCTGCAGTTCTTGTATGGTCTTGAGACATGCATTTCCACAGCAGTTAGGCTCCAGGTGACTCACTCTGGCTTTGGTGCCACAGATAAACTGCTTCATGGCGAATTTCACATGTGGCCATGAAAACCAGAGCAGAGATGAGTCCACTCTGCCAAAACAACTGCACTGAATCCACAAGCAGTGAGGTGAAAGACCTGTCTCTTTCTCCCTCTATCACTATCTCTCTTTCTCTCCGAAAGTGTGACTTCTCTCAATTCCTGGTAGCATTCCTCTGTCCACTGTCCAAAAGCATACATCACACATCCTACCCAACCCCAGACTAGAAGAAGCTCACCCGCACTTACTCATTGATCACAGTAAAGAGTAAGTGTCATTCAGGCAGCTAAGAGCAAGTTCTGAGTAGATCCAGGTCAAAATACTCCCCCAAACCCTGTAGGTCTTCCTCTGCACATATGCCAGTTTTCTTTCATACTTTTGGGAATTAAGAAAGAGCATTTCTGTCTCCATGGCTTCTGAGGACAGCAAAATATGTTTCCATGTGACATACTTCTACAGGAGCGGGGGGAAAACGTGAACATTAACACGGGGAAAGATCGGGTGAGGTGTGCAGCCAGCCCACAATATTCCAGACAGCCTCAGGAAAAAGACCTCCCAGGTACTTTAACAAGAGATGAATCAGACTGCAATATAACTTTCATATTTCAACCTGCATGCTGTCCTAGTTTTGACCCTGTTCTTCCCACAAGGGAATGCTGCCGCTTTACACTTGACAACACTTCCTCGTTGTCAGCACCGCAATCTCTGGCAGCCAAGTTTTGTTTTAATGTATATCCAACATATGCAGATCACAGTGGTTCCTACCATCTGTCAGATCATGTTTGACATTATGGTACCCCCAGGCAGTGCTGGTGTTGACAGAATTCCCATGAGTCTGTGCTACAGGGGACAGCCACGGAAAAAAAATGATGTTTCTCGATGCTTGGAAAATCCCTTTCCTCCAAAACCGCCTCCTCTCCGTCATGACATGAGCAAAGCTAATTCAGACGCATCTCTGTGCTCTTGTACAGCAAAGCATCCATGGATGTACACAACAGCAAAAATCTTTTCATGATCTCTGCGACATCAATGAGTTAACACCCACCCAGTCTGAAAGAACAGTTAAACAATTCCATATTTTATTGGTAAAATTATGAAATACGTTTCTCCAAATTTGTGTTGTTGAGTACATTATCACCACACACAGCATCCTGCTGAAACCTTGATTGTTCACAATGCATTTCGGAATTTGAAGTTTATTTTTATGCTTTTCGTTCATGTCGTATGGATAAATTTGGCAATTTATGATAGTTAAGAGGATGTTATCATTTGGACAACAATATAAAAGCATTGCGGCTAATTATTATTTCAGAATCATATAGGAACATGTATGAATCTTTTTATTTAACCTCCTCTACTCCAGAGTTGCCATCGGAGGGATCCAAGCACTGCTCTCACCTCGCCTTAAAGCGCATTACATCTCCAAGCCCATAAAGGTTTCCCAATTACCTGCTCAGCGTTAATTTGTTCAGCTGCGAGGATCAATCCGTATCCATTTCCCCTCAGCTTCCATTATTGTTCATTGCGACAATTATCAAGCATTTTCCTATCCAGATTAATGGTAGACCTAATATAAAATGTCAATGTCTTACAAAGCTTCTGAATTCCTGCAGCTCACAAAATGTTTTTTTTTGTTCTGCATTTGCGTCCGATCGGCTTGATATGCCAAAGAAAATCTTTCTAAAAATGCGGTTTTGCGGACTCAGGTCCGCGTGTTAAGGCTGCTTATGTAAAAATAAAACAACAACCGGTGTCATAACCATAATGCAGGTTCACACTCATCCAATTTCCGAGTAAGAAGCAGGTAATAGATTGAATTAACTTACTGAGCAAATAGGCTTCAAATGAGCTGCGTTGCCATTAACGATTAAGACATACAGCTTTGCTTCCATGAGGAGGGTTGCAATATGAGATTGCATGGATGGTATTTAACTGAAATTTCTCGTAATTCCATCTTGAAGTAGTATGTAATGTAGTAAATGCTGCTCAAGGTGGTATTTAGATAAAATTTAGATAGGTTTAATTAGATAATTGCCGTCTCAGAAGCTATACTGCAAAGATCTCATGAATGACTTTGCTACCTTGAAAGTTTGACGCATGGCATGCATATTTTAATGAATTTAAATGCATGCCATGCCTCGAACTTCAACGATGCCCTAATAACCAGTTTACTCAATTATTCAATTACCAACACTTTGATGTAAGAGGCGTCAGTAATTTAATAAATTAATTATTGTCGCTTGGCATTGTAACCAGTGTGCAACTATGCTTCCCTGCAAATGCATCCTATTCTTTGGAATGCTGAAAAAATTTGGATTAAGTGCACTCTTAAAATGAATTAGGTTACACTGTGAAAAAATCCTAGAACGGGAGATGGAATTCAGGGAAAGCACTGGGTTAATTGTTTTTTTAAAATTATTATTTGTTTTTTTTTGTATCTGCACAATATCACTATTAAGTGCATTGTCAATGTAGCCCTCAGTGATCTGTCATTTAATACCGTCTTAATAATCACAGGCTTATATATTGGTCTTGATAATTTAGTCAATTGATTGAGTGACTATTAATCAAGCAATCTTGAACAGGAATAGCTTGAAAGCAATTATACGTTTGAGGGTCAGAGGCCCACAGCAAGTCATTTGAATATCCCGTAACGCCAGCGTTACTGCTATGGGGAATGTTTGCCTTTAGGAAGTTAATGCAGGTGTGTTGGTCACAAAAACAGCAATATTATAGTAGCAAAAGGAACTATGTGAGAAATAATCAGAACATCTGCCAAACACTGAAACCAGCAAAAACAGATAACAACTGCGGCCACAATTAAACCTCCGACATCGGCAGATAGTCACTTGTTAGGATGAGTGCTAATCAACCAAAAATCACATCAGAATGGAATCAATCCATATGACATGCACTCACTATGAAAACACAACTGCACGCACATCATGCATACATACAACCACACTATGCATACATGCCTACTCTCACATACACTCACTACATACAGTGCTCAGAAAAAGTATTTGCCCCTAATGTCCTCTACTTTTGCTTATTTGCCATATTTAAATGTTTCAGATCATCCCACTAATTTTAAGGTAACACATGGACAACTTAAATAAACACAAAATGAAGCTTTTAAATGATAATTTCATTTATTGGTGTAAACAGTTATTCAAACCTTATGTCACCAATGAGAAAAAAATCATTGCCCCCCCCAAAGCATAATAACTGGCTGTGCCACCTTTGGAGGCAACAACTGCAATCAAATGTTTGCAATAGCTGCCAGTGGGTCTTTGCTATGGCTGTGGAGGAATTTTGGCCCAGTCTTCTTTTCGTTTTTATTTTAATTTAGCCACATTGACGATTTTCGAGCACAATCCGCCAGTTTATGGTCACAGCATCTCAATAGGACTTTGACTAAGCCATTCAAAAGCCTTTGGATTGTTCCTTTTAAGCCATTCAGAGAGCTACTTGCTTGTGTACTTCAGACTATTGTACTGCTGCATAACCCAACTACACACATACTGACCTAAAGGCAGCAGACAGACAGCAGAATTCATGGTTCTATTACTATGGCAAGTCTCCCAGGTCCTGAGGTAGCAAAACAGCCCAGAATCATTACACGACTACCACCATGTTTGACTGCTGGTATGATGTTCTTATTGTGGAATGCTATGTTAGCTTTATGCCAGATGTAACGAGACTCATTTCTTCCTAAAAGTTTCACTGATGGCTCATGGTTTTTGCCTTAGATGCCAGTTTTGCCCAGTCTGTTTCTTAATGTGGAATCACGAACACTGACCTTAACTTAAGCAAGTGAGGCCTATAGTTCTTTAGATGTTAATCTGGGGTCATTTGTGACCTCCACAATGAGTTGTTGGTGTGCTTTTAATAAGTTTCGGTCAGCTGGCCACTCCTGGGAAGTGGCCAGCACAGATCCATTTTATCTATTCGTAGATAATGGTTTTTACCATGGCTCAGTAGAGTCCCAAAGCCTTATAAATGGCTTTGTAACTGAGAGAAACTGAGAGATGTCAGTGACTTCATATCTGATCTGTTCTAGAATTTCTTTAGATCACGGCACCATGTGCTGCTTCTTGCCTGCTTTTCATTGTGAGACAGCTGCTGTTTGAGTGATGTTTAGATTCAACGGGGCTGGCAGCAATCATGCCTGGGTGGCACCAGTGAATCTAAACCAAATGTTTGATTAAATTGGTTCAAAATTTTGATTTAGTAACTGCTAAAATTACTTTTTCACACAGGACCAGGTAAGGCTGGATAGCTTTTTTCCTTCAGTAAATGAAATCATTTAAAACCAGCATTTTGTGTTTACTTGGCTAGCCTTTATTTTATATTAAAATTAGTTTTATGATCTGAAAAACTTACAGTAGGTGTGACAAATAGGCAAGAATAGAAGAAATCCAGAAGGGGGAAAATACTTCTATGTAGCATTATACACACACATAGAGATACACGCACAAACAAGCATGGTTGTAGTTGTCAGTAGGGAGTTCTGAAGGATATGTGGTTATGTAGGTCTTTGAGAAGTCAGGGCCGTTTTTTTAGGCAACTTTGTTCAGGTCTGATATTCATTATCGCTTGGCAGGCACAGGCCATCGAGAATGGAAAAAAAAAAAAAACATGCTAAGTTTTAAAAATTCATGGCCTGCACTGGCTGAAACAAAGCTCCATTCAGGGCCTACAGGCGCTTCAAAATAATACAGGGTTCCACTTGAGACTTGGCATTCCTGACGCATAATTCTGAGCAGACAGTGGATGCGAGCGTGCTGCGGCTTGTGAAGGACGATGGCAGGCATGCCATCACAGGCTCAGATCAGGAAGCACATAATACAGACAATCAGCAGCCATCACAGGCTCAGATCACGAAGCACATATTACAGACAATCAGTGGCCATCACAGGCTCAGATCACGAAGCACATATTACAGACAATCAGTGGCCATCACAGGCTCAGATCACGAAGCACATATTACAGACAATCAGTGGCCATCACAGGCTCAGATCACGACGCACATATTACAATCAGTGGCCATCACAGGCTCAGATCAGGAAGCACATATTACAGACAATCAGTGGCCATCACAGGCTCAGATCACGAAGCACATATTACAGACAATCAGTGGCCATCACAGGCTCAGATCATGAAGCACATATTACAGAAAATCAGTGGCCATCACAGGCTCAGATCACGAAGCACATATTACAGACAATCAGTGGCCATCACAGGCTCAGATCACGAAGCACATATTACAGACAATCAGTGGCCATCACAGGCTCAGATCACAAGCACATATTACAGACAATCAGTGGCCATCACAGGCTCAGATCACAAAGCACATATTACAGACAATCAGTGGCCATCACAGGCTCAGATCAGGAAGCACATATTACAGACAATCAGTGGCCATCACAGGCTCAGATCACAAAGCACATATTACAGACAATCAGCGGCCATCACAGGCTCAGATCAGGAAGCACATATTACAGACAATCAGTGGCCATCACAGGCTCAGATCACAAAGCACATATTACAGACAATCAGCGGCCATCACAGGCTCAGATCAGGAAGCACATATTACAGACAATCAGTGGCCATCACAGGCTCAGATCACGAAGCACATATTACAGACAATCAGCGGCCATCACAGGCTCAGATCACGAAGCACATATTACAGACAATCAGTGGCCATCACAGGCTCAGATCACAAAGCACATATTACAGACAATCAGTGGCCATCACAGGCTCAGATCACAAAGCACATATTACAGACAATCAGTGGCCATCACAGGCTCAGATCACAAAGCACATATTACAGACAATCAGTGGCCATCACAGGCTCAGATCACAAAGCACATATTACAGACAATCAGCAGCCATCACAGGCTCAGATCACAAAGCACATATTACAGACAATCAGTGGCCATCACAGGCTCAGATCACAAAGCACATATTACAGACAATCAGTGGCCATCACAGGCTCAGATCACAAAGCACATATTACAGACAATCAGTGGCCATCACAGGCTCAGATCACAAAGCACATATTACAGACAATCAGTGGCCATCACAGGCTCAGATCACAAGCACATATTACAGACAATCAGTGGCCATCACAGGCTCAGATCACACATATTACAGACAATCAGTGGCCATCACAGGCTCAGATCACGAAGCACATATTACAGACAATCAGTGGCCATCACAGGCTCAGATCACGAAGCACATATTACAGACAATCAGTGGCCATCACAGGCTCAGATCACAAAGCAATCATCAGGGCCATCACAGGCTCAATCAGATAAGCCATTACACAATCAGATCCATCACAGGCTCAGATCACGACGCACATATTACAGACAATCAGTGGCCATCACAGGCTCAGATCACAAAGCACATATTACAGACAATCAGCAGCCATCACAGGCTCAGATCACAAAGCACATATTACAGACAATCAGCAGCCATCACAGGCTCAGATCACGAAGCACATATTACAGACAATCAGCAGCCATCACAGGCTCAGATCACGAAGCACATATTACAGACAATCAGAGGCCATCACAGGCTCAGATCACGAAGCACATATTACAGACAATCAGTGGCCATCACAGGCTCAGATCACAAAGCACATATTACAGACAATCAGTGGCCATCACAGGCTCAGATCACGAAGCACATATTACAGACAATCAGTGGCCATCACAGGCTCAGATCACAAAGCACATATTACAGACAATCAGTGGCCATCACAGGCTCAGATCACAAAGCACATATTACAGACAATCAGTGGCCATCACAGGCTCAGATCACAAAGCACATATTACAGACAATCAGTGGCCATCACAGGCTCAGATCACAGGACAATCAGATCACAGGCTCAGATCACAAAGCACATATTACAGACAATCAGTGGCCATCACAGGCTCAGATCACGAAGCACATATTACAGACAATCAGTGGCCATCACAGGCTCAGATCACGACGCACATTTTACAGACAATCAGCGGCCATCACAGGCTCAGATCACGAAGCACATATTACAGACAATCAGTGGCCATCACAGGCTCAGATCACAAAGCACATATTACAGACAATCAGCGGCCATCACAGGCTCAGATCACAAAGCACATATTACAGACAATCAGTGGCCATCACAGGCTCAGATCACAAAGCACATATTACAGACAATCAGCAGCCATCACAGGCTCAGATCACGAAGCACATATTACAGACAATCAGTGGCCATCACAGGCTCAGATCACGATGCACATATTACAGACAATCAGTGGCCATCACAGGCTCAGATCACGAAGCACATATTACAGACAATCAGTGGCCATCACAGGCTCAGATCACGAAGCACATATTACAGACAATCAGTGGCCATCACAGGCTCAGATCACGAAGCACATATTACAGACAATCAGTGGCCATCACAGGCTCAGATCACGAAGCACATATTACAGACAATCAGTGGCCATCACAGGCTCAGATCACGAAGCACATATTACAGACAATCAGCGGCCATCACAGGCTCAGATCACGAAGCACATATTACAGACAATCAGATCACAGGCAAGATCAGGAAGCACATATTACAGACAATCAGCCATCACAGGCTCAGATCACGGCACATATTACAGACAATCAGTCACGAAGATCACGAAGCACATATTACAGACAATCAGCAGCCATCACAGGCTCAGATCACGAAGCACATATTACAGACAATCAGCAGCCATCACAGGCTCAGATCACGAAGCACATATTACAGACAATCAGAGGCCATCACAGGCTCAGATCACGATGCACATATTACAGACAATCAGTCACAGGCTCAGATCACACATATTACAGACAATCAGCAGCCATCACAGGCAGATCACAGACAATCAACAGGCACATATTACAGACAATCAGTGGCCATCACAGGCTCAGATCACGAAAAACACATATTACAGACAATCAGTCACAGGCTCAGATCACAACAGACAATCAGCCATCACAGATCAGATCACGGCCACACATTTACAGACAATCAGTGGCCATCACAGGCTCAGATCACGAAGCACATATTACAGACAATCAGTGGCCATCACAGGCTCAGATCACGAAGCACATATTACAGACAATCAGTGGCCATCACAGGCTCAGATCACAAAGCACATATTACAGACAATCAGTCACAGGCTCAGATCACAAAGCACATATTACAGACAATCAGTGGCCATCACAGGCTCAGATCACAAAGCACATATTACAGACAATCAGTGGCCATCACAGGCTCAGATCACGAAGCACATATTACAGACAATCAGTGGCCATCACAGGCTCAGATCACAAAGCACATATTACAGACAATCAGTGGCCATCACAGGCTCAGATCACAAAGCACATATTACAGACAATCAGTGGCCATCACAGGCCAGATCACGAAGCACATATTACAGACAATCAGTGGCCATCACAGGCTCAGATCACGAGCACATATTACAGACAATCAGTGGCCATCACAGGCTCACAGGCACATATTACAGACAATCAGCCATCACAGGCTCAGATCACACATATTACAGACAATCAGTGGCCATCACAGGCTCAGATCACAGACAATTACAGACAATCAGGCCATCACAGGCTCAGATCACGAAGCACATATTACAGACAATCAGTGGCCATCACAGGCTCAGATCACGAAAGCACATATTACAGACAATCAGTGGCCATCACAGGCTCAGATCACAAGCACATATTACAGACAATCAGTGGCCATCACAGGCTCAGATCACAAAGCACATATTACAGACAATCAGTGGCCATCACAGGCTCAGATCACGAAGCACATATTACAGACAATCAGTGGCCATCACAGGCTCAGATCACGAAGCACATATTACAGACAATCAGTGGCCATCACAGGCTCAGATCACGAAGCACATATTACAGACAATCAGTGGCCATCACAGGCTCAGATCACAAAACACATATTACAGACAATCAGTGGCCATCACAGGCTCAGATCACGAAGCACATATTACAGACAATCAGTGGCCATCACAGGCTCAGATCACGAAGCACATATTACAGACAATCAGTGGCCATCACAGGCTCAGATCACGGCACACATTTACAGACAATCAGTGGCCATCACAGGCTCAGATCACGAAGCACATATTACAGACAATCAGTGGCCATCACAGGCTCAGATCAGATCACATAACAGACACATATTACAGACAATCAGTGGCCATCACAGGCTCAGATCACGAAAACACATATTACAGACAATCAGTGGCCATCACAGGCTCAGATCACGAAAGCACATATTACAGACAATCAGTGGCCATCACAGGCTCAGATCACGAAAACACATATTACAGACAATCAGTGGCCATCACAGGCTCAGATCACGAAACACATATTACAGACAATCAGTGGCCATCACAGGCTCAGATCACGCGAAGCACATATTACAGACAATCAGATCACAGGCTCCAGATCACGGCACATATTACAGACAATCAGTGGCCATCACAGGCTCAGATCACGGCACATATTACAGACAATCAGTGGCCATCACAGGCTCAGATCACGAAGCACATATTACAGACAATCAGTGGCCATCACAGGCTCAGATCACGAAGCACATATTACAGACAATCAGTGGCCATCACAGGCTCAGATCACGAAGCACATATTACAGACAATCAGTGGCCATCACAGGCTCAGATCACGAAGCACATATTACAGACAATCAGTGGCCATTACAGGCTCAGATCACGAAGCACATATTACAGACAATCAGGGACTTAAGAAAAGGCTGGAACAATTGGTAAGGTTTATAGGTTGATGGACTAAATTATGTAAGATTTACAACTAAAGGGGCTAAAATTTTTAAGATTCTCAAGACAAATCAAAATGTGCAAAGCATGTAGCATGTGGCCGTAAAATGTATACGGTTTCCTGCTAAAGGGACTAGCTGGGCTAAAATTCCTAGATTCTATAGTAAGAGAGACTAAAATGTGTTCGGCTTGCAGCCGGACGGAAGGACTAGACTGTGTAAGATTTGCAGGTGGAGGGACTCAATTTTATAAGTTATGTGGCAAGAGGGACTTTAATGTTTAAAGTGCCCCATTATGGTTTTTCATTGTTTTAATGTTTGTGAGTCATATTGTTTTTATGTGCATTTAAAAGGTCTGTGTCAAAAAACAACTCGAAGTCACCTCCACAAGAAGCTCTCTCTGCAGCAAAACACACTGCTCTAGAGCTGAAATGCCCCAATAGCTTCTGACCTTTTTTTTCCTCAATTGGTGATGTCACCAACTGAATTTTCACGCAAAGCAGATAGTTTGGCACGCCCTTGAATCAAGTGGGTTACGCCCACAAGGCTACACCAGTATTTGTTTCTAAAGCTCATTTACACTCTGGAGTGGAAATCCAATTATGGTAAAAGGTGTGACATTTCCGACACATGCGAACGGTGGACCAATCACAGCACACTGGGGTTTTTGGAGGGCGGGGCCAGGACCTCAACAGAGGGTTTGACAGACAGGTCCTGCAGAAATGGCCAGCATGAAAACTCAAGTGTTTTTTTCACAATGATGTGTTTAAACCTTTTTTAGTAGACTTCAAGTATACAAGAATAACCAATGAAAGGTCATTTAATCGATGCACTTTAAAGAGCATACGCAGCAAACAAAAATTTCTTGTGTCACTTTACTCTCCAAGATGTTAATAAAATGATTGCAAACTTTCAAGTTCTGCAAAATAAATATGAAGTCGTGATTTTAGCACTGCAAAATGCTTTATCAGGACAAGTTTATTCTTGTGACATCATGTTGCGCAAAGCGGTTGTTTTCATTTTAGTCACAAAGAAGGTTCTAGAGACAGCATGTTGAGCAATTCTGAAGAGTGCTTCCTCTGAAAGTTCCAACAATCACCAAGATATAGATGTTTTAAAGAAAGAAGAGGAAGACATTGAAGTTTAGTACAGCCATCACACGCCGAGTGAAGATCAGCCACTCGCAGAAGATGAGGATGAAGAAGACGGAGATGAAGAGGCTGATGTAGACGGCCTTTTCGCCTGTCGTGTTGGACTCAAGATATGAGAGGACGGTTTTCATGGATTTAGGAGGAAGTAGATTGTGAAACGGTTGTAGTTTGAGGGATCCAGTGTTTAAGGTCTCAGTCGCTATGGCTGTCCCACAGATTTTGGATAAAGATTCCGATTTCTGCGATGCCAAATAAACAGTACAACGTAGAAACAGCATCAGGTCTTAAGTCTCTGTTTATGGACAGAACTATGACAACCATGTCAGAACCCACCGTAACCTTAACAGAAAGTATGAGGAATATGTACTACTGTATTTTAGTTTGCATTCACAAGCACACTCACACACAAATTTAGATAGTTGTTAAAAACTTTTTTTCCTCAACATTTATTAATAAATGTGCATGAGCTATGTAGGAAATTCATCAGGCCTGGACAGCATGTCCCTGCCCTGTTTGCAAGAGTAATGACTAATGTATAAGCCATTCATAACCCCCCCCGCCCGGCCCCTCCAGCGGATATGCACCTCTACTGTTTCACCCCAGTGTTCTGTTACAAAAGCAATAAAGAACCCGAGATGGTCACGGTCAGACCGCCGCTGACTGATCCGGTGAACAGGCTCACGGACCGACTGTGATCCTCACCCACACTTTTACTGCTGCCCCTCACCTCAGGTAATGGAAACTCACTGTATCCCAGGGAGAGTATTTCTCATGGCGCAAATGGTATTTCTCATTTCTGAAGATGATTTTTATTTTTCCAAAAAAGTATGAAAGCAACAAAAATGGGTCATTTCACCACCAGCAGCACTGCTCACTTAACCACAATGGAGAACACACACATACGGGCACGCGTGCTCAAACACACAAACACACACACACACATACGGGCAGGAGTGCACATGCAGACACACACATACACACCAGACACACCCATGCACACACACACATATGCACACACACACACACACACACACACACATACAGGCATGCATGCACATTCAGACACACAAACACACATACACACACACGCACGCACACACACATACACACAAAAGCGCACACATAAAATAGGTTAGAGCAAAGGACCCACGGCCTTCCAAAAAATCATTTCCCGTTCCCTGACAATTATTCGCATGTTTATGTAGCGTCTGGCGGGATGGGCCATTAATTTGTCACTTCAAGTGGGCCCTCCTTCTCAAGACGGCGGCTGTCAGAATCAGTGCTGCCTGTTTACACTGAGGCCTCATGGCCCCTGATCTGGAACAAGTTGGTGCCAATAACATGCAGCCAGTGTGTGTCCACTTAACCAACAACACACAGCCAGTGTGTGTCCACTTCACCAAAAACACACAGCCAGTGTGTGTCCACTTCACCAATAACACACAGCCAGTGTTTGTCCACTTCACCAACAACACACAGCCAGTGTGTCCACTTCAACAATAACACACAGACTGTGTGTGTCCACTTCACCAATAACACATAGCCAGTGTGTGTCCACTTCACCAATAACACACAGCCAGTCTGTGTCCACTACAGTGATAACACACAGCCAGTGTGTGTCCACTTCACCGATGGCGCACAGCCAGTGTGTGTCCATTTCACCAATAACACACTGCCAGTGTGCATCCACTTCAGCAATAACACACAGCCAATGTGTGTACATTTCACCGATAACACACAGCCAGTGGGTGTCCAATTCAGCAATAAAACACAGCCAGTGTGTGTACACTTCACCAATAACACACAGCCAGTGTGTGTCCACTTCACCAATAACACACAGCCAGTGTGTGTCCACTACAGTGATAACACACAGCCAGTGTGTGTCCACTACAGTGATAACACACAGACAGTGTGTGTCCACTTCAACAATAACACACAGACTGTGTGTGTCCACTTCACCAGTAACACACAGCCAGTGTGTGTCCACTTCACCAACAACACACAGCCAGTGTGTGTACAGTTCACCAATAACACACAGCCAGTCTGTGTCCACTACAGTGATAACACACAGCCAGTGTGTGTACATTTCACCGATAACACACAGCCAGTGTGTGTCCACTTCACCAATAACACACAGCCAGTGTGTGTCCACTACAGTGATAACACACAGCCAGTGTGTGTCCACTTCACTGATAACACACAGCCAGTGTGTGTCCACTTCACCGATAACAAACAGCCAGTGTGTGTCCACTTCACCAAAACACACAGCCAGTGTGTGTCCACTTCACCAATAACACACAGCCAGTGTGTGTCCACTTCACCAATAACACACAGCCAGTGTGTGTCCACTTCAGTGATAACACACAGCCAGTGTGTGTCCACTTCACCAATAACACACAGCCAGTGTGTGTCCACTTCACCAATAACACACAGCCAGTGTGTGTCCACTTCACCAATAACACACAGCCAGTGTGTGTACAGTTCACCAATAACACACAGCCAGTGTGTGTCCACTTCACCAATAACACACAGCCAGTGTGTGTCCACTTCACCAATAACACACAGCAAGTCTGTGTCCACTACAGTGATAACACACAGCCAGTGTGTGTCCACTACAGTGATAACACACAGCCAGTGTGTGTCCACTTCACTGATAACACACAGCCAGTGTGTGTCCACTTCACCAATAACACACAGCCAGTGTGTGTCCACTTCACCAATAACACACAGCCAGTGTGTCCACTTCAGCATAACACACAGCCAGTGTGTGTCCACTTCACCAATAACACACAGCCAGTGTGTGTCCACTTCAGCTATAACACACAGCCAGTGTGTGTCCACTTCACCAATAACACACAGCCAGTGTGTGTCCACTTCAGCAATAACACACAGCCAGTGTGTGTCCACTTCACCAATTTAACACACAGCCAGTGTGTGTCCACTTCACCAATAACTCACAGCCCGTGTGTGTCTAGGTCACCAATAACACACAGCCAGTGTGTGTCCACTTCACCAAAAACACACAGCCAGTGTGTGTCCACTTCATCTATAACCCACAGCCAGTGTGTCCACTTCAGCAATAACACACAGCCAGTGTGTGTCCACTTCACCAATAACACACAGCCAGTGTGTCCACTTCACCAATAACACACAGCCAGTGTGTGTCCACTTCACCAATAACACACTGCCAGTGTGTGTCCACTTCACCAATAACACACAGCCAGTGTGTGTCCACTTCACCAATAACACACAATCCAGTGTGTGTCCACTTCACCAATAACACACAGCCAGTGTGTGTCCACTTCAGCTATAACACACAGCCAGTATGTGTCCACTTCAGCAATAACACACAACCAGTGTATGGTCAGTTTAGCAGTAACACACAGCCAGTGTGTGTCCATTTCACCAATAACTCACAGCCACTGTGTGTCCACTTCACCAATAACACAAAGCCAGTGTGTGTCTACTTCACCAATAACAAACAGCCAGTGTATGTCCTCTTCATCAATTACACAAATCCAGTGTGTGTCCACTTCACCAATAACTCACAGCCAGTGTGTGTCCACTTCAGCAATAACACACAGCCAGTGTGTGTCCACTTCAGCAATAACACACAGCCATTGTGAGTCCACTTCAGCAATAACACACAGCCAGTGTGTGTCCACTTCACCAATAACACACAGCCAGTGTGTGTCCACTTCACCAATAACACAGCAAGTGTTTGTCCACTTCACCAAAAACACACTGCCAGTGTGTGTCCACTTCACCAATAACACAAAGCCAGTGTGTGTCCACTTCACCAATAACACACAGCCAGTGTGTGTCCACTTCACCAATAACACAAAGCCAGTGTGTGTCCACTTCACCAAAAACACACAGCCAGTGTGTGTCCACTTCACCAATAACACACAGCCAGTGTGTGTCCACTTCACCGATAACACACAGCCAGTGTGTGTCCACTTCATCAATAACACACAGCCAGTGTGGGTCCACTTCACCAATAACACACAGCCAGTGTGTGTCCACTTCACCAATAACACACAGCCATTGTGTGTCCACTTCAGCAATAACACAGAGCCAGTGTGTGTCCACTTCACCAATTACACACAGCCAGTGTGTGTCCACTTCACCAATAACACAGCCAGTGTGTGTCCACTTCACCAATAACACACAGCCATTGTGTGTCCACTTCACCAATTACACACAGCCAGTGTGTGTCCACTTCACCAATAACACAGCGATTGTGTGTCCACTTCACCAATAACACAGCCAGTGTGTGTCCACTTCACCAATAACACAGCAAGTGTTTGTCCACTTCACCAAAAACACACTGCCAGTGTGTGTCCACTTCACCAATAACACAAAGCCAGTGTGTGTCCACTTCACCAGAAACACACAGCCAGTGTGTGTCCACTTCACCGATAACACACATCCAGTGTGTGTCCACTTCATCAATAACACACAGCCAGTGTGTGTCCACTTCACCAATAACACACAGCCAGTGTGTGTCCACTTCACCAATAACACACTGCCAGTGTGTGTCCACTTCACTTCGACACAAGAGTGATGTGATCTGTTCGGCTGATTAGCAGATAGATACACACACGGGGTCACACACACACACACTTGCACACTCACACACACACATGCACATTTATAAACACTCACTTGCGCGCACCCACACTCACACACACACACGCACGGACATCCACTGATGCCAAGCAAACTGCACTCCCACACGCAGATGCACACACTACTTCTCTCTCTGCCCACATGGACAAAAGCACTGACTCCTCCATCACTCATGTTTCAAACTGCATCCATGTTCAATTTAAACACATAGAGAGACAGGAGCGAAATCGTAGAGGAGTTTTCCCTCGTCTCTCACGGCTCGCAGGCTCACGTGAAGCTCCTGACGGGCGGTCGCTTCCTACAGCCCAACACACTATCAGCACTCATGCACAATGCAGCCCTAAAG
Organism: Gymnothorax javanicus; assembly: GCA_029692085.1. Classification (NCBI taxonomy): domain Eukaryota; kingdom Metazoa; phylum Chordata; class Actinopteri; order Anguilliformes; family Muraenidae; genus Gymnothorax; species Gymnothorax javanicus. The sequence continues at coordinate 4,989,547 of CM056210.1, forward strand.
CCAGTCACTGCACCGACTCGCTCACAGAGAAACATCCCGCCGCGTCTCGAAGCCCTGCTCTCTGCAGCGGCCATCCCGGGACCGAAGGTAAAGGTGTAGCTTACCTGTGTTTGGGCAGCCAGCCATGTGCGGAGCAGAGCGCAGTTAAACAGGCTGAACTGCTCCTCTTCTACAGCGAGACTGCACAACTACTTCACTCCTCCCTCGCTCCAACTCTCCGATTCTGTTTTGTGTTATCCACTCTCCTACTGCACCTCTGACTTTATTTTCTTCTCTCTCTCTCTCTCTCTCTCCCCCCTCTCTCTCCTCAGACGGGGGGAAAGCGGGTGTGGATCAGCAGCCCTTGGAACACAGAGGCTCTTTTGTCTGGTTTCCTGCGGCACACTGAAAGCATTATGTCCTTATAGATTTTCATATTTAAGGCACGGCTGTTTGATGCCCCCCACCCCCCAGCCAAACCCCCCTCGCCTGTCCCAGGTCATCCATCTTCTCTCCATCTGGGATGAAAAACAGACGGACCCTCGATGGCCTTAACTAGGAGGACTCGAATACAGTAAAGGAAAGCTTTTCTCCAGTGCCTGTTCATGAGCAGCGCTAGCAGTATTCACTGCTCCTCAGACATGATTTATGAGTCATGAGCTATAACTCTGATCGGCACTTCAGCGGCTCAGGAAATGGAAGCTTGAGATTTCTCCTGTATGGAGTGATGTACAGTTCTAATGTCTTTTGTAGGGGTTGTCTGGATGGATCATAATTCATCACTACTAATGCACTGATAATACTAGTATAATGTCAGATAATATTACAGTATACAAATACTACTATATAATCATATACATCCTAGTTGCAGACAGTATCGAGACAAGATATTTAATGCTTTGCCTGATCAACTTAATTTTATTTGAAAATATACATCATTCCTGCCATTCAGGTCTGCAGTGCATTCCAAAAAAATTGGGACGGGGGCAATTTAGGACTAGCAAGTAAGGTAGTAAGTCTTGTCCGAGCATTGTGGGACATCAGGCTGGTGCTTAACCCCAGTTTCTGTGGCATGCAGCAACTAGGAGTATTGCTGCTCCCCCTGGATGGGATGCTGGTCCATCGCAAATTACCCCCCAGCTCTTAGTCAGGTTTCCCTGATGAGTTGCCGGTACCTAATTGTACACCTGGGTGGAGTGAGGCAGTGTGGGAGTGAAGTGTTTTGCCGCAAAAGCTGTGGCAAGGACTCGAACTCGGGACTGTTCGGTCCCAAGTAAAGCACCCATTTTTAAAAAAAAAAATACACTAATGAGGTAAAAATTTTGTTGATTTGAAAGAAATCGTGTCAGCTGGTGATTGTTATCATAATTAGGTAAAAAAGCAGCATCCCTGAGAGGTCGAGTCATTGAGGAGCAAAGAGAGGCTAATGATCACAAATTCCCCTCAAACGCAAGAGAAAATCATTGAGTGGTTTAAAACCACTGCTCCTCAAAGAACGATAGGAGGAGATCGGAATATTTCATCCTCTAGTGTGCATAACAAAACTAGAAGAGTCAAGGAATCTGGAGCGATTAGTGCACGTAAAGGGCGAGGGAGCAAGCCTGTGATGCTCTTCACTCAGAGGGCTGCATCAACAACGGTCATTATTCTATCAGTGATATAACCACACGGGCTCAGGATTACTGTGGCAAACCTTTGTTAATTCATGGTTACATTAATACCAATTCAAAATTTACTGACGAATTAATATTTCAGGTCTTTTTTGTTTTTGAAGAAATGGACACTGTGCTCTGGGCCAAAGAAGACAAGAATCATCCACACTGTTACCAGCAACAAGTCAAAAACCATATTGCCATGGTACGGGGTTGTGTCAATGCCCTTGGCAAGAGTAACTTGCAGTTCTGTGAAGGCTCCATTAATGCTGAAATGTAAACTGAGATTTTTGATCAACATATCCACTGCTTGGAGCACAAAAAGGTTAAATGCATTTTTTAAGTTTTGAGAAAAAGCAATATAAAACTTTGAAACAATGTGACAAATGAACAGTTATCATGAAATGCGGCTGTAGTTCAGTCAGGGAACTCTTCGCAGAATTCAGACATCACATGTCCTCTCACAACCCAATCATGTATGCACACATCACTTCAGTAATGCAACGCACTCTTCAAAAATGGCTAATCAAGCTAATGCTTTTGTAATGTGGTAAATAGCCACTAGATGGCAGTATTGACTTTTTTTTGTGAAGCCCAGTCTGAAGCTAGGTTGGGCATGTCCAGGCATGCCCAGAGGGGAAAGTCCCAGAAATGGGAGGGGCTGGACAAGAGTATATAAGGAGAAAAACTGAGAGAGTAGAGTAGTAGGAGAAATTGCAAGAAGGATACATTTGACCAGACCTGTCACTCTTTTCAAGACCTTTTAAGCTTTTTGTGGATTTTTTGCCTGTGTTGGAGCATTTTCCTGTCCCAGGACATCACAACAGAGCAGCCCATCTCCATTACAGGAACTGTAAATATCTTATTTTTTTTTTTATTTCAATCTTGGTCAGTAGGGTAGAGAGTTTGGTTCTGTTTGTTTAATTAAATCTGTTGAAGTTTAACAATTTTGTCTGTCATCCCTTGCTGTCCGTGGCCCATAACAAATCTCAAATTGGGGCCATAACACTTTGCAGCTGTTCACACTGGCTTTGTTAGCATCAGTCTCCCAGCTTCAGCTTCGCATTTGCTGTCATTGTTGGTTATTATGCTGCTATTTCGTTTCTGCTCACCCACCTCCCCCAGCTTCCACCTGTCTGTTTAGATATATATATATATCCACTATTCACGTTAGTGCACATATTGTGCACCGAGTACCCAAAACAGATCTATTCACACCCCAAACTCTGCTAAATTCTATATGATACTAAAGGCATATACTTGGTATATACTAAATTCTACACCAAAGTTTGATTGATTGATTGATCTTTTCCAGGGATGTAAATCCATATTTCAATAAGACAATGCAAAACCACAGTCAGCACACATAACAAAGGCACGGCTGCACAAGCAGAGGCTGCGGGCGCTGGACTGGCCTGCCTGCAGTCATGACCTGTCCCACATGGGGAATGTGTGGGGCATTTAGAAACACAAAATATGACAAAGACCCCATACTCTTGCACACCTTAAGACGTGTTTGCAAGAAGAATGGGACTAAATTACACCTGAAACACTCAATCACTTGGTGTTCTCAGTCTCAAAACTGGTGAAAAGGAATGGCATCATTACAAAGTGGTAAACACTTAACTGTCCCAACTTTTTTTGAAATATGCTGCAAGAATAAAAACTGGAATAAGTATTTCTATTGAAAAATCAGTAAAACTCAATCTGTGAAAAATCAAATAATGTACTGTTGTACTGTTTTCAACACAATGCAGGTCAGGAATAATTTAAGAATACCTGCTTTCAGTTCTCATTTTAATTCAATATATCGTCCCAACTTTTTCTGATTTGGGGGTGTACATGCACAGAGGGAGTAGGTTTTCCGGTGGATTCTTCCAGTCTGCTGCAAAACAGCTAACTGCAAACTGAGAGGTAGATACGAGGATTGATGAGCTCCCTGAATTCAAACATGTGAAAACTGAGGAAGATTGGGAGATAGATCATGACGGGAATGCGGTTATGGGAATAAATATGTGAACCTAAGCATCAGCAAATCAATGTTGTGTGTATGTGTCTATCAACTGTACAAGTGTGATTGAGTTTGAGTAACTGTACATATGCATGTTTGAGTGTGTGGTGTGTTTGTGTGTGTGTGTGTGTGCCTGTGTGTGTGTGCCTGTGTGTGTGTGTGTGTGTGTGATCAGGTTCATTTCACTGTAGTGCCCTAATTACACCCTGCAGCCTCTAAGCCACGCCATTGTCTGTATGTAAGTTCTCAAAGCGACACATGGATGTGGCAGCACCCTGCATTTCTAAGGTAACTTAAGGCGCAAAGAAGCAGTGCATGCATTAGGAATACGCTTCAAAGTAATGATACGGTTGTCTGTCAGCAGAGCCGTGACAATGAGATTTTGCTTTACATCTATATTCAGCCTCGAAACCTGTGGCTCACAGTGACTTCCTGAACTCTCAATGGGTTTTAGGTGTTCCACACTGAATTATAGAATCCAGAGATATCCACTCAATCTTTGAATTTCTTTTTAATTTCAAGACATCTCCTATGAAGACAGCCTTTTGTAACAATCTGAAGGCAATCTTTAAAAAAAAAATGCATGCTTTAATTAAAAATAATATTTTATATCTCAGGGTTTGACCTCAATAAATATTGATATCGTCCAACCAAACTGAAGGCTCAGAAATATGTAAAAGCTGTTCTTTCAATGTGTTTAGTTCCTTTCTCCAATATCTGAAAATTATTAGGTTGTAAAGTTGAACTATACTCTCTAATTTATGTTCATGGTTGAACCAGAAAATACAGGTTTAAAGGAATAAATTAATTGCACTCAGTCACTGTGAAATTATTCTGTGTGACAGATTACTTTAATTTTTTAAGGAAATCCATCATAATATTTTTTCAGAGTGCCTTTTCAGTTTGACTGAACTTTATATTTTTTAATTAATATTTTAATTTTTTGAGTATATTTTATATCTTATATTTTTTGAGGGCTTTACCACTGAATAAGAATGCAACATACGGTAAATGATGATGGTGATGACGATGATGATGATTATTTTTATTATTGTCTTTGTTAGTATTATGATGATGATGATCATTATCCATACATCCATTATCTACACTGCCATTATCTACCTATGGGCAATTCAGCATCTCCAATTAGCCTGATGGACTTTGGACTGTGGGAGGAAAGCAGAGTGCCTGAAGGAATCGCATAGGAACACGGGGAGAACATGCAAACTCCACACAGAAAGGCCCCAGGCCGGATTCAAACCCATGTCCTTCTTGCTGTGAGACGGCAGTGCTATTATTATTATTATTATTATTAACAATAGTAGTATGAGCAGCAGTTTTAATGGCAATAGGAGCAGCAGTGATAGCAGTTTCACCACAATTAGCATCACACTGCAGGCTCCTACAGAACTCAGACAAAAGTGGGAGATCTGGGCCGGAGGGATTCGGACATTCCATCCAATCTGAGCCTCTCTTCCCAGAACTTTCAGTAAAATTTATTTTCCCAAAAAAAAGTGATCTGGTTAACATCGCCCCAGATCCAGCACCTCCCTTTTTCTGAGAAGCTTTATTAAAGACAATATTAACCCCAGGGCGCAGCCACAGCTAACATCACATACTGCATAGGCCTGCTTTTTTAGGCCCCCCGCAACTGAAAATATTTCAGTGAAAGTTCGAAGGGACAGCTCTCGCGTACAGCACGTCAGACGGCGGGAAAAGGCTGGCAGAAAAAGGCCTTCTCCTCGCAGGTTTCCTGGCTTTAGATCTGGGTCATGCAGGGCTGAATCTACACCACTCTTTATTTACACCTACTGTATGCATAGAGTAACTCCCATCCAAAGCCACTAACACAGCTAACTTTGTTACTGCTAAATAATTATCATAGCGGGGATTATGTTTCGTGCTCAAGGGGCCAGAAAAGAAGCTTCCTGCGGCCTGAAACGGCATCCTCTCTGATGCAAGTCAGAGTGTTATTATACACCACATGCATTACATTATATTGCATTGCATTTTAGTAATGGAGAGATGCTTTTAAGCAAAGTAAAAGGTATACATCTCATATATGTCGGCTCGCATGGTCATGAAGCATGAAGCCTTTGCTAACCAATGGTAATGCCCCATTGAAACCATTTACTCTCAAAAGTTTGCTGATGTTGGCAGCCGAGGTCATATTTTCAATAATAAAGCTAACTTGAGTAGACATACAGACATGCTTACTCATATCACATGGGTTAGGATCATTGGGCCTCATGCAGCAACATTCTCTTAAATTTATTTTAGATTTTCTCTTATTTTTTTGCTAAGAGAAAAAAATAAGAGAACTAAACTCCGGATGCAGCAAACGCTCTTAAAGGTCCAAATCTGCTCTTACCCAGGTGTGCTGAATGGTGAATCCCACTTGTTCGTAAATTGGAAGCGCGTGGCCGGCTCTTTTAAATTAGCATATATGACACCCACTAAACACCATATAAGGGCAGGTGACGTGCCGTGTGCAAAGAGCCGACTGCACATGGAAATCTAGGGCGGTTTCACAGTTGGGGTGCAACTCAAAGGGTAGGCTACATTTTAGGGGTCGTCACTTAATTCCATCTGCCAAATTGACATGACATCATTTCATTTCTGTTAAACAGCTTTGGCTTAATTGAATCGTCTCTGGTTTCCCTAACCCCAACCTTAACTCTAACCCCTAACCCCAAACCTAACCCTAACCTAAAATTTGCACCTTGGTGGTTTTAAATGGGGCACAACTTTAAAAAGAGGCGGCAATATATTTCGGGGTTTTTTTTTATTGAGCAGTGGGTTTAGAATATTAATATTGAATATTAATATCGCGAATGCATATGCTGCGCGTGCCCTAGCAACCCGGTGTGTCATCTGTAACATGGATTACCACGTATAGCAGGAAGAGAAATTAAATCCGAAATTTTCTTGACTGAATGTTTGATGTTTTTACACATCCGAATCTTTCTCTTGGTACCCAAACATCAAGGTAAGCCGAAAATGTACTGATTACATTCGATATTGGTGGATGTTGCATACTGAATTCCTTCGCCCTTGCGTTTTTGGCCGATTATGCTGTCCACTGTCTCATACAATGAAAATGTATCTATCTCATAACTTGAGCTGCCAGACTTTCGCACCACGTCTCGCACTTTGAAATATCACAGCCGCATTTTCTTTAGTTTGTCACGGCACTGATCTATTATTCTGTGATAACCACTCGAATGTAACTACGCACAAATTATTCCATTAATCTCTGAGTTTTTGCGTGTAGTATCCAGTTGTGATTGTATGTTTTCGTCCGCCTACATTTCAAACAAGTATTGAATTTCTTCGTTTGAATGGAGATATCTTTTCGCCGCTGCATTTGTTAGAACAAGAGAGCCGTAACACATAACAGTAATCTTCCATGCTCCAGTGCGGTTGCTTTCACATTTGGTACAAGTAGCCATTCATCTGTCTCAGCAAACAGATCCGCGTGATCTCTAAAAACGCGCTCTCTGCGCAAGGCCTGGATGGCCAAAGCGTCCAACAGCAACAGGTAAGCCATTCAGAAGCAGAACGCACGCAAGTATCTAACGGTTTTTATAGCTTAGTCCTAATTAGGATCAACTGGCCAAACTCTTTAGCCCAAGAATTAAATAATAAAATCATTATAATTTCTCAAAAACATAAAAACAATCAAAATTTGATTATATGGTGCATTTTTAATGTTTAGGTTTTGAAATTTTCCGTGCACTGGACAAGCAGTTTGTGGACAGAGATAACAGTTTTCTGTTTTCTCTTATCTCGGTAAGAGTGCTCTCGACCACTCATAAAATTTTCTCTTACTGAAGAGAAGAGCAAAAATAAGAAAACATTGGTGCATCCCAGAAATCAATGGGTAAGAACAAAATAAGAAAAAATTGGGGATACGAACAAAAATAAGAGAAAATTTGTTCTTATATCGCTTCTTGCATGAGGCCCATTGTGAGGTAACAGCTGGATATTTTCACAAATCCTTCATCAAGTGGGAGGGAGAAAACACTCCGACCCCTCATGTGCTATTGTGAAAATCTACCATTTAACCTGAACCTGCTGTCTAAAAAATGCTGAGCTGAATTTTCCACCAATTAAATGAGTCCGAGTGCCTGGTCCCCGCCCCTCTCTCCACGCACAGCATTGTTCAGAAACGCCTCTGGTTTTCTGCTGTCTTCTTCATTAGCCGCGGTCTGGGGGGGCATACCTCATTTACACGTATGTGCATGTGTCCCCCGTAACCAAAACCTTCCCCCGCTGAGGTGCACACTGCATTTCACAAGGGTTAAGAGGGAACCAAACACATAATCAAAACACAGAGGAGAAACTTCATCACTCCTTTCCTCTGTTGTCAGACTTCAGTCAAGCTCTCGCCCACCCAAACCCCCCCAAAAAAACTAAACTCTAATCCCGCAGCAGTCTCCACTCTCTTTCACTGTCATAGCCAGACTCCTCCCTTCCCCTCCAACCTCACTTATCAGCAATATCCAATCACAAAACAGTAGGAGAGAAGCTTGTGACACTGATGACAGCTTGTATTAAAACTGAAATTTATCACCAGAGTTAAAGGACACTTCGAGGAAATCAAAGAACCAGACTTTCACCCCAGACCTGTAGCTGCATGATTCGTTGCCTCTACGGAGTGATTAATAAAGACATATCAGACGAGATGGGGAACACAAATACATGACCTGGCCGAGACATTGTAATTAACTCTCATCCATCAAAAATCTGCGGGTGGGAAAGGCAAAAGGCCTTGGCTGCCATGCTGCACAGGAAACGTCTGCAACCACGACCTTACAGAAACAACAAACAGTGAATACATAAATCACTGGTAAGAATGGAATGAACTTTTAAAGACTCAAATGTCGGAGTCAGCAGCAAAACAGTGGTGTTAAGACAGAGTGGCATTAATGTGAGGGAGTGGGATTCAAGTGCTAGTATAGTATTTCACACAGGTGGTGCTTTACTGACAATAAAGTAGCAACAGGGTGATGTATTCTAAATGTTGAAGTGCCATTAATATGATCTCTAGAACTATAATCATGAATTATAAGTGTTCCAGTAATATTTAACTGCCATTAGAGTGAAGTTCCAGATATTATAGCGCCATCAGAAATATTAGATTGACATGAAAGTGGTGTTGCGGAAATGTAACAGACCATAACAACATGAGTGGCAAGAACAGGCCATTCAGCCCAACAAAGCTTGCCATTTTCCAATCACTAAAGTGAACCTCACACTTCAGACATTCAAGGACTACATGGTATCAAGCACTATATCAAGCCTGAACTTCAATATTCCAAGAGTTTCTGCCTCTACAATATAGCCAGGCAAGTGATTCTAAACTGTGGTTTCTCTCCGCATTTAAAAAAAAAAAAAACATTTCCTGACATCAGTGCTAAATTTACCCTTGACTAGCTTCCATTCCTGATCCGAAGTTTTGCAAACAAAACTTGAACAAAGTAATCCTGCATAGTTAACTTTGTTAATCCCTTTGACATACTTAGAGATCTCAATAAGATCACCCTGAAGTCTCCTTTTACCAAAAATTAAAAGATTAAGATTCCTCAGCCTCTCTGTATAGCGTTTATCTTTGATATCAGAAATTAACTTTGCAGCTCTTCTTTGAACCTCTTCAAGTGCCTTTATGTCTTTCTTGAAGTATGGTCCCCAGAACTACACACAATATCCTGAGTGTGGTCGGATGAATGTGTTGTACAAGAGAAATATAACCTCCAATTAAATACTTTTGCTATATATCCCAACATCCTGTTGGCCTTTTTAACTTGTACAGCGCAGTGGCTAGAGCCTGTAAAGGTTTGGTCAACAATCACGCCCAGATCTTTTTCAAATAGAACACATTCTAGTTTTAAACCTTCTATAAAGTAATCCTGTCTATTTTTTTTATTTCCAAAATGTAGAAATTTGCATTTAGCTTTGTTGAATATCAGTTGCCAAGTTTCTGCCCACTTCTGAATTCTAAATCATCCCTGAATCACATTAGTAGACTCTAAACTGTTTGCCAAACCTCCTATTTAGTATCACCCACAAATTTAAGTAATTCGCTTGCAATGTTCCTGTCAACGGCATTAATGTAGATGAGGAGGAGCAGGGGTCCGAGCACTGGTCCCGGAGCGACTCCACTTCCCACAATGCCTAGCTCAGATGAGATCCCTCTGACCACCACTCTTTATGGTCTGTCCCATAACCAGTTCTGAATCCATTCCAGAATACCTCCTATAATGAGGTCCTCATTTTAAAAATTAGTCTCTCATGCGATACTGTATCAAAGGCTTTCTGAAAATCCAAGTATATGATGTCATAGGCCCTGCTTGCCTCTTCTAAGAATTCCAAAAGGTTTGTCAGGCATGACCTTCCCTTACGGAAACCATGTTGGCTATCCCTCAAGATATTATTACATTCAAGAAATAATTCCAGCTCGTCTTTCATGATAGATTCCAGTATTTTGCATGCATTGCAAGTTAAACTGACAGGCCTGTAATTTCCTGGCTCAGTACAGCCCCCTTTCTTATATATAAGTATTATATTGTCCCGCGTATTTCTTCCTTCCTAAAGAACACTAAAAATTACTGACAATAGTTCAGACATGATCTCACTAAGTTCCCCTGGGTATAAGCCATCTGGGCCAGCCACCTTATTTGTCTTTAATTTATGCACTTTGTCTAATACTTGATTATCCCTCTTCAATTTCTGGTAAATAATTTCCAACATTGGAAAAGCCCTTTGGCCAATTACAAATCCGATCATTTGTGAAACCCTTTACAAAGTATGTACAACAAGGTCCCCTATTATGCTGATCCTTCTTTTAACACATGTAATGTAAGTCATGTTATAATGTCGGTTGTCCATACTCAACCTCTGCAAAGTTTCTAAACATAAGATACAGGGGTTTTTCCGTAATCCGAAAACGTGATTTCCCGAACCTGATTTCCTCTCTGAATAGCTCATCCTGAGATCTTCACAAGATCTGGGCAAAACCTGACGTCAGTTTGTTGCGTCCAATCAGGACAGACCTGGCCAGAGCCAATCACGGCGCTGGACCTGCCCACCCCAGAATTTATTTTATCAGACACAAACGAGCCCAAATCATTTAACGTGTAGATTTATCAGTATGTCTTCCAAAGCTGTTCATATGTGTTTTTTTGGATGCGAAAAAGAAAGCGCAACTATTTTCTCTTCCAAAAGACGATGCCACCAGAAATCAGAGGTTAGCTTTTTTGTTTGCTGGCGGCAAACAGCCACACTTAAAGGGAACGTTAGCTGTTTGTGCTTGGCATTTCACCGAAGACACCTTTGTCAATAAAGGATAATTCGACGCTGGATATGCGTCTCAGCTGCTTCTCAAACCTGGAGTAGTTGCATTGATCAAGCGCTCGGAGCCACAAGCTGTTCGTAACGATATAACAGCAAATAATGTAAGTGAGGCTAATGTGTTACGGGTGGCTAGCAGGACCGCTAACGATAGTTAGCACTTACAACTGGCCTCAAACGCAGGCTTTGTAAAATATCTGAAGATAAAGCCTGGATCGGTACCAACTGCCCATGACTCACAGACGCGGAGGCAGCAAGTTTTACCATTTTGTGTTGCTCTACTGCATAAACCTACCTAATGTGATAGCCTGTTGAATGTGGCTGTAGCACTGCGACTTACTTAGCGAAGTTACTGTTGCTAATGTTCGTTCCCTAAATATGCCAAAGTAAATAATATCAAGGAGACATTCAACAGAAGGTGCGTGAACATAAACCTCATTTGAAGCTAACTTTTTATACTTGTTTGTAATTTGGATGCTTGGTACAATTGTTCATGGTAATGGAACTTACTGTCGGTAAAACCTGTATTGCAGGGTAACGTTTGTCTCTGTCGTCATGATGACCGCTAGGTTACTACTGCATGTTACTTCGCGTTCCATGCTAATGAAAAAATGCTACTGGTTAATTGATATGCAGTAATTCAGATTGGTATGCTTGTGTTACTTTGGTTTGCATCAAGGTGGTAGTTTCATCATAATGTTGCCTGACTGCAGCCACTACAGTTGAAGCTAACTGGAGAGGTGATGTATGTATCTGCAAAGTTGGGCTGAAAAGGCTGCATTTAGACCAGATGTAGGTCTTGCAGAGCTTGGGGTCCGTGTTTGGGTTTGTTTACTGCTACTGTGAAATGATCATTTTACTTATCCATGAACGAAGTCAGCCGGGTACTTTGCCATTGTATGGGCTAGCTCTCTGATGCTACCGCAATGAAAGCAATCGCGAAACTCACTATAACGTGTCTGGTATAACAAACGATTTCTCTGCATTGCCATAGCGGAATTTCACCCCCATTTAAAATTGTACCGGCTAATACAAAGCCAAAAAAGTGGAGATTGGATACGGAATTCTTTCCTGTAGAAGTTATCGATTCGCTAGCTCAACATAAGCAACTGTTCACGCTAACGGAACTGTCCAGAAAACCTGTTTTGCACTGTAACCTTTGTCTCTGTCGTTGTTACAGCCTATGAATTATACTGCGGCCTAGCGGCAATTGCCGTGATTGCGCCAATGTGAGGCCGTAATGCCCTACTACTCAAACGGCCAGTTTGGCTTGCCCTTTTTTTAAGTAGCCGTCTCGCCCAAAAATTAACCAGAGTGGCAATCTTCGACACAGCGACTGAGCTGTGCGGCTCCCGTCATCACGCTGTGCTGGACTTCTGAGCACTTTGAGCTACCAACGACACGCCCACTCACTCACGAATACGGCAATGTTGTGTGAGGTTGGTATCCTACAACCATACATCCTTCCGACTTGAGAAAAATCAGCTCACATTATGTTTTAAGCACAAGCAAGCAATTAAATGTGAGGGGTGGAAGTAACAAAAATTAATTGATAAAAATGGAGGGGATGAAAACGCATGAGAATTGAAAAATAGAGTCATAAGTTATCAAGTGAATTGAAAAATAGTGATATATTGTTAATTGATTTGATAAACTTCATTCTACTATTCATCGTTTACCACACCTAACTGACATTTATCGTTTACCACACGCAATTTTTGTTACTTCTGCCCATACCTAACTGACATTTATCATTTACAGCAAGCAATTTTTGTTACTTCCGCTCAAATGATGAATCAAAAACCACGCCCACTGATTAGCTGATGTTTTTGGCTCTTAACTTGCAGCCCTTAATGCGCGTCAATTTGCCTCATGATTACGCCGACAAAATAAGGCTACAGTTTGCGTACAGTCTTACTCACTAGCGAGTTGGTTTGCTACCTAGCTAGCAATAATATTGCTGGCGCGCCAATGTATTTAGCTACTTGGCCAACTGGCTAGTGAGCTAAAAAGGCTGCAGTTCGCTTTCAATGCGTACACTGTCATACTCCTTAGCGAGCTAGTTGGCTTCCAAGCTAGCAAGCCAAAGTCATATCGAACTGTGTGTCATAGCTAGCACGCCAATGTATTTAGCTACATGGCCAACTGGCTAGTGAGCTAAAAAGGCTACAGTTCGCTTACAATGGAATACTTGCGAGCAAACTATTTGGCTACCTAGATAGCAAGATAAAGAGACATCGATATCTATAATGTCATAGCTAGCATGCCAATGTGTTTAACATCCTAGAGCGTATTTGAATCCCTGTTCTTGGCGACACTCGGGTTGACTCAACACGAGAACGAAGTTCCGAACAGCTGAGAACCAACACGAGAACGCGTTCTTGTCACTCCCCACTTTTTGGAGAGTGGGACGAGTGTTGTCAAGAACAAAGATGGCGGACGCGGGAGATACGTATGTGAAATTTTCATCAATTTCACCGATTAATCTTGTTAATAGCCCTCTATTCATGAGAATAAGTAGTTTCAGTGGTAATTAACTATGTATAGAAGCATGAATTGACTTTAGGGCCCGGTTACTAGGGTTTATCATGCGGAAATTCTGTAAAAACCGTCGGTATCGCAATAATTCAATTCAATTCAATTTTATTCTGCATCATACGCAGCCCCATGGGCTAGCCTGAGTTGGAGACTGGAGAACACCTGAACTCGCACTTCCGTGTTCGGAACAAAAAACCCTGCACCTCGCACTCGTGTTGACTCGTGTTGGGGATTCGAATACGCCCCTGAAGTCGCTTTCACACTGGACGTGAAACAAATTTTTTGCACGACAGATTACATTGAAAGTCAATGCAAAGACGCGAATACACTCGAGAAACGCATGTATTCCCGTCTTTGCATTGACTTTGAATGTAATCTGTCGTGCGAAAAATTCGTTTTGCGTCTGGTGTGAAAGCGACTTTAGGATGCTAAATACATTGGCATACTAGCTATAACATTATAGAGAAAAGGAATGGAGAAAGGAATGGGGTGGGCATGTTATTTTTTCTCATGGTACAAGTAATTCCAAAGGTGTGATGATATTATTTAAAAATAGTTTTGATTTCATATTACATTCCTCCCAAATAGACTCAGAAGGAAGATGGATTATATTGGATATTTCATTGGATAAAAACAGAATATGTCTTGTCAACTTATATGCACCAAATAATGATGACCCGCTTTTTTGGGAAATTCATGCCATCATAAAAGATTTACCCATAGTTTGCGATCAAATAATAATGGTAGGAGATTTCAATACGACTTTAGATACAACAATTGACAGAAAAGGTGGACATGCAACAAACTACCATCCAAAAAGCACTTCAGGCTATTCAGGATATGATGCAGGCATTCGATCTGGTAGATATATGGAGGCTAAAAAATCCAGACACTCCACGTTTTACATGGAAAAGGGCAAAACAGGCAAGTCGGATAGATTTCTTTTTAATATCCTTCTCAATAATACACAAAATCACTGAAACAACCATTGCAGACTCTCTTAGGTCAGATCACTATCTTATAACTTTACATCTGACACTTTGCAAAATTCTTAGAGGTCCAGGATATTGGAAATTCAACCAAAGCCTTTTAAAAGACAATACATTTGTTACTCAAACAAGAATGTTTATAACAGAGTTTTTTAAATACAATGTCGGATCTGCAAATCCACATGTAGTCTGGGATAGTTTTAAATGTGCCTTCAGAGGACACGCAATTAAAATATCTTCCTACAAACATAAGCAGTATCTTTTAAAAGAGAATTCCCTGATTCAAGAAATTATAAATCTAAATGTAAAAATAGACAAATCTACAATAATACCAATGGACTGGATAGATCAACGGGATGAAAAACAAGGTGAACTTGAAGCACTTTATAAACAAAGAGCTGAGGATATTTATTTGAAGAAAATGGCTAAATGGATCGGGAAAGGGGAAAAATGTAATAAGTTATTTCTGAAACTTCTACATAGAAACTTCTCAAAGAAGAATATAACTAAATTAATAAAAAATGATGGTGAAACTTGTATGTCAACAGCTGAAATATTGACAGAAGAAACGATATACTTTAAAGAAATATTCTCCTTTAAAAATAAACCAGAGGCACTATCTGATGAGCAATGTGAGGACTTTTTTCCCATTGACTACACTAACAAGCTCTCTGAGACACAGAGAAGTACATGTGAGGGTTTAATTTCAGAGGAAGAACTACAGAAAGCCATCTTCTCTTTTCAAAAAGTGATAAAACACCAGGACTTGATGGCATTCCTGTTGAAGTTTATCAAATATTTTATGAGGAGATTAAGGCCCTTTGCTCTCATGTTTTAATTATTCCTTTAAAGATGGCTCTTTATCAGACACACAAAAAATAGGCCTCATCTCATTATTATTAAAGCAGGACCCACAAGGACAGTATAAAGACCCAGCCTATCTTAAAAACTGGCGGCCATTAACGTTACAATGTTGTGATGCAAAAATACTGGCAAAATGTATTGCTCATAGAATGAAAAAGACTTTTACCGGACATAATTCATTATGACCAAACAGGCTTCCTCCACGGAAGATATATTGGAGAAAATATTCGTCAACTATTAGAAATAATGGAATATTATGATAAAACAAAAAAACCTGGCTTAGTTTTTATTGCTGATTTTGAAAAGGCCTTTGATAAGGTAAGATTAGATTTTATTTATAAATGCCTAGATTTTTTCAATTTTGGGAAGTCCCTAATAAAATGGATAAAAGTATTATATCATGAACCATGCTGTAAAATTATAAATAATGGGCATTTTTCAGACCGTATACCACTGTTCAGAGGACTTAAACAAGGTTGTCCTTTATCCCCATACCTCTTTATCATAGCAATAGAGATGTTGGGGATAAAAGTTAGAGCCAATGACAGTATAAAAGGACTAGAAATTAATGGGGTGGAATTTAAGGTATCGATGTATGCAGATGATACAAATTTTCCCATAAATCCTCAACTGTCTACTCTTCAAAACCTTATTGAAGACCTAAATACTTTCTCAAAATACTCAGGCCTTAAACCAAATTATGAAAAATGTAGCTTATTGAGAATTGGATCATTAAAGGATACACACTTCAATTTACCATGCCTCTTTCCTATACAATGGACAGATGGACTGCAAAATGTCCTTGGGATCCATATACCAAAAAGACATGAAGGGATTAGTGGATACAAACTTTAAATTAAAATGTAGCAAAATGGATAAAAGGCTGCTACCTTGGAAAGGTCAACATTTAACATTATATGGGAAAATTGCTCTAGTTAATTCCTTGATTGTTTCTCAATTTACATATCTATTTATGTCCTTACCTTCACCATCAGATTCTGCCTTCAAATTATACGAACAGAAGATATTTAAATTCATCTGGAATAATAAACCAGAAAAAAAAAAAAAGAGGAAATATTTATACAACAACTATGAACATGGAGGATTAAGATTATTAAATTTAAAAAGCATTGGATCTAACTAAGCATCGGTGATTCAAAAAAATCTATCATAAGCCAAACTGGTTTTCTCACAGATTATTATGTACATTTCATCACATATTTGAAAGCCAGCTCTTTCCATTTCTGCAATTAAGATCACTCCATATTCCCTGTTTATTCAAGAAGTCATGGCCGATTCATCAGTCTTTCTAAAAGAGTCTATAAAAGCTTGGTTAAGTTTTTCAGTACCATCCACCAGACCACCCTGAAGAAATCTTACAACAAATAATATGGTTTAACTCAAATATTACAATTAAAGGATATCCATTTATATGGAAACAAATGTCTGCTCGGGGCATTTACTTTGTGAATGATCTAATTGATGGAAATGGGAAACTAATGTCATACAATAGTTTTTGTAATAGGTATGGTGCCCTTTGCTCCATACAGAATTACAATCAACTGGCTGCAGCATTGCCTTCACAATGGAAAAGAAAGACTAACAAAATAACTTCTCAGGAACTAGTATGTCGGCCCCTCCATAAAAAAAATTTCAGTTGGGTTGCTCATAAAAAATCAATAGGAAAATGTATGATTTTTTATGGAGAAAAATAACCTAAAGGAAATTCCCTACAGAATTCATACATATTGGGAGGATATAGTAGACACGCCAATCCCTTGGCAACGAAGTTTTTAACTTAATTAATCAAACTTCTATTGGGACAAGGACTAGAATTTTCCAATACAAATTGTTATATAAAATCTTGGCAACAAATAAAATGCTGCAAATATGGGGGATAAAGGAATCCAATACATGTAGACTTTGTGAGGACGAGGAAGAAACCTTGGTCCATTTATTTTGGTATTGTCCATATGCTGTTGGCTTCTGGATACAGGTGCAGGAATGGCTACAAACACTTAATATTCCATTCGAGGTGACCTTGTTTACAGTTATGCTGGGGGACCTGAAAGATACTTGTCCAAAATTAAATAATATAATTATAGTTCTTGGAAAAATCTTTATTTTTAATACACAAAATAAGAATGCACTAAGATTAAGTAATTTCAAAATGTTTGTTAAAAAACAGCTATAATCTGGAAGGTATAGCTATGAGAAACCTGGGCAGAGCATCAGAATTTTTAAGGGTGTGGCAGAAAATAAGTACAGGTGAGGGATGGGCATTACTCACCATATGAATGAATCTTATCTGTGTGAATAAGTTTGTGTGATCTGTTCTTTTTTTCTTCTTATGGAGACATCATTGCATGTAAAATATAATTCCAATCATGCATTGGAATGATGAGGCTTTAGGAGGTTTGGGGGGTCTACAGGAGGATTGACAGCTTTGAGAGTTGTTGGTGTGTGGTTACGATTTTTTTTCTAGGTTTTTTTCTCCTTTCATTGCTTTATTATGTTTTTTTTTTTTTTCTTTTTCTTTTCTGTATTTCCTTTGTTAATTCCCTCCCTCAAGAGGTGACATATCATTGTATTTAAGTCCGGCAAAATAATAAAGTTGTCCTCCAAAGAGGGGGGGTGGTGGCGGGCTAAAAAAAAAAAAAAAAAACTATAACATTATAGATATCGTTGTCTCTTTATCTTGCTAGTTCGGTAGCCAAACAGCTCGCTCGCGAGTATTCCATTGTAAGTGAACTGTGGCCTTTTTAGCTCACTAGCCAGTTGGCCATATAGCTAAATACATTGGCGTGCTAGCTATGACACACAGTTCGATATGACTTTGGCTTGCTAGCTAGGAAGCCAACTAGCTTGCGAACAAGTATGACAGTAAACGCATTGAAAGCGAACTGCAGCCTTTTTACCTTGCTAGCCAGTTAGCTATGTAGCTAAATACATTGGCGCGCTAGCAATACTATTGCTAGCTAGGTAGCCAACTAGCTCGGTAGCGAGTAAGACTGTACGCAAACTGTAGCCTTATTTTGTCGGCGTAATCATGACGCAAATTGACGCGCATTAAGGGCTGCAAGTTGAGAGCCAAAAACGTCAGCTAGTCAGTGGGCGTGGTTTTTGATTGGTCATTTGGGCGGAAGTAACAAAAATTGCTTGCTGTAAATGATAAATGTCAGTCAGGTGTGGGCAGAAGTAACAAAAATTGCTTGCTATAAATGATAAATGTTAGTTAGGTGTGGTAAATGATGAATAGTAGAATGAAGTTTATCAAATCAATTGACAATATATCACTCTATTTTTCAATTCACTTGATCATTTATGACTATTTTTCAATTCACATGCGTTTTCATCACCTCCATTTTTATCATTTAATTTTTGTTACTTCCACCCCTCATAATAAAATACTGTTGGTGTCAAATACAACGTATACGTAGATGTGTTTTTGAGCTGGGTGAAAACAGCGGTTGTATAACTTTCCTCGACAGAAACTGAACTTTGAGAGCGAGCATCCGCTAACAACATTGGCCTGTGCAGAGTGTCCAGTGCCGTGCCAGACTGCTCAGCAGTAGCGGTCCGTCGGCAGTAACAGAAGCCATCGGAAACCTCATCTTTCAATGCTTGATGACCAAAAACTCCCGCAGTTTACTATTCCCAGGTAGCAGCAGTTGTTCAGACTGATTTGTAGAGCCGATGGCATTCTAATTTATTTTTGATAGAATTCTTATACACTACCGGTCAAAAGTTTTAGGACACCCCAATTTTTCCCGTTTTTTGAGAGAAAATTATGCAGTTTAATGTCTCATTGTACTCTGGAATGAAAGCATAGACATGATAGAACAAATTAACAATGGAAGTTAAAAAAGAAATCATGGAATCAATTTATAAACCAAAATGTATT
The DNA here is from genome assembly GCA_029692085.1 of Gymnothorax javanicus. NCBI lineage: Eukaryota > Metazoa > Chordata > Actinopteri > Anguilliformes > Muraenidae > Gymnothorax > Gymnothorax javanicus. The sequence continues at coordinate 5,008,837 of CM056210.1, forward strand.
TTAAACGTTTGACTCAAAGTAGCCACCTTTGGCAGATATAACGGCTGAACACACTGGTGGCATTCTTTCTATAATGGAAATCAAATATTCTTCAGAAAGTTCTTCCTAACTCTGTTGCAGAAGTTCCCATAAATGTGTGGCACTTGAAGGTTGCTTTGCTTTCACTCTTCTGTCTAGTTCATCCCAAACCATCTTGATGGGGTTTAAGTCTGGAGACTGTGCTGGCCCTTCCATGTTTTCAAGCTTACCATCTTGTTCTTTTTTCCTAAGGTAGTTCTGGCAGAGCTTGGACTTATGTTTTGGGTCATTATCTTGCTGTAGGATGAACCCCTGACCAACTAGGCGCATACCAGAGGGTACTGTATGGCACTGCAGAATGCTGTGGTAGCCGTTTTGGTTCAGGGTGCCTTTCACTCTATAAGTTTCAGATTTAGTGCTTTGTAATGACCCAGATAGAATTAGCAATGTTGAGGTACAGGAGCCACTTGGGACAAGTGATCACTCTACTGTTAATTTTCATGTTTCATGGGAAGTTAAAAAGGTGTCTTCGAAAACCAAAATTTTCAATTTTAGGCAAGCAAACTTTGACAGGATGTGCTCATATCTAAGCGAAATAAAATGGGAGACACTCCTGGACTGTGAGTCTGTAAATGAGATGTGGGAAAGATTTAAGGGGGTTTTACTTGATTCACAATGCAAATTCATTCCAAAGGTGTCCAAAAGTAAGCTGAAAAAGCAGAATCCTCAGTGGATGACCACAGCTATTCGTAAGAGTTTGAGGGACAAGAGGAATCTTTAGAAAATGTACATAAAGGATAACAATGAGAATACTAATGCTGAATACTGTAAAATGCGGGCTGTGGTCAAAAAAGAGCTGAGGAATGCCAGAAGACTGTATGAAAGGCAAATTGCAGAGGGGGCAAAAACTAATCCTAAGCGCTTCTTTCAGTACTGTAGCAGAAAACGGAAAGTGAAAGAGGAGGTTAAGTGCATAAAGAATAAATATGGATCGCTGCTATATGATAACAAGGATATTGCGGATACCTTAAACAGTTACTTTGTTGAGAATTTTACCTCCGAGCGGGTTTTTATTCGGCCAGAGGGCATGTCCACTGCTGAAGATTATTTAGTGGAAATTGAGGTTAGGGATAATGAAGTATTACACAAGTTGCTCTAACTAAAGGCAGATAAGGCGGCGGGTCCTGATGGCTTATATCCTAGAGTGCTCAGGGAAGTTAGTGAGATCATCTTTAAACCGCTCCTCAGACGGTCTTCAGAAACTGGAGAAATACAAAATGATTGGAAGCTGGCAATATAATACCAATATATAAGAAAGGGGACCGTACTGAGCCAGGAAATTACAGGCGAGTCAGTTTAACTTGCATTGCATGCAAAATACTGGAATCCATCATAAAAGACAGGCTGGAATTATTTCTTGAACGTAATAGTATCTTGAAGGATAGCCAACATGGTTTCTGTAAGTAAAGGTCATGCCTGACAAACCCTCTGGAATTCTTTGAAGAGGCCACCAAGACTTATGGTCAGAGCAAGGCCTATGACATCATGTACTTGGATTTTCAGAAAGCATTTGATACAGTACCGCATGAAAGACTTTCTAAAAATTAGGTCCATTGGAGTTCCAGTAGGTATTCTGGAGTGCATTTGGAACTGGTTACAGGACAAAACACAAAGAATTGGGGTCAGTGGAATCTCATCTGAGCTAGACATTGTGGGAAGTGGAGTCCTTCACGAATCGGTGTTGGGACCCATGCTCTTCCTCATCTACATTAATGACCTTGATAGGTATATTGAAATGAAATTAGTTAAATTTGCGGATGATACTAAATTGGTAGGTTTGGCCGACGGTTTACTGTTCATTAAAGTGATTCAGGATGATTTAGATAGAATTCAGAACTGGGCAGAAATGTGGCAAATGAATTGTAATGTAGCTAAATGTTAAGTTCTACATGTAGGTAATAAAAATATTAGACAGGATTACTTCATGGGAAGTTTAAAATTGGAATGTGCTCCACATGAGAAAGATCTGGGAGTGATTCACTGTGCCGTGGCAGTTAAAAAGGCCAACAGGATGCTGGGATATACAGCCAGAAGTAATAAGTATAAAGGAGCAAGGAGGTCATACTTCTCTTGTCCAACACATTCGTCAGACCACATCTGGAGTATTGTGTACAGTTCTGGGGACCATACTTTAAGAAAGATATAGAGGCTCTACAAAAAGTTTAGAGAAAAGCCACTAAGCTAATTCCAGGTATAAAAGATGAAAGCTATGAGAAGAGGCTGAAGATCCTTAATCTCTTTGGACTTAGGAAAAGGAGACTTAGGGGTGATCTGATTGAGGTCTTTAAATTTATTTATTTATTTAACCTTTATTTTACCTGGAATAAATCCCATTGAGATACAAAATCTCTTCTCCAAGGGAGCCTGTCCAAGACAGCAGCATAGAAGTTTCACACAGAAAACAGCAATAGAAAATGACAAGCAAAAACTACAAGAATAATAGAACCGCCAATTCCGAAATAGTTGGGACAAAGTGTAAATTGTGAATAAAATCAAAATGCAATGACTTTCAGATCACATGAGCCAATATATTATTTACAAAAGAACATAGATAACATTTCAAATATTGAAACTGAGACATTTTACATTTTTATCCACAAAATGAGTTTATTTCAAATTTTCTGGCTGCAACAGGTCTCAAAAAAGTTGGGACACCGGGAAAAAAGGGCTGAAAAAGCAAGTAATATATAAGAGAATCAGCTGAAAGAACATTTAGCAAGTAATTAAGTTAACTGGCATCAGGTGTGTAACATGATTGGCTATAAAAGGGATGTCTTAGAGAGGCTGAGTCTCTCAGAAGTAAAGGTGGCCAGAGGCTCTCCAACCCATGAAGGCTTGCATAAAAAAAATTGTGGAATACTTTAAAAACAATGTTTCTCAACGTCAAATTGCAAAGGCTTTGAAGGTCTCATCATTGACAGTGCATAACATCATCAAAAGATTCAGAGAAACTGGAAAAATCTCTGTCCGTAAGGGACAAGGCCGAAGACCTTTACTGGATGCCCGTGACCTTCGGGCCTTCAGACGCCACTGCATCAGTCACCGGCATGATTCTGTCTTTGACATTACTGAATGGGCCCAGGTATACTTCAAGAAACCACTGTCAGTAAGCACAGTCTGCCGTACCATCCACTGATGCCACCTAAATCTCTATCATGCAAAAAGGAAGCCATTGTTGAGCATGATCCAGAAGCGCCGCCGTGTTCTGTGGTCCAGGGCTCATTTAAAATGGACTGTAGCAAAGTGGCAAAGTGTCTTGTGGTCAGACAAGTACAAATTTGACATTCTTGTTAGAAATCATGGGCGTTGTGTCCTCCGGACTAAAGAGGAGAAAGACCACCCCTCCTGTTATCAGTGTTCAGTTCAAAAGCCAGCATCTCTGATGGTCTGGGGATGCATTATGTGCATATGGTGTGGGACACTTGCATGTTTTAAAAAGCCCCATGAATGCTGAATGGTATATAAAGGTTTCAGAGCAACATATGCTCCCCTCCAGATGACATCTATTCCAAGGAAGGCCTTGTGTATTTCAGCAGGACAATGTAAAACCACATACTGCAGCTATTACCACGGCATGGCTGTAGTAGAAGAGTCCGTGTGCTGAACTGGCCTGCCTGCAGTCCTGATCTTTCACCGATTGAGAACATTTGGCGCATAATTAAATGAAAAGTCTGTCAAAGGAGATCCAAAACTCTCCAGCAGCTGGAAGCCTGTATTAAACAAGAGTGGGATCAAATTCCAATGGCTAAACTCAAGAAATTTGTCTCGTCAATGCCCGGACGCCTCCACTCTGTGTTAAAAAGAAGAGGGGATGCTACACCATGGTAAACAGGCCCCTGTCCCAACTTTTTTAAGACCTGTAGCAGCCATAAAATTTGAAATGAGCTCATTTTGTGGATAAAATTGTATATTTTCTCAGTTTCAACATTTGCTATGTTATCTCTGTTCTATTGTGAATAAAATACTGGCTGGTGTGATTTGAAAGTCATTGCGTTTTGATTTTATTCTTAATTTACACTTTGTCCCAACTATTTCGGAATTGGGGTTGTACATTAACCGGTTTTAGCAGTGAAACGTGCATGCGCTGGTTAAGTAAGCCTTAATTCTGGTTTTAAAAACATGTAAACTTATGCGATGATCCAGTTTAAGATAATTCTGCAGCCTGGACCAAGATGAGGGAGCAAAAACAGAGAAAGGTCGATTTCCAAAAACAGAGCGAGTTCGAGGGATGGCAAACATGATGTATCTGTGAGAACGAAGGTTAAAACTGCTTACATTTTTTGGAGTCAGCAGAGAACATAGATACGAAGGCAGTTCATGCAGGATAGCCTTATACAGAAAGATGTATGTTCCATTCTTCTACTGTATAATGAAGGCCAGCCCATTTTCTCATACAACATACAATGATGCGTTAGAAACCCAGATTAGAAATAAATCGCAGTGCAGCATGGTGCACAGAGTCCAACATTTTCAGAGATGATGCAGCTGCATGCATATAAAGAACATCGCCATGGTCGATTACCCACAAAATGGTTGCTTGAATCAGTTTCTTCCTTGCGACAAAAGAAAAACAACCTTTTTTTCAATAAAAGAATCCTAATTTTACCCTCAATTTTCTTGTTAGATACTCAATTTGATGATGAATAGGCAGTTTTTCATCTAAGAGGAAACCCAAATATTTATATGTTGATACACATTCAATCACCTCATTGTTCAGAGTTAAAATATGATAACCGTTTTGATTTCCCTTTTTGACCTTGAGAAGAACATAATTTTGGTCTTGTTTGCATTAAGCACGAGCCTTAATCTACATAAATTCCGCTGAACTACGTTAAAACCATCTTGTAAGTTGTGAATTGCACTCACTGAAGAAGATGAAGTAGTATCTATGATTGCATCGTCAGCATAAAAATGGAACTTTGCGTCAGTAACATTTTTACATAAATTATTTATATAAATAATAAATAAAGATGGACCCAATATGGATCCTTGGGGGACACCATTTTTTATATTTAAAATAGTCAAAGACAAACCATCAACATGAACACACTGTGTTCTAACACTCAAATAGTTTTCAAACCATTGAACAAATTTTGAAGAAAACCCTATATTATTGAGCCTCTGTAAGATAATAAAATGGTCAACAGTATCAAAAGCCTTAGATTAATCTAAGAAAAGTGCAGCACAGTGTTCTTGAGAGTAAATGGCAGTTATGATGTCATTTAAGACCTTCATTATAACAGTGACTGTACTGTGTTTTTTTCTAAACCCAGACTGCATATCATTTAGAACAGTGGTTCCCAACCCAGTCCTCAAGGACTTCCTGTCCTGCAGGTTTTTGTTGCAGCTCTACTTTTGCACACCTTATCCATTTAAGGCCTAATGCTCCTTCATGCACACCCTGTTCATGCAGATTTTTTTCAACCAATCAGCATGAAGCCCATGAATGGATCAGGTGTGAAAGAGTAGAGCTGGAGCAAAAACCTGCAGGGCAGGGGGTCCTTGAGGACTGAGTTGGGAACCACTGATTTAGAATGCCATTTTTAAATTAAAAATCTTTTATTTGAGAGCTAATAAGCCCTTCCAGTACCTTCGCTAAAACTGAAAGTTTGGAAATATGCCGATTATTATTCGGGGTGGATGGATCTCCACCTTTTAGCACTGGAGTGATGTAAGCTGACTTCCAGATCTCAGGTATTTGCCCACTTTCTAGAGTCATGTTAAAAATTAAAAAAGTGAATTATGTGGGATTACTGAGGCCAAGTTTTGTTTGCAGAACTTGGGGTCACAAATGGAAGGAAGCCAAGAGTAAATTTAGCACTGATATTAGGAAATATTTTTTCATGCAGAGAGTGGAATAGCTTGCCTGACCATATTGTTGAGGCAGAAACCGCAAGAATTTTCAAGAGCAGGCCTGATTTAGCGCTGGACACCATTTAGTCATCGAGTATCTGAACCGTTAGATTCAGTATAGTAATAAGAAAATGGTGAGCCTAGTTGGGCTGAAAGGCCTGTTCTCACCACTCATGTTAGGTTATGTTATGTTATGTTATCCTCACACAGCAAGAGGTGATCGATTTCATGAATTTCCTGCACATTGGGATTTTCGTTCACATAGATTGCCACACCCCCTCCCCTCCTAGCGGATCTATCCTTCCTTATGAGGTTTTAGCCTTGTATATTGTACTCATCCTGTACCGTTTCGTCCGCAGTGCAGAGTGCAGTTGCACGAAGGACAGGAAGTGTAGGACCGGACTCAAGTGCAGAGGTGGATTTGGTTGTAGTTTTAATAAACATAATAGTATAAAACAGAAAAAAGGAACAGAGGTTCCTAAGTAGCACACTATAGTCATACAATATTACAAATATGAAAGCCAATAGGAAAATGATGTTCCTTTGAGAATTAAATGTGCTGAATAAAACAGCAAACAGCACGGATTCTAAGTCATGGTATAACATTTGCCAATTTGGAGAATGAGCCCATGGGTTTTTAGGTTTCCCTTCAAACAGCCAAGTCAGGGGATGGGCAACTACGCTGTTTTTTTAAAAACTTTTTAAAGTTTTTAATGAAGTGGCGGTAAAGTTTGTGAATCCCATGAAGCACCGGAGTTCATTGATCGTCCGTGGGATTAGCCATTCAGCTACTGCCTTTACCTTCTTCGCTTCCATCACCACTTGCTTTGGTCCGATCACGTAACCAAGGAAGGAGACTGTGGATTTGTGGAAGACGCACTTCTCCGAAGTAGGCGTTCGAGTACTCTTCTCACGTGTCTTGCATGTTCTTCATAATTACGGAGTAGATGAGGATGTCGTCTTGGTAGGCGATGACAAATCTTCCTAGCATCTCTCGCACCACATCATTAATGAAGGACTGGAACATGGAGGGGGCGTTAACGAGCCCGTAAGGCATAATGCAGTACTTGTAGTCCCAGAGGTGGTGCTAAAGGCAGTCTTCCACTCGTCTCCTTCCCTGATACGGATAAAATTATATGCGCTGCGGAGGTTGAGCTTTGTGAAGATCTTTGCGCCTCTGACCTGCTCCAGAGCGCTGGGGACCAGGGGGAGTGGATAACAGTACTTCACTGTGACATCAGTCAAGCCTCTGTAATCTATGCAAAGCCAGACACCTCCATCCTTCTTCTGCACGAAGAAGAAGCTTGCTGATGCAGGTGAAGTGGATGGGAGAATGAAGACTTGTTGTGGAGCTTCTTGTACATACTGCTCCATTGCTTCAGTTTCAGCCACTGATAGGGGGTACACATGGCTCCTGGGGCCAGACAGGAGCTCTATTGCACAATCCCACGGACAATGCGGCGGTGGTTGGGTAGCTTGTGTTGTACTGAACACCTTCTGCAAGTCCCAATGCTCTTCCAGGATGTCTGGCTGGTCTCCGCAGTCAGGGCTCTCGACAGTCGTATCGGCAATGGTGAGGGGGCCATGGTGCTACCAGCAGGCGGGTGACTGGAATTGGAGATGTCTGGTGTGCCAGGTGATGGTGGGATTGTGTAGTAACAGTCATGGTAGGCTGAGGATTATTGGGTGGCTGGAGTAGGGTAGTAATAGCAGTGGTAGTTCCTCCAGATGGCGCTCTTCTTCTTTTTTTTTTTTTGTTTTTTAAGAATTTGGCATCTCCAATCCCACCCGAATCTGGAATGCCCAATTGGGGAACCATGTACAAGGCTTGCTTGTATACAACCCCCTGTTGCCAATTCAGGAGAGCGAAGACAGTGTGCAGCTCTCCTCCGAAGCACGCGCCTATCAGCCACGGCTTCTTTACACTCATTGGTTGAATCCTCGTAAGTTCACAGCGAGGGTGGAGGATACCCAAACATGAATAAGATTAGAATCTTCCTGACGAGCCCGGCTGGCCAACAGGAGGCGCTTGAGCAATTAACAAAGCAACCATTGAATATTACCCTTCCCGGCAGTCCCTTCCCAACTTGCATCCCTATAGCGCAATAGCCAATTGTGCGCTACTCTGAAAAGCTGCTGACCACTGCCAGTTGGTACGACCAGGGCTCGAACCCACACTGTGATAGTCACCTCTGCTGCGCAATGCGGTGCTTTAACCGAGTGAGCTATTCGACGGCTCTGAGATGGCGCTCTTCTACACGGAGGGAGATCAGGACCATCTGGTGGGCACACTGCTATTCCCCAGAGGTTGCCCATCAATAGCTGCCACGGTGAGGGAGGTGTCGAGCTGGTAAACCAGGCCACCGAGTCATCGCGGCAGCTGATGGGAGATGAAGTTTTCAGCTGCCCCGAAGTCAATCAGGCCCTCTGTCAACAGGGTCACACCATTACAGGAGATTTTGACTGGGATGCGAAATCTTTGTCCAGTAAGAGGGGTGACTCCTTTACCTTAGGAGGCACTGTTCCTCCTTCTTGACTCACGGTGCAGGGGTCGGTCCTATTCTGGGGGTGACGCTCTGATGACTTGAAGTTCCCTGGATCCATGGGCTCTGGTCCCTCAGTGGGCAGCTGGATGGGGCATCTGGGCTGAGCCCACTGTCTCTTGCATTGAGTTGGTCCAGCTGATGGCTGTGCTAATGTAGATGGGCAGGGACATCTCCAGGTCTCTGCAGGCCATTTCTGCCCAAAGCTCTGGACGCAGCCCCCTGCGGAAGATGGTAACTAGTGCAGGCTCATTCCAACCACTGGCTGCAGCCAAGGTGTGGATCTTGAGTGCGTAGTCCGCTGCGGACCCACTTCCTTGGCTCAGGTCCAGCAGTTGGTCCCCAGCCGTCTCCCCAGGGTGGTCGAAGACCAAGCCAAACTGCTGGAGGAAATCAGCATAGGTGTTGAAACTGGATTCCCCCCAGAGAGCTGTCGCCCAGTCAAGCGCCTTATCAGTAAGGCAGGTCACCACTGCTGCAATCTTCTTTGCGTCATTCAGGGCTGGATGGCACGTGAAATATAGTGCACACTGAAGAACAAAGCCTTTGCACGCAGTGGGATTCCCATCATAGCGCTCTTGCAAGTGCACTGGTGAATCACCCCAGGAAAGGACTGAGGGAGCCTGCAGTCCGGCAGGAGAGACAAAGGGTGGCGCTGGTGGCGGTGGAGCGAGATGGTGAGTTCGTGAAGCTCATGAATGACTTTGTCCAAGGCGGCCCCCAGACGGGCAATCTCCCACTGTTAGTGTGCCACTATGGTACGGAGAAGTCCATGGTATGGTGAAGTCTTCTGTAACATTTCGTCCGTAGTGCAGAGTGCAGTTGCACGAAGGACAGGAAGTGGAGGACTGGACTCAAGTGCAGAAGTAGATTTGGTTGTAGTTTTAATAAACATAATAGTATAAAACAGAAAAACAGAACAGAGGTTCCTAAGCAATACACTATAGTAATACAATATTACAAATAGGAAAGCAAATAGGAAAACAATGTTCCTTTAAAAATTAAACGCGCTGAATAAAACAGCTAACAGGACGGATTCTAGGTTATAGTATAACCTTCCTGAATTCGGAGAATGACCCCATACAAGACTGCAATGTCAAACAGGCAAGAGGTTACACAGACTTCACAAAGAGGCTGAGATAAGCTCAGCCTTAAATATGCTCTGCTGCCACTCATAAAACAGGGAACAGGTGCAAATGATAATTGAATAATGACAGATGATAACTGAATGATGACAGAAGTGCACTCGGGATTTAGTAGACCGGTGAGCTGGACAGCTGGAGGCGTGGCCTTACATATCCTCATTCTCTTCACCATTGCCACATTTCTGTAATCCCCACTATGACATAGCCCCCGCTAACCATAACAGCCTCAAGTTCTCAGAATTTTTTTTAATGGTTCTAGCATGTGTTCAGACTATTACTTCTGCACCTCAACCTCCTGTTCCCCAGCTTCCTGCCGTTCCAGGTCACTCACTTTCCTTTTTTGCTTTACATAGATATCCTTACAAGTACATGAAGCCCTGTCAGCATCCATGAGGACAGTTTGCATGTCCCTATACTAATCACCCCCTATCCTCCCCCCCCCCCCCATGGCCCTTGTTAAAATAAGCCTGTGGTGCCCTAAACATACACTGGCCTAATGCAAAGGTACCCCTAGGTTCAGGAGAAACCCATCAGGCTTGTACAGGTCACCCCTGTCCCTGAAGAAGTTCCAGTGCCCCATAAGCCTGTACCTCTCTTTCCTACACTAGGCTTGTAGCCACTTGTTAAGTCTCCGAATAAAATTTTGGTTTCCCTCTGATTGCACGTAGTACAGGTAGAATCCCGGAGAACACTACCATCGACATAACACTGCCCCTAGTATTTTCTGCTTATTCCACGAAGGTGAAGTCCCATTCAGGGTGCTTTCTGGCTCAAACGACCGATTTCAAAATAATTTTCAAAATTGATGAACCACCCCATGGGGTTCATGAATCCACCAGAGAAACCTGCAATATCAATTTTCTATATGACAAAAAATTATATTTTTAAAATTTTTTTAGTTTTTGGGAGGGGCCACCCATTCTGGGGCCCCATAAAGTTTCATCAATGATTATAATCATGTGCTTATCAATGCATATTGTAGCTAATATATTTTCCTAATGAGTGGAAAAAGAATTTGTTGAAATTGATGCCATGCTGCCGAGATAGGAAGATATTTGTTCAAAAAATATGTTCTGAAATGGAGATTTGCAACGGCCACATGAGTAAACGATGAGTAAAGTTCCCGGCCATGACACCCTAAGGGAATTTGCTGAAATTTGCCCTTGGGCAGGGGTCACCAACCCTGTTCCTGGAGGGCTACCATCCAGTAGGTTTCTGCTCAATCTTCTATTCGGCACACCTGATTCAACTAATTAGCTACTTAATTGCCCAGCTTGTGATCTTGTTAAGTAGCTAATTAGTTGAATCAGGTGTGCTGAATAGGAAGTAGAGCAGAAACCTACAGGATGGTAGCTCTCCAGGAACAGGGTTGGTGACCCCTGCCCTAGGGTATGGCCAACATTCAACGAAAAAACCAGGATGTGTCGACACCGGTAACATCTTCATCCGAACACTTGCATCAACCGACCGTTGTAAACCCTAAAATGGGGTGTGTTGATACGAAATGGATTGTGTGAGTATGGCTCTCACGTAATTCTTCAAGTTTAAGTTTTTTCAGTAATATAGTTATTACCTATGACCCTTATGATGTTTATGCTTAAAATTATTGCCTATTCTTAAGACCTTCAAACTGAAGGAGCCTCAAGACCACGGCGAGGTGACGGGTCCCCTTTAGGAATAACTACCATGCTATCATGCCTATTTATCATATGATATATTTGGTACACATTTGGCTAAATTTTTCACACATTAAAAAATCTATTTCGAAGACTCTCTTCGCTCAGTATCAGGTTGGTAGATAGCTCCACAAGGAGCTTTGAGCAGGCAGTTGTTCCTCGGACAAAGGTTCCAATGACTGGAATAAAATGATTTGAGGTTAACTGCTCTTTGAAAAATGTCCATTGATTTAGCCGCCCATGTTAGCTCTCTACCACCCATCTGGTTTTTGTGCAGAGGCGATCAGCATTGGCCTGTTCTGTGTCATGCTGTGAGTTACCACTTAGCACAGATGGCATATGTGCATCATAACCATGGGACTCAAGAACAGACATGACATCCCTGAAGCCTCTGTTGACAATCACATTATCATGCTCCTCCATTTAGGATTTCAGATGGTCCAGTGTGTCAAAAATGTGCTTTGATATGCTGGCATCATTTTCACTTCCATAATACGGACCAACTGAATCCAAGACATAGCCATCAGGAAGCATGACACTTATGAACTTCAAATAATTTTGTTTTTTGTGTCCGCAATGGGACTTTCTCTGAAGTTCATGGTCTCCACCCTTACTGATATACAAATACGTCCCATCCGTAATGACAGAGACTACTTCACCGAATGAATGTGTTTGTGAAAGGCGTGTTGTGTGATATAGCATCATCTCTTGATATATGAGCAGGACCGAGATGATGAGGAATAATGGTATTCTCCACTGCTTCAGTCAAAGCATGGAATGACTTCGAGACCTGCTCCTTATCCAGACTAGTCATAGCACTTATATGTTCCCACAAAATATTTGTCTTCAACGTTATCCAGAAGATGAGGAAAGTATTGACACTCTCTCTGTTACAGGAGGACCTCAGACGAGACTGGCACTTATCAAAAAGGATAGTGAATTCTTGTCAAGACCATCCAGTCCAAGCCTCACATTCTGATTTACTCATGCGGTTGAAGTCAATCTTTGGCAGATGACTTTCTCGAGATACATTGTGACAGACCTGTAGGAGGTCAGATACCACCTCATCAGCTCTGCTGCCATTAAGTGCATTCTTCAGACAACACCGGTCAGCGAGATCAACTGTTAAATCTGGGTGTAAGTTGCTGCCAGTGACATGCTTAGAACAAATACATGCATCTGAAGGACACCAAATGATCAGGTTGTCATTAATCAACTTTAGGGGGTGATTAACGAGCTGATCATTTGAATCACCTGTGCCGGAGCAGGGAGAAATCTAAAACATGCAGGACAGGTGGGCCTCCAGGAGAGGTTTGGTAAACACTGGTCTAGAAGAATGGACTCATTTGTGCTGTCGTTCAATCCATCTAGCTTGAGAACTTGTCACATCAGCAAGTACACATATGGTGTTGAGGCTCCCTCAATGGTAAAATCCAAGATTAGAGTATAACTCTGATTTTTCTAGAAGGTTTTATCACTTCATTTGTGCATGAAATCTAGTCAAATTTGTGTCAAATATATCATATCGTGGGCTGAGAATTAACTGGACCTATCTCCACTTTTTACTAAATGAAGAAAATGGGATGTGAAATTTTGCTGCATCCTAATTTCTCACTCCAAGTATACTTTTCAGATATTTATATTCAAGGGGGTTATTGGGACTGAAAGGTATAATATCATGCCGTTATACCTCATGATTTTAGATCGGGGATCTAGGAAAATGTAAATGGAGATAGACCTTTGGAATTTTCAAAATGTCAAATTTTGCAGCTACATGGTTCTATCTCCTAGATAGCTCCTTGTATTTCATGAAATGTTTAGCCACAAAGTTCTGTCTTGCCTTGTGTTTTTTAAAGAAAGAACACAACAATGCGACTCCACCCAAATCTGCAAATTACTTGTTCATGGTAAAAGGTAATACAGAATTTGAAAGAAAAACAGAGTATCTGACAATAATAATCACAGAAAATGGGCAGCCGCGTCCTGTCTGAAAATAAATAGGAAACAAACCCTGTAACACTGAAATGAGCTATGGAGTCTCGAGGGTGTTCAGTGTCAACTGCTCCTGTCTCTATAGCCAGTACAAGTTCATCTGAGTACATTTAACGCAGACATGATGCACACTACATAGTAAACAAACTCTGGCCTTGGGCTTGGTTTCAACTAGTACTATGTCCATCATATTGTGCTTGTTCATGTGCATACACATGCATCTTGCCAATGCATAAAATATAAGATTGAAAATCAAGTAGTACTAACTTAAATGGCCCTCTGGAACAAGACAAATGAAGGGCTTTAAGACATAGATGCTTCGTTCAAGTGCTGTAGAACCTACCTATCTAAAATATCCCAGATTTCATCATCTTACAACCTTCAATTTAGTGTATTAGAGGGATTTTGCTTTGAAATGGTAGAGTGGATAGGACCTTTGCTCAGCGATCGTGTCATCCTGATCAGGTGACCCTATATCCAGCTCCCTGATTGGACAATGTGGACATAGAACTTTTTAAACTGAAGTGGACTGAAAATTCATACAAAGTACTATGCACTTTCTGGATGTTTCTCCCAGCTACTATCTTCCATTGAAAAAACTACATCAGGACATAGTACCTGTTAATACTGAGATTATTTCTATGGTAGAACATAATTTTTGATGAAAAGTGGAGATAGGCCCAGTTAATCCTCAGCCCACAATATGTTGAATATGCATGATGATAGCATGGTAATTATTCCACATGGGGACCTGTCACCTCGTCGTGGTCTTGAGGATCCCTCAGTTTGAAGGTCTAAGAATAGGCAATAATTTTAAGCATAAACATCATAAGGGTCATAGTTAATAACTATATTACTGAAAAAACCTAAGTGAGAGCCATACTCACACAATCCATTTCGTATCAACACACCCCATTTTAGGGTTTACAACGGTCGGTTGATTCATGTGTTCGGATGAAGATGTTACCGGTGTCGATACATCCTGGTTTTTTCGTTGAATGTTGGCCATACCCTAGGGCAAATTTAAGCAAATTCCCTTCATGTGTCATGGCCAAGAACTTTGTCAAATGTACCGTCGTTTACACACGTGGCTGTTGGAAAACTCCATTTCAGAACATATTTTCTGAACAAATATCTTCCTATCTCAGCAATATGACATCAATTTCAACAATATTTTTTTTCCATTCATTAGGAAAATATATCAGCTACAATGTGCATTGCTAAGCACATGATTATAATCATTGGTGACACTTTGTGGGGCCCCAGAATGGGTGGCCCCTCCCAAAAACTAAAAAATGTTAAAATTATCCTTTTTTTTGTCATAAAGAAAATTGATATCGCAGGTTTCTCTGCTGGATACATGAACCCTTTGGGGTGGTGTATCAATACTGAAAATTATTTTAAATTCGGTAGTGTGGGTTTTGAAAACGCCCTTAATGGCACTCCACATTTGTCTTGATGAACCTCAAACCTACCCCTACCTTTGTCATTGGTCCTAGTGTGGACCATGACCACTGGATCCCCCCCCTGCTCTGGTCAGGAGCTTTTCCACATGCTCCAGGAGGTCTCCTACCTGGGCACCAGACAGACAACACACTGTCTTCCCCTCCAATAAATGAGTCCCTACTATTACTAACTCACTTTTTGAGGAGGAAGAGGTCATCGTGGTGCCCTGAGGCTCATCGATCCCCCCGCTCTCAGGGTTAGGAACAAGTTGAGTTCCTACAAGTGCTGGAATCGATTAGGCACCTCAACCTCTGGAAAAACTGCGACTGTACGGCATGCGATCCCTTTCCTGTGCAGACGTCCTACTATCACCTACCTTTCTCTCCTTGTCTGCTCTGGGGTCTGTGCCTTTCCCAGCTGTGGCATGAACACCATCTCCCAACAAAACATACTACTTAATTGATCTTGGAATTCTTAGAATCCAGTCGGCTCTCTAGACTGAGAATCTTGCTCTCTAGATGATCAACGAGCTGGCACAGGTGGCAGATAAACTTAGCCTGGACATCTCTTTCCAGCAGTGCAATCACCCTCCAGCCGTCACATAGTTTTGGCCTCATTCTTACCCCAACCTACTGCCCTTTTAGTCCATAAATAGGAATAAGAATTATTACTTTTAAGACAAAAGCATAGAAACCACAATTTATAAACCTGAGAAGCTCCAAGTAGTAGTCACAACAGAAACTGTAGCGAAAAACTAACAAACTAAAAAAATAAATAAGCCTTTTTAAATAGGAGCTTAATTCTTATTAACAACAATGATATATCAAATTGGTGGAGACTTGATATGTAATAAACAAACAGACAGCTGTCTTAACTTTATGAAACCCATGTGCTATGTATGTATGCGTCTCTAGCAATGTAACAAAGCGCAGTCTGGAATCCAATTGTCAGGGACTAGCTTTTCTAGATAATGGTCTTGAATGAGCAACATGAAATCCCCGACCCCAACACATAAAAACAAATGGCAGCTAGCTAGCCAGCCTCAAATAGTTGCTGCAACGAAGAGTAAATAGAGGAGGTAAAAAGCCCTCTAGTTAATGTTGCTCTTTAATCAACCCCTTTGTGCAGAGGTAGATGCCAGCGGACATGAAGCTGCTCTATTTATGCACGCAGTTACACTTTTCTATCACTAGATGGCACACCCGAATCAAGTATTGAATATTCACTAGCAAGCCGAGCTCAAACACAGTTAAGAAAATGAACAAGTTCAGTCCCATCCCTGTTTTTCTGGAGTTGCATATCAGTTGCATATCATTAAGCATGATACACAAACTGCTCAATATACTTACCCATAGTATCTATCCAGCAGTTTCAAAAAAAGATCTCTTGCGACAGAAAAAAAATGGTGTCTTCTGTAACAACTACTTCAGCTATAGTGAGCCAATGGTATCCCAATTAAGTCGTTTAAAAAATCAGTTTTCTGAAGCAAAAATTCGCCATGGAATTGATACTATGTCATTGTGCTATCAATTATAATCATCACATATTAAAAACACATAACTTCCTACAGTGGATTTTCACGTAGACTTGTCTGTCGAAGAATTCAGCTGTCTCTTGGAGCCTCATACAAGCCTTCACGGAAATACAATCACCTCAATGGCGATTCAATGGTATCTGCATAAAAGTCCAGCTATAGTTCACGCCCACATGAAACTCTCCCGGTAATTATCTATTGATTGACACAATTTTTATCCAATTCCAGACAGTATAAGCTTTCCTCAGTAGTTGAAAGACATTGATTGGACACCCAGAACATTATTTAACCACTTGCATAACAGTAGTTAGGTTGTATTCTCTCAACTTTGCGCAGCTGAGAATGACGTGATTGCATGGAAAAAAGACTTCCAGAACCGAACCTGGAGTGCTGAGCTTATTTGTGGGATGGAAATGTGATTCTGAGATGGAAAATGGCAGTTCTTCTGAATGGAACAGACTGGAGGGCTGACAGCTTTGATACTTTTGATGAGCAGTTCAATGATGATGAGTTTTTTCTCTTAAAGTGTGAGTTAACCTGTCTTTGTATAGTGTAGCTGTAGCTTACTTCTAGCCAACTAGCTAACTAGCCATTCTTATTTTTGGTTTCCCACTGTGATCACGGAGCTAGTTTGTCACATTGGGTAACAAGAGTGGTCTTCAAATACAGCATGTACTGGCATTTCGCTTAATGTGGCGATCTGTTTTAGAATTTATACTGCATTCAGAAATTTTATTTTATTTATTTATTGATAACCTTTATTGCAGGGAGTCCCACTGAGACTGAGGTCTCTTTTGCAGAGGAGCCCTGATTACAAAATAAAGGTTTAGAATGGGAGTTTAGAGACAAACAATACAGATAAAATTTACAAAATTCACATACAGCTGTACAGATAAAAGGAAAAACAAATTTAAAAACAGTATAAAAAATAATAATGATATAAATAAAAACATACATAAGGACATAGGACAGAGAATGATGATGTGTATGTCCTACATTAAAACTAAAGGCAGGTACATCTGGCCTCTTTTAGTATCATATCCAAAACTAATTTCTTGAAGACCTCGAACGGGATAAGGCAATCTAGCTTCAGAGTATCCTGGCAATTATTCCACATACAAGATGAAAATGCGCAAAAAGTGGTACAGCCCAGATTTGTTCTAGTCCTGGGTGCCTCTAACATAATCCACTCTTCTGATCTGATATGCTTACTTGTGATTTTAATGGACAAAAGCCTAGTGTGATAGGAAGTTTGCCTAGCAATGCTCCATAAATGAATAAAATACAATGTAGCTTCCTTCTGTAATGGAGGGAAAACCACCCTACTGACCTATGTAAAGCACAGTGATGAGTTTGGAGACCATCACCTGTAATGAAGTGCAGTGCGCTATGATAAATTGCGTCCAAGGGTCTTAAGGTACTATTAGAGGCATGCATGTACAGGACATCCCCGTAGTCAAATAAGGGTAAGGTTGTTGCTTGGACAATCCTCTTTCTACTGTCTAATGAAAAACAAGATCTGTTTCTGTAAAGAAACACGATTTTCGTTTGAACTTTTTTGGACAAGTTTGCCACAAGAGTTTTAAAAGAGAAGTCATAATCCAGCCAGATACTTTAATATTTGTAGGACTAAACCTGCTCAATTTGAGCACCAGTCAATGAGAAAATGGAGTCACCTGGCATAATTGTATTCCGTACAGAGAAGATCATGAACTTAGTTTTATCAGTATTTAAAACACGTTTAACACCAGCAATAGCTCGCTACGTAACATTAAAAGCAGATTGTACGTGAGGGCCTGGGTGCATGTTGGTGCTGAGGAGTAAAGCACTGTGTCGTCAGCATAAAAATGAGCCTCGTAATTTGCTATAGTACTAGCAATATCATTTATATAAACTGTGAATGAAATTGGCCTAAGTATGGATCCTTGGGGTACTCCTTTCTTCTCCTTTAAAAATTAAGACTTCACATCCCCAATCATAATAGCTTGTGTTCTATAAGAGAGGTAGTCCTTGAACCACGAGCAGGCTATGCAATTAAGTCCGATGATGGACAACTTTTTTAATAAGATTATATGGTCTACGGTATCAAAAGCTTTTGCTAGATCGATAAATAGGGCTGCACATTTTTGTTTATTGTCCACAGCTGTTACTAAATCATTTATAACCAATGAAGCTGCTGTAATGGTGCTATGTCCAGGCCTGAAGCCAGATTGATGTGAATTTAAAATGTTAAAAGTTAAAAAGCTGCAAAGTTGTTTCTTAACAAGAGATTCTAAAATGTTAGCCAGACAAGGCAATTTTGAGATGGGTCGAAAACTGTCTACTGAACTGGGATGACCACCCTTAAATAATTGAAAAACATGAGCAACAAAACAGAATATTGCAGATACTACTGTATTTGTGAGTCATACATGCTCCATATAGGGTGTGAAAAGCGTTGTTACAAGCTTGCGTTTCGCTTGGATGATTGGAATTGCAAACAGCAAGCTTTCCGTCTGAGTGAACGTTGTTACTGTAAAATAATCAGTTCCTTTAATGAGTATGTGTGCCTGCTGATGCAGGTTTGTGGAAAATGGATGAAACTCTGAATTTTATCATGGAGAAAAGGTATGTTTTCGGTTTGGAAAGGTTACTGCTGACCATTGATGTCCTGCTGCGCCTGTATTGATAAACTCATGCTAAATTAAACCAGAAAATCATTAATTCATATTGAATTTCATGTGTCAAAAGTTGATTTGTGTTAAAAATATGATTACTTTATGATTTAACAGTGCGCCATTTTGTGGGCTGTTTTGGGGAGCCACCTGGAGAGCTGCCTTATTTTGCTACCTCTTTGGAAGCCAAATTAGATTTCATGCTCAGATGAGGAATACTTGAGGTCAAGGAATTTATGATCCCAGAAATGCATTGTTTTAACCCCCAGCCATTTTTCAATCCTCAGCATTATTTTTTTTTTTTAATTTCAATGCTGAATTTTCATGAAGATTTTCTATGTTTGCATCCCCTTTTCTCTACCAAAATCATGAAAATAAACTGAAATACGATGGAATTCTATATTTTTTCCCCCCCACCACCCCCCCCCTCATGGGAGGTCAACTTTATTTTATTTATTTATTTTTCTTTAGTTTATCATCTTTTTTTAAATTCACAAATGTGAGAAATGAGAAAGGAAAAAAGATAAACCCAGTCGGGGGGGGGAGGGGGGGGTCACAAAAAAAAAAACAATAAACAAGTACACAGAATGTGGACACACTAGTAGACAGACAGGGGACCGAAGGACATACAAGTGCTGCAAGGATAAATAATAACTCAATGATTAAGTCTAGATTAAGATTAACATAACTAAGTGGTTAAGTCTACTCAAAGAACACATATCCATGGAAATGACAACACACGAGCAACAATCATTACTGTCTGAAAAAATGTGGGCACCTTTCATAAAATCTTTAGATCTGTCTGTTAACTAATCCTTGTGCCTCAAAATAATGTTCTCATACGCCAACCCCAGAAGCACTCAAATGCAGTTCTACACTCTGTGAACACCTGCATATTTTCATTTTCGCCGTCTATGATTTCTTGAAATTTTCTGTGCGGCATTTTTATTATTATTACCTCCGCCAACGAAGTTGGGGCGGAGGTTATGTTTTCGCCCCTGTTTGTCTGTCTGTCTGTTTGTGAACAACATAACTCAAAAAGTAATGCACGGATTTGTCTGAAATTTTGTGGGTGCATTGCTATTACATCAAGGAAGGACCCTTTAGATTTTCACCACGACAGCCATCTTGAAATCGTATGACATGCGATAACTCAGCTTTGCTCCCACTCATGAAGATTTGGATTGCGCTGCCTTGGCGGAGGTTTGCACTCTACGAGTGCCTTTAGTTGTTGTTGTTGTTTCTGTTGTTATTATTATTGTTTTTGTTATCATATTAGTTTTTGTTTTTTGGCATCTTTCCCACCATATCGCTTGTAATACACTGCCCGTCCAAAAAAAAAGTCGCACACTCAAATATTTAGTTGGAACCCCTGTAGCTTTGATTACAGTGCAAATTCATTTTGTCATTGTTTTGATAACCTTATGCAATGCCAGAACATTTATTTTCGATCAGAAATGCCATAATTTTTGGCCGAGATCTTGTCTTCTCGACAAAATGGTTGAACCACTCGGTGGTCTTTCTTGAGCACATCCCAATAACTTTTAATGTGTTTAAGGTCAGGACTTTGTGGTGGCAAATTTGTTTGTGAAAATGATTCCTCATACTTGTTTTTCTCATTCATGGTTTTCTTTGCTAAATACAGGCCAATAACTTGCCCGTTCTGAAATACTGTAACAACTTTTCCACCATCAGGGGATGTGTCTTCCGACATGATTTTTTAAGAAATGAGTAGCAACGTGCTTCCTCAGTCAGGGTAAAAATGATTATTGCTAGCTGAAACATATTAATAACCGCAATAATGATCCAGTTATAGAATTTGTTCAGTTATTTCCAAACGGTGACTTTTTTTTTGGACAGGCAGTGTACTTCCATTTGATACTTGTTTCATTTCATGTTTTTTTTCCATCTTATTGCTGTATTTTTCTTTCATGTCTTTCTCTCGGATTTCTTTTTTTTTTTTTCTCGCATTATTTATACAATGGAATTCTGAATTCTTGAAGTGTCTTGTCTCAGTTGAGCCATATTCCCCCTCTCTATGAAGCTTAAATCTTGAATTATAAAGTATTAAAATATGGTAACGCATAAATAGCCATATTTGGCTTCTGCGCAAAGAGGTTAATACAATCTGGCCAAATGGACGACTCACTTACCCAGCTATCCAACTAATCTAGTGAGCTACTGTAACTAACATGCATATTTATTTTAATTTGCTCTTGAGAGAACGAAAACCTGCTCAAAAAGACCCCTTTCATTTTCATTTGACCAGATTAGAGACTTATTTCGGCTGTTTGCTAACTGAAAAAAAATGGTGGGAAATTTTCTCTCGCCCCAAACCGCAAGAAAGGTTTTACCTCGGTAGTAAATTGTCTCCCCTTTTCTATTATTTGAGCTTGAAAACACAAGTAAATATCAGCAGGAACCCTTGAAACCGTTGAAAACAAGTTTAAATTCTCTTCCCTCCTCTGAACAACAATCCTTTTTTTTCCCCAACTCCCTTCTCAACAGCAGCCCAAAGCAACAGAGCAGAGCCAGCAACTGAGCATGGAGCCAAGCAAGCACCAATCCAGACATTTGAGTACCATAAGAGTGATGTTCCAGAAATATTAGAGAGACATTAAAGTGGAGTTGCAGAAATATCAGAGTACCGTAAGAGTGATGTTCCAGAAATATTAGAGAGACATTAAAGTGGAGTTGCAGAAATATCAGAGTACCGTAAGAGTGATGTTCCAGAAATATTAGCGTGTCATTAAATTGGTGTTGCAGAAATATTTGAGTACCATCACAATGATGTTAAAGAAATACAAAGGAGCGTTTCCACCAAATGCACTTTAAAATAGCTCCATGTTTCATGAATTAGCTATGTGTATATTACGGCTTACTTATCAAGCTGGCAAACTAACATATACATTTATTTCAATTTGCACCTGAGAGAATGAAAACCCACCCAAAAAAACCCTTTCGCTTTTATTTCAACAGATTAGCGACTTACTTTGGTTGTTTGCTAACCGAATTCCTAAAGGGGGGGCAAAATGGTGGGAAATTTTATATCTGCCCCAAAGAGCAACGAAGGTTTTACCTTGGGAGTAAACCGTCTTACCTTTCCTATTTGAGCTTTTAGAATATGAATCAGCAAGAAATCTTAAAACTGCTGAAAAAATAATTGTAAATCTTCTTCCCTCCTCCAAACAATTCCCTTTTCCAACTCCCCTCTGAAAAGCAGCCCAAAGCGGCAGCCCACAGAGCTGAGCCAGCAACACAGCAAGGAGCCAAGAGAGCACCCGTCTAATCAGACATCTGAGTCCCATCAGAGGGACTATTACAGAGACATTAAATTAGTGTTGCAAATATCTGAGCACCATATCAGTGATGTTCCAAAAAATATGAGATTGTCATTACGATGGTGTTACAGAAATATTTGAGAACCATTAGAGAATGGCGCGGACAATGTACCTGAACAGCGCAAATGACACGCAAATGCCCAAAACTCGCATATTGCTTGATCTGAAAATATTCAACCTGTGTAAAAAATTTGCGCAAGTAGAGCAGTGTTCTGAATAGCATCATTGGTACTGGCAGAAACATTGGCTTGCTACGCTACTAAGTTACATGCTCAAACTGCCGTAACATTGCTTGAGATAATGCAAAAGATGAATCAATAACCTATGTAACACAGCTTTACAAGAAAATAATAATCTAGCTCAACATCAGATAAGACAACATTATCAGTTTGTGAATATTTTTATTCTAAAGCTGGTACAATATTCATAAAGTAAAATGTTTATGACATTAGCATAGCCACATTAATGTCGCCATCTTGTTGCTGATTTCTTGGAGATTCCAGAAATTACCTGCCCTTGAGTATAAACAAGGCTCAACTCACACTGCCATTGGTCGGCCACTCGGCGGTGTGAATTTGTGTGTCAGTCCTTTACCAAGTTAATCTCCCATACAAGTAAATGTAGGGCCGGTTTCACAGACATGGATTAAGCTTAGTCCTGGACTAAACTGAGTTTTACACTGGAGAATCACCATTAAATATTGAGGTTAATCTAGCATTAAGCTTGATCTGTGTCTGTGAAACTGGCCTGTAATGTTGTCGCGAACAGAGCTGCAAATCTTCAAAGCGAAAAAATAAAAATGATTGTGCTGTCAAAGTCGTGCGAATAAAGCAAGGAGAAATTTTGTTTCGCGTAAGCTGGAAACGCACCCTTGGAAAGACATTGAAGTGGTGCTACAGAAATATTTGAGTATCATTACTGTGATGTTCCAGAGATATTGGAGAGTCATACAGGTTGTGAAAGAGTGACATTTAAGTGATGTTCAAAAAATATTTGAATGTCATTACAGTGATGTTCTAACAGGAAATCGGATGGCATTACAGCGCTCATATTTTTCCTGTGTGAGAATGCAGTGAAGGTGGACTGGCATGTTTCGCTGAACACAGGCCTTTGCTGTATCTGCATTCCCCTGACAAACATCAGTATTTGAATGTGGGTGGTGATCCACCTCTGCAGACCAGAGGAACAGCTGAGCCAGTATTCCCCAGTGTTCCACAGTGACAAGCTGAGGGATGGAAGCTGATTTCTGTCCATCAGTCTATCTGTAGAGAGAGTGGGGGAAAATCAGGAAAGCCAAACGTCACCTCACACTGCATTCTGCAGCTTGGACAGGAGGGATGAACTTCTTCCTCCTTAAAGAGAGAAACACGTAATTCCAGTGGTTGCAGGTATTGTTGCTTGCGGTCATCATATACAATGAGGTCCCAAAGCATTTGCACAGTGCTATATTTTGAGAGGCCTGTAAATTCTTGCATAGGGATGTTAATATCCTCAAATTTAAGCTGTCAGCTCTACTTTAATGGTGATCACATCCATATGAAGCAGATTGAGCAGGAATCACAGCCTTTAAAAATAGTGTCGTTATCCAAATACTTATGGACCTTTCCATTAGTGTATCATTGCAATAGAACAATTTAGTCGATGGAATATGAGATAATGAATACTTAATTGGATTTGATTATGGTATCTATCCATAGATGACAGTTGGTCCTTACAGCCTTTGTCACATCAAGTGAACTACATAAAGGATCTTACATGAGTAGGCATGTCATATGAAAGTTATGAAAGGAGTAGAGTAAATTTTGTGTTTGTTGCGAGCTTATAACTTTTTTATGACTCGACCAAGAGTATAAGATTCTATTTATCACATAACTGGAATGCTTAATTTAATAGAAAACAAATGTTCGTTCGCGGCCATTATATGTTAGCATTAAGCTAACTTCATTGCTCTGCTGACACAGTCAGTCACTGAGTCACAAACATTTGTGGCTGAACTAGCAAAATTTTGTAAATTCAGTTAATTGAGTAGCTAGGTAATGTTAGCTCACTAGCGAACAAACTAATGTTACGCAGTGGTTATGAAGAACTACTATGTACACGCAAGCTAGCTAAGTAACGTGAACTTAGTTTTGTGAGTTGCACTTAGCTAGTTTGCTACAGTGCTGAGCCATACCGATTTAGCCAACGTTACACTTGGTATTCGGTTTGGATAAATATTCACAGCGTGACAGAAGGCAGAGCAATTTTTTTTCCCCCTCGCTCACCATTTTCACAAAAGTGATATGTGTCTAAGGTAATATCGAAAACATGTCATGAGCTGGGCTATGGGAAAAGTACAACAGTTATGTGATAAATTACAATATCTACCACTTATTGCTCTGACATCAGTCAGTATAAGAAAGCTAACGCTCAGTAATCACAAATGCTCTCGAGCTGACCTATCACTGAATATGGTGTTGCATTAATCCGTTATCTGTAACCACCTCGCCATCGATTATCTCCACTCCCATGTGGCAGAAATACACCCTCTTCATGACAGCTTCAAGAAAGACGAGGGGTTTGGCATGTAATGTACAGCTCCAGCAGGCATTTCAGGCGGAAAGGCAGGGTGGCGGGTGAGAGAGAGAATGCAGGGAAACGGGCGGAACACCTTCCTTTCTTTGGGGGGGGTGCGTTATGAAAACAGACCCACTCCCAAGTGATCGCTCCGGTCCGCCGGGGCCACACAACTGTTGGGATCCCTGCCTAAATCCCACTGTACATTCCAGAGGAGGCGAAAAGCTGATGGGACTGAGCTGTGCTTTACTGGGATTTTGCCCCCAGCGGGAGCCTCTCAGCACCACTGCGGACATGTGCTCTCCAGAAATCTACAAAAAAAAAAACAGTGCCAAAAAAAAAAACAAAACGGCAGCCAGCTGCCTTCTCAACAAATTAAGGACTTCATCTGAGTCACTCAGAGCTGCTTTCAACCGAGTATTTATTCTTCGCCAGGACAAACTGCATCTGAGGACATGCCCGAACTTACGAACATCTTAGTACTCCCACAGATTTGTGCTGTAACTCTGTATCCCTGGGAAATTGCTAAGGCTCAGAATTGCATAAAAAGGTCTGATTTTGAGCAATACCGTTTTCATTTGTTGCTATTACATGAAAGTTTTGTCTTCTGCTTTCAATAGCCATTTTTCACTTCAAAATGTATCAAGATACAGTGGTCAAACCATATAAACATTGTTGTTATTTTTTCATGAACTGCTCAGCATGCGTACTGCTGTTATTGGGGGACAATCAGCATTTCTCAAAGCCAGGAACATCCTGATGAAATGAGGCAGAAAAAATGTTTTGCGCTGGGACATACATTCCAGAATTAATATAATCTCATATCATGCCCAGAATTTACACAGTGTAAACTGTACCAAAAAGTTTATATGGTGTGCCATCTTAAATTAGCTTACTGTAAATGAGCAGGATCTTTTTGTTCGGAACCTTTTTATTTTTGAAAAAAAAAAAATTCAGACCTACAGAAAAGAACACTGCACGTACGAGCTGGTTGTGTTTCCTGGAAAAGCAAAGAGGCAGTGCATATCTGCACGGCATCGGCAGTATTATTCTGGAAGGCTTAATGACTCCAATATGTGTCGGGTTCCAGGCTCCACCGAGGTCAAAGAACCACCGCCCCCATCCCTCGCCCCACCCCACCATCCAAGTGTCTGAGGCAGCGATACAAAAACGGACATGTACACAGGGCCCAATCAGTGCATCTCCGGGGACAATAATCATCTCTCTACTTCCAAAAACACAAGGCACACTCAGTTATCCGGACTATTTATTAATTCATCTTAGAACACTTTTTTTAATGCATTCATTTTAGAGTACTCTTTTTGATGCATTCGTTTTAGAGCACTCTTTTTTTAATTCGCGTCTGGAAGTAATTAAGTATTTCGCCCATTCCACAGCATGCCCACGCAGTCTGGGTTTTGTGTTTCCCCATCTTTCTCTCTCTCTTTGAATTACCAAACCCGGTCTGTGTGTTCTCCTTTCCCCAGCCCAAGACTTTCTGATTTTCTTTAAATTGGAAGCAAATGCATTTCTTTCCTCTGACAAATGCTCTGTGCCTCCCACAGGAGAGACTGGGCAAATTAAAATGGTTTTGTGCTTTTCAAAGTAAATGTGAAAACTTGTGGACATTTCACAGTGAAGAATGCCTGCCCAGTTCTGAATTCTTTGGAGTAATGGCTATCATAACATTAGCATTTAGGGCTTTTCTGTCCATATTTCTGAAGAGAGCCAGCGCACTGAGGTACATTTTCCTCAATATTTATGAATGCATCGCCTTCGTTAAAGTCGGTAGTGTTTGCTAAACATTTAACCTACCAGAGTTACTGTGGAGATAAATGTGTGTCTAAGGAAAGTGTGTCAAGAAAGCGGCGATAAAACATTTTTGCTATCGTTGATTCTGCAGATGCACCAGATACTCATACCCCAACTGTAAACTTAAAATCCTCTCTACCTCTTGAAGTGAATACTTTTTTTTTAAGTGTGTTTCTAACATTTGTGGTAGAGCCAAATAAAATATTGCAGCAGTGCAGATACTGTACAGTACCATTGCGCCAAGACACTTACAAAGATCTTCCTGCTGTTGTAAATCATACAGAGAGATACTTTTAACTGTAGTGTTGAAGACCAGAAAAGCGCAAAAATTATGTTTAAAGCCAGATTTTAACATTTACGCAAAACATTCAATCACTATTAGTCACATGGCGTATCCATAAATCTGAAGAAAATTCTCAACTTGGCACAAATTAAATTAGTTTCATAGGGGCACGTCACAGAGCTAGTCCTGTGGGCTAAGAAATGATGTAATAATGAGATAAATCATAAATCATACAAAAGTCTGTTTTTCCGAAACTCTCAAGTCTACTACTCTATCCTTGATTTTTTTTCCTATCCTGACCTTTGTTCTGTTGACCCAGGTCTGGGAATGGGTCAAAAGTTCAAATGCAGGCTGTGATGTCACCATAAAATATCAAAGGTCAAATGCACACTGTAATGTCACCATTTAATCCCTGGCAGCCAGCCAACCTCTTTGTTTTTTGGCAGGTGGCAGCACCCCAATCCGTCTAACAGGCAGATTTAATACCATCCACTGAGACACGCGTCTCATTACTGAGATATAAAGCACAGCAGACTCTTCTGCTATCACTGTTAGCTTTGCTGGAGAAGTAAATGGGACCGGCTGGACTTACTCAACCACTGAAAGAACACATTTAACCTTTTTCAGCTTCCAGTCATGATCATGGGACGACCTCCACTGCCCTTATAAGGGAAAGTGCTGACACAAATATTGCTGGAATTTCCGCAAACGAAAGCCATCAGAGATGATCCTAGATTGGATAGTGCTCTCTGTCATATGAACATGCGAGGGTGCATACAGTATTTGAGAAGGTAATGTCACCTCTTTCCAAAGATCAGTAGATGGTTCTCAGGAGCCACTGTTACACACAGTAACTCAATATGCGGTGGAAATTCCAACATATAACCCTTGTTGAACCACTCGCTGTCAGCAAATTGAAATCTTCAGACAAAGAGAGGACTTTGTGTCCTGGATTTGCGAGGGCTTGGGCATCACTCTCAATACAGAGAAATGGTTGTATTCTATTTGTACATTTGGAGGCAAGTGAGCCATTTTAACTCATTCCCTACGGAATACTTTTATATAAAATTGTCGTATTTGTACGGAATAATTTTCCCGAAAATGACACAATATAAAGCATTGAAGTACAGGTGGCCCATCACTGCGATCGTCAACTGATTTCGTGTTTTCATCGGACTGCGAATGGTCATCCACGCCACTTACACCGGCTTACCGTAGGGAATGGTAGAATTCGCCCAGCAGCTTGCCGTAGGGAATGAGTTAAAGAGCCCAGAATCTCAATTAAATTACATGATTAAATTATCTAGAGTAGGCACATGCACCCATTTCTCACAGATGTTATAAAATCCGGGCAGTGCCCCAAAAATTTGGCATGCACCGTGAGGTTTCAGGCTATTTTTGAGAACAAAAAAAAATGGCTTGACTAAATATAGTGATACTTGTGAACCTGCACACTCCTTTAATGATTAGCAAGGCTTGGTTTAGGGGGGGTTCTCCTTCTGGCTTAGCTGGTTCTATGTCAGTTACGCAAATGTGTGAGATCATTCTTTTAATCATTAGCTGAATGAAGACCAGGGTCTGTTGGGAGATACTGTTTTAGGTAACTGTTTTTGTAGCTTTGTGAATTCAGATGTGTTTTTGACAGATACATACACAACCACTTTAACATACACAAATGTGATTCCAAAACAAGATATCTCCTTTTCAGGGAAAAGACATCTTCACAATGAGAGGATTGAATCTTCCCAAATCTGATTGTTTTTAAGTAACAGGCTTGAGACTGCTTGGAACATTGAACAAGTGCTAAAAAAAAGGACTTGCATTTCATTTTATCACACTATTGAGGGTGTGTTTTTTATGGTTAATTTTTCCTTTATGGAGCAAAACTCTTCAATTGCTTATCCTCAGAAAGGAATGGGACTGATTACAGTTGCAAAGGGAGGGAACTTTCAAGGTAACTTTCAGCAATTCTCCAGGATATTTGGATATTTCTGGTAATTTGGTTATTTTTCTCTCACAGGTTTATACAGTAGATTTTTAATTTTAAGTCAGTGATATGAAGCTCAATTGTTTTCAATAATAAAGGGATAAGTTTTCCTTCATGAGAGCTTTAATTCATGAACATTTTAATCTCACATTTGTGACCTTACGCTTGAAGGGGTTAACATATGACAATGCTGGATGGAGCAGGGGAAGAGGTGGGTACCAAGTCTGGGTGAAACCCTGTCAACAAGCATGAGAGCACAGTCTGGGCCTTGCGTCACTGCGTCCAAATGCCAGGGAAATCACTTCTTTTGTTCAAAAGGGAAGGAGAGGACTCGGACTGGAGAGAGGTAGCTAACAGGGCATATGGAGAGAGGAGAGAAGACGAGAGCACAAATTTTCATCTGTCGATGGCATGGAAAAAGCTACCGCCTCAGGCCATGCATATATTCTGAAGGACATGCTTTTTCAGAAAGCTGCTCATTCTCTCCTGCTCTTATGTGCGACCGGGGGTGTTGAAAACTGGCCACTGACTCATCCAGCAGTTAAACTTTCAATACTGATGTGAGGCATTTATTTAGCTGAGAGGGCTTTCCCACCTTCACCTCCTCAATCACTGGCCGCATTGTTTCAGCGGATCCTACCAGAGGGAGGAGGTAGTCTGGCCCCAGTCTGGATCTTTCTGGTGAGATAAACACACACACCTGCTGTTTGCTATGCAGACTTCACACACAGAGAGCGCATTCCTTACATGCAAACATCCAGCCGGCTATTTCCCCCGCAGGAATGGCTGCAATGATGTTATGTATTTGCATTTGTATGCGGGCGTCTGTTACCTTGCTTGTGTGTGTGTGTGTGTGTGTGTGTGTGTGTGCGTGCATGTGCATCTATGTGTGGGTGCGTGTATGTGTGTATGTGCACGTGTGCACAAATCCTTGTACTTCTATCATTGTGAGGACATTACATTGACTTCCATTCATTCTTTATGTGTCTCTCCAGCCTTTCCCTAATCTTAATAAGCAGCACATGCCTTACCCAAACCGCTATTCTAACCTTGACCCATTTCTAATTCTAACCTTACCCTTAACCTTAACTAATAAGTCACAATTTCCCTTTGTGGTTTTGAGGACACGTGAAAATGTCCTCACCTCCCAATAATGTCCCCACTCTGCAGGAAAAACTTTTTTTTTTTTTTTCTCACTTTGAAGCAAGTACAAGGACACATGTGAGTGTGTGCATGTGTGTGTGTAAACCTAAGTCCAATCCGAATGAACCCTTATCCCAGATGTGAGCTGCGTCTGTATCAGAAATAATTCTGGTTTTGCACAAGACCAGAACTGTTCCAGACACGGTAGGTCAGGAAGCTGTGGGGCAGTAAGGGTGACTCAGGGTAGCGCCACACATTACACAGACATGCTTTCACCAGGACATCTGGATTTCCCCCACCCCCAAGTCCCATGACATCACCCCTTCCATAATTTGAACCCAGAGTGCTCCCTCTGGGAACAACTCTGGGCCAAATACTGACTATTATGCCCCCGGGTAAAGCACTACAAGATGTGCAGGACAGAGAGTGTCTAACTAGTGCAACTAGTAATGTCTAACCAGTTTTCAGTCATATTGAGACTTGTCAAGATTGTCTCATGATATTTAAGAATAAAACACCTCACAGTGTCATATTTCAGTACTCATTGTTGAGGCACTGAAACAGTAGTATGATATTTTGAATGTATGAGGGTGAAAGTTACTGGTTTAATTCTTATAACCTCCTTTGAGTGCGTCACACAATCAGAACGATCTCTGCTCTGGTGAGGTACTGTTGATGATGGTCTATCTTCAGTCAGGTACACAAGTATTTGGACAGTGACATAATTTTTATTATTTTGGCTTTGCACACAACCAAAATGTATTTCACATAAATCAATTAATATATGCTTGAAGTGTTTTGTAATTTCTTGAACAGACCCTAATAGATTAAATATCATGTCTCTACATAGCCCAAACTGCTAATTTTAGGGTCTCAAAAATAATTGGACAAATTGTCACAAATCCATATATCTGTGTTTAGATCTGTGTTTGTTATTTTCTCTAATTTTTGATATATTTTGTTATTTTTCATATATATTAACTGTATATATTTGTGATTTATGGTTTCTCCCTTTTGGTTTCTCCTCTTTCGCCCCGGTTTAGCTCTCACCTGTCTCTGTTCCCCCTGCTCTCCCTACACTCTCCTTATTAAATTAATTGCTCTTTCATTCCCTTGTTTATAGCCACACACTCATTCTCTCCTCTGGAGACCCGCACACCTGAAATCGCTTCACCCCCCCCATTAGTCTCCCTTTATATGCCCAGAGTGTTTGTTACTTCCTGATTCCCGAGTTTTATATTTCTGGGTTTGATTTTCTTTGTCCTACGTTTTATGAGTCTGCCTAGCCTTCTGTGTGTTGTTGATTACTAGTTTGGATTTCTGGGTTGTCTTTCTATTTGGGTCATTCTCTGAAACTGGTACCAAAAAAGTGGGACACTGGGGTGAAAAATTCAAAATTCCACAATTCAGGTGTATTTCAGTGCATTTCCATCTAGATTTACCATAGATTCATGAGCAATTGCTATAAAGACAGTACGAGAACTATTTCATACACATTACAGCTCATTTATTCGTCATGAACAGAGAAAAATCCTTATGTAACCTGGATACCAAACTAACAGCTGAAGGAGTCGAAGGAAACCTTTGAAAATGGATTCAACACATACACATCACCGCACTTTTTTAAGAAACAACACTACTACTGAAAATTCAGAAAAAAGGACAAAAAAAGTTTGCAATAAAAATAAGAATTTCAACATGGCGAGTCAGTTAATTGGGCAGATTTTGACTATCTAAAATTTGAAACTTTTTTACAAGAACACATCAATGTAAAATCTGTCTAATGCCACTTTACTGTGTCCCATTTGTCACCCTCAAATGGTCTTATCTTGTTCAGCAGTAAAAAATGGTTCATCTTCACACAGCCTGCCAGTATTTGGAGATGTTTCGTACGTAACATGGACACCAGGTAGCATTGTGTCTCTCTGTAGTTCTGTTATGTATGGAACAACATTGAGGAATCTGTTTTGATATTTCAAATGACAAATTAATTTCGTTCTGCGTAAGAAGTGAAGTATAAAAACAATGAAAAAAATGAGATGTAACCAAAAAAGAATGTGAACAACCAGTGGTGTGTGACAAAGTTCGATACGTACATGACACAGACTCAATACACAGCGATGTCCACTACACTGAGAAGTGCATTCTCATTGGCCAGACATGCGAGGAAAACATTGGCATAATTCACCAAATGTTCCACTTTTACACAGATATCAACAGAGGTGTATAAAGTACCGGAAAAAAATAACTAAGTAAAAGTAGAAGTACAACTTAAAGTTACTTTGATAAAAGTTGAAGTTGCCCATAAGAAAATTACTTGAGTAAAAGTCTTAAAGTAGCTCACATTAAATCTACTTAAGTACCAAAAGTATCTAGTGAAAAAGATACTTAAGTATCGAAAGTGCACAAAGTAGTTTTCATAGTACGCATAAAAAGAAGCAAAGCAACCACGCATTATTCTCTCCTTGTGCTCTTTAATCAATTTTCAGGTGAATGAAAGATACAGTATTTAAGAAACAAACTGGCAGTCTCTCCTTTAAATGTTTCTTCTTCTTCTTTGAGTTTACTGGCAGTTTAAAAAACCACTATAATTGACTATAATTGTTAGTAGAATTACATAGTATCAATACCATGTCGAATTTTTGCTTCAGAAAACTGATTTTTCTTAACTACTAATTGGGATACCATTGGCTCACTGTACCTGATGTGGTTGCTACAGAGGACAACTATTTTTTCTGTAGCAAGAGATAATTTTTTTTAACTGCTGGATATATACTATGGGTAAGTGTATGGAGCAGTTTGTACATCAGGCTTAGCTGAAGAGTTTAATTCAGGCAACTCCTGAAAAACATGGATTGGAGTGAACTCGTCCATATTCAAAACCATGTTCGAGCTCAGCTTGCTTGTGAATATTCAATAACTGATCCGGGAGTGCCATCTAGTGATAGAATATTGTTCTGCATGCATAAATTTGCAGCTCCATGTCCGCTGGCGGACACATCTGCACAAAGCGCTTAAGATACCCTGTCGAGCACCGTTGTTCTTCTCGAGTAAGTGGCCAGTGTCAAAGTAATGAAGTAAAAGTCTACACTTTTTATCTTTTAAATGTAGTAGAGTAAAAGTAAAAGTCCCGGTTAAAAGAAAAACTCAAGTAAAGTACAAATCCTCAAAAAAACTACTTAAGTACTATACACCTCTGGATATCAAAGTACAAAACCCTTTCTACAACACCTTACCATAAATGTACATTGTGTATTGTTTCATTGATAGAAAGCATGCTGCAACTACCTGTTGACGGTAAAAATATACTGTGATCCGAACGTAACTGCAGTGGACACGACTGGTTACGCACGGAACGGTAAATTGAGGCCGGATTTTCAAGCTGCAAGTAATGAAGAGAGAAAAAAATCAACTTTGGATATAAATTTTGGTATCAGATCTTTATTTTAAGCTCAACTACATGTGTTAGGAGACATATTTTCAATAACAGGGTCGGGTGGACGTTTAATAATAAAACGTCCCAATTTTCGTCCACCATTTGCAATCAGTTTTTGAATAAAAAATCCAATATTTTTTTCTTTGTTGAATTTATCGTAATATTTTTTTCTGTACAGTCGAACATGTCCATGTGGGGTATTTTGGGCAAGGATATTGGTTTAAATTCAATAACATTTACTGGAAAATGAACTTGCAAAGTGAAGCATGTAATATTGACCCAGTCTCAGAGAATAACCCATTTATGATTCTGCCCCCCTTTGGGCCTTCTTCCTGTTGGGTTTTTGACTTGTGGATTGTTCACCAACTACGAGTTGGATTGCTGTTTCTGTGCTGAAACACGCCTGATTGGTTCTGACTCGGCCTGTAAGACCATTCAAAATATAGCAGTGCGCCATGGCTGAAGGGATTGGGGCGCAAAGGATAATGCACACTCTCGGACTGGGGCACAAAGGATAATGCACACTCTCGGACTGGGGCACAAAGGATAATGCACACTCTCGGACTGGGACACAAAGGACAATGCACACTCTCGGACTGGGACACAAAGGATAATGCACACTCTCGGACTGGGGCACAAAGGACAATGCACACTCTCGGACTGGGGCACAAAGGATAATGCACACTCTCGGACTGGGACACAAGGACAATGCACACTCTCGGACTGGGACACAAAGGATAATGCACACTCTCGGACTGGGGCACAAAGGATACTGCATACTCTCGGACTGGGACACAAAGGATAATGCACACTCTCGGACTGGGGCACAAAGGATACTGCACACTCTCGGATACTAATGCACACTCTCGGACTGGGCACAAAGGACAATGCAAACTGGGATAATAATGCACACTCTCGGACTGGGGCACAAAGGATAATGCACACTCTCGGACTGGGGCACAAAGGATAATGCATACTCTCGGGGGCACGGGGATACTGCACACTCGGACTGGGGCAAAAAGGACAATGCACACTCTCGGACTGGGGCACAAAGGATAATGCAACTCTCGGACTGGGGCATAATGCACACTCTCGGGGACTGGGGGACACTCTCGGGACTAGGACACGATGGACAATACACACTCTCGGACTGGGGCACAAAGGATAATGCACACTCTCGGACTGGGACACAAAGGATAATGCACACTCTCCGACTGGGACACAAAGGACAATGCACACTCTCGGACTGGGACACAAAGGACAATGCACACTCTCGGACTGGGACACAAAGGACAATGCACACTCTCGGACTGGGACACGAAGGACAATGCACACTCTCGGACTGGGACACAACAGATAATGCACACTCTCGTACTGGGACACGAAGGACAATGCACACTCTCGGACTGGGACAAAGAAGGATACTGGAGTAAGAGGAACTTGCCAAGACTGGACTGGAGTTGAGAATGTAATCTGTAATAAATATTTAAGAGCAAGAGTTCAATTTTGAAGACAGGAGATAACAGTCCAGCATGGGAAAGATGAAAACCAAGAACATAAATACACAAAGACAACAATTAAGAAAGTGGAAATGAGCATGTGAAGCATGGGCAGGAAACACAAGAGCAGTGGTAACGAATGAGACTATAATTGAATAACAAGAAAAAATTAACAAAATTACGTGGAAACTGACAAAGATGACAAGACTGTGGGGAATACCAATTAATGAGTTACAGACCACACCTAAAATAGTGGTCAGCAATATTTACTGAACTGTATAAGCATTGGGATTTATACTGATGAGGGATGGAATAGAGTCGAGTGGGTGGAGACCAGTGCAGGATAACAGGAAGCCCCAGGCACTGAGAATCAGGGTGGGGGGTCGAGTCTCTTCTTGGAGTCATAAACGCTCTACAAGTCCCCTGGGGTTCCTCTAGAGTGATAGAGTGAGAGATGGATAAAAGGGAATGGGGAGGGAGGGCTGTCAAACGAGACAGATGAGGACAGTAGAGTGAAGGCAAAATAAATAGGCTGGTTGGTTAGGACCTGGATGGATGGAGTGACGTTTTTAGGCGTAGTCTGGTTCACTCACCCGAGGTTAGAACATCCAGGATGTGACACTAAAATGTTCAAATAATCATTCTTAACACTTTGTTGCAATTCATTCGCAGTCAAAGGCTGCCTGAAGTTTGTAACTCATAAACAATATCGGGCATTAAATTTCTTCCCTGATGTTCCTCTGCAAAGGCTTCACAGCAGCTGTCTTCAGTTTCTCCTTGTTCTTTGTGCATTTTTATTTCATTTTAGCCCTCAATGTCAGAACTACAGAGTCAACTGATATAGCCATTGCATAGCACTCCTCTGCTTTGCCTTAAAAAAAGCATTGGGTTGCCTGTGTAGTATAGTTTGAGTCATTGTCCATCTGTGTTATGTAGCGCTGTCCAATGAGTTTTGATACATATGGCTGAATCCGAGCAGATAAACTAGCTCTTTAAAATCAGAATTCATCGTGCTCCATTTGCTGGCATTTACATTATCAATTAATATGACAGAACCATTCAATCGGCCACAATACATGCCCACAACACACAAGGTTGACTCCACTGGATCATGAGCAGTTCCTTCCCCTCACTGTTCTTTTCTCTTCCCATCCTTATGCTAAGAGTTGATCTCTGCTTCAACTTTCTATAAATTGAATATTCAATACACAGTTATGTATTACGTAATGACTGCTCTACACTGGTTACCCCTGAGTTGTAGGATTTTAGCGTAACTTGATACCCAACAATGGACAGCATTTTGTGTTGTATGTATTAGTTTATCCAGTGCCTAACCCTCTTTTGCTTTTGTGTTTTCTCCAAGGAATGCTGCCCCCTGGATCTCAGAGTCCTTGGACCACCTAAGCCCTGTCACTTACTTTATGGTCACCGACTGCTGTCTTCCTGCAGTCCTGGTCCTCTCATCCCCGCCTCTCCACTTCCTGGAGCTACAGATGTCACTGCTTAGACACCTTGTTGTTTAAAGAACTTTGAATGTTAATTTACTATCACCAATTAATTAGCCAGTCCGCGGAGGATGAGCTTCCTCCACAATAGCTGGGTTCCTCCTGAGATTACTTCTCACTGAGGAGTTTTTTCTCACCACTGTTTGAGGATTTTTTTCCCCTACTGGGAGTTTTTTGTCTACTATTTGGAGATTAGGGATGAGTCTGGGCTCTGCCCTTTCCTCTCTGTAAAGCGTCTTTGTGACAGCCTGCCTGTGAAAAGCACGATAGAAATAAATAAATTGAAATTGAATTATTACAGGTATGATAACAACTACTGCTTTAGTTGAGCAAAGATCTGGATGCAAGCATCTAAGATTTTGCTCATCAGCAATGAAGGCTTCAAAGGAGTCAAAAACTCCAAATCTCTGGTCTCCATACCTTTTCCAATATTTTAGTTGGTCATTTAATTTATAATTTTGTAGAACTGAGTCAAATTAGGCCATGTCATATTTTGGGTCTCATAATTGGTTTAATTATAGCATAATTTGGGTCGAATAGCGTCTAACTGTATTATATTTTGAGTCTAATATGCCGTTGTATTCGGTCTTCAATTTTGGACTATAATTTAACAAAATAGCATTGGATTGGATTATGATTGTGTAATTTACTGTCTAATGTGGGACATATTTCTAATTTCAGTCCAATTTGATACAAAGTATGTGCTAATTACGTCTAACTGGTGTACCCTAAAATAAAGGGCAACCCACTCTGTTTGTTACACAAATAGAGACATAGAGCAAATATAGAAAGTTTACGATCTGAAAGATTACTTTTGTAAACATAAAGATGTGGAATCATACTATTGCATAGATGGTCCGATGATCATTTCCCTTTGCAGAGAAGTGCCCTTCCCTACTTCTCATCTGCCAAGGTGCAAGCACACCTGGCTTTTAAAGGGAATGGGAGATGACACTCAGATTGGTCCCAAAACACACCCATGATTATTTAACAGACTAAGTCCAACCCCTCTAAACCATGCACCATACCATATGCTCAGATTGTATACCTTTAAACTAGTAAAAGTGGATTTGAACACACCCTAAATGCACTCATGCCTTGTGCTTTAGACTGTGCGCTTAGATCATTAAAGGTCCCATATTATGCTGTATTTAGTCGTTTAAAATATGTCCAATGGGTCTTTAAAATAATGTTAAGAATTCAGTTACAAAAAACAACCACACGCATCCAGGCCTAGTGAGACCTCTTCTCTCACCCCATCTGTGCCGGCCTGAAACACGAGCCGTTTTGAGTGGGCAGGGAGGCTATGCTAATGAGGCGCTACTCTGATTGGCTGCCTGGCCGCTTTGATTCCGGGGGAGGGTGCAGATCCGAAAAACCAGGAAGCCAAGATGGCAGGTATTTCAGAACAGCTCTCCGCGGCATCTATTGCTCTAAGACTGTACATGTTTGATCCCAAATCCGACCCTGAATGGGAGGAGGATGCTATTGAAGTATTGCAGCAACGTTTACAGCAGGATGAGTGGCAAGTTGAAATTTTAGTGTTTTGCTCATATTGTCTCGCCTTGCATGCATGTGATTGTTGCTGTACTGTTATATAGTCATGTTATATACCCACTTAGCTATCCGGAGGAAACTTTGCTAAAAGCTCCTGTTAACCATTTCCACCAAAACAAAACACAATTCAGACACCAAGCTACTAAATGAGTGTGTAGCAAAAACCCACAAACGGTATAAGCGTTGCTTATATGGAGCTAGCGAATTGATAACTTCTACTGGAAATCCGGATCCGACCGCAACTTTTTTTTGTCTTCTTATTAGCCTGAACAATGTTCAAAGGTGGATGAAATTCCGCCACGGCAATGCAGAGAAATCGTTTGTTATACCAGATGTGTTATAGTGCGTTTCGCGATTGCTTTCATCGCGGTAGCATCAAAGAGCTAGCCCACACCACGGCAAAGTACCCGGCTGATCCCGGTCATGGATAAGTAAAACGAATATTTCACAGCAGCAGTAAACAAACCCAAACACATATCCTAAGCTCAGCAAAGCCTACGTCTGGTCTAACTGCAGCCTTATCAGCTCAACTTTGCAGACTCGCACAACACCTCCCCAGTTAGCTTCAACTGTAGCAGCTACAGTCAGGTAACATCATGATAAAACCACTACCTTGATGCTAACCAAAGTAACACAAGCATACCAATCTGAATTACTGCATATAAGTTAACCAGGAGCATTTTTTAAGTACCACGGAATGCGAACCAACATGCGGTAGTAACTGAGTGGTCATAACGACAGAGACAAACGTTACCCTGGTTTTATAGACAGTAAGTTCCGTTACCGTGAACAGTTGCACCAAGCATCCAAATTACAAACAAGTATAAAAAGTTAGCTTCAAATGAGGTTTATGTTCACGCACCTTCTGTTGAATGTCTCCTTGCTATTATTTACTCAAGCATATTTAGGACATGAACATTAGCAACAGTAACTTAGCTACGTTAGTCGCAGTGCTTCAGCCACATTCAACAGGCTATCATGTTAGGTAG
Source organism: Gymnothorax javanicus (assembly GCA_029692085.1). Taxonomy (NCBI): domain Eukaryota; kingdom Metazoa; phylum Chordata; class Actinopteri; order Anguilliformes; family Muraenidae; genus Gymnothorax; species Gymnothorax javanicus. The sequence goes on from CM056210.1 coordinate 5,047,866, forward strand.
GCTTATGCTGTAAAGCAACACAAAATGGTAAAACTTACTGCTTCTGCGTCTGTGGGTCATGGACAGTTGGTACCGATCCAAGCTTTTGCTGCATTCAATTTGGCTCAGAAGTTGGAAGTCAGGGCTGGGAATAACGTCATACCCGAGCTGACTGCGTTCTATTAAGTAAGTTGGAAAACTGACTTCAGGTCAGTTGGGTGTCCTCTGGCCAGGATAGTATTTATTAGCTATTATTAGCAATACAAGTTGATAACAACGCATTACTCAGTATTTTTCACGTGCAAACCCCGCAACAATAAGTCTATCGATAAGCTTGATTCAGTACTGTGTGTACGACTGAATTAATGAAACGCAAAAAACACAGAATTGCAAATATACAGTTTGTTATTACAGTTTTCGCTTATTGTTGATTTACAGTGCAGCCATCTTGAACTTGAAACTCGGAACTTGGGTTAGGTGAGGAATCTCCGACTTGGAAATCCGACTTCAGGGGTGTTCAAATTGAAATTTCCAACTGGAAGCTCGGAAATCCCGACCTCCCAGTGCCAATCGAACACAGCATTTATCTTCAGATATTTTACAAAGCCTGCGTTTGAAGCCAGTTGTTAGTGGTAACTATCGTTAGCGGTCCTGCTAGCCACCCGTAACATGTTGGCTTCAGTTACATTATTTGCTGTTATATCGTTACTTACAGCTTGTAGCTCCGAGCGCTTGATGATGCAACTGCTCCAGGTTTGAGAAGCAGCTGAGATGTATATCCAGAGTCAAATTATCCTTTATTGACAAAGCAGTCTTCGGTGAAATGCCGAGCAGCTAACATTCCCTTTGAGTGTGGCTGTTTGCCGCCAGCAAACAAAAAGGAAACCCACTGATTTCTGGTGGCATCGTCTTTTGGAAGAAAAAATAGTTCGGCTTTTTTTTGCATCCAAAAAAACACATACGAACAGCTGATTTTGGCTCGTTTGTGTCTGATAGAATTAATTCCGGGGTGGGCAAGTCCAGCGCCGTGATTGGACGCAACAACCTGACGTCAGGTTTTGCCCAGATCTCGTGAAGATCTGGGGATGAGCTGTTCAGAGAGGAAATCACTTTCTCGGATAACGGCAAAACCCCTGCATCTTATGTTTAGAAACTTTGCAGAGGTTGAGTATGGACATCCAACATTATAACATTACTTGTATGTATCAAAAGAAGGATCAGCATAATAGGGGACCTTTAAAATAGGGCCCAATGACTTTCAAGTTCTTTCTCACAAGCTGCCAATCAGTGTGCCATACCAGTTTTTTTTGTGCCATTTGGACCCCAGCATTGTATTAAAGGGGAGCTATTATGCTTTTTTTCAAGCTGTAATATTCTTGTCTGTCCAAAATGGAAGTTCACAAAATTTACAGCAAAAAAATTCCATTATTTGTAGTCAATTTGATTCCTGTCCTTCATGGAATGAGCTTTGTTCTAATTGGCCAGTGAACAGAGCCACTGAGTCAATGGAGAGCGATGATGTCATAATTCCCCAGCTACTGGAAAGTCTTTACATGCAGAAGACTGAATACGTAGCTCTGAAAATGCAATTAAACTACATACTGAGTATGGAAAGGTAATGTCTGCAGGACAAGCAAGCATGGAGGTTGCATTCACAGATGTAAGACATGCAGTCACCATAATAGGTTTACTACACTTGTCAATCAGTCTCTGAAGTTAAGAATGATCTGTAGCTAGCGTATGCGAAATAGCCACTATTAGCTAATAGTCCATTTACTGCGCTAGGTACTCAATTAAAAACCGACTGAATTCAATTGAAAACGATTTCCCATTCTTTATGACCCAACGATGTGTCTCGTACATTGCTTCCTGCTGAACTAGCAACGGTTTCTAAACAGTCAATTAAGTAGCTAGCTAATAAAACAAGACTTTATGATTATAGAACTGTAATGCCTGCTCACTAGCTAAGTAAGTAATTAAGTTTGTTGCACTTAGCTAGCTAGCTAGTTACAACAACAACCAAGCCATACTTATTTAGCAAACTGTGAGAGAAATTTAGTTATAAATTGCTTATCCTTGTAACCTAGGTTGAATTGCTTATCGTTGTAAACTAGGTGGTGCGTAATTGCTTATCCTTTTATCTAGCATGTGCATAAGCAGAAGTGTTATGAGATGTGCATGCCACCTTCTGAGCCTTGGGATGATAACTGCGGGGGGAGTCTCCTCTCCGCTGGGACTGGTGTGCTGATAGCAACCAGAAGTACGTGGGATGCGTTCACCTAGCTGTGGAATGCTGAAAGAAGAGACTTCTGTGTAAATCGGTTTCGAGCAGGGGGGGTGGATTAGAAGTACCTGTAGAAAGGAGGATAGTAATGAAACTATTGTGGGAAATTTGCCACAGGGGCGTACACTTAAACATCGTGCTCATACAAATATCCAAGCAAAGGGGAATCCCTTTGTCCTTGCTCTGCATGTAACTTGGACTCTATATATATTTAGTAAAGACTGGATCCTATTTTACGATCTCTGTCTCTGAGTGTTTATTGCAGGAATAAATAAAAATTTCCACCACACAAACTATATGGTTGCACTTGGAATTCAGTTTGATTATTAACAGAAATTGTAAACACCGACATGGCTAGCCACATATTCCCCTTAAAAATGAACAGAAACCACTGCTTCTTTGTATTTTCTCAAAAACATAATAGGCCACCATTAATACAATTTTTTGGCCAGTCCTGCATTGCACTGATCTAGGTTAACAGTAAAAGGCAGTCAGACAAAAAGTGGATAGCACACATTTAGCTTTGCAGATTGAAGCTGGGATGTTGCCGTAAAAAATAAGCCGTGGGTGGAGATATGCAGATGAGGGGGAACAATCCTCATGAGCCTGCGTTTGATGTAGGAAGGGGAGCCAAATCTGAATGTCATGCCAAATCTCATGTCTTCTGAAAAAGGCAGCCCTCAGAAAAATGACTGGGTTGTTTTTCCTCATAGTTAGTGGTTTGTTAAGCACTCCAGATACTGAGATGCATGTGAACTAAAAATGATAAAGTGAGTTTTTCATGATGTCTCCTTTAACATTTTTAATGCAGCCAGATGAGTCAAGATTCAGGGGTTTTACCATATTTGCTATTAACTCAAAAAAATCAGAGAACAGATCAAGGCTCTTTTAATGTCCTTCAGTCGCACAATGCTCATGCCTTGTTGGCCAGCATCACCCCACAGAGGCTGAGGTGAGATCAGCGGGTTGGTATGATCCTTAAATTCCTTTTCAGTAATACAAAGGACACATGGCATATTTCATCTCTAGATGCCGTAGATAAGCTCCGCTTCATTGGCTTACAGCAATTCAGATTTATGTTTCCTGAAAACAGGTTTTTTAATGTTGTAATGGTTGAAAACTGCTGTCATATCCCTCATGTGAATCCATTTCCTATCCCCACCCATGTAGCAGGTTGCATGTCTATTAAAAGTATTCTGTCGTTTGATAGGTTTACGTCCTGCATCCTTTCATTCACCAGATGAGTTCTATTCAGGTCTCTCCTCTCACGTATGTTGACATATTTATACTCCTTACTTTGAGTTTGCAAGTCACTGGATTGTTGCACCATTGTTGCACGTGATATATGCACTTAGCCACCAGTCAGTACTAGCAAGTAAAACTCTTTGTCTTTCGACATTGGAATGTAATGTTTAATGATAGTAATAAACAGAAGTGCTCTTTCTTGTTTAATTAACAGGAATAAGCCTCCAAGCCTTTCTCATGGTCTCCAGGATTGGGACTGTGTTCCTGTTAATCCTATCCCAGAATGTTCCTCTGTCCAGTTTATTAGGAACAAGCTCCCAAGCCTTCTACGGTCATCACAATTGAGACCGCATTCTTCCTAAGCCTCTCATCTTGCCAGCGGACAGTTTGGCTCTGGCGAAGTGCACACTTTACCTGGCAGTCATCCCAGAAAGCCACTGGCCGGGGATTGGCAATGCCCTCCTGCTTCTCCTGTAACATCTGAACTGGAACGGTGCCATTCTCCTCTGGACTTCGCCCCACTGTCTACCGTATTACTGTCAATACATGGATTGCACTCTGCCTCTGCGCTTCATTCCTAGTCTGGATCAGACCAAACTGCTGCCATAAAATTTAATGTGCATCATGCTACCTTTTTCCTCCTATTGTTTAAGCTCAATGCACAATCCCAGAAAAACGGGTGCAGATTTGAGGCCATGTTTGGGCTGGATGGAGGACAGGTGGTATCTGACCTTCACCTGGCTGCACTGGATGGTATTTGAGTGTCTTAAAACAGAGTATGCTTATTTTATGATAAGGAATGATATGAGTTGGGAGGGGTGGGGGTATGAAAATTTTGTTCAAAATATGTTTTTGATGAGTGATGTGTTTTTTTCATAGCCTTATTTGGTTGCGGTATTGTAAGTGACCTGGGTGTGAGCAGGAATAAATCAATCCAAGACATTCTGGGTTTCCCACATAACGCAGTGAAGTCAAAGCACAGAAAAGTCAAGCCATAACATCTACCCAGTCTCCATCTCTTCTCTCGCTCTCTGCTCTCGCCTCTCTAAATAAACTCCCAGCTGCATGCACAATGCCGATTAGCTGCCATATCCGATACCAGAACATCAATCTACCATTACTGTACATGCTAAATATGCGCAAACAATAATAGATAAAAGTTTAAAAACATACTAAAGTTATGTACAAACCCATTTCAAGAAAAGTTGGGACACTGTTTAAAATGTAATTAAAAACAGAATGCAATGATTTGCACATCATTTAAATCCTATGTTTAATCAAAAATAGTTCAAAGACAGTACATCAAATGTTGAAACTGAGAAATTGATTGTTTTTCGAGAAAAGTTTGGTTATTTTCAATTTGATGCCAGCAAAATGTTTCAAAAAAGTTGGGACAGTTGTAACAAATGATTGGAAATGTTATATAATGCTGAAAAATGCACCTGGTGTAACACCTCACAGCTAATTACATTGACTGGCAACAAGTCAGTGACATGAATGGGTATGAAAAGAGCATCTCAGAGAGGCTGAGTCTTTCAGAAGATCGTCAGGGTTTTGCCACTCTGTGACAGACTGCATGGGAAAATTGTTCAACAAATTATGAATGAAATTGAAAGAAACTGGGGATTTAATCATGTATGGTATGTTATATCATACAATTATTCAGAGAATCCAGAGAAATGTCTGTGTGCAAGGGACAAGGCCAAAACCAATACTGAATGGCCGTGATCTTCAGGCCCACAGGTGGCACTGCAGTAAAGACAAACAGGATTCTGTTGTGGAATTCAACGCATGGGAACACTTCAGAAAACAATGATCAGTGAGCACAATTTGTTACTGTTTCCATATATGCCAGTTAAAAGTTTACTATGTAAAGAAAAATCATAAATAAACAAGATCCTGAAACGCTGCTGCCTTCTCTGAGCCTAAGCTCATTTATGATGGCCTGAGACAAAGTGGAAAACTATCCTGTGGTCAGGGCAAAAAAGCTAATTTTTTTTTTTTAAATCAAGGATACCACGTCCTCTGGGCTAAGAGGGAGAGGGAACATCCAGCTTTTGATCAGTGCACAGTTCAAAAGCCAGCATCCATGATTGTATGGGGGTGCATTAGTGCACGTGGCATGGGTAACTTGCACATCTGTGAAGACAGCATTAACTCATTAAGACCTGATGCGACGTCTGCGTTACACTCGCTTTAAAAACAGAAGGGACATGAATATCATATATATATATATATAATTTTTGAGAAATGTGAATGAAGTGCATCATGAGGTGCCCTAGGTCTTAATGGGTTAATGCTGAACAATATATACAGCCATCCAGACATGTTTTTTTGGTAGGCTTTGCTTATTTCAGCAAGAGAATACCAAACCACATTGTGCGCGTGTTACAACATCATGGATCTGTAGTAAAAGAGACTGGGTGCTAAACAGGTCTGCCTGCTGTCCAGACGAGTCACCCATTGAAAAATTTAGTGCAGAAATGTGACAAAAGAGTCTGAAAAAGTGTTGAGAAGCTGAAATCTAAAATAAAACGAGAATGAGAAAACACTTTACTTTCAAAACTACAGTAATTAGTCTCCTCAGTTTCAAAACACTTACAGGGTGTTGTTAAGAGATGATTTAACACAGTGGTAAACATGGCCCTGTCCCAATTTTTTTGAAACATGTAGCAGGCATCAAAATCAAAATGAGAGGATATTTTTCAAAAATGATAAAATTTCTCAGTTTCAACAGTTGCATAAGTTGTCTTTGGGACTACAAATTAAACACATTGCAATTTATGGGACTACAAATTAAACACATCTGCAGAAGTGTACTACACTTTTCATGGGACTACAAATTAAACACATCTGCAGAAGTAGTACACTACACCACATGGGACTCTAAAAGGCAAATTAAACACATCTGCAGGGTGTACTACACGGGGACTACACCACATTTTGGGGGACTACAAACAAATTAAACACATCTGCAGAAGTGTACTACAGTACACTGCATGGGACTACTAAAATTAAACACATCTGCAGAAGTAGTACTACAAATTAAACACATCTGCAGAAGTACTACATGGGACTACAAATTAAACATGGCAGAAGACACCATGGGACTAAAATTAAACACATCTGCAGAAGTGTACTACACATCTGCACACATCTGCAGGACTACAAATTAAACACATCTGCAGAAGTGTACTACACCACATGGGACTACAAATTAAACACATCTGCAGAAGTGTACTACACCACATGGGACTACAAATTAAACACATCTGCAGAAGTGTACTACACCACATGGGACTACAAATTAAACACATCTGCAGAAGTGTACTACACTGCATGGGACTACAAATTAAACACATCTGCAGAAGTGTACTACACTGCATGGGACTACAAATTAAACACATCTGCAGAAGTATACTACACTGCATGGGACTACAAATTAAACACATCTGCAGAAGTGTACTACACCGCATGGGACTACAAATTAAACACATCTGCAGAAGTGTACTACACTGCATGGGACTACAAATTAGACACATCTGCAGAAGTGTACTACACTGCATGGGACTACAAATTAAACACATCTGCAGAAGTGTACTACACTGCATGGGACTACAAATTAAACACATCTGCAGAAGTGTACTACACTGCATGGGACTACAAATTAAACACATCTGCAGAAGTGTACTACACCGCATGGGACTACAAATTAAACACATCTGCAGAAGTGTACTGCACTGCATGGGACTACAAATTAAACCACTGTATCTGCAAGTTCTACCAGAATTTTCAATAATGATTAAACCAGCTTCCAAAAATCAAACAAATGCGAAATTAGGGCCGTTTTACTAAGAAATTGGGAGCGTACAACTTACTGTTCGTGTATTTGTTTTCCACCAATCACTGGAGGTGATTCTCATTTTGTATGTCCTAAAAGGTTTACGCATGCAAAAGATATAGGTGAATTAGGCATTAGAATAGTAGTTATAGTGTTTCCTCCCAAAAAGGGACACAGTGAATTATACTGTGGAAAACATATATTTTTTAGAATTATACTGTGGAATACATTTAGAATTCCACAGCCCATAATACAACTGTAATTAAAATTGCCATTCTGAACAAGTTTATGGATGAAAAACACGTCTGCAGGGTTCTCCCTCAGTGAAATAAAGTTCACTGAGGGTAGAACCCTGAAGACCTTTGAGCTTGTTCGTGTCTCACCATCCTTCATCAGAAGTGACACATTGAAAAATGATGTAGTTCATCTGAGGGGAAATACCGAAATTCAACATAAGAAGGGCAGCATACTTTCCACATGCTGTTTTACTTTGGGTGTTTAAATCCCCTGGCGGAACGCTGCTAGGTTACCACTGAGCGAGGCACTTAACCTTAATTGCCTCAGTAAATATTCAGCCATCATAATAGTTTGCATTTAAAAAGACATCATGCTGGGAACATTTCTCTGAGTGAAACTGTCTGTTTAATAGCTCGACATGTCAGGCAAATGAATGAATGTTAAACACACCGTGAGAGAGTATAAGTTGTAAGTATCTTAACAGACTTCTCTGAGATGCTACCTGGGGACTTAACTGATTGCAGGAGTTACAAGTGGGCAGTTGGAGAGCTTTTGATCAGTCCACACAAATCTGCTCTCCATAAGTCTGAGCTCCTATCTTTCCTCGGCATCTATCGCTCCGTCTCTCCTCCCACTCACCCCTATCCCCCTCCTCCCTCACCCCAACTCTAAGCTGCCCTGCTCTCAGCCTCCCTCAAGGAGCCCTGCGAGTCGCCCGAGACCACAGCATTCCTGCTAAGGCTCCCTGACCTTCACAACGGAAACGGCCTCAAAATTGGGGCAACAAGGGCAGCCAAAACCCACTTGCACTTCCTGCCGTCTCCTCTCCCCATCCCCACACTGTTTCAAGCAAATTTATCCACATATCTGAAAAACACACAAAAATCCCCAAATGTCCACAATGAACAAAAATCTGCTGGTACTTAAGTCATTGTTTGTAAGAAAGGGAAGTAATCTTCAGTCGTGAAACTGAACCTGTCTTCATGAAAAGAATATTTCAGGGCTTCTCCACAATTAATGAAAGAGTCCCGAGTGTAGTCAGTTGGGACAGCTGTGATCTGCTTTTGCATCTGTGTTTTTGTAACTGCTGACATCCCATTCATTAAAGTGCACTTAACATTTTTTGACAAAAAAAAAAAATCAAATAAAAGACATTAGATTTCTTCAGAAATCATAATCGTTTGTCATTTACACAATCACTTCATGGTTGTTGTTTCAAGAAAACTTACCATTTCATTAATTTTATGCCATTGTTAGCATCCCCTACTATCCTGAAAAAGAACTGCATGAAGTACTAAAGTAAGCCTGAAATGAGGGACACATGGGTCATTACAATGGTGTCATTCCCTTCAGTACAGCGCTTCTGAAGACTCTGATAGGACAGCTGGCCCACTTGTCTGTTAAGCACTGCTTGGAAATGTACAGTGCATTGACCTCATCAACATGGTGCCCATGATGCTATAACGTCTCACTCAGTCTGGCAAACTCCACCAGGAAATTCCAAAAAAGGTTGAAATGCACTTGAATCATAGGCTGCATTCCCAAAGCCTGAAACCTAAAAGTAGCTCCCAGCTGGCTGACTTACAGTAGATAAATAACTTTTAAAAAAATGAGCATGTCGCTCCCAACTTTAGGACTCCTATTTTTTTCACCAAGAGTAATTCAGAAACATAATCTGCTTGGTGGAGGTAATGACTTTTAGAGCTAAAAGTGGCTGCTAAGTCTCAAAGTTGCAAAGAGTAGTTCAGAGGACTCTAAGTCACTAAGAGCCGTTCACAAAAACTCCTGATAGTTGCCACCAAAAATCAGCTTTGATTTCAGGTCAACATTTACTTTTCGGAGCTTATCAGCTCCAATTAGCGCATTCCTAATTTTTAAATTAATACCATTAATTGATTTTTAAATTTTACTCTTGACTTGGCTCTCCATGGTTTAATACCAATCTACCAGGCTGAGCTTCTAAATCACTACTCACCAGCCCGAAGATTGAGGTCTTCTGATAAGGCCTTGCTACTGGATAAATATAGACTAGATACGTCCTTGCCTGCTTATAAAGGAGCTGTGTCCTGATGACTGTGCATGCTCAGAACTTTGCACATTCTTAGCCTATTAAAGACACCAAACTAAGTGAATCCGCTTGACTGCAAGGCATATTCTGACTCCATGGTTGCCAGTCCATCTTTGTTTTGCAGTGTATTTACATATTTAAGTTACTCAGGCATTATTCTTTTTATATGAAGACGTTTTCTATGGAAATTCAAGTTTTCAAAGCAGTATTTTAGCGCTTTAGCTAAAAACAAAAAACAACCGGCTGTTTTACAAGGGCATCTGGCTCGTTTTCTTCCAGCTTTTGTTGAACAAGTGCTAGTACTCTCCCATGAGTTTGGGGAATCATCCTGTGCAATCAGGAAGCAAATAATATGGACTTAATGTCGCCCAAAGACGTAGCTTACACATCTTAGGTCAAAATGTGGCTGAAATTCGACTTACAAAGGCTGTAAATACACTGTGGATAAAACAAAACGCAGACTCTTGCCCCTAAAGAGGTGCCTTGGTCTACTGAAGTGCTCACTTCTGGAGTTTTCTGACGGAAATCCTTAGTGTAGTCTAAAGTAAAACTAATATCAATAAGAACCAGCAGTTTTCACGTGCCTTTATGGCGTTGTTTACTCATTCGCATTCCTCAAACATAAGCATGCTGTAATGTGGTGAAAAGCCACTAGATGGCAGTATTGACATTTTTTTTGTTAAGCCAAATCTAAAGCTAGGTTTGGGCATGTCCTGGGCATGCCTCAGAGGGGGCTGGAAAAGAGTATATAAGGAGAAAAATTGAGAGAGAGGAGGGTAGTAGGAGAAATTGCAAGGAGAAATAGTGGAAGGATACATTTGACCAGACCTGTCACTCTTTTCAAGACCTGTGAAGCTTTTTGTGGATTTTTGCCTGTGTTGGAGCATTTTCCTGTCCCAGGACATCGCAACATAGCAGCCCATCTCAATTACCAAGGGACTGTAACTATCTTTTTTTAAAATTTTATTTCAATCTTGGTCAGTAGGGTAGAGTGTAGATTAGTTCTGTTTGTTTAATTAAATCTGTTGAAGTATAAGAATTTTGTCTGTCATCCCTTGCTGTCCGTGACGCCATAACAAATTGGGGCCATAACAAATTGGGGGGCTCGTCCGGGGATAGACCATTGTCGAAGTCATTCATTGAAAATCTAAAATTTCAAATAGTGAAATTGTTTTTTTTGAATTTTCCTAGATATATATTGGCAGATCAACAGCAATGGATGATTTCTTGGCATCACCAACCGTAGAGGTTTTGAAGTCTTTTAAAAAGACAGAACTGCTAGAAATATGCAGACAGTTAGAGCTGACAGATGTAAAACCAGCCATGCGAAAAGCAAGACTGGCTAGAGAGATTGTTGAATATTACATTGATGAAAATGTGTTTGCACCAGGAGATCTGGAAGAGTTTCCGGTGGAAAATCCAAATGTAGAATTGGAACTTAAATTGAAAATGCTAGAGATTGAAAGGGAAGAAAAAGAAAAACAACGAGAGTTTGAGAGAGAGAAAGAGGAAAGAGCAGAAAGAGAGAGACAGAGACAGAGAGATTCCGATTTAGAAAAATTAGATAGAGAAGAAAGGCTCCAAATGGAGCTACTAAAAAGCAAAATGCAAGCTGAAAACAAATTTCGGGCTAGCCAGGAGGTAAAGCTGGTGCCTCCATTCTCAGAGAAGGAGGTTGATAAGTATTTCCAGTGCTTCGAGAAGGTAGCTAAGAGTTGTCAGTGGCCAAAGGAACACTGGCCTCTGATGTTGCAAACTGTCCTCAAGGGTAAAGCTCAACAAGCCTATTCGGCTTTGTCTGCAGATGATTCCTCTGATTATGAGGTTGTCAAAAGGGTTATTTTGACAGCTTATGAGTTGGTTCCAGAGGCTTACCGACAGAAATTCAAAGGTCTGAAGAAATCTGACAATCAGACTTATGTGGAATTTGCTAACGAGAAGAAGGTTTGCTTTGAGCGCTGGTGTACTTCTATGGAGGTCAAGGATGATTTCAACTCACTAAAAGAGATGGTGTTAGTTGAAGAATTCAAGAACTGTGTCAAGAATGATATTAAGACCTACCTTAATGAGAAGCAAGCACTGAATTTGCAATCAGCTGCCCAGTTTGCAGACGAATATGTTCTTACACATAAGTCCAAATTTCAGTCTAGCAGTAACAATAGATGGTCCAAATTTCAGAAGAAAAGTAACGGTGATACCCAAGATTCCTCACCCAAAGACAAGGTTAGAAACCCCTGTAGTAGATGACTGATCTGCTAAATTGCCTGCTCCTTGTGAGGCTAAGAAGCCTGATACTGCTGACTTTGTGAGGGAGGAATTTCTTCCATTTGTGTCAGAGGGATTTGTGGCTCTGAATGAGCATTCTCCTCCTGTCCCCATATATATCCTAAGGGATACCGGAGCTTCTCAGTCACTTTTGTTGATGGACTCCTTGGAGTTACGTGATGAGACGGCTTCTGGGGATTTCATACTTGTACAAGGTATTGAAGGGAGGACTGTATCTGTACCCCTGCGCTCTGTATTCTTGAAGTCAGATTTAGTTACAGGACAGGTAAAGGTGGGACTTATGTCAAGTCTACCTATCAAGGGTGTTTCTCTGTTGCTAGGCAATGACCTGGCTGGGGGCAATGTAGTTCCCCCTGTTCATCTTACTTCACAGCCGAGCACTGAAGATGGCGATGAAGACCCATCTCTGTTCTCCTGTGCAGTGACCCGTGCTATGGCCAAGAAGGCTCAAGAAGAGGATGATGTGGTGCCGTCCAGCACATTGAATAGTCATGACTCAGGTGGTTCGCCTCATGACTCTGTTCAGTCTACTATGGTTTCTCCGTTTGAGGACTTATCAGACACTTTTATCAGTTCTCTGTTCAGCCAGCCAGATGGGTCTGGTGATTCTGATGTGTCTGGAGACTTGCCTCTGTCCAGAAAGCGGTTGATTCAGGAGCAAACCAATGATCCTGAAATTTGTGTACTAAAGAAGAGAGCCCTTCCTGATGAAGAAATAGACGCAGTTCCAGTTGGGTATTATCTCAAGGATGGAGTGTTGATGCGGAAGTGGCGCCCTCCTGATATCCCTGCCAATGCAGATTGGGCAGTGGTCAAGCAAATTGTTGTTCCTACAGGAATGAGATCTTAACAATAGCTCATAGTTTGCCTTTAGGAGGTCATCTTGGTGTTAACAAGACTGTTGACAAGATCATGAAACACTTCTTCTGGCCTGGACTTCGGAAAGAGGTTTCCAACTTTTGCAAAACCTGTCACACTTGTCAGGTAGTTGGAAAACACCAGTTAGCTCCATTGCAGTCTATCCCAGCATTTGGGGAGCCCTTCTCCAAGGTCATCGTTGATTGTGTTGGTCCATTAACCCAAGACTAGATCTGGAAATCAGTACTTGTTGACAATCATGTTTGCATCTACCAGATTCCCTGAAGCCATACCTCTATGCAACATCAAGGCAACTGCAATCTCAAAGGCTTCGATAAAGTTCTTCACGTTGTTTGGCCTTCCCAGGGAAATTCAGTCAGATCAAGGTAGCAATTTCACTTCTGGATTGTTTCAGCAGGTTGTGTATGAACTAGGTGTGAATCAGATTCTTTCCAGTGCCTATCATCCAGAGAGTCAGGGTGCCTTAGAGCGGTTTCATTCCACTCTCAAGACAATGATGAGGACTTATTGTTATGACCATGAGAAAGACTGGGATGAAGGTGTTCATTTGCTGTTGTTTGCAGCTAGAGAAGCAGTGCAGGAGTCTACTGGATTCAGTCCGTTTGAGCTAGTGTTTTGCCATGAAGTGAGAGGACCTTTGCTATTGTTGAGTGAACAATGGCAAGAGAAAGAGCTGCATATCAGTCTGTTAGACTATGTTAGCAAGTTCAAGGAAAGACTGCATGCAGCTTGTGACCTAGCCAAAGAGAACTTGAAATCAAGTCAGGGAAAAATGAAAACTTGGTATGATCATAAGGCTAGAAGCCGTGAGTGTAAACCAGGAGACAAGGTCCTTGTGTTGTTTCCCTTGCAGTCCAATCCATTGCAGGCTAGTTTTCATGGTCCTTATGAAATTCTGACAAAACTCAATGATCTCAATTACATTGTGAGGACTCCAGATAGGAGAAAGCCAAAACAGTTGTGTCACATTAACATGCTGAAGCCTTATCATGATAGGAATGCTAGGGTTGCAGCTGTCACTTCAGATCCTCCCATGGCTGAGACTTGTGAAGATGAGGGGGAGTTTCAAGATGATGAACCTAGAATTAAAGCTGAAGTTCTTTCATGTAAATTGTCAAATTCTGAAGTGTTGCAAAATCTTGATGTAAAACTCCAGCACTTAGAACCCTCACAGAAAGATCAGTTTGAGAGGTTGATCCAGAAATATAAAGATCTATTTCCTGATGTTCCAAAGAGAGTTTCTATAGCCTCTCATGATGTAGATGTTGGTGATGCCAAACCAATAAAACAGCATCCGTAGCGGATGAATCCTGAAAAGAGAAAGATTGCTGAGAAAGAGGTTGAGTACATGTTAGAACATGATATTATCAGACCCTCTAACTCAGATTGGAGTTCACCCTGTGTTCTAGTACCAAAACCGGATGGAAGTACTAGATTCTGTACAGATTATCGCAAAGTCAATGCTGTAACTAGAACTGATGTGTTTCCAATACCTAGGATTGATGATTGTATCGATAGAGTAGGGCAAGCAAAGTTTCTGACCAAGATTGATTTATTGAAGGGTTATTGGTGTGTGCCTTTAACTGAGAGGGCCAAGAGCACCTCTGCTTTTGCCACACCATCTGGGTTATACCAGTATGAAGTCCTACCCTTTGGCATGAAAAATGCCCCAGCCACGTTCCAAAGGATGATACAGTCTACAATCGCGGATTGCCACACAGGGTGCGTACATCGGCGACCTGATCACATGGAGTGACTCCTGGGAAGAACATCTGAAAGATGTAGAGACGTTGTTGCAGCGCTTGACCCAGGCTAACCTGACTGTTAACCTGAACAAGAGTGACTTTGGTTGTGCCACTGTCACGTATCTTGGCTACGTCATAGGCCAGGGTAAGGTGGCGCCCATAAATGCAAAAGTCCAAGTCATCATGGACTTTCCAGTTCCTGACAACAAAAAGCTTTGGCATCCTTGGAATGATGGGTACTACCGCAAGTTCTGCAAGAACTTTGCTGAGATTGCTCTCAGTCTCACCAACCAACTGAAGAGAGGCGTAAAGTTCACTTGGGATGAAGCATGCCAAAGAGCCTTGATCGCCTGAAGTCTCTGCTATGTCACTTCCCGTGCTCAAATCTCCTGACTTCAACAAACCGTTCTCCATGGCGGTCGATGCTAGCGACCAAGCTTGTGGATCTGTGCTCCTACAGAGAAGTGACTCTGATGACATTGAGCATCCGTGGCATACTTCTCCAGGAAGTTCAATCGCCACCAAAAGAACTATTCCACAATTGAGAAGGAGCTGTTGGCTCTGGTTCTATCCTTACAACACTTTGAGGTTTATGTTTGTACAGGGCAAAAGCCAATGATTGTATATACTGACCACAATCCGTTAATGTTTTTGAGTAAGACGAAAAACAAGAATCAGAGATTGTTGAATTGGAGTTTGATTTTACAGGAGTTTAACTTGGAAATTAAGCATGTAAAGGGTACTGACAATGTAATTGCCGAGTGCTTATCCCGTGTTTGAGTATGTGTCTATATATCACGTGTTTATTAGCATATTGTATTATATGTATACATACACAAGTGTCTACTTAACCATTTTTGTATTGAAAAGAAATATTTTGCCTTTATGAGTCAAAATTTTTCCCTTTTGGAATGGAGGTGTAATGTGGTGAAAAGCCACTAGATGGCAGTATTGACATTTTTTTTGTTAAGCCAAATCTAAAGCTAGGTTTGGGCATGTCCTGGGCATGCCTCAGAGGGGGCTGGAAAAGAGTATATAAGGAGAAAAATTGAGAGAGAGGAGGGTAGTAGGAGAAATTGCAAGGAGAAATAGTGGAAGGATACATTTGACCAGACCTGTCACTCTTTTCAAGACCTGTGAAGCTTTTTGTGGATTTTTGCCTGTGTTGGAGCATTTTCCTGTCCCAGGACATCGCAACATAGCAGCCCACCTCAATTACCAAGGGACTGTAATTATCTTTTTTTTTAATTTTATTTCAATCTTGGTCAGTAGGGTAGAGTGTAGATTAGTTCTGTTTGTTCAATTAAATCTGTTGAAGTTTAAGAATTTTGTCTGTCATCCCTTGCTGTCCGTGACGCCATAACAAATTGACGCCATAACAAATTGGGGCCATAACAAGGCGCAGTAATCCTGACACAGCTCCTTTAATGGTCTCCGTATGGCTTTTGCATCGTTATTTCTGCTGTAACTTATTTTATTTTTCACTTTCATCTGTAAGTTTTATCCTTTCTTATTGTTCTCTAGTTTTCTTTATTGTCATTGTTGTTATTTGAATTTGTTACTGTCAGTTCCATTTGTCCTTGTTTTCATCATTGCATCCTGCTTGCCCACCCCATTCTGTTTGTTTATTGCCTTGTTTATTCTCTTGTTTGTAACCATGCCCCAAGTCACACTTCCCTGTCTGCCACACACCTGTTGTGAGGTTTTTTCTGCAATTTGTTCGTTCCTTGTTTTTCTTTCTTTAGTAGTGAGTCTGTTTCGGTGTCTAGCTACCACTTACTTAAAATGTTTGTATTCCTTCTGTGATTTCCTGGTTTTTGATTCTGTTTGTCTTTTGGTTTTTCAAGCTTGGAATGCCCTCAGTGTCCGTTTGTTTATTGGTTAGAATTCTCTGCCTGTCCACGGTTTATGATTCTGCCAGCTCCCTGGAACTGCATTCTGCCTGCCTAGTATTGAGTACTAAAGTGATGACTTCATCGCTACTTAGCTTCTGGTGTCGGAAGTAAAATCCCTATGAGAATTTATAATGGGGTTTGGACACTTTCCAGCATTGCTCGAACTCTTATTAATTTTAAGAGGCGCCTGGCTCTGAGATTAGCCTACAGGGTATACAGATATAAACAATCACATCAAATTCGTAGTATATTGCCAAAAATGATATGCTTTTGCACTTGTAGTCCAGTTTGTAGTCCACTTCTCCGAGCCAATGAGGTACCTCAGTTTCAGCCAACGTTCATAACGTACCACGACGGTAGCCGATCAGTGCCCTAAATACCTGTATGTCCGTGCACCCGTTCCTATATAGCAGGCTACTATTAGCTAGCTACATACCTAGAAATGAATGGATCACAATGAACAGTTATTTCGCCATTTAGCTAGCTAGCTAGCATTAAGCTACACTAGCGTACCACCTAGCTAGCCAGCTAGTGAGCTTACTACATCTTGTGCACATAGCTAAACCGATAGAAACAGTAAATGGTTAGTTTATCATCACTTACTGTTATTTAGCAAGCTACCTAGCATAATTATTCAATAAATATCACTAGCTTAGCTAGCGAAATAGCTAGCTAAGTGAATAAAAACAGTGAAGAGCCATTATTTGGCTACTTAGCTAGCGATGAGCTGCAAGCATTTCACAAGCTGGCATTTAACTAAATGCGCCAAATATGAAGTTAGCCAACTACCGAAGTAGGTAAACCAGCTCACTGGCTAAGTTAACATGCTGACAGCTGGTTCACTGTCAGTCATGCGTTGACAAGGCTGATTAGCTTGTTCGCTAACTACCGAGTTTTTAAGCAAACAAACGTTGGCCAAAGATGCCTGGCTATTAGAGTAAATTAGTGTTAATTGTAAAACTTGATATCTAGCAAGGAAAGCGTAACCAAGTAGAAGGTAGAGTGGCTAACTAATTAAGCGAACAAACGGCTATGGCAAGGTGCTGGAAAATTCGAGACGGGGGACTTCTAACGTGTTCTGAACTCCTTCAGCCCGGGAATCAGGAGGATCATGGGACGTGTAGTTTTTAGACTACAAAGAGGATTAGCATGGTGGCAAAAAATTAAAATGATTTGAAATATAGCTGATTCCGGTCAAGAAAAATTATATTTGTTTTTAGTCGGAAATATAATGCAAAATCTGGAAAAAGATGGAGGCTTGAAAACAATGGGAAGTGATTCAAAAGTGAACTGAAAAAACAGTCTATGGGTAAAATGAATGAGAAATTTTACTTCCAGTGTGACGTTATCACTTTAGTACTCTATTTGACCCATTGCTGGTTTATCGACACTGATTCTGTTTTTCGTTTCTGTTCCCCAATCTTATTGATTGACAAAGAACCTGACTATCTCACTTTGAGCTTGTTTACAATAAAGCCTGTGAAACTTCCATCTGGGCCTGTGTTCTGGGTACCAGGTCTGTCAGACTACAAGCCTGAATTGAACAGCAAATGAAAGAACTGTCCCTGAGGTATTACATTTGCTTTGCTGTGAGCACCCAACAGCCAAGCACACCACCACCTTAAATATATGTGAAGAATCAAATCCACCAATACAACAAAACTCTGTTATATAACCAAACAAGCATGACTGTGACATTTTTAACCCTTTGATGCATAGAGTACATACAAATGCCTTGAAGCATTTGTTGGGATTTGGTGCAATATTCTGTGTGTGTGTGTGTGTGTGGTGGTGGTGGTGGGGGGGGGTCTGCCTGTCCATTATTTTGGACATTATGCCTGTGGGATGCACACTGCCATCCAGTATTTTGGACATTATGCATGCGGAGTGACAGAAATAATTTGAAGTTGAAGAAACCTGGTCTTCGATATGCATGATGATTTATCTGTATTCTGGACATTGCTCATTTGAGCTATTTACTCGGTGTGCATAATGTCCAATATTTTTGATAGAGCATAGACTCAGATGTATTCCAACAAATAGGCATGCATTACATAGGTTATGTGTTTTCAGTTTGTGCTGTATTATGTATTTCCATCCCCCGACAGGAAAAAGTCTGATCAAAACTTGAACAATATAAGACTATTTCTGACTTTCATCAACTTACCTTTTACTTGTGGATGCAGCCATTGTGATTGTTTGTGGAAAATCATGTGACTGATCAGAGAGGCACCAATTTGGGAAATTATTATCTGGAAATGTCCAGTAAAATGTACATTTTGTGTTTTCAGGATATCTATAAGCCTAGAGAAAATGAACCCCACTTATGTCCAAAATATTGGACAACATGCAACAAAGGGTTAAAACACCTCTGTTAAAGTTTCTCGATTGCTAAGACACATTTCTCAAAACTAAGCTCCATTTCTCAAAACTCTAAACACATATCGAAAACTGCACAATCAACTCCGCAAATGTTAAACTTTCAGGTGAAAACCCAACTCTCTGC
Organism: Gymnothorax javanicus; assembly: GCA_029692085.1. Classification (NCBI taxonomy): domain Eukaryota; kingdom Metazoa; phylum Chordata; class Actinopteri; order Anguilliformes; family Muraenidae; genus Gymnothorax; species Gymnothorax javanicus. Next base: position 5,066,831 of record CM056210.1, read on the forward strand.
TCAAAACCATATACTCTTGCTGAAAAACCAAACTTTGCCTTCACACATCACACAATAGTCCAAAAAACACACACACAACAACACAGTCTTAGACACTGGAGATAAATTCATAACGCTGCCACAAAATCTAAAATGAACCATGTTGCTTCTGGTTCTCCCCCACAAAACCTCTTTACATGATAAACACAATAGACAAAAATGTTTACTTAATTTTTTATTCATAATGTATTCTACGGTACAACTTTCAATCAATACAATGTTAAGGGATGAAACTCACAGTAAAGGAATGAAGGAAAAAAATACGTTCTGTAAAAAAAATATAAAATTATATATAAAAACTACTGTAATGGAAAATAATTTACCACAGCATCCCCAGCATGGATTACTGGCAAATACAGAAAATATTTTACTCTGCTACTGCATCGCGTCTCTGGTCTGGGTCAGACCAGAGAACCTCAGGTACATCACATGCTATATTGGCCCTTGCCAGGCAGTGGGGGAAAAACGCCTCGCATGCCTAATCCACCCCTGGCATGCATCTACGGTTATGTCTAAACATGCCTCCTCCCTGGCCTGTAGAAGGTGAGCACGAATGTAGGGGCCTCTGTCGTACACCTTCCATCGCCATGCCGAAAAAAACTCCTCTATGGGGTTGAGGAAGGGGGAATATGCTGGTAGAAAGACATTGCTGAACCTAGGGTTATTGGTGAACCAGCCCAGTGGAAACTTACGTTGTACCAAATGACAACGTAGCCTGGCTGTTGTAGTTGTGCCGGCTCCCTCTGTTCTAACTGATATATGGTCTCGCAGACTATCAAGGAGAAGCATTGTATTATATGGCCCAAGGACAGCATAGCAGTGGAGGACCCCTCGGTTGCTGATGGCGGCGGTCATGGTGATATTCCCTCCTCGCTGGCCAGGGACCTGCACAATGGCTCGTTGGCCAATTATGTTCCTCCCCCTTCTTCTCTTAGTTAGATTGAATCCTGCTTCATCAATAAAGATCTTATAAAGATACTCAGGCGAGAAACCGCAATCTGCCCCCAGCTCTTCAAACGACTACGGATACACAGTTTTTCACAATTGCTAAAACACATTTCTTGAAACCTTGCATCCTCTTCTCAAAACTAAACACAAAACCTAAATGCTCAAGCTAGATTCACAAAGCCTTTGATTCCTCTTGCATATTCAAATAATCACCTCAAAACAGTTTAAATGTGCTCAATACCCAAACATGTTTTCAATCATACACAGTCAGTAAAAATAAGAACACTACTGAATATTCATTACACTCTACATCGAAAATTAGAGAACAGTGTTCAAGGCACAGTTTGAGAAAAAAAAAGTTTATTCTTACAGTAAATACATTGTGTTTTCCAACAGAAATTTACAACTCAGTAAGCAGTTTAGATACTGCAAGCAATACAATATAGAATGTCTGGACTCAACACTTGAATAAAGTGCAATACTGTATAAACACAGAACTGCAAAAGGCCAAATGACAGACAAAATTGAAATGAAAAGCAAATTACAGTCAACTGTAAATGTAGCTGCAAAATCAAACTCAATTCTCAATCAACAAGTGATTCATTCGGCCTCAGCATCATGTCTTTGTGCTGGGTCAGGCCAGAGGACCTCATCTACGTCACAAGCAATGTTCTCCCTAGCCAGGCAACAGGGAAAAAAAAAAAAAAAAAAAAAAACCCTCTTGTGTGCCGGATCCAGCCTTCGCAAGAGTCCACACCTATGTCACCACAGGCCAATTCCATGGCTTGTAGGAGATTTTCCCTGGTGTAGGGTTGACGGTCATAGACCTTCCACCGCCATGCAGAGAAAAACCTCTTCTATTGGGTTGAGGAAAGGGGAGTATGGTGGAAGAGGAAAACATTTATGAATTGCTGGTTGTTGTTGAACCACTCCCGTAACAAAACACTGCGGTGAAAACTGACGTTGTCCCAAACTATGACATAGACAGGGTGCCCTGGCTGCTCACGATTCTGCTGCACACGCCCAAACAAGACTTGCCCAAGGCCATCTAGAAATGCAAGGAGGTGCTGGCTGTTATATGGTCCCAAGGTGGCATGACGGTGGAGAACCCCTAGATAACTCATGGCTGCACAGATTGTTACATTGCCACCACGCTGGCCAAAGAGTTGGACAATGGCCCTTGGCCAATCGTGTTCCTGCCTCTCCTTCTCCTCTTAGTCAGATTGAACCCGGCTTCATCAATAAAAATAAATTCATGTGGTCTTTCCATGGAATCCAATTCAAACATTCTCTGTAAAAACAGATAAAGCTTTGTAACTGCTACAGAAAGACAGACCTATGCTGTAGAGTGTATATACTCCTGATTTACATACATTACAATATATTGCAGCTAGTATGTAATAAACTGTAATATTGTACTTTTGTGTAAACAATCAGTACTGAATGTGTCTTTGAGTGTACGCTTACTTGCACACACTGAAATCGTTGATCTTTGACCCTTTCTGAGTTGCGCTGAAAGGGTACCCTGTACACTTGCTTCATGCACACCCTGTTGTGTTGGAGAACACGATCAATGGTGGAAACGCTGACACTGTTGATTCCTTCAAAGTTTGCATTGTCTTCAACAACTCGCTACTGTATTTCACGCAGTCTGATGGCATTATTCTGCATGACCATGTCAACAATGAGAGCCTCTTGCTCCTGGTTGAACATAGGAGTCCTTCCACCCTCATGTGGCAGTCCTGCAATTCTACAAAAAGAGAACATGCCTTTACAAAAACATACATGCAGTACTGTAAAAACAGTAGTGGACCCCACACAGTCTCCTTTATATCGGCAAAGTGATGTACTGAAATATCTGTATACAAATGAACTTTCAATGACCAAAAAAAAAACCAAAATAAAAAAAATTGCCTGTTCTCTTCTCTGAATCTCCTGATTATAGTGGCCACAGAGAATCTGCTCAGATTCAGTTGTACCCTCTGTCCTGCTTCCCTCATTGTCATGCCATGCACAAGAACATGACCAATTACAGCTGCTCGTATTTCATCTGAAATTACTGCTCTTGGTCTTGGTCCCACTCTTGCTCGTCCTCGTCCTCCTTCTATTCCTCCTCGTCCTCCACCTCTTACATGCACTTTTCCTCATCCTCCTCTGCCTTTCAGATAGTTGTCCTCCATCTTTGTTTCAACCTTCAACTCACCTGTGCCCTCTGAACTGGCTTATATTGGCTTCATCACATCATTAGCAACAAGTTTGAACAATTTAGAGTCGTTGTGTGTAAGCGATGACATCAGTGCTGTAATTGGGTTTAACGTCTGACACCTGTGTCTTACCATTCTGCATCACAGCATCACAAAAATGTGTTTATTGAATGAGAATGTGTTTAGAGTTTTGCAAAAAAGAGTGCATAAGATCTGCAAATTGTGTCTAACTAGGTGAAAACTGCTTAAGGTTTTGCCAAAAGAGTTGCTTGATTCAAGAAATGAGTTCAGGCCACTGAGAATTTGGTTCAGAGAATGGAGTTTAGTGTTTTAGCAAATAAGAAAAACTGTAATTACTTTTTTAGCCCTTTTTTGCCTGTGTCCCAACTTTTATTAGACCTGTTGCAGCCAGAAAATTTCAAATAACCTCAGTTTGTGGATAAAAATGTAAAACGTCTCAGTTCCAACATTTGAAATGTTATCTATGTTCTATTGTAAATAACATATTGGCTCATGTGATCTGAAAGTCATTGCATTTTGATTTTATTCACAATTTACACTTCGTCCCAACTATTTCTGAATTGGGTTGTATTATAGTGAGCAAAAGGAGAGCAGGAAACACTTTCAAAATCGTTTCAAATACAAACTTCAAAATATCCATTAAAACTTTTGAGTTTGAGACCTTTGCATATCTTGCATATTATTAAAGTTCAATCATGCGCTTGTCGTGACAGTGTCCCTGAAAGCACCACTTCCAAGTTCTCCAAGCACTGAGATTTTTACTGAATATGACCCTTGTTCTGCTCTCCCCATACTGTTGTGCTGTTCATCATTATTGCATTGCTTGTGATCAAGAGCACATATTTAATCACCCACCCCCTCACCCCCATTCCTCATGGGTCCTCCCAATGATGGAGGTCAAAGAAAAATTTTTCTGAGTGTACGGAGAGTGAAAGAGTCTGTGCAGTTAGTTTCGGGCCTGTGCGCCTGGTTTTAGTGTCTATGTGTAGGCCGTCACAGCTGTGGTTTGGAGGAAGATAAGAGTGAACAGAGGCTCCCTCAGTAGATGGAATTCCTGCTCTGTGCATCTAACGCACTACGCCATCCTTCCATGAACATAGCCAATGCTTGTTTGGCGCTGCTCCTTAATGTTTCTGCAGGGATGGATTCAATTGTTTGTAACCTATAAAAATATACAGAACAGAGAGCACGGCTGGGATTGTGGGCCATTTTACACAGATGCGGTTGTGGCTTCAGAATTTCAGCTGCATTGGTGAGGTTTTTTGGAGGATTGCACTATCCACAATCTGTTTCAGGGTGAGAAGCACAGCAGCGCAGGTGAGATTTGAAAATATTTCACAGTTCTGAGGTCTGAGGACCAGTGGCGGAGCTAGAAATGGGAACTGGGGGGGGCACAGACACGTCCCTTTATGACAACAATTAGTCCTGGCTAGTTCTCAATCATTTTCCTTTATTGACACGTTTTCCAATTATCGTAATTGGCAACTGAAGACACAGTTTCTCTCCATATGCGATCTAACAGCGATGAAATCATGGGCTAAATTCAGTTCAGAAAAATAATGTACTTATTAGTTACTATTTAACTCGGCAGTTAAATGGGCTACGAAAAGCGTGCGGCTCAAGCCATTTGCGCAGGTATGCAATTTTGAATAACGTTGATTTAAATACAGAAAATACACGTCCAGATGAATGATTGTCGTCTTACCTAATCAGGGAGAACAATCAGCACCTGTTAAGTGTGGAGTGCTCTCGGAGTGAACCTTTCGTTGATCATGAAAATGACTGAGAACAGGTCAGGACTAATAATTGTTTTAAACGGATGTTTTGTGCACCCAATTCTCAGTTCTGGTTCGCCACTGTACTGAATTTAGCCCATGATTTCATCGCTGTTAGATCGCATATGGAGAGATACCATGTCTTCAGTTGCCAATTACGATAATTGGAAAAAGCGTCAAGAAAGGAAAATGATTGAGAACTAGCCAGAACTAACTGTTGTCATAAAGGGACATGTCTGTGCCACCCCAATTACCATTTCTAGCTCCGCCACTGCTGAGGACTGAGGTAAAGGACACCAGTATTGTGCAAATATTCTCAGCTTTGCATTGTAGTCACTGCCTTAGCTCAGAAATCTTTTTATTCCTGGTGGAATGGATTCAACTTGACAGCAGATTAAAGGCCTATGCAACTAAATTTACTCAAGCATTTGCGCATGCGCGCACGCACACACACACACACACACGCGCGCACAGACAAAGACACGGACATGCCAAGCAAAACATGGAGGGGATACAGCTTTGCCAGCAAGTCCCGAAGGAGAAATGGTATCACAATAACAGTCTGAAATTCATGTGATATTCCTCATTTTCAACTTTTATACAATATAGCTGGCTGGAAAGCTTCGGTGCTTCAGAAAGCCTCAGTTCGCCATCACTATCAATAGTGGTAAAATGAAAATCATTAGAATAATGTAATCGCTGAGGTCAGAGGAGAAAGTGTGAGTAGCGAGGCTGCGCAGGATTGTCTACAGCGAGTCTACGGCTGTATCACAGGGATTTATGAGGAAATGGCCACCTAAGGCAGTTAGAGTGGGTGTATGAATGGGTGTTGATTGGGAATTTAGGATGATTTTTCTGAAAGAAGGCTATTTCGGTGAGTGGCATTGTCCAATTTATGATATGAGCATTGTCCGTGTTGTCTGAGTCAGTGAAGAGTACTTTCAGTCCCCCCAGAAATGTAGTAATTATGGTGTAAGACTCAAGGAGGGGCAGATGAATCGGTGTGACCTATCAGCGGGGGCTAAGTATGCTTTTTTGGGTCGGACTCGCCCAGTCTGGTGATGTTGCTCAGCAATATCTTCTTGGGGTGCAACCAGACTATATCATGATTGGACTTGTGCAGATCGGGAGGGATGGAAAAAAAGACATGACATGTCCAGGAACTCAGGGGAAGCCTGTGAACGTGACACAAAGATGCACATCCCTGTGCTAGTCCCGGGGCTGAACGAAGTCCTATATGTGTGTCCCAATCCCTTTCCATAGGGAAGGAAACCAACGTGTTTAGTGCATAGATGGTGAGTAGGATGCCTGGGTTTTGCATTATGGAGAAAATACGTTAATGGGACTAAATGGATGCTTCCATCCAGTAGATGTTTACGAAAGCGCTCTAAAAACTATGCATGTATTTATGAGGGGGAGAGAACACACAAGAACATGGGGATGAATGGTTGGAGGGAAGTGATGTTTTCATAATTGGCATTAACCAGATTTTCTTTACAGTAGATTGCCTGCAAAACAGAAGCTTCAATAAGAATTTATGTGGAGATTGGGCGGACAAGGGAACAAGGGGATGAGGAAACAGGGGGAAACAACCGTAATAATAATGTGAAGAACTGTTGATGAACAGTTCACAAACAGTTCATGATTTAGTTAATAAATTACTCACGAACTGTTCCTGAACACTAAATAGCTGTTCATGAACTTTGTGCATGGAAAACATTCATGAACAGAAAAGTCTTCTCCGAGCCAGGTGGCTGATCAGGCTGGTGCTTAACCCCGGTTTCTGTAGCATGAAGCAACTAGGAGTATTTTTGCTCCCCCTTCGATGGGATGCTAGTCCATCGCAGGTTACCCCCCAGCTCCTATTCAGGTTTCCCCAACCATTTGCTGCTACCCAATTGTACTCCTGGGTGGAGTGGGACACTGTGGGACTGTGTTTTTGCCCAAGAACACACAACAAAAGCCATAGCACGGACTCGAACTGAAGACCTTTTGATCACAAGTCAAGCACACTTAACCACTGCGCCACCACATAACTTTCTCCTGAACCATTCAAGAGATGTTCATAAACATTCATGAAAATACGTTCATGAACTTTTCGAGAACATTGTTCATGAACGTAAGTTCTTGAACATTTGAAGAACATGTGAGAAACTTTTTGTGTTATTTGGCGAACTGTTCATTAACTATTTATGAACTACAAGTAGTTTGTGAACTAATTTCGCCAGGGAAAGGCATGGAATTTCAATGGAATTTGTCATACTTTCTTATACAATGGAGCGTCTGAAAAATACAATGCAATGCAATAATTCCTGGGGGGGATGAGGAGCGAGGGACAAAAGGAAGGGGGACGAAAAGGAATGGGGGATCGTGGGGACAATGGGGTGTGAAATTTTGTTAATGGAATTCATTGCATGGTCTTGTCCAGTAGGGCATCTGTAAGACAAAAGCTTCAAAGTCATATGGGGATGACGGACAAAAGGAAAGGGGGAAGAAATGGAATGAGGGGACATGAAATTTTACCACTGGGATTCATCACTTTCTTTCATCCAGTAGCTCACCTGTAAGACGAGGTAATGACTGCGTTTGAAATAATGCAATAAACACGTTAGAGGCTGAAGGGGCCAAGGTAGCCATGTTTGATTTTTGCTACAGTGAAAAAAGAAGAGAGGATCGGATGAGGGGACAACAGAAGAGGTTTGGCAGCAGTGACGGTTCTAGAACCGGGAACTGGGGGGGCGCAGACACGTCCCTTTATGACAATTAGTCCTGGCTAGTTCTCAATCATTTTCCTTTACTGACGCGTTTTCCAATTATCGTAATTGGCAACTAAAGACACGGTTTCTCTCCACATGCGATCGAACAGCGATGAAATCATGGGCGAAATTTAGTACAGAAAAATTATTTACTTATTAATAGGCCAGTGCTTCGCGTTGATTGATCAGGTCCGCGTTCGAATGAAATACCGCCTTTCACTTTCGGTATTGCGTGGGTTGATTAAAAAAAAAAAAAAAAGTGGCACTCGGCAGTTAAATAGGCAGCACGCTGCTCAAGCTATTAGCGTGAGAGTCGACAGGTATGTAAATTTGAGTAACATTGGTTTAAATACAGCAAATACGCGTCCAGATGAATGATTGTCTTCTTACCTAATCGGGGAGAACAAGCAGCAGCTGTTAACTGTGGAGTGCTCTCGGAGTGAACCTTCTGTTAATCATGAAAATGACTGAGAACAGGTCAGGACTAATTACTGTTTTAAACGGATGTTTTGTCACAATTCTCAGTTCTGGTTCCGCCACTGTACTGAATTTAGCCCATGATTTCATCGCTGTTCCATCGCATATGGAGAGAAACCGTGTCTTCAGTTGCCAATTACGATAATTGGAAAACGTGTCAGTAAAGGAAAATTATTCAGAACTAGCCAGGACTAATTGTCATAAAGGGACGTGTCTGCGCCCCCCAATTCCCGGTTCTAGAACCGCCACTGTTTGGCAGAGAAAGGCAGAGGTTGCAGAAAAGAGGCAAATATCTGCCAGAGATAGTTGGGTTTCACAAGATCCATGACAAGATCTTTAATATTAAAACTGTTTAGAGATCTTTAATATTAAAACTGTTCAGAGTTACATATTACACATATACGTAATCACTGATGAAAGTAGGTCAAATGCTTGCTATTGTTTTTTTTTTTTTAACAACTTAATTTCTCAGGGGATGGCTCAGCACCAAAGCTTTTTCTTCCCTGCTTTGATAGACAGTATTGTACTATACCTGGTAGTTGAAACACAGCCATGAATTAGCTTAGTTCTGTTGAAGTTGGCAATTTTCCAAAGGAAATTTGATCACCTGCTTAATAATGAGGGGCCTGGAGAATGCATCAGCAGTTTGGAGAAAGATCCCACTCAAAAATGCCTGAGATGGGCCCAGTTTGTCAGTGCTACTTTGTTGCATTTTGCCAGGGGTCAAACAGTGAAGTAGCCCAAACTTTTTAGTACAGTCGCAGCATTTTGTTTTGGTGAAGCGATTATGTCCTGTACTTAGTCCACTAGCAGCTATACTGCTTTAATAGCTCAGTATCACTGTATTTTCTCATTTCACCCAGTGTGGGAGCTGGAGTTACCGTACCCACATTCACTGAACAAATCACTTGGCCTGGTTTTATTCCTTGATTTTTAGCCTGTGAAAGGTGTCTCTCTGAATGCTGAAATCTCTCCATTTAATTCCATGAGAGTACCTCTCTGTAAAGTTGATAGCAGTTTAGAAATGAAATCATGTTTTAAATTGCCACTGAGCAGATGGAGGCACTAAATAAAACATTTAACAAAGTACAATACATTCCTTAAAACCTGTCACTTGACAGATTATACAATTGAAGTTTAGTGTCCCCATTTGATCACATGCTCTGCCTCACTGACAAAAACAGCTTGAGCAGAGTTGAGTTGAAAACAGCACAATCAACCTCAAAGTGTTAGTGTAAAGCTACCCAGATTCATTATTTTTCATGTCAATCGTATTTTCTATAATTCGTTAGTTTACCCTCAATGCGGGGTAACAATGATACATTTTCAAGGCTAAGCTCAATATCCTAAACAGCTGAATATCAAAAGTTATATCAAGAAACTTCTGCATCAAGTTATAGAATCTCTATTTGATAGAAAAGCACTGCACCCATGAAACCCCCCTTCTCAGTGATTCATGGACAATTGCCATGATTTACAATTGCGATTTTGTCTCATAATTCTCCAAACTCTGCCCTGTTGTATCTCCAATGTCCACATGAAAGCTCTATAATACTTAATAGCAGAGCAGGAGTCATGAAAGTTGAAGAGAAGTGTACATTTTGGGACTGGTGCGCTCTGGTGGGTAGTGGAGTCCCGCAAGGATTGGTGTTGGGACCCCTGCTCTTTCTCATCTACATTAATGACCTTGATAGGAATATTGAATGCAAATTGGTTAAATTTGCAGATGGTACTAAATTGGGAGGTTTGGCAAACAGTTTAGAGTCCACTAAAGTGACTCAGGATGATATACAAGAAATTCAGAATTGGGCAGAAATGTGGCAAATGAAATTTAATGTAGCTAAATGTAAAGTTCTACATGTAGGTGATAAAAACATTAGCCAGGATTACTTCATGAGAGTTTTAAAAACTGGAATGACACATGAAAAAGATCTGGGAATGATTCACTGTGCCCTAGCAGTTAAAAAGGCCAACAGGATGCTGGGATATACAGTGCTGTGAAAAAGTATTTGCCCCCTTCCTGATTTCTTATTTTTTTGCATATTTGTCACACTTAAATATTAGAGATCATCAAACAAATTTTAGTATTAGACAAAGATAACCTGAGTAAATACAAAATTCAGTTTTTCAATGATTATTTCATTTATAAAAGGAGCACTATGGTATGGAAAAAAGTAGCTCTAATATCACAAAGAACACCTCAAACAATGCAAATCCACTTGTTTCCGCCTTGCAGGGGGGCGCGTGTAGCAGACAATTGATTTTGAAAATCCATTGTGCTGCACCAGTATATTCATTTTACTGCGCCATTGCCAAAGATCGAAAACGAAGCGATGATGTATACTGGCACCTTGATTCAGCAGCCACTGTTTCCACTACCATCATTACCATTGACTAGCCTACTACAGTAGACAAGATACACTTTGATAACTCCGATTTTTTTTGTGTTTGCTAATTACTTACGCTCCGAAATGCCCCAGTGCAAAGCATACAAGTGCACAAACCATTCAGGGAAGAAGAAACTGAGGGCCTAACATCTTCCCTTTGATGTGATGTTCCACACTTTCCCTCGACCGTCGTTGGTCACTGTCACTCTCGGTGTTTTCATCGTCAGCCTCCGATGCATTCGGCTTGTACAAATACAGTAAGACACCGTTTCCTCCATGCTCGCTTTTCCATTGGTGTCTGAATTATCCATTTCATACGAACCATCTGACGCTGACAAAACCAAACTTTCTTTGCCGCTCCAGCTAACTGTCATAGTCACCAATGGTTTGTGTTGCCATGGAGTTCTCACTATGACGCCGTTTCAGATAGTCGCGCTGTGCTGAGGTTACTTGGTTGAAGCTCAGCTACTCAATTTTAAAATTAAAATTCTACCATTCTGAATTACTTTTTTGATATTCTTTTTTTGTCTTTGCAATATCTTTAGCATAACCATTTGAACGGGCTGTTGATCGCTGTCGTCGAATGCCGCATCATTTTCAGCGTCTGCTTGCCGAAATCTGAGCTCATTGGGCGTCCATTCAGGCTCAAACAAATAGGGCACATTTCCCCGTTCCTCCATCATATCTATCACAATTTTCACAACACAAGTGATTGAAATTCGATGATTTCCAGTCGCTTATTGTATGCTGTGTTCGCACTGTTTGTGTTATTGTTTACGATTGAATATGGTGGCCAAGGTGCCGGTTTACGTCATACTCGCGGGGAATCTCACGCACTCTCGTTGGTGCGCGTGCCAATTATGGTGGCTTACACGAGCGTGATAATGAGGCGCCTGGGGCAATTTTGACTACAATTACTCATTTATTAGCGTACTGCTGAAAATTATACTGGCTGAGTAGGGTTCACAAGGGTTCAGAATAACACAATAGGCCATTTATGTGCAATTCCATAGTGCTCCTTTAAGGGAAAAAAAGCTATCCAAAACTACCTGGCCCTATCTGAAGAAGTAATTGCCCCCTCTTGTTAAATCATGAATTAACTGTGATTAAGTAAATTTTTTTAGTTCAATTTCACTAGCCACACCCAGGCCTTATTACTGCCAGACCTGTTGAATCAAGAAATCACTTAAATAGAACCTGTTTGACAAAGTGAAGTAGGCTAAAAGATCTCAAAAAGCAACAAATCATGCTGCGATCTAAAGAAATTCAAGAACAGATGAGAAACAAAGTCATTGATATCTATCAGTCAGGAAATGGTTACAAAGCCATTTCTAAGGCTTTGGGACTCCAGCCAACCACGGTGAGAGCCATTATCCACAAATGAAGAAAACTTAAAACAGCAGTGAACCTTCCCAGGAGTGGCCGGCCTACCAAAATTACTCCAAGAGCGCATCGACGACTCATCCAGGAGGTCACAAAAGAACCTAGAACAACATCTAAAGAACTGCAGGCCGCACTTGCCTCAGTTAAAGTCGGTGCTCATAATTTTAACAATAAGAAAGAGACTGGACAAAAATGGCATCCATGGGAGAGTTCCAAGGCAAAAACCACTGCTGACCAAAAAGAACACAAAGTCTCGTCTCACATTTGTCAAAAAACATCTCGATGATCCCCAAGACTTTTGGGAAATATTCTGTGGAGTGAGGAGACAAAATTTGAACTTTTTGGAAGGTGTGCGTCCCGTTACATCTGGTATAATACTAACAGCATTTCATAAAAAGAACATCATACCAACAGTCAAACATGGTTGTGGTAGTGTGATGGTCCGGGGCTGTTTTGCCGTTTCAGGACTTGGACGACTTGCCGTAATTGATGGAAACATGAATTCTGCTCTCTATCAGAAAATCCTGAAGGAGAATGTCCGACCATCAGTTTGTGACCTCAAGCTCCAGCACACTTGGGTTATGCAGCAGGACAATGATCCGAAACACACCAGCAAGCCCACTTCTGAATGACTTAAAAAAACAAAATGTTGGACTGGCCTAGTCAAAGTCTGGACTTAAATCCAATTGAGATGCTGTGGCATGACCTTAAACAGGCCGTTCATGCTCAAAACCCCCCAATGTGGCTGAATTAAAACAATTCTGCAAAGAAGAGTGGGCCAAAATTCCTCCACAGCGATGTAAAGACTCATTGCCAGTTATCGCAAATGCTAGATTGCAGTTGTTGTTGCCGAGGGTGGCACAACCAGTTGTGAGGTTTAGGGGGCAATTCCTTTTTCACATAGGGCCAGGTAGGTTTGGATAGCTTTTTCCCTCAATAAATGAAATCATCGTTTCAAAACTGCATTTTGTATTTACTCAGGTTATGTTTGTCTAATATTAAAATTTGTTTGATGATTTGAAACATTTAAGTGTGACAAATATGCAAAAAATAAGAAATCAGGAAGGGGGCAAATACTTTTTCACAGCACTGTATTGCCAAAAGTGTTGAGTATAAATCCAAGGGGTCATACCTCTCTTGTACAACACATTCGTCAGGCCACATCAAGAGTATTGTGTCCAGTTCTGGGGACCATACTTTAAGAAAGATATAGAGGCTCTGAAAAAAGTCCAGAGAAGGGCCACAAAGTTAATTCCAGGTGTTAAAGATAAACGTTATGAGAAGAGGCTGAAGATTCTTAATCTCTTTAGTCTTAGGAAAATGAGACTTAGGAGTGATCTGATTGTGGTCTTTAAATATGATAAAGGGATTAACAAAGTGAATTATGTGGGATTACTTAGGCCGAGTTTTGTTAACAGAACTCGGGGTCACAAATGGAAGTTGGACAAGAGTAAATTTAACACTGATATTAAGAAATATTTTTTTCACCCAGAGAGTATCTGTATGGAATAGCTTGCCTGACCATATTGTTGAGGCAGAAACCTTGGGAATTTTCAAGAGCAGGCTTGATTCAGCGCTGGACACCACTGAGTCATTGAGTATCTGAAGTGATAGAAACTGGCGAGCCTAGTTGTCTGAACGGCTTGTTCTCACCACTCGTGTTGTTATATTATGATCTGTTTTCTTTTTTGGGGGGGCGTGGACAGCAGCATCTTTGACCATGGTGAAATGCTTTTTTTTATTTCTTTTTTTTTCTGAGTAGAAAACCTCTCCGTTTGTTGGGGCGTTGTGTTCCCTGATTGGGAATGATATAAATGACTTAATGTAAAGACCAGGCTCTTGTACTTTCCTGTCTGGAGGAACACAAAGAGCCCATGGAGGAAGGTGACTGTAATTACAGTGAAGGTAGCCTAATTTGCTGCCTCAGAGTGAAAGGCTTCCATCTAGTTAATACATTTTCCATGGTCACCACTTCCTCCACTGTTTCCAACTGGCTCCCGCCATCTAATATCAATTAGGATTGCAGCTGAGTCCCAGAGCTTTCATTTTCCACTGACCAGCATTCACATTCATGAGAAAAAACAACATATGACGAGAAAAAACTGGTGTCTGCATCTCAGAGTCAGACTCAGACTTGTTTATTGTCATTTCAATCACTCTAGGAAGTAGTGAAACGAAATGTCGTTTCGTGTGGACTCAAAGTGCATTAAGAATTGAAAAAATTGAAAACATAACAAAATTTAAAACAACAACCACAAAGACAGTAAAACCACAATCAATACAATATCAACAAGACAGGACATGGCTTGGTTGGCAAAGACCAATGAGAGGTAGTTATATTAAGGTGCAATTATACTAGTGCAAGTCCAGTTAAAATAAATAGAAATAAATAAAAAATGTCCAACCTGTGTGTGTGTGTATGCGTGGATGTGTATGCAGCAGTTAAGTTAAAATGGGATTATTGAGGGCTCTGACAGCTTGAGGGAAGAAGCTGTTACAGGACCTTTTGGTGCGAGTTCTGATACTGCGGAGCCTCCTGCCTGATGGCGAGAGGTTGAACAGTCCATGGGAGCGGTGAGAGGGCTCACCTCTGACTGCAGAGCCTCAGCGCAGGCAGCGTGTGCTGAAGAGGTCCGTGATGGAAGGGATGGGCACCCAATGATTTATTCTGCTGTTCTTAAGATGCGCTGAAGGGCCCTGCGGTCCACTGCGTGGCAGTTTCCGTACCACACAGTCATAAAGTTTGTCAGCACACTCTCCACAGTGCCCCTGTAGAACAGGGTAAGGATGGGTGGCAGTAGGCTGGCTCTCTTTAGTCTCCGTAGGAATTGAAGATGCTGTTGTGTCTTCTTCACAACAGCGTTGGTGTTGGTGGTCCAGGATAGGTCATTGGAGATGTTGAGGCCCAGAAACCGGGTGGTAGTGACTCTCTCCACCTCAGAGCCATCGATGAGCAGGGGGAGTTGGTGCGTTGGCCTCCTCCTCAGGTCACTCACCATCCCCTTTGCTTTGTCCACATTTAAGGACAGGTTGTTGTTTTTGCACCAGCTCACTAGATGCCTCACCTCCTCTCTGTATGGTACCTCATTGTTGTTGCTTATGAGGCCCACTACAGTGGTGTCATCTGCAAACTTGATGACAATATTGGAGCTGGACTTTACAGTACAGTCATGAGTTAGCAACCTGAACAGCAGTGGACTAAGCACACACCCCGGGGGAACTCCTGTGCTCAGTTTGATGGTGTCCGATATCCTGCTGCCGGTGTGCACCGACTGTGGTCGCTCGCACAGAAAGTCCAAGATCCAGTTGCAGATGTGGGTGTTGAGGCCTAGCATGGACAGTTTGTTTACTAATTGCTGGGGAATGATAGTGTTGAATGCTGAGCTGAGGTCAATAAACAGCATTCTGACATATGTGTTTGGGTTGTCCGGATGTGAGAGTGAAGCATGCAGTGCATAAGAAATGGCATCATCAGTAGAGCGGTTGGGACGGTAGACAAATTGTAGTGGATCCAGTGAGCTGGGAAGAGAGGAGTGGATGTGACTCTTGACCAGTCACTCGAAGCACTTCATCACGATTGGTGTCAGTGCTACTGGACGATAGTCATTGGGACATGCTGGTGATGACTTTTTTGGCACAGGGATGATGGTCGTCTTCTTAAGGGTCTCAGGGACTGAGGCCTGATTCAGTGAATTGTTAAAGATGTCTGACAGAACATCCACCAACTGATCAGCACAGTCTCTGAGCACACGCCCTGGTATGTTGTCTGGGCCAGCTGCTTTTAGTGGGGTGACTCTGGATAACGTCCTCCTGACGTCAGCAGTGGTCAGACGAAACACCTGCTCCTCAGGGGTTGGTGTAGCTTTTTCAGGCTGAGCGTGCATAAAAGTCATTCAGCTTGTTGGGAAGGTTATCTTCGCTATTGTTTATTTGTGGTGTTACCTTGTCTGTTAGTAACTGGATGCCCTTCCACATACGCCTGGGGTCCTTTTCATCACAGAAATGATTGTGAATGTTCTGCGCATGCTGCAGTTTGGCTTTCCTGATGGTTTTGGACAGCTGTGCTCTGGCTGAACTGAGAGCTTCCTTGTCTCCAGATCTGTAGGCTGTATCTCTGTCTCTGAGCGGAGCACGGACCTCAGCAGTTAGCCACAGCTTCTGATTGGGGCGTGTTGTTACCACCTTGGCTGTTCTGACATCCTCAAAGCACTTCTCAATGCAGCCCGACACAGAAACAGTGTACTCTTCCATGCAGATGTACTGGTCAGAGGTGGCTGCTTCCTTAAACACGCCCCAATCTGCGCTCTCGAAGCAGTCCTGTAATGCAGCAGTAGCTCCCTCTGGCCACACTCGGGCAGTCATTTGTGCTAGCGTGGATCTTTTCAGCTGGGGCATGTATGCAGGAAGGAGCATGACGCTGTGGTGGTCGGAGGATCCCAGGTGGGGGCGGGGCTGAGCCTTGTACGAGTCACAGATGTTAGTGTAAAATAAGTCCAGTATATTGTTCCCTCTTGCGGCAAAGTTCACAAACAGATAAAAATGTGGTGCAACAGTTTTTAAGTTTGCTTGATTAAAAGCCCCAGCAATGATGAAAACGCCATTGGGGTGGGCTGTCTGTAGCTCACTGATAGATTTGCGAAGCTCTCCCAGTGCTTCGTTCACGTTTGCACAGGGGGGGATATACACTGCTACTAGCATAATAGCGGTGAATTCCCTGGGCAGATAGAAAGGCCGGCATCTTACCACTAAAAACTCAGTTTGTGGTGAGCAGTGAGTGGCAATTATCGAGGCATTTTCACACCAGTCATTGTTTATATAGATGCAAAGGCCGCCACCGCGGGACTTACCCGAGGATTCAGTGTCTCTATCCGTACGGAACAATGTTAGCCCTTGTAGCTGAATAGCTGCATCAGGGATGCAGTCCTGTAGCCATGTTTCCGTGAAAATAAACACACAGCAATTCCTCGTTTCAGGCTGGGTGGTCCTCCGGAGACTGATATAGTCCAGTTTATTTTCCAAGGAGCGTACGTTAGCCAGAAGTGCACACAGGAGAGCCGGTCAGCTAGGGTTAGCTTTTAGCCTGCGGCGGACTCCGGCTCGCTTGCCTCGTTTTCGGGTCCTCTCACACCGCTTTCGGTCCCTCCCTAGATGGACAGTAGAGTCGGGCAACGCCGCTGTAGTCCTCCGTAGCAGACCCAGCTCTCGTAACTTCTCTGATAACTCCTCCGGTATTGTTACATTGCTGTTAGGGACCATAGCCAAAGTGCAATGCAGCTGTAGCTATGACAATAGTCAAACTTGCTCACCATAAACAGCACCCAACAGAGCCGTCGAGGCCGCTGCATTCTCAAACGCCACCATTTTTTCATTTCTCTCACACTAGGCGTACACTGTGTGATTCCATATGAAAACACTGGCGCTAACAGTGCATGTGACAGCACCTATCACCTGTCTCAGTCAGCAATGTGGTGTTGAACAAATATTGCACATTTCCAGTCACTCCTGCAGGGATTCACTGTTGAAGTTACATTAAAGGAGCAGTAGGTAACTTTTTTTCATATTTGATGAAACTCTCTCTCTATACTGAAAGCAGTGCATGAGAAAGGTAATCTGCAAAAAAAAAAAAAAAAAAAATCAGGCACGTTTGGCTCCTTCTGGTGCTTCTATTGGCATTGGGAAAAATCCACCACACCCATGCAAAATTAACCAGAGGAGTTTCTAACGCAATGTCAATTACTTCTCCTCCACACACTGTTCAGCCACTCTCCTCTGTGCATGCTCTCTTGCCCGTCTCAAGTAATATTGTTGATGCCCAGTTCTGGGAGCAGCTAAAAGCTGTAGTTGGTAACTTTTTGTGTTTTATTTGGTAAAAATTTCGCAAAATACTTTCAGCCATTAGTAAATGAAGTGGTTTGAATGATAACCAGTGCCTAGCAACATTTTTTTGATAGCCCAGCGTAGCGCCATTGCCTTGCGTAACCTAGCCCGATGAGGTGGTGAAAGTTATCGTCAACATAAAGGCAGATCAGTACCTATGTAGTTAGCTAAGTTGCAGCTGGGGAGCGGACTTCACTCTTGTGTAGCAGGTTGCAAAGTAGCTTGTTTTTTTGTTTCTAGTCTGTCCGCTTCCCTTGTCCAGTGGTCTGCCCTGGAATGGAAGTTCATTATCACCGGATTCGAGGCTTTCATCCGGTACAGTCCAATATTGTAAAAAAAAGTTTTTGTTATTCATTGCTACATGACTATTGTAATGTATACTGCTAATTACTTGCTAGATTCAGTCACTATGCTAACTGTGAGTAGATTACGTTAGTTCGCTCACTTGCTCGGCTGATATATAGCCTTATTTGTCTTGGTTCGGTAGCTAATGTTAACATTGTGCAGGAAACATTAATTTGCTCATTTACTAGGCAGATATGCAGCCTTGTTTCTCTCAGTTTGGAAGCTAATGCTAACGTTGTGTTGGTAACGTAGTTTGCTCACCTGCTTGGCTGATCAAAATCCTTGTTTCTCTCATGTTTCGATTACCAAGCCCAGGCACAATGAGATGGCATGGTATGTGTCTGTGAGTAACATGCAAGTGCCTGTTGTGTGCTTCTTGTTACCAGTGTTTCTTACTTCGCTATAAGACATGGCCTACTGGAGCTCATGTGTTTCTGCTACATGGCTTTTGGACTGAATTTGTGAGTAAGCTTAATGGGAGGGACTATTGGAGGAAGAGAAGGAGAAGAGAGGGATGGGCAGTGGTGTTTCTGGGCAAAATTTCTCTCTCTTGCTGTTTTCTCCAAAGTTACCAACTGCAGTTCTGAATTAGTATACCCTTGCCACTCCTAAATTTAATCCTCCGCTGCACACATGGCATAGGCCAGCAACACTGAGCTGCAAATGGCAGTCCCTGCCAGTTTGGCTAAAATGAACATATAATTAATGAGGAATTTTGTATGAACGGCTGTAATGGAATATACTGTGTGTGGCATAAAGGTCAGTAATAATGAATTTTCATATTTACCAACATGTATGGTATTGAAAGGAATTACTTGACAGACCTCGGGTGTTCACTGCAGTCTAAAAATGTACCATGCCTCAAGCTGATAGGAGAGTGGATGGAAGTGACTATTAAAAGGGGAAAAGCCTAATAGGGGCAAAAAGTGACCCTATTTCTCATGCAGATGTGATAGACTGCTGAGAGAAGAACAGAGAACTCTGGGGAGAAATGCCTTTTTGTTCTGGTCACTCAGAGCTCAGATTTACGGCCCATAGTGGGCTGCTCTCAAAGAAGAGCAATCCTGCAGCTCCTGAACAACAACATATCCACAAAGGTGCTTACATTCGTATTAATGTCACATGCAGGCATTAAGCAGTCTTATCCTTTTGACAAACACTCATTTATACAGCTAGATTATCCAACGCAATTTAAGTTGTATTAAATTCTTGACACAAACTAAGCAGCTTCTTCAGCTGGGAGTCAACCCCGCATCCTGTCAGTTGGATGAGCGGTTCATGTTCCATTCCTGAATGCAGTCGTACTATATGAGGCCACCATGATTACTTACGTACACACTCGTCTCGGTGGAGTACACTCACTTTGATTTCAGCATGAGGCTTAAACAGGTGAGTAATAAGGCTCTAAAACACTATTAACAGCGTGCAGGGGGCAGACCAGTGCAAGCATTCCTACAGAAACCTCGGTGTTCTCAGCATCCCTGCAGAAACCTCAGCGTGAGGGGAAGCAGTGCTCACTGCACAGACTGTCCCCTCAGTAAATCTGTCTGTTTCCCCTAGTTTAGGGATCTAGAGGGACCCGTCATCCGTAGCAGGTACTTCCTCACTTTCACACTTCTGCACCACCGCCTTCCTCCCACAGCTCCGCTCATGAACTCACTTTGAGGTCTCTTACAGGAAAAAAAAAGCAATCATAGTCTCATATCTGATCTGCAGTTCACTTGGGCTGAGGTGCTGATACGGTGGTGCTATCAGTATTCGGGATGGTTTGTGGGTGCAGGGGTGCGAGTCTCTCTTCTTCCTTCTGTACCCTGGACATGACCCCAGGACCAGGGCTAGCACGACTGCTGAGCTGCGAGGAAGAAAATCTGCAGCCTGCCAGCTGAGGGCTACAGACCATTAACTCAGTGCCACACTTCTCAAGGGATATTATAGTGGAACGTATATATGTCCTTACATGCATGTATACACGCAAAGACTCTTGCTTATGTATACAATACACAGAAATATACTCTCTCTCACTCACACACATATAGGCAGGTCAACAAGTATGTGGACAGCGATATCATTTTCCTAATTTTGGCTCTTTTTGCCACCAAAATGGATTTGAAAGGAATCAATCAAGATGTGCTTGAACGATAGACTTTCATCTTTAATTTAAAAGGCGCGTCAAAAATGTTTTATTTACTCAGTATTATTTTTACAACTAGCTCCCATCAATTTTAGAGGCTCAAAATTAATGAGAAAAAGTACCATAATCCTAAATTAAACTGTCACTTTAAGTAGTTGGTCACAAATTCTTTGCCATCTGTGAGTGCCTGACCTCATAGGCATCTGCAGATGCTGCGTTTCCTCCCAGGAGAAGCTCTGCCCTCAGCGTGGCTGTTCCTGCCTGCTCTTTGGGGGCATTTTACCTGCAGTTTTGCATGATTCATTGGACTGGGTTGAATTTTTCAGTGATCCTCCATGGTTGTCTTCAGGTGTTCCTTAGCACCACAGTGGGTTGTTTCTTTGTGCGGATGCAGTAGCTGATTTGGCCACAGTAAAAGTTTTTGCTGTTTCTCAGATAGTTTTGTTTTGATTTTTCAGATCAATGATAGCTCGCTTCACAAGGCAGTGACAACTTTTAAGATTTCAAATTGCAAGTCAACAGCAAAAGATTCAAAATGAAAATACCACATTTGAAATCAACTGAAGGCGCCCAATTTCTCAACATGGGTTTAAATCAGTTGATTTGTGCCAGATGGCCATATCTGCGCTATTCCATTTTTCCTCAAATCTGAAAGACTAATCAATAATTTCCCGCCAGTCGTACACACAGTAGGGCAGGGGGTTGAATATCAAGAGTGTAGATCTAATCCAGGGGACGTCTTCCATGTAAAAGAGTGCAGTGGCGCAGCCAGACTGATCTCTGATTGGTCACCCCCCCGCATGCCGCCCAAAATTTCATTTTCAATCCAGGGCAGTTTGATGCTGATTGACATCTCATTTCATTGCTTGTTAAAAGAAACATTTATTTTATGGCACCCTTTCAAATTAAGGATGAGGAAAAGAGAATATTTCCACAATCACGCGAGTGACTGACACAAGTTTGGCAGACCTGCGGCAAAAGTACAATATTCATGTTTTTATGTTTAGCATCTGGTAAAGATTTCCTGAACAACATTACGAAAATTGAGTTGGTGTGTAGATGCATAGGCTATTGGCTAATTAGCTCCATAACGGACAGTTAATCAGAATTAACGAAGTGACATTCCAATTTAGCCAACATTATGTTAAGCAGGTAGTAAATTTTATGTGCTAGTAATACACACCAGGCATATACAGTGCAGTGTTGTAAGCCTCAGTATATGAGTGTTTAGCAAATGTGGGGTAACCAGCACAGCTGTCAGTTTTCAGCAAGTTAACATTTAGCAATACCAATCTGTGAACTTTGCTATAAAGATTGCCTCAGGGTGCATATAACATGTTGGCTATCGAGAAGGTGTAATAAATTATAGCTGCTCACTGCAGAGTTGGGCTTGCCATCATCGCAGTAGTAAGGTGGGCTGGTGTTTGATTTTAAGGTACAGTTACGATGGTGGTGCAAATATGTAGGTGTATCCGCAATCTTTAGCATAGCAAAAGCAAAATTAAATTAACTGTTTGCAGTTTTCATTACATGTGCATTTATGATGGGTAGAAGACTAGTTTTAAAGTTCAATATGCTCAGGATTATCAACTCACCTTAAAATCTGAACAGACAAATTTCACTTAGCCTGTCCACCACTGTGGTCAAGCTACCCTCTTCAGAGAATGGCGGTAGAAAATGACACGAGGTGGAAGAAAACCGTTGGGAATGTTGTGTTTCTAAAATACAAACTAATTTGGTAGTTAATGACAGATTAAAAGACATTGCAAATGAAAATGAGCCAAACCTGCATTGTGTAAAATGGGAAAAAGTTCAGTAACATCATATGGACCCTATTCGGTCATTAGCAAGAGCTGTTTTAACCTCCTACCGTTGAAAAGCGATAGGATATTTACGTTGTAGTATCACCAGCTGTTCAAGAAAAATGGCAGATTCCATTCGTGTTTCAATCTAGCTGTTTAAGTATTTATCATTCAATTCTGTTCATCTTTAAAATGACCAAAAAATATTTTGTAACACCTTAGGGGTAGTTTTTTTTGTTTACAGTTCACTTCAGACGAAAGCCTTTCACTTTAATTTAATCTCCAATATACTGCGGTAGACAGCTGAAATAACAATAACTGTCAGTGCCCAAGTATTTATGGACCCGTCTTTACTCTCTCAGATACACACAGGCATTCCTCCTCACAAGCACACCCACACTGTGTAGAATTTCTTCCATCCACTGACTAACATGTCCTCTCTAGGCAGCATTGTGCTCCCATTTTGCTACCATATCTGGCTATCTTATTACAGCTCTACTCTTTAATGAACTGTAAAAAAATTTTTACCAAGCATTTTGCTCTTGTAGATATGTATGTCTATCACTGCTTTTCTCAGAAAAACAAAAATTCTGCCACTGATGTGGGAGGATTTTGACTTCCAGATTTGTTGATGGATAAAAAACTGTACTTGTCATACACATGGTAACTGAAAGTACAAACCAGTGAAGTTGGCACGTTGTGTAAATCGTAAATAAAAACAGAATACAATGATTTGCAAATCCTTTTCAACCTATATTCAATTGAATACACTGCAAAGACAAGTTACTTAATGTTCGAACAGGTAAACTTTGTAATTTTTTGCAAATATTAGCTCATTTGGAATTTGATGCCTGCAACATGTTTCAAAAAAGCTGGCACAAGTGGCAAAAAAGACTGAGAGAGTTGAGGAATGCTCATCAAACACTTATTTGGAACATCCCACAGGTGAACGGGCTAATTGGGAACAGGTGGGTGCCATGATTGGGTATAAAAGCAGCTTCCCTGAAATGCTCAGTCATTCACAAACAAGGATGGGGCGAGGGTCACCACTTAGTGGACAAATGCGTGAGCTGATTGTCGAACAGTTTAAAAACAACATTCCTCGACGAGCTATTGCAAGAAATTTAGGGATTTCATCATCTACGGTCCGTAATATCGTCAAAAGGTTCAGAGAATCTGGAGAAATCACTGCACGTAAGCGACAAGGCCGAAAACCAACATTGAATGCCCGTGACCTTCGATCCCTCAGGCGGTACTGCATCAAAAACCGACATCAGTGTGTAAAGGACATCACCACATGGGCTCAGGAACACTTCAGAAAACCACTGTCAGTAACTACAGTTCGTCGCTACATCTGCAAGTGCAAGTTAAAACTCTACAAAACAAAGCGAAAGCCATTTATCAACAGCACCCAGAAACGCCGCCGGCTTCGCTGGGCCCAAGCTCATCTAAGATGGACTGATGCAAAGTGGAAAAGTGTTCTGTGGTCTGACGAGTCCACATTTCAAATTGTTTTTGGAAACTGTGGACGTCGTGTCCTCCGGACCAAAGAGGAAAAGAACCACCCGGACTGTTATAGGCGCAAAGTTCAAAAGCCAGCATCTGTGATGGTATGGGGGTGTATTAGTGCCCAAGGCATGGGCAACTTACACATATGTGAAGGCACCATTAATGCTGAAAGGTACATACAGGTTTTGGAGCAACATATGTTGCCATCCAAGCAACGTCTTTTTCATGGACGCCCCTGCTTATTTCAGCAAGACAATGCCAAGCCACATTCTGCACGTGTTACAACAGCATGGCTCCGTAGTGAAAGAGTGCGGGTACTAGACTGGCCTGCCTGTAGTCCAGACCTGTCTCCCATTGAAAATGTGTGGCGCATTATGAAGCGTAAAATACGACAACGGAGACCCCGGACTGTTGAACAACTTAAGCTGTACATCAAGCAAGAATGGGAAAGAGTTCCACCTGAAAAGCTTCAAAAATTGGTCTCCTCAGTTCCCAAACGTTTACTGAGTGTCGTTAAAAGGAAAGGTGATGTAACACAGTGGTAAAAAGGCCCCTGTGCCAACTTTTTTGCAATGTGTTGCTGCCTTTAAATTCTAAGTTAATGATTATTTGCAAAAAAAAAAAGTTTCTCAGTTTGAACATTAAACATCTTGTCTTTGCAGTGTATTCAATGAATATAAGTTGAAAAGGATTTGCAAATCATTGTATTCTGTTTTTATCTACGATTTACATAACGTGCCAACTTCACTGGTTTTGGGTTTTGTAAACCAATATTGTGAGAGAAAAAAATAGAAAAGTCAAGTCTCATAATAAGATGAAAATGCTTATTAGAAGAGACACTTTTTGCAGTGTGATTATTATTATATTAGAATTATACAACAGTGCATGACACAATAAATTGCAACACATACACCTGGAATTTTACAAAAAGACACCTGTGCGAGGAACGTAAACCCCATTTTCTGTCCACTTTACATCACTCCTCAAAGTAATATGCCCAGCTGAGTTATATTTCACAGCTGTGCTGTGAGAGGCAGGGACTGATAACACTACGATCGGCCTCTAATCTCTCTATCCAATTGCACTCCAGGACTGATAACACTACGCTCGGCAAGTATCTCTCTGTCCCCTCATATTCCAGGACTGATAACACCACACTCAGCCTCTAATCTCTCTGTCCCATCAAACTGCAGGACCGATAACACTACGCTCAGTCTCTAATCTCTCTGTCCCATCAAACTGCAGGACTGATAACACCACACTCAGCCTCTAATCTCTCTGTCCCATCAAACTGCCGGACCGATAACACTGCGTTTGGCCTCCAATCTCCCTGTCCCATCAAACTCCGGGACTGATAACACTACAGTCAGCCTCTAATCTCTCTGTCACTTCACACTTGGGGACTGATAACACTACGCTCAGCGTCTAATCTCTCTGTCCCATCAAACTCCGGGAATTATAACACTACGCTTAGTCTTTAATCTCTCTGTCCCATCAAACTGCAGGACTGATAACACTACGCTCAGTCTCTAATCTCTCTGTCCCATCAAACTGCAGGACTGATAACACTACGCTCAGTCTCTAATCTCTCTGTCCCATCAAACTGCAGGACTGATAACACTGCGTTTGGCCTCTAATCTCTCTGTCCCATCAGACTCCGGGACTGATAACACTACAGTCAGCCTCTAATCTCTCTGTCCCATCAAACTGCAGGACTGATAACACTACAGTCAGCCTCTAATCGCTCTGTCCCTTCACACTCGGGGACTGATAACGCTACATTGAGCCTCTAATCTCTATGTCCCATCAAAATCTGGGCCTGATAACACTACGCCCAGCCTCTAATCTCTCTGTCCCATTGCACTGTGGGACTGATTACATTACACTCAGCCTCTAATCTCTTTGTCCCATCAAACTCCGGGACTGATAACACTACACTCAGCCTCTAAACTCTCTGTCCCATCAAACTGCAGGACTGATAACACTACACTCAGCCTCTTATCTCTCCTTCTCATCAAACTGCAGGATTGATAACACTACGCTCGGCCTCTGATTTCTCTGTCCCATCGCTCCCCAAGACTCTTAACATCACACTCGGCCTCTGACCTCTCTGTCCAACCAACTCTGCGAATGATAACACTACCATCGGCCTCTAATCTCACTGACCCATCGCTCCCCAGGACTTATAACATCACACTCGGCCTCTGACCTCTCTGTCCCACCAGCTCTGCGACTGATAACACTACATTCAGTCTCTAAACTCTCTGTCCCATCAATCTCCGGGACAGATAACACTACGCTCGGCCTCTAATCTCTCTGTCCCATCAAACTGTGGGCCGGATAACACTACGCTCAGCCTCTAATCTTTCTGTCCCATTGCACTGTGGGACTGATAACACTACATTCAGTCTCTAATCTCTCTGTTCCATCAAACTCCAGGACAGATAACACTACACTTGGCCTCTAATCTCTCTGTCCCATCAAACTCCGGGACTAATAGCACTACAGTCGGCCTCTAATCTCTCTGACCCGCCAAACTCTGGGACTGATAACACCTCACTCAGCCTCTAATATCCCTGTCCCTCCACACTCCAGGACTGATAATTCTTCACTCAGCCTTTAATTTCCTGTCCCATCGCACTCTGGCACTGATTACACTACACTTAGCCTCCAATCTATCAGTCCTATCTCCTGGTGGAGTCTCTACATGGCGGCTCAGGTCATGCCCACCAACAAACACTTTCCTGTACATTGATGAGGTCCCTGTTACCAAGTATCATGTAACTTGTATCAGGATGTAACTTTTTGTTATCCCAGCCAGTGTCTTGCAAATAGATTAAGACTGTTGGGCTTGGCTGTGCTGTTCTCAGCCCAGGCTGATGGTCCCCAGCTCCCGTCATGCTGCTTAGATGATAATACCAGCTGTGAGTGTTTTCATTTCCCACAGAAACTCTGGCTTTAGCACTGCTGCCACCATGCAGAGGCCCTGGGGAGAGAAGCGTTTGACAGACAGTCACCCCACGTCTTCCTAAAACTCAATAACTTCCCTTTATCAATACAACCTTTATCTCATAATGTATTTGTATATTGACAACATCCAGAACAGTTGAATGCTTGACATACACTTAGAGCAGATTTTGCTTTTTCACATTGTGTAATATTGTGCATGTATTCTCTAAATATTTCATCCAAAGGTATGTTTTGGTGAGCAAAATGCATTACGCTTCCACTCGGGACTTGCTATCGGAGGGGCTTTTCTCCCGCTGTCACCTCCCCTTAAAGTGCATTACTTCTCAAAACTCTTTCTCATTTACAATTCCCCATTAGTAACTTAGCGTTAATTCGGTCAGTTGCGAGGATCAATCAGTACAATTACTGTCTATTTCCTCTCAGCTTACATTATTGTTGATTGCAATAGTAATCAAGCATTTATCCACATTAATGGTGACACAAAACGTCAATGTCTTTTGAAGCTACTGAATTCCCGTAGCTCATAAATGGTATATATTTTTCCTGCGTCAGTGTCAGAACGGCCTGATACGCCTAAGAAAACTTAAAAAACAGGGTTTTGCCGACTCAGGTCTGTATGTTAAGTTTACTTACGTTAAAATAAAACTCTGCAACCAGTGACATTACCATAATAAAGGTTAACTCTCAACCAGTTTCTGATAAAGACTCAGACAATTAATTGAATTAATTTATGGAGTGAATAGGATACCGATAAGCTGGATAGCCATGGAGGATTAAGACAAATAGCTTTGCGTGACAGAGGAAGACTACAATATGAGATTGCATGGACGGCAATAACTGAAATTTCTTCAAATTCCATCTCATAGTAGAATGTTAGGTGGTAAATGCTGCTGAAGTTGGTAGTTAGATCAGGTGTAGATTTCATCACTAATTAATCAGATAATTACCATTCTTACAATCTTCTGAAGGCCTCTTACAACTTCCCCAGAAGCTAGACAATACAGACCTCATTGATGATTTTGTGACCATGAAAATTCGACGCATGGCATGTATTTTAAATTATTTTAAATGCATGCCATGCATCAAATTTTCATGATGCAATTTACTAAATTATTCAATTACCAATGCTTTGATGTAAGAAGCATTGGTAATTTAATGAATTAATTATTATAGCATTGCAGCAAGCAGAGTGCAACTCCTCCCCTCAAATGTATCCTATTCTTTTGAATGCTGAAAACATTTTGATTAAGTGCAATCTGAAAGTAAATTAGGTCGCTAAAAATTGCTTAAATGGGAGATGGAATTCAGAGAAAGTATTGGATTAATTAATTGTTATTATTATTATTATTATTATTATTATGTTTTCCATTCCTACAATATCACATTAAGTATATTGTCAATGTAGCCCATCTTTATAATTTCCTAATAATTACAAGCTTATATATTGGCTGGAGGAAATGGCAAGTATGTTTTCAAAAATTATGTTGTAGCTCTTATTCTGAGGAATGGAAAGTCCACATAATATGAGAAAGAACAGATTTCAATTCACCCTCACCCATATTGAAAACAATATGACCGCAATTTATTTGTTGTTGTAGTAGATGCAGTTTGTCCATTTAAGCAGATTGCATCACAAAATAGATGAAAAAATAATACCTTCAAACTTCTGTGGGATCATAATCGCAAACCAGTTATAATGGCTTTTCGGTCATTGGTCAATTTATGCAATTTTTCAGAAACAGCTCCATAAAGTAATTACTCCACATCGAGTGACATTCCGCATAAATGGGAGAGATTGATCATCATCAAGCAATCCCCCGCTTCTAATGACTGACAGTTGGTTGAGGGTTGTGCTCTGAGCACCGGTGATGTGCACGGAGGACAGGAAGTGTTGGACTGGACTCAGGTGCAAAGATGGACTTGGTTGCATTTATTATGCCTTCAGCACAGCAAGAAGGCAAAACAGGATACAATACAAAAATAACAAGGAATCGAGGTTCCTGGAAAATACTATTAGTAATACAGACACTGGTCTTTAGCTACAGTGCAATGTATTACAAATCAAACAGAAGAACAAGGAATCGAGGTCCCTGGTAATAAAGTTAAAATGCTGATATTAACAATGAACAGGACTAAGTTCAAGAGTTATAATATATACACGCGAAATGCAGGAGATAAGTCTATACAAGCCTAGTGAGTAAATACAGTCTTCTCGCTTATGAGATTTCGCAAAGACTAAGTGCGAGGCTCGGTCTTAAATAGCATAACGCCACCACACAGTGGAAATGAACAACAGGTGCATGCAGTGATTGCGGAGCTGAAGAATGCGGTCCGGGTCTTAATGGACCAGTGAGTTGGAAGGCTGGAGGTGTGGCCTTAAACAGAGCACCGCTGTTCAGTCAACTTCGCATTCGTACACAAGATGATGGATACGAAGTATAACTAACGACAGATGCTGGATAGAAGTATTACGGAAAATTTACAGAGCGTAACAATCAGAAATTAGAGTTCATGCTTGTTGCTCAGCCAACTAAACTTTATACTCCCTTTTCCGCTTATTACAGTGCTGAGAAGAAGTATGTGCCCCCTTCCCAATTCCTTCTAATTTTGCATATTTGTTACACTGAACACGAAATGCGGTTTTTAAGTGATGATTTAATTTATAGAAATTAAAAACCAATCCAGCCCTACTTGGCCCCCTTAGTTACTAAATCATCAAGTAAACAAATTATGTATATGATAATTTGCTTCAATTTTACTTGTGACAAACAGGCCTGATTACTGTCAGCCCTTTTGGTTAAGAAAAATGGCAATATAGCGCACACAGAAGTGTATAAAAAAAGAAACAGATGAACACATTCTCTCACTACAGTAGCTGCCATCCACCCTCACTTCCAAGGCATGAGCCGTACAGTCAGGTGTTGAGATAAATATTTATGTGATTTATACGATATATTTGAAAAAGAAACAAAGCAGCTTTAATAATTTTGTCAACAGACTTAATAGCACCATTCTGATTGAAAATACCATGAACAGAGTGCGTCAGGTCCGGAGAAATTATTTAACAAAGAAATTCTTCAAGCAACTCTTTCTCAATGGCTTCTATATATAGCCCAATATCTGGCGCAATTAAAGAGGTTATTAACAGATATTTGCATATTCTGGAGCTCTGATATTGTCCCACTGAGATATTTCTATAAAAGGCAGCCTAATTTGCAGAACTACCTGGGAGATCTGATTTACCTCATTTTAATTGTGTTGAATGTCATGGTCTGATAAGAGGTAATCACTTCCCCATCCTAAGACTGGAACTGCAGTATTTGTTTAAGCCAGAATGACATATGATACTAACTTTGTATACCAGTTGAAATGTAAATTTAATCAACACTGCCTGTCCAAAAAAGTTGTTGTTTGCATTTAAAGCAACAAACACTATGATTGGATCATTACTGCTGTGATAAATGTGTTTCAGCTGGCAATAATTATTGTAACCCTAACTGATAAAGTGCAAGGCTTCTCATTTCCAAAAAAATTGTCAGATGACACATCCCTTGGTGGCGGCTAAGATGTTACAGTGTTTCAGAAGGGGCTAATTATTGGCCTGCATCCAGAAAAGTAAACAAGTCATGAGAAATACAAGAATGAGGAATCATTTTCACACTATTGACCACCACATAGTCTTGACCTTAACAGCATTGATGTGCAGGAGAGAACTACAGAGCGGTTCAACCATCCCGTGGTGAATACAAGATCTCAGCCAAAAATTAATGCACCTCTGATTGAAAATAAATGTTCTCACATAGCATGCAGCTGTCAAAACAATTACACAACTGATTTGCACAGTAATTAAAGCTGCAAGAGTTCCAATTAAATATTTAAGTGTGTGACTTTTTTTTTTTTTTTTTTTGGACAGGCAGTGTGTATTATGTTAGAAAAACAAATCATGATATGAAAACAAAGATTTGCGAATGTAAGTGTTCAATTCGCAATCGTGATGTAAAATTATAAGTTGCTAGGCATGTGAATAGCCATCAACACACAGGTTGACCCAAGTATTTCCGAGCCCATGTTGTGATATCCATTAGTTACACAATGGTTCTTTTGACAATGCCACCTTAGGGATTGGAGAGCACATGCATTCGGAAGTGGTTTTTGGTTTTACCTTTTAGGCATTGAGGTTCCATTGGATTCCTCCATGTTTTAATCATATTACCCGCTGTAGCGAGCGAAAGTACCATAATCCAACTAATTTGTCTTTGGGGGCCATTGTTCTCCAAGTGATGGTTTAACATTATGAACTTACAGATGAAAAACATTTTCACGTTGTGGAGAAATGATGAATTAAAAATTCTAAATGATCTTAGAAACAAAGCACTGAAAAAATATGCAAAAAATATAAAATATTATAATAATATATAATATTATTACATGTTATTATAAATATTATAATTTTATGTAATACAACGTATATAAAATATACAAAAATGCAAAATTTTGACTCTGATCATTTTTCCTTTGTGGTCTTCAATTGAATGCACAAGTTAAAGAATCAAATAATGTATTTTAGAAGTGCTTTCAATATAGCAAAGGAAAAATTGGCTTTTAAATGGCTCCTTTTTCATTTTTTTTGCCTTCTACACAATGTGCCAACTTCTTCGTAATTGCGGTGGGACATATGACCCTTGATCTAAGTGTAAATCTGCATTGCGGATGTATTTTTATCTTGAGTAGTTTGCTTTGATTCAAACACAGCAGTAACTCTTACAATTTGGCGCCCTTATACTTTAGTAATACACATCCTGGTGGTCCTCCATGGTAGTAACAACGTGTCAGTGTAATAGTGTTCCACATTTCCAAAAGGGGGAAATGTCTGGATTCAAAACAGGGACAGTTGAACATACTTGCAATAATCTGCCACCTTCCATTGACATCTGGTTTTAATTGTAAGTCCTTTGATCATATCCACTCAGACTCTGTGATAAAGAGGATCATAAAAGCAGAGCTGGGTCGACAGACCTCCCGGCATTGACTGCTTTGCGCCAGCCTTGCCGCTTAAAGAAAGCAGCTTTGCCTTTGGAGAGAACCTGCTCTTCTGATTTCCAGCATGTGGCTCCATTCAGGTGCTGACAGCAACCCAGCAGACCGTGTCCCAGACACAGGAAGAAGGCTGTGATTGCATGTAGACTTCTTTAGATCTACGGCTGGAATTGCATTGACAGAGCTAGGCCAGGAATGAGATTAAATATCATGCAGTCTAGTTGTAGCCGGTTCAACTGCATCCTCCTCATAAGCAGAAGCAAGAGCTCGTCCGGGGCTGTTGGAAGATGGCTGGTTTTTGTTCTGGATTGGAGTTTGATCACAGCAATGAGTGATCGATAACAGTGATGTATTTAACGTAAATAGGCCTCAGGGTCCTGTAGTCCAATGGCCAAAGATGGAGAAGAGCTTTATAAATTTTTGCTACAAATAGGCAATTTCAAGGTCAAAGGTCTTGGTATCGACTATATTATCAGTACTTTCAACACTAATGAGTAATAATAACAATGTGTGTAAACGTTTTCAGATGATAAATTACAGAGACTTAAAAAGGCCATGCCACCATTTTCCAAATGAAAGACAAGTAAGAAATTATAATTATGAACATGATGGTTACAACAACAGAAATAGAAATTTAAGAGCTCAAACTTGGTTGACCTTGTCATAAGGATGCTCCATAACAAATATCAGGTCATTATGGCTGACAGTTTCAGGGTAGAAAATTCTTGAAAAACTGTTGACGATGACAGACGCACGACAGACTCCCAACACTGCATTGTCCCAATAGTCCATCGGCCTGGAAAAAACAGCTAACATTTACACACTTCGAAAAAATTGTTTTTTTAATGGCAGAAATGGTTCAAATTCTTTATTGAACCCTCTATTGTAGGTGTAATGCATGAAAGCTCCGACTCAAATAACCATTTTGCCTGACAAAGAACTCTTCAATTACATATGTTCCTCTATGGAATAACAGGGTTTCTAGTGGAACGTTCGCTGACAATGTACGACCAGTGTTTGGCACTTACGCAGAGTTTGTGGCGTGTCATAGATTGGAGGATAAATCCCGGCTGGCTATGCAGCTCTGAAACCACTACTTCACACAGTCCATTCATCAGCTTCATAGATTTTAGTTTATACAAAATAGATGCACGCTGTCTCTGTATCAAGAACATGCTGGCAATATGCCCTGCATTGTCATATATGAGGTCCGTAGATAAATTCTGCTCATATTTACGTACTTTGCTGATATTCATATTGTGCGCACAACCTTTCATAGAGGATCAGTCTTACTTGATTTAGAACTGTTGAGGGAATAGGCTTTTGTTCGAATAAATAAAAAATGAAATGAATTTGCCTAATGATCGAATTCTTTTCTTCTTTGTTCTATTTTTCCTGAAGCATTAGAGATTAACTCAGAAATGGAGCAATAATAAAGGAAAAATGTACAGCTCTAACAAGCCAAGAACACCATTTTAAATTTGAGAACTTTAACTCTTCTGCTGCGAGATGAACAGGGGTGACATAACGGTATTGTTACTTCATGAAAGTTCCTGTCCCTCTGTCTCCAAGAATAACATGAACCATCGTAATGCGGGCTGTACAGCATGTCAGTGGAAGCCAGCCCTACTGTGCAGTCTCCTCTTCTCCATGGGTAAGGTCTCCAGCACGAACCCTAAAGTATTCGCCCCCTTCTCAATTTCTGCGTTTGTATATTGTCATACTTAAAGGTCAAATAGACAGGTTCCCTACTTTTTCAAGATTGTGCTTCCAGGTGAAAGCATACACGTCTACCAAGCTGCCAAGAAAGTTATTTCACTGACCGTTATTTGGATCACAGAAAACGAGCAAAAAAATAACCAATTCGTACACTCTTCCAATCTCGGCCTGATTTTGGGTTTTGCGCCATTCGACTGCCAGTTGGCAACACTCCTGATGTCATTCGCGTCGGATGTTTGCCAAGCCAGCTCCTCTGAAAAGAAATGTTCCCAGTGCCATGAGAATGAAATTGTCCCCTCATCTCCATCTTGCCGCATGGTGAACCCATTGTATGCAGAAACCTATATGAGGTGGATGTATGTTGTAACGGGAAATATACGTCAGCACGCCAGCGTGGGAGGTGGGGTCTAATTGCAGCTAGAGCGGGGAGTGCTAGTTACACGGGCAGACAGAATTTGGGCCTTACAGTGGAGTCCTAATAAAGTATTTACCGTGTTACCGCATCTCTTACGTCTCCATAATTTATATGTATCCCCGACTCCGTTATGGGAGACATCTCCTTTAGCTGACAACCCTTGTTGCCTGGAAGAACCGACCACCAGCACAACGAGGCACGTCACAGTGTATACATAAATCCACCAGGCATATTACTCATATTACTCCCAAACTTATTTTATTGCATTGGCTGCCTGTCAAGTATCGTGTAGATTTTAAGATTTTCCTGTTTACTTTTAAAGCCTTGCATGACCTTGCGCCTGCTTATCTGAGTAATTTAATTTCAGTTAAGGTAAATACTTTCAATCTCAGGTCATCCAACCAACGAGTAGCATCGCGAGAACTGAAAATTTGGTGGGGTACAGAACATCCCTTTAAAACAATTATTAGTCCTGACTTGTTCTCAATCATTTTCATGATTAACAATAGATTAACTCCGAGAGCACTTCACACGATCGGGTGCTGCTTGTTCTCCCCGTTTGGGTAAGATGACAATCACTCATTTGGACGCTAAATTTGGTGCATTCAAATCAGCGTTATTCTAACTTGCATACCTGTCAACTCTCACACATGTGGCTTGAATCTCATGCTTCTTAGTGGCACGTCACATTCTCATGCCATGGTCAGCAATCTTACAATTAATAACAAAGGTGAAGATTGAAAATTTTTATTCAGAAAACAAAATTATTTTTAATTGCCGAGTCCAATTTTTCAATCAACCCATGCTATACCGAGAGTAAAAGGCGATATTTCATTGGAATGCGGATCAGCCATTATTCATCAATGCATATTTCAGAGATTCTCACACTGAATTGAAGTTCTTGTGCGTGGAAGTTTTTCAGTTTCACATGCGTTTACCACTTGTTTAATGGAAACTGATTATGACTCTGTACTTCTTGCGCTTTTCTTTTCTCAGGGGTTGGAAGCTGTAAAATTGCATAATGGACATTTCAAATGTTTTTTTTAATTTTATTTAAACAATTTAAACGACCATGAAGCGAAAGGTAAATCGCCTGATGTGCGAATAAGGTAACGCGAAAGTTTCAGAGCGGTGTGTCTTTCGTAAAGCATGGGCTTATTTTTGAGTAAATTATTTTTCTGTTCTGAATTTGGCCAATCATTTGGTTGCAGGAAGATTGCATGGAGAGAGAAGGCGTGATTTCGATTGCTAATGGATTATTATTACAAATGGAAAACGTGTTAATAAAGGAAAATTATTGAGAACAAGCCAGGACTATTGTTCTAAAGGGGTGTTCTGGGTACCATCAATTTTCAGTTCTGGCCACGCCACTGAAAGTTTATGCATTCGAAGTTAACCCAATATTCAGAATGACGACTGGACAATTTATCTTAAGTCTGCATAACTGCGTTTGCGAAATTCTGTACAGCACATGATATTCGAAGCAGGAATTTAACTCAAGAAAATGCGTTCATATGAAGATGGACCCCCCTCTGATAAAGGATTCAGTGACAGTGGTGAACGGAAACTCCTTCTTATAGCAGTACTGGAAGATACTACTGAAGATCACGAATTGCTGAAAACTTTCCTAGAGCCACTAAAGCTACCTCCAGCCAAATTCTTGCTTTGTGCCGATCTGAACGTCTGTACAATCAAAATACTCCACCCTAATCAGGACTTCAGGGTTTCGTCAGCGATGAAAGGCATAGACTAAGTCATGTATGTCCCAGTCATTAATTACATTGTGGGCCTCATGATGTAACTGATGACAGGGGAAAGCTGTTTAGTGTGATCACTAATATGGGAAATGAAATTATATTTACATGCTCCAGTGATTCTTCTGAATTGTACCTTGGACTAGGAAAATTAATTGGTTGCTATGGCAACCAACAATTGGTGATAAATTGACAATGGTGGTACAAACTGCTTTTTTTCAACATGAGAAAGCAGTAAAGTGTGAATTGGAATCATCTGCCCGATATTTCGACCATCGGTTATGTAATAAAATCTCAAAATATCAAAATTTCAAAAAAGTCACTTTTTCTCAAAAAATTCCCAATGGATTTTTTTAGTTTCTTCACCATGTCAATCTGTTCGGTGAGGGCAACCCATTTTCACTGAAAAATCTCCAGTAGAATTTCTTTAACTCAAAAGGCCTTAAAACCCACTGTGCATCCCGAGAACAGAGCCACGCTTTGCGCTGGGCTTGTGGGCCCATTTAACTGAGTCAAGCCTAATGAGCAGCTTATCCCACAGACCAAGCCAGAACCACCGATCAAGTGGGATTACCATGTTTAGTGTTGTGAGGTCTACCTACTCTTGGAGAGAGGGAGGGAGAAAGCAGGGGGGAGACAGAGAGAGAATGAAAGTGAGAGAGGAAGAGAGTTAGAGGAAGAATAAGAGAGAAAAAGAGATGGAATGAGCTTCTGATAGAGACAGAATGACAGAAATGGAGTGAAACTAAGCCTTTGAAGGAGCACATCTAATAATCACTGCCATTATTTTTTGTAAAAGTCAGTTGCTTTGATGGTTCGTTGCCCTTAAACAACTGAGCAATGGAGCGATGAAGCCCTCAGACCAGTGCAGTGCTGGGATGTGACAGAGGGCTGTGTTCATGTGAGCTGCTCTGAAGAAGCCCTGAGCAGAGTAATACCCTGGAGTGTAATGAGTCCGCTGCTGTCCACCCAGGCTCTGCTGCCATATCTTCTTCCAATACAGTTTGTGTCCAATATGTTTGGTGTGGAATATACATATAGTTTTCTTATAATAACTCCCGGATCTGCCTAGCGCAGTAATCTCCCCTGGGTTACATTGCATGTATCTGGAACAGCTGGAAAAGTTAACAAAAGACAAAGAAGTTACTGTGTTTGACAGAGGCTTCAAAGTCCAGGTTCTGGCAGCAACAAGATCTCCTTGTTTTTGTTGAGCAGGTAATAAATCGACACAAGCGCTTAATTAGACTGCTAATTAAAAGCTGCTGCTTTCTGCATCTCAGCTAGAGTTTAATACAGAGAGGAGAACAGCAGGCAGGCTCTGGGCAGTACTGGCGCATTTTGTTTCCATTTCACACCCCAAAACCGCCAAAATGTGTCTGCTTCTTACGAGCCTGTGGAAATACCACCCTGGCAGCTCTGCGCAAGGACCGAAGCACACATCAAATAAGGATGCAGAGAGCCCATTCGGGGAAAGGAGTCTGTTCGCGAGACACGACAGCTTGTCATCCTGCCTCCAATGTGGGGATGAAAGGCATGTTTGGAGACAGTCCGAGCGAGCGTGCTTTTTTTCGGATCGGTCCATTCAGTGGTTTATGCAGGGGAGCAGTCTCACATGCACAAACGTTCCCTCTCAAGTGTCAGTAGCTGGGAAGAGCAGAAATGCACCTGGATGTTATTTGTCATGCGAAAGCTTTAGTTTTCCTGCAAGACTGCATGGACAGCACGCACAAAAAGTCCTCATAACTCACTCGGGTGCACACACACACACACATACACACAAACACACTGATACACACACATGTGGGAACACGCTATCGGGCTTACAGTAAAAAGTACCTGAGGGAGATGAAAGGCTTGGACACAGTACAGAGAGGATCCCCTTACCGCATGCCTCAGTCAGTGGGTGGCTGGCAGATAGGCAAGGCTTTGAAGCCATTCCCCGGCCCCCTGGGACCCACTGTTAACCCCGGGGTAACGGATTCCTTTAACCTCCATTCAGGCCACAGGGGCCGCATCCCTTGTTTGAGTTATGCAGTTTTGGAGATCCTGACATGACAATTCAGAACATGGGCTGTGCTCAGCCGCTAACAGGGAGTCAGGGGAAAATACAGAGGCCCCTTTCCATTTTTTAATATTTTTGCATTTTTACCATATTTTAATGCTTCAAATCATCCTACTAATTTTAATATTAGATAAACATAACCTAAAGAAGCACAAAATACAGCTTTTAATCGCTCATTTCATTTATGGAAGGTAAAGTGTTATTCAAAACCTGTTTTACCCAGGTGAAGAAATAATGGCCCCCCTAAACCTAATAACTGGTTGTGCTACCCTAGGTGGCAACTAATGTAATCAGACATTGGTAATGACTGGCAATGAGTCTTTCACATTGTTGTTGAAGAATTTTGGCCCACTCTTCTCTGCAGAATTATTTTAATTCGGGCCCATCGGAGGGTTTTCGAGCATGAACTGCCTGGTTCAAGGAGAGCTATTGTAACCCTTATTTTTTCTGCTGTTTGTTCAGACTTTGATAATAAAACATATTTCCTTTGTTATAAACGACATATCTCACATAATGTATTTTTTGCAAAAAAAAAAAAGCAGTAAATCGCAGTGCTGTGAACGAATATCGCCATATTGTACCATGGCTTCAGCTAGAGAACACAAGATTCAGCTCGAGGATGATGTAGCGAGACCCCAGCCATCAGGTATCTTTGCCAGAGGTGTCATCTATGCTCACACACTATACGCAAAAAGCCACAGAGCGAGCAAAATCTCTCATACAAAAGATGAATTTCCTCTAAAAATGCTTCAACTATGAATAAATAAGTTGACAAAAGCATTTCAGGATATTTATATGAACCAGTGACCAGCTGATGTTCAATGACAATGAGAGGAAGCAGGAACTATGGCGGATAACATGTAATTTCAGTCCAAATGGCCGATGATCAGCTGTTTCACTGGGTCTCCCTGTATGGTTCACTTATTTAATGGCAGCACAATGCAGCATTATCACAACACAATTGAGTAAATTGATCACGGTTAGAATTACACAAAGCATGTCAGCTAACGATAGCTGGGATGAAGGGTCACGCTCACGTCACAGCCTCTTTCACATAATCAGCTCTTGGACCATTTGCTAGGTAGTAATGGCACTGCTCATTCATTCATAAAAACACACTGGTATTAATGCGAGAGGGGTATTTATGTTCTCCAGTGTACTTATAGCGTGTTCAAATAGTACTTGTTACCATAAAACTGATTTTATCAGGCATGATAGCCTTCCTGTACACTATACCTGTGCTAGCTGATGAGATCTGATCTGATGAAAATGAACAAATCTAAATACTTCCAAGAGGAGAAAAAGCATTTTATGGGTATAGAGAGGTTATTGACAGCCATTGATGTCCAATCCCCACCTACATTAATTAACTCATGCTAATTCACTTGAAAATCATTAATTCTTATCAAGCTTCATGAGTCAAAAGTTTATTTGTGTTAGCAATATGATTATTTTATGATTTGACCGTGCACAATTTTGAGAGCTTGGAGAGCCACTTGGATAGTGATCTTATTTGGCTCATGGACAATTGGTAATTTTGAATATGACTCTCAGACACTTGTGGTCAAAGAGTTCATGATCTTGGAAATTTATTGTTTTATTGCTGAGCCATTTTTAAATTATCTGTATTTTTTTTAAACAAATTCATTTTTGTGAAGATTTTTTGTATTTGTGCCCCTTCTTCTTCGCTAAAATTACAACCCCAATTCCGAAATAGTTGGGACAAAGTGTAAATTGTGAATAAAATCAAAACGCAATGACTTTCAAATCACACCAGCCAGTATTTTATTCACAATAGAACAGAGATAACATAGCAAATGTTGGAACTGAGAAATTTCACAATTTTTTCTACAAAATGAGCTAATTTCAAATTTGGTGGCTGCTACAGGTCTCAAAAAAGTTGGGACAGGGGCCTGTTTGCCATGGTGTAGCATCCCCTCTTCTTTTTAACAGAGCGGAGGCGTCTGGGCATTGAGGAGACAAGTTTCTTGAGTTCAGCTATTGGAATTTGATCCCACTCTTGTTTAATACAGGCTTCCAGCTGCCAGAGAGCTTTGGGTCTCCTTTGATGGACTTTTCGTTTAATTATGCGCCAAATGTTCTCAATCGGTGAAAGATCAGGACTGCAGGCAGGCCAGTTCAGCACACGGACTCTTCTACTACGAAGCCATGCTGTTGTAATAGCTGCAGTATGTGGTTTTGCATTGTCCTGCTGAAACACACAAGGCCTTCCCTGGAGTAGATGTCGTCTGAAGGGGAGCATATGTTGCTCTAAAACCTTTATATACCTTTCAGCATTCATGGTGCTTTTTAAAACACGCAAGGCTCCCACATCATATGCACTAATTCAACCCCATACAATCAGAGATGCTGGCTTTTGAACTGAACACTGATAACAGGAGGGATGGTCTTTCTCCACATTAGCCCGGAGGACACAACGCCCATGATTTCCAACAAGAATGTCAAATTTGGACTCATCTGACCACAGGACACTTTGCCACTTTGCTGTAGTCCATTTTAAATGAGCCTTGGCCCACAGACACGGCGACTTCCTTTTTGCATGATAGAGCTTTAGGTGGCATCTGTGGATGGCACGGTGGACTGTGTTTACTGACAGTGGTTTCTTGAAGTATTCCTGGGCCCATATAGTAATGTCAATGACAGAATCATGCCGGTGAGTGATGCAGTGGCGTCTGAGGGCCCGAAGATCACAGGCATCCAGTAAAGGTCCTTGGCCTTGTCCCTTACGCACAGAGATTTTTCCAGTTTCTCTGAATCTTTGGATGATGTTAAGCATTGTCGATGATGAGACCCTCAAAGCCTTTGCAATTTGACGTTGAGGAACATTGTTTTTAAAGTATTCCACAATTTTTTTACGCAAGCCTTCACAGGTTGGAGAGCCTCTGGCCATCTTTACTTCTGAGAGACTCAGCCTCTCTAAGACATCCCTTTTATAGCCAATCATGTCACACACCTGATGCCAGTTAACTTAATTACTTGTTCAATGTTCTTTCAGCTGATTCTCTTATTTATTAATTGCTTTTTCAGCCCTTTTTTGCCTGTGTCCCAACTTTTTTGAGACCTGTTGCAGCCAGAAAATTTGAAATAAGCTCATATTGTGGATAAAAATGTAAAATGTCTCAGTTTCAACATTTGAAATGTTATCTATGTTCTATTGTAAATAACATATTGGCTCAAGTGATCTGAAAGTCATTGCATTTTGATTTTATTCACAATTTACACTTCGTCCCAACTATTTCAGAATTGGGGTTGTATGAAAATAAACTGAAACAAGAGCACTCAGAGAGTGCAGCACCTCCGCCATGCCAAGGCAACTCTGTGCATTAGTTATTTTCGTTGGCTGATGTAGGGTGTTGTTGCATTCCACCACCAGGTGGCAGCAAAACCCAAAAGCGCGCCGACTGGAAATCTGGCACATTGGAAAGACTTCAAATCTCTGCCAGCACAGCTGGATTTGAACTTTGGCCTATATCTCAGCTGTACTTTGGCCTAGATATGGCAAAATTTAATCACTTGTTCCTCTTGTGCAACTCTAAGATCCTGCAAAGTTTGGTTAAAATGTAGATGGCTGTTTTTGAGATATCCTGCTAACAGACAAACAGACAGACAAACAGATAAACGCAAACAAAAACATAGGTGAATTAGATGATATTCTAAATGCTACAAGTGTCTTGTTTCATTTAAGTTATTTTTCAACTCTCTGCGATGCTCAGATCTTGAATTATGAAGCCTTGAATAGGAAAATGCGTAAATTGCCAGATTTGGCTTTTGTGCAAAGGACTTATCTGAAGCAAATGAGGCCAACAATTCTTTAGATTTTGTCTGAGGTCTTTTTTTACCTCCTGGATGAGTCATCAATTTTCTCCATTTGTAGAAATGGCTCTAACCATGGTTCGATGAAGTCCCAAAAGCCTTAGAAATGGCTTAGTAAGCCTTTCCAGACTGATAGACAGGGTTGTCCACACTTTTGAAATCACCTGTCTGTATTGTACATTATCGGTGTCTGCTGCGTACAGCACAGCTAAAAATTAGCTGTCTGGGGGGGCTGTGGCCCCCAGCCGCCAGGATGTCGAGAAACTTGGAAATGTATTCTCAGAGGTTTTAAGAACTTGCAGAATACAATCAAAGTAATCCTATGATCATTGACATTTACAGTGAATATTCATAGGAATTATCAGTCATGAAAAAAGTTCTGAAGAGCGCATTTGTCATCACCGCATTAATTAAGGACTAGAGGTCTATCTGGCTGCACGGTCAGTCGTGCACATGGATCAGTCACATCAAAACAGAAACAACAGGAACAAGGTTAAGAGGTCTTTGCGCCAGCAACGCTGACCCCACATTATCAACACCAGGCAACTCTGTCTTTGAGTCAACAATAGATATGTCTACTACAGTCTGCTATCAAAAAAAATCAGGTATGGGTTTTTCTCCATGCTCTTTAAAGATAGAATCGCCGGCGTGGGGAAACAAGATCATGTTAAAGCCAGATCGCTAACGTCAATGCTTTTGGCAAACCAAGACAAGTGAAGACATTGCCATTGTTGGCTAATGTTTACAAGCTAGTAATTTTATTCTAACCTTATAATGCAATGTTGGAATTAGTGTACTGCTTGCCTACTTGCAGCGGTGAAGCTGAGTTGTTGCATTGTTTCCGTTATTTGAAGCTTATGGAAAGAATGGCCAGCTAACTATTTAGCTACGGCACGTAAGCCAGCTGGTTACGTATTCTAACGTTAACTCATTTTTTGCAAATGTTGGTAAATTCATGTATCGCAAAAAGTTTGTGATACTCCCACTGAAGTCCACCATGATCTTGGTAATGTTAACTAGCTTGCTATCTAGCTACTTTGGTTACAGAATTTTGCAAAAAATTAAATGATTCATTTTACCATTGTTTCAGAAGACTAGCTGCTACCTTTATCTGTTCTCGAGAATCAACCAAATGTAGCTAGTGCTCATCTTTGCCATTGTAACAAACGTTGAATTTGTAACCAACAGAGGCTTTGTGCTTATAAGCAATCTGCTTTTGAAGTTATGCCGTCAGTCCACGGTCGTGCATGACAAGCCCTTGTGCTTCAACATTACACTACCATTAGCTCCGAGCTAGCTAGCTCGTAACATTAACTGCATAGTTTCCTGCCCGTGAAGCTAGCTAGCCGTCTTCCGAGACAGTACTGGTCAGTACATTATCAAGTATATTTTTTAAACGGAGCCCAGTTTTTTTTGAGGTTGAGACTTTGGTTGAGACTTTGACAAAAACACCTGGCTGTACAATGGAAAACCGCCTTATGGAAAACCGCTGGCTGCCGGCCTTTATGGAGAACCCTGGATAGATGTCATTGACTTTGTTTCTAATATGTACTTGAATGATGGTTAGATTTCGACAGGGCTGGCAGCAATCATGCCTGGGTATGTCTAGAGATATTGAACCCAATTTTGCATTGAATTTGTTTAAAGAATTGATGTAACTTTGGGGGCAATTATTTTTTCACATAGGGCCAGGAAGGGTTGGATAAATTTTTTTTTCTAAGATAAATGAAATCATCACTGAAAAAATCATTTTGTTTTTACTCTGGTTATCTTTGTATATTGTTTTTTTTTTCTTAAATTTGTTTGATAATCTGTAGCATTTAAAGGTGAAATGCTCAGGTTTTAACTTCAACAAAATTCTGATGCGGGGTGGTGCAAATTGAATTTTAAGCATGAAATTTCACTCTAATACGTTCTGGTAAAGATGTAATTTGGCATGTTTTGCGTATTTTTCACAGCTCCAGAAGTTCAACCTTTTTCCCGAACCCACTTGAAAACTATCGATGCCAGATGTCACGCGTCAAACTGAGACATGACGAGAACAGACTGAACAGGGCTTTCTGCTCTCAGTCTTGTGTCACACTTTGAGAGAACACAA
Organism: Gymnothorax javanicus; assembly: GCA_029692085.1. Taxonomy (NCBI): domain Eukaryota; kingdom Metazoa; phylum Chordata; class Actinopteri; order Anguilliformes; family Muraenidae; genus Gymnothorax; species Gymnothorax javanicus. The sequence goes on from CM056210.1 coordinate 5,110,374, forward strand.
AAAAACAACGGTTTTTATCTGCATCATTAATTTTAAAAAATCCAAATTTCTCTGAATTCCATCCCCCATACTCCCTTTTTTCTACTAACTGAAGCATTAATGAGCGTTCTTTATTGGAAATATTAAATACTTACTCTTTTTGTTGTCAATTTATCCAACCAAGTACAGGTGAGTGACTACAGGGTGCAGATATCCTGAGACTTGTGCATGTGTCATAGTTATCAAACAAAGAGGAATGCCTGGTTACAATTATTATAATTTCTTTTAAAATATATAAATCATTGAATGTGGTAGGAAAAATGATTGTATGCAAATGTCGCTCAAAAGTCCATGTTAAAGTGCCTCCTAGAACCATTTCACTCTTCCACTTACGCATCCAAAGGTCATAGGAAACTTGGAGTCATCAAAATAGAGGCTCAGTGAGGAAGACGCAGCAACATTAATCATATGTCATAAGTAATTATGCTTGCCTGACGCCAGTTATACAAACAAACTATCTTTAAATTTAATTACAAAACACAGCACAATGATTTGAATAAAGCTGTCCATCCTTAGATATTTTGAAGAGTTTGCATAAGCAGCATTAAGACAGGGCGACAGGACAACATCACAACACAAGTGTGCCTTATCACCCCCTCATGTCTGCTCAGTAAACAGTGTTACTTCCTTTTGAGGGATTGATAGGTGCGCACTTCAGTAAACACCCTACAGATCACATAATTCATAATTCTAGCCGACAATTTTCATATTTTCCCCAAATTAGCTGATCGACAGGGTTCAGCTAAACTAGGAGTCACCTGGTTCTTAGTATTGCAAGACACCCTTACATGCATATGAAAAAACATTCAGCAGTTGGACATTTAGTGATCAGCTTTAACAGAATAATTGAAAAATAAATATTGCTCCAAGGCTATCAGCGGATTTCGAGTTTCAACCAATTGTTCTCTGCAATGAGATGCAAAAGGCTTTTACTTGGTGGATGGTTAAATTTCTGCCTTTTGTGTACTTCCAATTAACAGCAATGTCATATACTCCAAATAAACATCTCTCTTTCTTCGGGCAGCTCAGTCCATATTACGAAAATCATCTGAAGAGTGAAAGTGGTTAACCTTCTTTTTATTTTTAAACCGATTTCAACAACTGTGCTACTATGGCAACCCACCACTACTTTGTCCAGACTGTAGTAACAGTTGTATCATGGTTGCCAGTTGAACCATTTTATTTGGTCACAGGCATGGCTACCATGCCTGTTTCCATCCTCTTCTTGGAAATTATTTTAACTGCTGGGTAAAGTGAGATCCGAGATTTGCTGCTAAACACAATATACATGAAACAGAATAGATGCTGAAAACGTGAAAAGACTGCAAACTGAACTAGTGCTGAATTGTGTTTAGAAGTGATTGAGACCGCTAAACAGTTTTTCACCAGTTTTATTTTCCAGATTTTTTGGGTGGGGTTAAAACAGGGCCTGATGACGCACAGAAGCCCTCCTTAACATACCCCACCCCTAGCAGTATGTAAAATCACGAGCGCATTGCATCAGTGGCTACCAACTCAATCTTGATTATTGACTACACATCCTGTGTTTAGCTACTTAATTGAGTCATCAGTATTCAGTTTTCTAGGTAGCAAATCAGCTATTCCGCCTGCAGTGTCCCAAAATTGTATCTTCTCAGCATACGAGAATTTAATAAATCTGTGTCATCCTATTTAAATTTCCGAAAAATGAAGAACAGGTGGGTTACTTTTGTAAACAGCCACATTGATGGAGAACCGAGAATCACCTCCAACGCTCCTCTTGGTGGTAAACATTTTACACCAGGTACGTTCACTAACTTCAATCTGAGACAACTAAGATTCAAGGGTAGTTCGCTGATACTGGTAAATGCAGCTGATTAGACCGTCTCCCCTCCCAAGCTTTGTTCTCCCCTTCCGCCGACATCATACATCGTCGGCAGTAACGTTAGTCATGGTGCCCATCAGTGAGTTTACCGCTTAGTCACTCAGTGAGCAATTATTTTAATTATAGTAACTAGCTAGCTAGTAGGTTTTCCACAGTTACTGCATTAAATTGTGCAGGATGTCCCACTCCTGCACATGATTTTAAATTATGTAGCTGTGTAGACGTAGCTGCATTGACAGCCTCGGCCCGTTGCTGCAGTACATTCACTTATTTGCCTTACACAGCACCAGGCTATACTGACTTGTAAAAAATACAGGCTAGCTAACTAGTAAACTGCCGCTGTTGATTTTTTTCCCTTTTCTGGATAAAAAATGCACTTAATTGTTTACAGTTCTTAACCAATTTAGATGACTCATGTTAAGTTCAACTGGTGCATGGTCTAGCTACATGGAGCAAAAAAAAAAAAAAAGGTTTTGTCTCCAGTTCATAGGAATCTGATAGTTACCAAGGCTACAGTAGCATAAAATAACTATATGTCTGTTTTTGATGCAGTTATTGTTTATCAGAACGCAAATGAGGAAAATTAAAGTGGCAGCATATTTCTTACAGAATCAAACTGTGACGTCGTTATAAGTACACTCACCTTTTGGCTAGCTAGCACAAGAAAAATTCCGTGTACAACCTCCACTTTTTTCGGCTTTTTATTTGCCAGAACGATTTTAAAAGGGGGCGCCAATATATTTTTGGGGGTTTTATTAGTGAGATGGAGATTAGAATTTAAATATTAATATTTAAAATTGTGAATGCATATGCTGCGCATGCCCTAGCAACCCAATGTGTTCAGTGTTGGCTGCAAAGTTTTTTCTTGACTGGATGTACACTTGACATTTTTCCACATCCGAATGTTCCTCTGGGTGCCCAAACATCAAGGTAAGCTGATTTCATTCAATATTGGTGGAGGTTAAATATGGAATTCTTTTCATACAACCATCTGGTGACGAGACAAAATATGTTTTGTTTTAGCTATTTATTCATTGTTAGACTGACTTGATTTGGCTTGGTCGTTAGCGCTAAATACGGCTGACTTGCGTCGATGGAAGAAAAATACGATTGCATTGAAGACTATAAGGAACCAGGTTCAGTGTTGAGCAAGTCGGCATTCTTTTGTTTCGAACCGGATTCCGGCTAAGGTGGCTCAAACATATAAGGCTGTTCTATTCTTATATGGTTGTAAATTGTTCGCTAGAGCATCCATTTCTTGGTCTGTCCTGCACTTGAGACAGCTGAGGAAGCTGCTCCGTGCGATTGGGCATGGATTTAGCGGCATTAGCGATCACGCCCACTGTGTTTTAGAGCTGAGAATAGGGAATACTTTTTGGCAGTTTTGGCACGTAATATTATTTTCTTAGCAATTAAGTTTCATTAAATTTGGGATGAGTGCTTCATTTCGACATATTTCTCTGTAGTGTGCCAGTCAGAACACACAGTGTTTTTCACTTTACCTGAACTTCAATTTTAAAATGATGTCATCAGGTACCGGCAGGTGTTGTTGATGACATGTGTATGTGTATTATCCATTCCCCTCCAATCAACATCCTTTTGCTTATCTTCAAATTCATCAAAGTTTATGAGCACATTTCATGTCAATCAAAAGTACCCTCCCTTCAAAAATTCTTCCAAAAGATTTGTTTTGCTAGGATATATTGTATGTCATATTATAGATGCTAGTTCTATTCAAGCTTTTCCCAGTGTCTTTTGAAAGGCAGCATCTCTGCTTTCCTATCCCATCTGTCCAATTGGGGCAAAAGCTGAAGGTTGAGGGAGTACACTACAGGCCAAAATATTATGGACACCCTGCATTTTTCAGAATCCGGCTGGTTTTTTGTCATCTCAAAGTTCATCTTGAGCAACAAAGCCATATAAATTGGCAACAGGACATTTGACGAAAAGTGTTCCTTGCTTACAACTGTACATCTTGAAATTCAACTGTCAACACATATTCCTCTTTAGCCTGGATTTGAGCCACACAGTTTCATCTGTGAAAATACTGGAGATCTCATAGATGTAAAAGGCACCATGAATAAGGAAGCATACCATTCCATCCTCCAACACCATGCTATTCCCTCTGGGCAAAGACTGGTTGGTCAGAACTTGGTGCTTCAGCAGGACAATGACCCCAAGCACTCCTCCAAGCTGTGCCAAAGATATCTTGACAAAAAGGAAGAAGCAGGAGTGCTTCAGAAGATGGTGTAACCCCCACAGTCATCGGATTTGTCACCCATTGAGCTGCTGTGGGATTAACAGCCGCCATACCGCTACTCAATCTGCTCTAGCTGTGTGGCTGAAGCTAAGCAGGTGTGGGCTTGGTTAGTACTTGGATGGGAGACCACCTGGGCAAAAACAAGTTGCTGCTGGAACAGGTGTTGGTGGCCAGCAGGTTGCAATTTTCCCTCTGGTGGAATAATCCCCAGTGCAGTGATGGGGACACTGTACTGAAGGCGATGCCGTTTTTCGGATGAGACGTTAAACCAAGGTCCTGACTCAATGTGGTCATTAAAGTTCCTATGACTCTCTTCGATAAGAGTAGGGGGTTCCTCGGTGTCATGGCTAAATTCCCAACCTGGCTCTTTCTACCTGCCACCTAATCATCCCCTGATCTAATTGGCTGTGCAACCTGTCCCCTCCCTCCCCACCTCAACCCCCAGGGCTCCCTTGAAAAAGAGATTTCAGTTGCAACGGGACTTCCCTAATTAAATAAATGTTAAATTAAATGAAAATGTGACTGGGCAGTCAGAGAAGTGCACCCATCAAGTTTGAAAGAGCTCATGATGGAACTCTGGAAAGCCTGGAATGAGTCACCTAGAAGTTCTCTCCTTAAACTGCTGGAAAGAATGTCGAGAATATGTCAGGCAGTAATCAAGGCTGGGGGGTACTTTGTAGAAAGTTCACTTTGAATATGTATATCTCTTAGTGTTATGTATGAGTATTTTGTGTACAGCACTGTATATTATTTGTAAATGGAGATTTGTTAGACACTATTTAAATGCCCATTATGACTGGTCAGCGATTTGTTTATTTTGGTTATCATTTAGCACCCTCTGGTGGTATGTCTGTAGAAAAACATGATCTGATGCAATACCACTTCTTTGTGATGAAATGGACTAGTGCTTTCTAGAAGCTTCTGGCATCCTCCTGCCTGGAGGGGGCAGGATTACCCAGGAATCCTGTAGATCTTTCCAGAATGTTGCTAGTCTATATAAATGCTGTGATTTTGGTCAGTAGAAGCAGAGTTTTTGTTTTGGCAAAAGAGTTACATAGTGGCATTAGAGTGTTATAATAAGATTAAACAGTGGATTATTTGTAGACGTTTTTTTTTTATCAGTGAAGAATAAATTTGTTTAAGTTGTCATTGCTGGTTTTCTTTGTTGTGATTTTCAAGTCATAACTAATTGGAGGTTCCACCAATATAAACCATTCATTGGATCAATGATTGGATTCACCAAAGATTAAAGCTGAATTATTATTTTAAATCTTGTGACTATTTGAAAAACCAGCAATCATGACTTTTGATGTTGAAAATTTTTTGAAAACTCCAACCCAGGAATCAATTGTGCTGGCAAAGAAGAAGGACTTGCTGCAAATAGCCTCAACCCTTGGATTATCTGATGTGAAATCATCAATGAAGAAACAAGAAATATTCAACATTTTGGTTCAACATTTCATCGATGAAGATATCTTTGGGGAAGAAGCAGCAGAATTGATTAAAGATGTGGAGGTGTCTGCAACAGAGCTGCAAAGACTTGAGATTCAGCAGACGCCAAAAACAACTAGAGCTGGAAGAAAGAAGGTTGGAGAAGGAGAGAGAACTGGAAGAAAGAAGGAAGGAGAGAGAACTGAAAGAAAGAAGGTTGGAGAGAGAACTGGAAGAAAGAAGGTTGGAGAGGGAGAGAGAACTGGAAGAAAGAAGGTTCGAGAGAGAACTGGAAGAAAGAAGGATGCACTTGCAGTACGAAATGGGAATGAAGAAAATAGAAGCAGATTTGTTACAAAATCTTTTAGACTTTCTGATCATTTTGATGTGGTTAAACACATCAGACTTGTTCCTCCCTTCCTAGAAAATGATGTACACCAATACTTTACCCATTTTGAAAAAATTGCTGAAAGTTTGAAATGGCCAAAAGAGCATTGGACAATGATGTTACAAAGTGTTCTTACTGGTAAAGCTAGGAAAATCTATAACCAGTTCTCTGTCCAACAGTGTTCTGATTATGATTTTGTCAAATCTGCCATTCTGAAGGGTTATGAATTGGTCCCCGAGGCTTACAGGCAAAAATTTAGGAATTCTCGCAAGGAAGCCAGTCAAACTCATGTTGAATTTGGCAGGTTGAAGGAACAGTTGTTTGATCAGTGGTGTAATTCCATGAAAGTTGAGAAAGATTTTGACAGAATGAGGCAACTTATTCTGGTTGAGGAATTCAAAAGGTGTATCCAGCCTGATATCAAGACTTTCCTTGAGGAGAAACAAGCCATTACTTTGCAAGATGTTTCCACCCTGGCTGATAGTTATGCATTAACTCATAAGTCTTCTTTTGTCCAAAAATCCACTTTTTCTAAATTTCAATGCAAGTCTCAGTCTAAGACTTCTGGTAATAACACTTCCAATGATTCCAAGGCCACATCTGAGTGGAAACCTTCCAGTGAGAAGGAATCCTCTGATTCTTTACCTTCTGTGTCTTGCCAATACTGCAAAAAGCATGGTCACCTTATTTCTGAGTGTTATGCTCTCAAGAAAAAACAACAACGAGAAGAAACCAAGCCAACTGCTTTCACTAGGAGAGAATCTCTTGGTCAAAGGTATCAAAGGTCAGTTCACCTGATCTTCTATCTTCTGATTCTGATTCTGATTCTGTTATGAGGCTTTTGAGCCATTCATCACCGATGGTTTTGTCACACTTTCACATGATTTTTCCTCATCTGCTCCTGTTCGAATTCTAAGGGATACTGGGTCTTCCCAATCTCTTATTCTTGCCGATATTCTGCCTTTTTCGGACAAATTGTCTACTCAGGCTAATGTCCTTATTCAAGGAGTAGAATGTGGTTTCACAAGTGTACCTCTCCATAATATTCATCTCAAATCAGACTTGGTCTCTGGGCCTGTTACTGTTGGCGTTAGGTCTTCTCTTCCTTTCAAAGGTGTTCATTTGCTTCTTGGTAATGATCTTGCTGGGGGATAAGGTTGTGCCCTATCCTGTTGTAACTGACACTCCTTTGCTTGATCAAGAATCTGAATCTATAGAGGAGGAAATTCCAGACCTCTATCCTTCATGTGCAGTTTGTTATGGTTCTTCCTCATGTGTGCTGTTTTGTCATGGTGCTTATTTTTATATTTTGCTTTTGCTTTTCTCCCGTGCCTCACTCTCATTGTTTATTTTTCAGCTTTCATTCCCGCCGTTTGACGATTGATTCTCTCTTGCCCAAACTCCAGTGATGTCGTGTGACAGCCTTCAGCATGCCTGCGTCTCGTTGTCCAATCACGTTTCCTCTTTCGGTTTCGGCTGTGGTATTTCATTCATTGCTTCCACCTGTGCTTAATTCTGGGTCTTGCTAAACTCTGAGTGAATGCGTTCTCTGATAGGATAATTACTAACCCGTACTAACCAGCACTTATTTGAGGGTGATTGTATATATTTCGTCACGTAGTATTAACCCTCTATTAACCACCGTAGCATATCTGCTACATAAAGTGAAAGGGTTAACAGCCTGGACACCCTGCTGGTTTTGTTTCTTATTGCCAAATAAACATTTGAGAATAACTTGAATGGTCCGTCACTTTAATTTTTCCATTCGCATTATTACTCAATGTAACAGATCTGCTACATTTTGGAAAGGTGGGCCAAAGGGTCGAATTTTTTTTTTTTTTTTTTACTATTTTTCCAAATATTGGCCCATAATCAACATATTTGCCTAGGGAAATGATTTTTACACAGTTGGAAAGGTACTTGGTTAACAGAGGGTTAACCTTAATTAACTCATTAGCGAGTGCGAGTGTTTCTAGCTTTTGTAATTCCTTCCTAAGCTTTCCCTGATTAACTGCGTTTAAAGCTATGCTTTCCTTTGCTTTTCTCATGGTGCTTTCTACTCGTCAAGTTTAGATTACCTCAATCTAAACTGTCTAGCTTTATTGATTGTCTCAGCGTCTTGTCTCGAGTCATTATTGTTAACCCGGTCCTCGTGAATTTGTTTATTAATCCCATGTGTCTCTGTTTCCATTTGAGATTGCGTTCCGAGTCCCCGCCTCCTCCCATGCGTATATCAATGGGGAAGAGAGAAGCGACCGTCAGACGGAACTTTGTTAGACTCTGCTCTGCATGGTGAAATCTCAGCTCCTTGTGCCTTCCGAGTATTTCCTTTGTATGATTCCCGAGTCTTGTATTTTGCTGCGCCCACGTCTTGTCTGCCCCTTATCTAAGTCTCCCAGTGTGTCCGTCTGTCTAGTTAGGTCCAGTTTTTGTTTTTCTAGTTTGTCCACTCTTGGAGTGTGTATTTCTGTTTCCCCCTGCCTTGGGCAGTGTACCTTAGTTTCTCCCATTCGTTCAGTGCATGTGCACGGTGTTTTGTTTCTGGCCTGTGTGCCCATTTTCTCCTTTAGTGTTTGGTGTTCTAATAAACACTTTGGATCCTGCATCTGGTGTTCCCCTCAACTACTTCCTAACACAGTTACTCGTTCTATGGCCAAAAAAGGCTATTCAAGATGATGCTGACCTGGACTTCAACCTGGCTGACACCTTCATTGGGCAGTCTTTTCATCAGGAACCTTCCAGTCCTGAGATGTCTGGGAAATCTTCAAACTTGTCCTTGTCAGGCCGTTCTAATGACATTCTGTCTCGGAAACAACTTATTCAGGAGCAACAACAAGCTGGTGATCTAGCGCATCTTCTACCACAGGCTGTAAGTGAACAAGAGGCGACTCAAGCTCCTGTCTGTTTTTACAACAACAATGGTGTGCTTATGAGAACGTGGCCTCCACCTGATGTTTCTGCAGATGAAGAGGGGATGATCACCCATCAAATTGTTCTTCCAAAGTCTTATTGTCAAGAAACTCTTAGTCTGGCCCATGACAATCCTATGTCAGGTCATTTGGGTATCAAGAAGACTCTTCAACATGTCAGGAATCATTTCTTCTGGCCTTCCATGAGGTCCGATGAACAGGAGTACTGCAAATCCTGTCATACTTGTCAAATGGTTGGGAAGCCAATCCAGAATATTCCAAACGCTCGACTTAAGCCCATTCCTGTTATTGAAGAACCTTTCAGTCAGATCATCATTGACTGTGTTGGACCATTGCCGAAGACTAGGTCTGGTTGTGAGTACCTACTGATTATCATGTGTGCTTCCACCTGGTTTCCTGAGGCAATTCCACTTCGTAATATCAAGGCGAAGACTATCATCAAGGCTCTTACCAAGTTTTTCTGCTTTGTTGGTCTTCCTAAGTCTATTCAGTCTGATCAAGGGTCAAATTTCATGTCTGGCATATTTCAACAAGTTATGCATGAGCTTGGTATTAAACAATACAGGTCATCAGCTTACCATCCTGAGAGTCAAGGTGCTTTGGAGAGGTTCCATCAAACCCTGAAGAACATGATAAGGACCAACTGCCTTGACACAGGGAAAGACTGGGATGAAGGTGTCCATCTTCTTCTGTTTGCTGCCCGTGAAGCTGTTCAGGAGTATCTTGGGTTCAGTCCTTTTGAGCTTGTTTTTGTACATACAGTCCGTGGACCTCTGAAGCTTCTGAAGGAAAAGTTGCGATGCTGTTCCAATGAACTTGCTTCAGTATGTCTCTGACTTCCGTAATCGTCTCTCTAAGGCTTGTGACTTTGCTAAATCTAATCTCAAAGAAGCTCAGGGCAAAATGAAAGCCAGATATGACCTTTATTCCCAAGACAGAAGTTTTAAAGCTGGTGACAAAGTCCTGACACTTTTACCAGTGCCTGGAAACCCTCTAAGAGCCCGATATTTCGGCCCTTAAACTGTCCTCAAAAAGGTCAGTTGTCTAAATTACATAATTTTAACCCCTGGAAGGAGGAAACAAAAACAAATGTGTAACATCAACATGCTGAAAGAATACATTGACAGAGACACTCAGCAAAAGCCAGTCAATGTGGTAAATGCAATTGAACTGGAAAATTCTGAAGAAGATTGTGACAGCCCCTTGGAAAATGAACCTAGTCCAGCCAAACTTGAAAATTCAGACATTCTTCAAAATATTGACAGCAAGTTGTCCTACCTGGACCTAAACCCTTTTCAATTGTTACAATTTGTTAACAGCTAAACAGCAGCTGACATATTTGAATATAGTCACATATTCCAAGATTGACATTCCATCAAGGACTGGTTTACCATGATGTCATCCTACAAGATGATGCCAAGCCTGTAAAACAGCATCCTTACAGAATGAATCCAGAGAAGCAGAAATACCTTAAACAAGAAGTCAAATACCTGCTTGAAAATGATTTTGTTGAACTAAGTAACAGTGACTGGAGTTCTCCATGCATCCTAGTTCCGAAACCCAATGGAACATATAGAATGGTGACGGACTACAGGAAAGCGAACGCTCTATCAAAAACGGACTCATATCCTATTCCCAGGATTGATGACTGCATTGACAAAGTTGGACAGTCAAAGTATGTCACCAAATTTTATCTCCTCAAGGGCTTCTGGCAGATCCCTCTAACAGACAGAGCAAAGGAGATCTCTGCCTTCGTCACACCAGATGGATTATACCAATACAAGGTCATGCCCTTTGGAATAAAAAATTCTCCGGCCACCTTCCAACATCTGGTGAACAGAGTGATCACTGGACTACCAGGATGTGAGGCCTATATTGATGACATTATCATCACCAGCAACAGCTTCCAGGAACACCTCACCTACATCAGAAACTTCTTTCAGAGAGTGAGTGATGCCAAGCTGACTATCAACCTTTTTAAAAGTGACTTTTATAAAGCTACAGTTGTTTACTTAGGTCATATTGTAGGACAGGGTCAAGTCAAACCATTTGATGCAAAAGTAAAAGTTATCACTGAATTTCCTGAGCCTACAACCAAAAGACAACTAATGAGATTTCTAGGGATGGCTGACTACTACAGAAAATTCTGTAAAAATTTCTATATCATTTCTGAACCTTTATTTACTGAATTTACTGAAGAAAAATGCAAAATTTGTTTGGGATGAAAAATGTCAAAATTCATTTGACCAACTGAAAGCTATCCTCAAAAATGCACCAGTTCTCTTATCTCCTAATTTCAAAAAGGAGTTCAAGTTGGCTGTTGATGCCAGTGATATTGGTGCAGGCGCAGTTTTACTGCAAGAAGACACTGATTGAGTAGATCATCCTGTTTGCTACTTTTCCAAAATGTTTGATAAAAATCAGAAAAACTATTCAACAATTGAAAAAGAATGTTTGGCACTTGTTTTGGCTTTACAACATTTTGAAGTCTATTTGACTTGTTCAGCTACTTCCATCAAGGTCTTCAGTGATCACAATCCCCTCACATTCTTGCATAAGATCAAAAACAAGAATCAAAGATTACTGAGATGGAGTTTACTTTTGCAAGAGTATGATTTAGATATCTCTCACATCAGGCGAAAAGATAATGTTATTCCAGATGCACTTTCTCGCATGTAATTTTACTTTTCTATTTGATTGTGAAAATTGCACTGGTTGTTATGTATATGATTGTTATAATGATCAATGATACTTTATGTGTAAAGTTTCAAGATTATACTGATTATAAAACTGTGTTAATTTTAACAAAAGAAAGCTTTTAGCAAACCTTTCTTTTCTTAAAGAGGGGAGGTGTTATGTATGAGTATTTTGTGTACAGCACTGTGTATCATTCGTAAATGGGGATTTGTTAGACACTATTTAAATGCCCATTATGACTGGTCAGTGATTTGTTTATTTTGGTTATCATTTAGCACCCTCTGGTGGTATGTCTGTAGAAAAACATGATCTGATGCAATACCACTTCTTTGTGATGAAATAGACTAGTGCTTTCTAAAAGCTTCTGGCATATTCCTGCCTGGAGGGGGAGGGATTACCCAGGAATCCTGTAGATCTTTCCAGAATGTTGCTAGTCTATATAAATGCTGTGATTTTGGTCAGTAGAGGCAGAGTTTTTGTTTTGGCAACAGAGTTACATAGTGGCATTAGAGTGTTATTATAAGATTAAACAGTGGATTATTTGTAGAAGTTTTTTTTTAATCAATGAAGAATAAATTTGTTTAAGTTGTCATTGCTGGTTTTCTTTGTTGTGATTTTCAAGTCATAACATTAGCAAATAATTTTGCACATTTCTAGTAAAGATATGTGTTTCTATGGTATTCTGTTTATTTTTTTGTTGCTGAAAATATACTTTAAGAAAAACCAGCCAAATTCCGAAAAATGCTGGGTGTTCGTAATATTTTGACCTGTAGCGTACATGCCGCATATTTGCAACAAAAAATGAGGACTTGAAAATGTATTCCATGCTGCCTCTGGTCAGATTTTCATCTGTGATCGCTGTTGTCATGCATCGGAATCCAAGCCAGGGGTGCGTTTCCCAAAATCACAGATGCTAACTTACGCAGTTAGGCCCATTGACAGTGAATGGACGAACTATGTAAGTTGCTAACTTAGTTAGCAACTATGCTTTTGGGAAATGTGCCCCAGGCCGTTACTGGCTATGGCCAAAGGTCTGCGTGGGCAAGACAACAATTGGCGCAGCCTTGCCAGAGATAGAATCAGTTTAGCCGGTTAAAGATTCGTTAGTTCTTCGCTCTGTAGCGACCGCTTCTGGTCAGCCAGGCACATTTAGCTGTATGGACTAAATTTTATGCAGACTGTGTGATCCTTTGACAGCATAGGTAGTGTGGACTTAGTGGAGCGACTGCATTTCCTAAAGAATCAAGGACTAGTTGTCACGTGAGTCAGAGGAATCATATGCTACGGCATCCTCCTGCTGAATTGATGGGAGCAGGTTGCTTTGCGGTGGGCTAAACAGTTCCGGTGGGTTCAAGGTGGGGAAAAAGGGAAAAATAATAAAAATGGATTCCATTCTAATGATCTAAAACAGATTTTTGTTTCCAGCGAGGTATTAGCAAGCAGCTAATCTATAGTCTCTGTAGGCTATATCTCAATAGTCTGTATGAAAATTCCTGAAGCTTGGGAAAAGGACATAGAAACTGCCTATGTCCACGCCCGGTCAAATTTTCTTTTAATTGTGTTCATTTCAATTTTAGATTTGATTCTATTTCTACTGAATGCAGCTAAATCTTTAATCTTGCATTTTGATGGTAAAATAGGAGACAACAATGCAAAGATCGAGATAACGGAAATGGGCCAGACCTCTCAATGAAGAAGTAAAGAGCATGGGGATAAATCATCACCCAGACCATCACACTGCTGTCAACATGCATCCTCCAGCCAAAGGCAACACAACTCCGGCATGCACTGGGTTGATTTACGATAGTTCCACTATTTACATAGCGCGCCACACACCATCTGTGAAAATCTGACTAAACACATGGTTTATCATCGCACACTGCGAGACGAACTTGAACAAATTGTTCTCAGCAGTGCAATCAGTTAAAGCAAAGGACCTCATTATCCTGTGATTGTGATAGATTGTGTCCTCTGCTAAAGGCAGAGGAGGGAGGCGTCTTTCAGCACAAAGGAATCCCAAGTATCTCAATGAGACCATTTTTTAGACTATAGACACTGAATGGCAAAAGCCATCTTATAACTCAGTCTACATACCAATCAGGGCCAGCCTTTCTCCAGCAGTGTCTTCATGAATGAAAATGTCACGTCCTGTGTGTTTCCTGATTTGTTTTTCTCCATAAACCCGCTGACTTTTTCAGTTTCATTCACATTTTGTTGATTAATTCTCATCATTTAATTATTGTATCATTCTATTCACTTCCCTCCTCATTTCACTCCCTGTTATTTCCCAAGCATTCCCTCTCTGTTGATTGTCATCTTGGGTGTTTAAGTTCCTGGTCTTTATCTTCCCTTTTCCTGGATTATTGTATTCCATCCTCAGTGTTATCTAAGAAAACTAGTAGCCCATGTTTTAGGGATACCCTTTCCAGAGCCTGCAGTCCTGTTAAGAGGCTTCTTCTAGTGTCTCCTTCACCACAGTTCAAACCATGTGCACGCACCCTAGCACGCCCTCGTTCATTTGGCTTGGTATCTCGCTAACTGACCTCAGTCCAGTCCCTTCGACTGTGTCTTGCCTGACTCTCAATATTCCTGTTTGCCCCTGCCTGACTACAGTATCCATCAACAGATATTCTCCAGCAAAAGCCTATTGAGTTTTCTTCTGTTAATAAAGGCCAAATTCCACATTACCTGTGATCTGCACCTAGTTCCTGTTCTGAAATTCCTGAAATGAAAATACTTTCAAAGGACATATCTCAAGTCCTCTTCGAGGCCACAGATACAGATTGTCTATGTCTGTGTACCTATATATTACATTCCTTTTTCATCCTCTATACCATCTAAAAATAAGAGAAAGAAATATGTGTTACATAATATAAGAAAAGAATAAGTTTCAATTTATCATCATAAGAGTTGTATATCAAATTTTTAAAATACAGATTTATGGAAGTAATCTACTGTGAACACAGATTTATATTAGTTTTAGTCTATTAAAATTAATTTCAGACCAATATTCCTGTAATCACCGTAATGCCACATTAAGTAATTGCACTCTATTCTTTAAGTTCTGTACTCAGATAAGGCAGAAACACTTTGCTTTTCTTCCCCTGCCTTTGTTTTGTTTTTTAATTTTTTATTTCTATTTAAGGAAAACAATTTTAATTTCCATCCCTATATCAAGGTGGTAGTCAGGCTGTTGGCCAGATTCAGTAACAGAGGCAGACATGAATCGGGAGAATTGCCTAAGTTACTACAATGTGCGGAGCAGACTGGTTGTGCCTCCAAACTGGTCCATCAGACTCTGCCAGCAGCATTACTTTTCAGAAGCAAATGCATTTAGATTGAAGGTCTGATCTGGTGCTCCAAATATTTCTGTTAGCAATGAATAGTCAGTGTGAGTTGATGTCAGCTAGTGGGGTGCTTCAAAAGATAATGGAGTAAAATATATATTCTGACAGGATGCTCTTTTTGGGTGTGGTGCAAAACAGATGCATTTTATATTTCCAGCTGTTCAAGTTGGTAAACTCAGCAACTCTGTCTCATTCTGCCTTGAAAACTTCTGCAGCTTGTGCCTGTCAATAGGACTAGAAGTGGCAGAAAATCAAAAACAGCGCAAAGGCTTGATGATCAGAGTAATAGAAGAATCTGACTGCATGCCAATTAAGGCAGACATGTTATTTAAATCGGTGTGAGACATTTAGACTAAGTTGTGACCAGAAGTTATAAAAAGATCCAGTCAGCGTTGAACGGCGTGGTCGTGGCATGGCATCAAATTTCCAGTATTCGCCATGAAACAGGAAGTTGCTGTAACTTCAATGTATATTGTCCAATCTGCCCCAAACTTCACTTGTTTGATAAGAGTCCCGCCCTGAACATGTCTACATGACAATATCTCGTCATAGTCATAGCGCCACCTGCTGGCAACAGGAAATGACATGTTTTCCACTTTGACTCGCTACTCGTAGCAGGTTGAGCAAATCCAACTCAAATGCCGTCAGAATAGCCTCAAGACCTTAATAATGCTGTATTATGAAGATTGTGATGTATCGTCAAACGGCCTTGCTCTGGCGTTACTGTGAACATCAATGTCTTGTCATTACACAGGAAGTTGCTTTAACTTCAGTGTACATTGTCAAATCTGCCTGAAATTTCATGTTTCAAAAAGGTGGTGGCCGCTTCATGTCCTGACATGTGTGGAGCTGCGAGGGCCCGTTCATCGCTACTTGCAGCTTTAATTTGATTTGATACTGCAATTCGAGCAATCGTCAATACAAAAAAAAAAGTCGAATGTAGCTTTTTTACCAAAATTTCTTACACTTCTGGGACTGTCACACTTCTGGTTCGCAGCTTGCTAGTGCTTAGGTTTATTACATGCACATAATTGCATTGAATGAAAGCAATCTTATCATCTACATCAGCGCTTTTCTAACCCCTTTTAGAGTACCAATTCTCCTGCATGTTTTAGAACTGTGCCTGCTCCAGCACAGGTGAGTCAAATGATTAGCTCTTTATAAACTAGTGAAGATGTTTGATAGTGAGCAAATCATTAGAATAATCTATGCTAGCGGGGAGAGATCCAAAACATGCAGGAGAGTTGGTACTCCAGAAGAGGATTGAAAAGCACTGATCCACATCATCAGTGATTCTTGACCGCGACACCAAAAATTATACAAGAAATTATATCGATCACCTGAATATTGCCTTGGAAGGACCTCTCAAAACTTTGAGAAATTGATCGTGCCGCAGCAGAAAGCTTCTTAATAAGGTTTCTACGCTTGGTATCTTAAGGCCAAGTATTCGTATCCACGCTCGCTACAGCAACTTTTCGCCACAGCTGCACAAGACTAGAAGTAACATGGCCACCGAACTATCCCATAAAGCATCGGAAATAGGGCATGTTTTTTTTTGTATTGATGGTTTCTCGAATTGGGCATGGGAATCCCGCTGTGGCTCAATACCGCCTCCTAATCATTTTTTGTAAGAAATTGCATTTTTAAAGGCTTGAACTTTTCAAAAACTCATGAAATTTTTACCCCGCATCAGCCTTGGTGTAAACTGTAATACTGTAATAACATTTGAGCCTGGACATGGCAAAATGCTTGTGAAGCGCCCCAATGAAAATTTCAATAAATCATATGGGAACTAACACTTGTGTGCAGCAACAGTTTATTTTCATTACATTTTCATGATTTGGTCTGCACTAGTTGTTATACAACAAAAGGCGTATTTATTGGTTTTCTAGCACACATAGTGGACACAGGAAACACACACACTCCACGCAGGAAAACATATTTTACACGGTCTTGCTGTGTCTGATGGTTGCAAATGCACACCTGCACCCATCGGGATCCTGCCACCACCCCCAATGTGCATGAGGGAGTGAGGGCCCATTCAACACTGCTTGCAGCTTTATTTAGGGCCCCAGCACTGACAGTAACCAAAGGCATTAATACTATTTACCCCAGCGATCTGAATTAATCTTCAACTTGGCTGTTTCAACCTGCCACCAAATCATTGCGAATTATTGGGCCATGCAATCTGTCCTCACCATCTCTACCTCAGCTGATGTGTGGCGCATTCTTATGCAAAATGGCTGCCGTGTATCACCCAGGTGGGTGCTACACATTGACAGTGGTGCAGTGCGATTCCCTCATATGACTGCAGAGACCTTTGAGTGTCTATGAGAAGCCGTTATATGAACGCAGTGTTCACTCATTCAGGCGGTTGTTCGGCTCTCTGAAATGGCAGAAACTGCTCTAAGTATGACTTCCAGAAAAATGTATTGTCTGCAGTGCATCCCTGATGTTTTAATCCCTTTCTTACACAACGTTTCCTCAGCTAAGATTCTGATTGAGGGAAAATATGCATAGCATCTGTGGAGTGTGATTCCAGCTAAACTCAGAATTTGAATATGCAAGTCCAGTGCATACAACTCAAAAACCCTGAGCATGTAGTCTTTATTTGTATGTAAATCCTGCACACATTTCTTTCATTTCTGTCATCAGCAAGGAATGTGGGGTGTTAAGATAGAGGTGAATGTTTGTGCTTTAATAATAACACTCTTTCAACATCACATTAAATGCTTCATTCTGTCTGTTCTCTCTCAGACATCAAGCAAAGTGCTCTGACTGCAGATTCTCTTTCCTCATATCATCAGGCACACCACAGCATTGCAGGAAGTTCAGATATTTAACTGTTTTTTTGGTAGCATGCACATTTCAAATCAAAACATTGCAGCACAACATCAACATTCATGACATATCTCTATAAAATTTTATGAATCAACATCAAAATGAGCAGGACTCCTAGATAATTACAAATTTCATAATGAACATTACTGCACTTGAAGTCTCATGGAATGACAAATTCTGGAAACATGAGGCCTGTTCAGCTCCACCTTTACTAAACAGCATTCCCACTCATAGCTAAAGCGAAAAGGTAACCTACTCTATCCTACTCTCGCAAGGACATTCACAGTGTCTGCATCACCGTTTCTCCCCCATATTTTACAGTCTCGAGCAACCGCCGAATGTTAGTGACTGCTATTGGTACTCCTTGCAAATCTATTTTACAATTCCCCCATCCCATTTTTACTGTTGAGCCTCCTCATAATAATATCATCAGAGAATGAGACACTGAAAAAAACAGGCCCAACGTAGCAATTTGAACAACTTAGAAAGGTATCTCCGGGGAGTGAAGGCAGAGAGGCAGATCGGCGTGTGATTGGTCAGAGCGTGATGGGGTTGGCACTTGTGATTAGTGTACGCGTGTATCTGACATGTGCTGCTTCTAACAGTTGGCCACACACAGGCACCAGGTCCTGTTTTTCGGTTCTGTAGTAAAAGCAATGAAAGTTTCAAGTTTATTCCTGAAAAAAAAAAGAGTCTGTAAAACCTCCAGGTATTTAGCTCATTGTTCTGAATAATGAAAGTTCTTTGTAAATTATTTGACAAATGTTTAAAGGAGCCGTATGTAAGTTTGTGGCCAAAACTGGTACTGCAATCACAATTAAAATAGTGCAGAGCGCAGTATCCCCTCCTCCTCTCCCCCAGACGAGAGGTTGCCAGCTAGGTTGCCGGATCCAGCAAGAACGTCTACTACAATGAGCTATCATGGCTACCTTTCAATATCACCAATGATTTGCTCTCACAGGGTTGTGTTCAGTTCAGTTCAGAAAAGATCGAGATTAATGACAAACTAACTTTAGCAATGGTCATATTGGTCAACTTGCTCGTCACTCTTCTGTGTGGATAGCCCACTAAAGTCCATACTGTAATATGCGTAAAGAATGAATGAGGACCCATTTGACCAATGTACTGTCTCAATTACATTTCATATTGCCATAATGGCTGTGCTAATGTTGGAACGGTTTCCACAGCGTCTCAGCATAATGCCAGAGAAACGGACTCTAATAATGCATTGCTAATGTTAGCAATGACGAGTCACGGTTTTTATTTCTCAAACAATTTGTTACCTAGTCAATTCGATGACTCACCTGCATATGCACTAACGTACCATGAACGAACATACATTACGTTATTCGACTGTAGAGAATATTTGAAATGTCCGTGCCTACATTAAATAGAATTAAGTTAGCCAAACTTAGCTGAATCTTACCTGTCCAGGAGAAAATTAGCAACTTCGGCTTCGGTCTTCAAATTCTTATCCACTTTCAGCCGTCTCCATCTTTCAAAGGCATGTCCTATACAGATGCTTGTTTTGGTTCTGACTTTGTCACGACGTATTTCGGAATCATAACAAGGCCTTTTAGGTTTAGTAACGTCAGACATTTGTGCTCCGAAATGCTGGTAGCTGCAGCTCAGTGGTAACTGGCAACCTGGATGCCGAAATGCTACTGACTTCGTGATTGGGAGATAGGTGGAGGGCGGCGCAACAGGCCAAAACATCAACATTAGTTGTGGGCTGCAACTTCGCTTTTGTAATGAGAATATTCTGGCTGGACTACTGTTGTCAGTGATATAAGTATTTGAAATTAACATCATTCCTTAAAGTCTGGTGATATATCAGGGCCATTTCATGATTAATCAACATACATTTCTTACATACTGCTCCTTTAAGTTTTTGCTAACTCTTAAGGCCATAACCAAATTCAGCAACAACATCAATAACAACAGCAATAATAATAGCCTTGTTGGTTTCGCTGTTGCCTTGCAGTTAGATGGTAATGAAATGAGTTCAGCCTGGGGCCTTTCTGTGCAGTGTTCGTATGTTATCCATTTGTGGGTGAATGATTTATGCGATTTCACACATTAAGGGACTTGTACAGACTCACATACATTTAAATCATAAAATTTTTGAAAACCACAAAGCTTATGTGTTGTTTTCTAAGTCTCCCTATGGCATGCAAATTTTAGAAGGAAAAAATGAGGGATTAAGATGATGGGAATGGCAGGAGGACACACAGAAGTCCTGCAGATGGTGTGGTAACAGCAGGTTATTCTGGGATTGCAGTGGAGTGTTTGTGCCGACTCCGTTTCCCTAAACTGGCCCCTGTCCACATGAGACAGAGTTTAGGGTCAGGGATACCTGAGGGTTAGGGAGGGCCTCCAGTGCTCGGAGGGGTTTATAAACGTTGTTCGGTTCCATCACATCACACCATCTAAACACCTCAGAAAGCGGAGGGAATACTTGCCATGAGTGTGACGTCATTTCATCTTTTTTCCTGAAAGCTGAAGCCAGTCGGGAGGTTGTGGGGGACATGTTTGCAAACATGTGATCTTTTAGTAAAAGAGCAGAAGTCTCCTCCCACTCCGCCCCCGTACTGCTGTTGGGGTAATTAGGCCCACTGTAAATAACACCTGACACCACAAGCCACCCCTATATTCGGCCCAGTAATGCTGTTTCATTAATCAGAAGGCCCACCGGCGAGGACCTATCCCATTTCAGCACAGACTCAGAGAGCAGAGAGACGGGGAGTTAAAATAGGACCCCACTCTTAGGGATGGACGATCTGGTCATCTGAAAAAATGGGGTTTTATCTGGACGGCAAAAGCAAGATGCATTAGCTGTGATTTAGGAGATGGAAGACACTCTCAGGCTCCTGTAATGCACTGCTGCACCTGGACAGTGCGGGGTCTGAGCGGAGAGGTTGGAGGTCCTAATGAGGCACAAGGGGACAGTAAATTCCCCCTGGGTTTATGGTTTCATGACCTACATTTGTACAACACATTGGGAGGGACGGTGTAAAAACTCTGTTCCAGAAATGAATGGGGATTTTACATGATGCAGAAACATTCATGTTCCTCAAAAAAAAAAAAAAAAAAAAAAAACAGGAGTGTGGGAATCAACACCCTGATTCTGTAACTTTAGTTTTCCAGATGATAGCAAATAACAAGATTGAGAATTATTGGGAGCTGGAAACTGAACTTGTAATGGAGCACCATTCACTCACGCGTGAATCCAGCTTGAGCTCAAACAGTGGCCTTGGCCAGTAAAACTAAGATAGCTTCTAGTATTTTTGAAATTTGCCTTGAAGGGCACAATAAACACATACCAGCCTTGTGTGTGTAAATATTGCTTGCTTTGTGATTTGTTTCCTCAGAGTACCAGAATCATGTTTTTAAAGACAGAACTGTCGACCTGGATACTTGAGGCTTTCCAGTTGCTTGAAAGCTCCAAACAGGCTAACACGTAGCAACCTATGATAACTCTAGAACGAAAGGATGGTTTGCAAAATTATCATGCGGACTTTATTTAACTCAACAAAAAAAAAAAAAAAAAACAAATTAACAGGATTGAGCCCAAATCATGTTTTGGGTCGAGTACCCTTTTAAGGAGATAAAAAGTGAAAGGAAAAGGAAGGTGGAGAGGGAAAGACGGGGTGAGACAGACAGGAAGAGTAAGAGGTGGAGTGAGGGCAAAAGAAAGTGCAAGAGAGAGGGAGAGAGATCAACAGAAAGACGAGTTGTTAATATAAATACCGAAGGAGAAGGAATGCTTTGTTTCTTGTCTCTGAAGGTCCTGTTTTGATAGCTCTCCACATGCAACCAATTGTGAGTTCATCAGTGAAACTGCAAAAAAAACATATTTAAAAAATGACAAGAGCCTGCCGGGAATGAGTATGATATTTTTTGGTGTTTGGGCCATTTATTTCCAATAATGAAAGGGGGAAATCAAAAATATGGGCCCAGGAGGAAGGGAGACCATTGACCTTGCTGGCTCTCTCTCCATACTGTATATCACAATACTTGGCTTTGTAGATTTACATGTCCACATCCAGAGCATTCTGATCTTTGCTGCTATATCTTTGGAATATATTAAAGAGGGCATATAAAATGCAGTCACAGTATTATTAGACATACAGTGCTGTGAAAAAGTGTTTACCCCTTCCCAATTTCTTCTATTTTTGCGCTTTGCCACACTAAAATGGTTCAGATCATCCAACTAATTTAAATAGTAGACAAAGATAACCTCAGTAAACACAAAAAGCAGTTTTTAAACGATGATTGCATTGATTGAAGGGAAAAAAACTATCCAACCCTACCTGGCCCTTCGTGAAAAAGGAACTGCCCCCATAGTTACTAAATAAAATTCAATTCAGTTTTATTTGTATAGCGCTTTTCACATATAGACTGTCACAAAGATGCTTTACAGGGCAAAAAAAAAGGGAAGTCTACTCTAATCTGCCTATGGTAAGAAACACCTCCCCAGAGGAAGGAAATCTTAGGAGAAACCCAGCTATAGAGGGGGAGACCACCCTCCACTGGCATAGATCAATGGATCATAAATCAACCAATTTAACAAATTTCATTGATTAATCGGGTTCAATTTCACTAGGCAGACCCAAGCATGATTACTGCAAGCCCTGCTGAATCTAATCATTACCTAAATGGAATCTGTCTAGTAATATAAAGTAGGCAAAAAGCAGCACGTGATTCCACAATCTAAACAAATTCACTATCAGATGAGAAACAAAGTCTTTGATATCTGTAGTCCGGAAAAGGGTTACAAAGCCAAATCTGATGCTCTGGGACTCCAGTGTACCATGGTGAGAGCCATTATCTACAAATGGAGTAAACTTG